>JAGTTD010000017.1:4589188-5789188 GCA_018398585.1 Simmondsia chinensis | reverse complement strand
ACTAGAAGTGTTGTTTTTCACGTGAGATGAGTAGAATTCCTGCCCCACTTCCTTGATTATTGGAAGATCCATCGACGTATAGTTTCCAGGACTCGTGCAAGATATCCATCAGTTATGGGCTTGGAGAAGCTTTGCTGGGGAACGAGCATTTGGCCAAGAAGTTGGCTAGTGCCTGCGCCTTGACCGTTGTTCGTGACTTGAACAGAATATCGTATTTGGAGAGTTCGACTACCTAGGCCAACATTCTTCCAAAGCACTCCAATCGCTGTAGTGATTTTTGTAGGGGCTGGTCAGTTCGTATCCAGACGTGGTGCGCCTGAAAGTAGGGTCGGAGTTTTTGAGCGGCTACCATGACGGCGTAAGCGAGCTTCTTGATACGAGGATATCGCATTTTTGCTTCCTTCAGTATTTGGCTAATGAAGCAGATGGGCATTTAGGAGTTTTCCCTTTCGGTTATTAAAACAACGCTTATTGTGTCGTCAAATGCTGAGACAGAAAGGATCAAGTCTTCTCCTAGGATCGGTTTGGACATGATCGGGAGTTTTGCTGGGTGATCTTTGAGCTCTTGGAGGGCTTGTTCGCAATTTTCATCCCAATTAAAGATTTTCGTTCTTCGTAGAGTTTTAAAAAAGGGGAGGGATCAGTCCACAAGTCGACTGATGATTCTGTTTAATGTGGCCGAGCAGTCAATTTCTGGATGTCCTTGGGCGTTTCGGGGTCTCCATTTTTTATATCGCGTCTATCTTAGTAGGATTGGCCTCTATCCCTCGCTCACTCACAATGAATCCCAGGAACTTCCCTTCTGGTATGCCAAACGTGCACTTGCTTGGATTTAAGTGCATTCCATGAGCTTTGCGCGTCTCTAGGATTTCCCTTAGGTTATCTACATGGTTCGAGGCTTCTGCACTTTTTACTATCATATCGTCGACATATACTTCCAAGTTCTTCCCTATCTGTTGCTGGAAGACGTGGTTTACCAAACGTTGGTATGTAGCCCCTGCATTCTTCAGCCTGAACGGCATAGCTCAAAAGCAGTAAGTGCCTTCGTGGGTGATGAAGGATGTTTTCTTCCTCATCTTTTGGGTCCACTGCTATCTGATGGTATCCGGAAAAGGCATCCAGGAAGCTGAACTGCGCATTCTCCGCTGTGGCGTCGACTAGCTGGTTTATCTTAGGAAGAGGGAACGAGTCCTTGGGGCAGGCCTTATTTAGATTGGTAAAATCTATGCACATCCGCCAACTCCCATTTTGCTTTCTCGCCAAAACTACATTTGCCAACCATTCTAGTTGTAGGACTTCTCGTATAAAATTTGGTTTTAGGAGCTTCTGCACTTCTACGCTTATGACCCAATTCCTTTCCATGCAAAAGTTGCGTTTCTTCTGCTTCATGGGCTTCTTATCGGGCGAAACATTTAGATAGCGACTTATGATTCAGCTACCTATCCCTAGCATCTCGTCTACTGAATAAGCGAAGACCTCTTGGTATTGCCGGAGTACTTGTTGGATTTGGCCCTGTGTGTCCAGGCTTAAATGTCCCCAATTCGGACGGATTTTTCGGGTTCTAGTTCAATCTCAATAGTTTCTCCGGAGTCTTCTTCATCCCTTTTTTTTTCTTTTTCGGCCCCTTCTATTTCAGACGCATTTTAGGCGTAGTAGCAGCTGCGGTCCAGGGGTTGGCACCCTCTGACTGTTATGATGGCCCGTCTTCTGTTTCGAATTTCATGGCGAGGTGGTAGGTCGACACCACCGCCCCTAACGAGTTTAGCATTAGGCGCCCCAGGATGGCATTGAATGCTGAATTATTTGCTACGACATGGAATTCTGCCTTAAGCGTTGACCCTGCTCTCCATCTTTGTAAAGGATATCACGGTTCAAGGTGCCCAGTGGATTAACCACTTCGCCGAAGAACCCCGTGAGCGTTCCAATAGTGGGAACCTATCTTTTGGGCGAGATCTTCATTTGCTCGAAACAACGGAGGAAGAGGATGATGGCAGAACTCCCCTGATCCACCAATATTCTCTGAATGGAGTAATTACCAATGTTCATAGTGATGACCATGGGGTCTTCGTGTGGGGTCCTGACGTTTTCATGATCATCTTTCGTGAAAGTCAAAGGCTGGCACTTCGTGACCTTGGTTACTCTCTCCCCTAAGGTGTTGTCGCCCATGCCTCTGCATTTTTTTATTGTTGTTATCACACGTCTTGGGGTGCTTGGTGTGGCTTTATGTTCTTCCCGAGTTGGCTCGGAGGTCCCGGACTTGATTTTCCTCATGTCCATGAATTTTTCAAGATCACCCTTCTTCTCTAACTCGTTCATCTGATATTTGAGTGCTTGACAATCTTTAGTGTTGTGTCCATGTGCTTCAAGGTATTGCACCACTTCTTTTGGGTTGTCCCAGTTTTCGGGTCTACGCTAGGCTGATCCTTCTCTGCCTCGAGTTTCTTCACTTGGGGGGCCTTCTTAGACTGGAGTTGTGCATCCTCTTCATGCCTCTTGCTATTCTCCTGGCCCTTAAGTTTGGGCCGGAAACATGCATTCTATACTTTCTATGCTCGTGTTTTGTCAATTCTGCTTTGGATTCGTGTCTTGACAGCTCAGCTTTGGCCATCATGTCTTCGTCGATGATGTATTTGTTGGCCTTGGCCTAGAAGGTGTCCACAGTTGTGGGGAGATCTTGTATGAGGTCGAACCTGAAATCGTTGTCCCGGAACTTGTTAATGAATGCAGTGATGGCTGTCTCGTTCGCAAGGTTCGGGATATTGATCATTGCTTTGGGAAATTTTTGGACGAAACCTCGTAAGGACTTGACCTCTGTTTGTCTCGGGCGGCGGTCTTCTTCCTTCTCTTATTGCTTAGCAAGTAACGGGTGAATTTCTCCGAGAGCTCCGAGAAACTTCGTACGAATCCGTTGGGGAGAGAGGCAAACCAAGCCTGGGCCGTCCCCTTCAAGGTAGCTGGGAAACATTTGCACCATACGTCCTCGGGGGCGTCCTGAATGTACATCCGTGCTGCGAACCCTGAGATGTGGTCGTCGGGGCCTTGTGTTCCATTGAACAGTTCTATGCTCGGCACCTTTACTTTCCTCATAGGAGTGGCGAGTATTTGGGGCGTGAACAGTGAGTGGGTGATGAGAATTTTTCTCGTGACTTCGTGCATCGTTTCTTTGAGGTTGGTGTTGGTATCCGGTCCAGGAAGGAGCGGGATCTGACTTGTCAGATTGCCTGGTTTATTATGGAGATGAGGCATTTTGTGCCGTAACCCTGTCTCTCGCTTGCCTCTTTCGCCTTGCTGTTTAGAGGAGGCGAAAGAATCGACGACTATGTTCGGGTTTGGTGTCGGGGGTGGAGGAGAGGATTTGCCCAAGCGGTTGGGATCGGCTAGTTGCATCACCAGTTTGGGGAGCTCATGGAGCTGACTCTGGGTGATGTAGTGATCTGCCAATTTTTTTTGACAAAGGGGGAGATTACACTGATTTTTGATGGGAAAGATGTTCCATTTCCCACAGACATCGCCATTGTTTTGGATACAGGTTCTTTTAATGGAAGGTCAAACTCAAACCTTTCTTTTATTGATTAGTTGACTTGAACAAGAGTTTTCAGATTGGATACAAGAGTCATGAGAGAAACGAAAGATGAATGCCTTGTCTTCAGGGTATCAAGTGGTATTTATAGCTTTCCTGGGAGAACTTTGCATCTTATGGAGTATGGGGGGTGTATCTTGCCGGGTACTGCAACTCGAGGTGAGATACCTTCGTGTTTTGGGATCTTCGGCCTTTGATTTTATGTATGCGTTGCCACTGATAGCCGGCAACTATTTTGCGGGTAGGGTTGTTCTCATGTCTGCCCCATGTCTCCGGTCTCCCGCGCTTGGCAAGGGCTCGCACTTATACTTCAGTAGCTGGCTGGAGTCGTAGATGGCGAAAATGAAGTTGTTGATGGGCGTGACTTGGGAAAGTATTGCGGAGGCGAGATGCATTCCAGACCCTTTTGGATGCGTCCCGGCGTGGGTTGTATTCAAGACCAAAATGCATTCAATGGCGAGATAGATTCAAGGCCGAGATGCATGCAAGGCTTCGGAAGAGGTATCCGGGGCCAGAACGCATTCCAGGGCGAGATACATTCAAGGCCGAGATGCATACGAGGCTTCCAGTGTTGGAATGCATTCAAGGCCGAGATGGATTCGAGGCTTTCAGAGAGGTGTCCGGGGCCGGGACCCATTCAAGGCCGAGATACATTCAAGGCCGAGATGCATTCGAGGCTTCTAGAGAGGTATCTGGGGCCGGAATGCATTCAAGGCCGAAATTCATTCGAGGGCGAGATGCGTTCGAGGCTTGTAGAGGCTTGTTGCGTCTTCTTTACTCGAGAGTTGTCAATGAGTTGTTACCACATATCATGTGGATCAGCATATAAGCCTGCATTGACACACTTAAAAATCCCATCTCCAATTAAAAACTCATTATCCTCTCCGAGTGGCTTATTATACCCAGCTTTAATAGGCCTTAAATTTTGCTCTATAAAGCAGAACAAAAAAATCATCTATCAAAATAAATGTCAATATAGCCACTAATTCAACCCAAGTTAGACATGACAAGTATACTTGCATCATCACAAAGCGACGTTAAACCCTTAGAGATTGTTAAATCAGGAATCCTATAAAACAATGAGAAGTTGTTTGTATAACTAAGCTCTTTCGCCATATCTCTAATTCCAAAAATTTCTAATTTGTCCACGTCAAACTTTTCAAAAACTTTCACTTGACCTCCATTATGACTACATTGACCCCCTTTATCAATTATACCTTGATGATTGGTTAACACTTTCACAAGGACATCCATCTAGCCTAAAATACAATCGTTAAATAACAATCAAAATTCATCCATATCCATCAGCAAATTCAAACAACAAGACACACATTCCCATAATAGTATTGAAATATAACGAATTTAAGACTGCTCATAAAATAAACTATATCTAGTAAGCCCTAAGGTAGATTAAGAAAATGCAATAATCAGAGAAAATATTTTGCAAGCAAAAGAGACATACCAGTGACAACGTTAGGGTTTAAGAGACGAAGATCGAAGGTACGAAATGGGGGAAGGAGAAAGAGAGAAGGGGGGGGGGGGGGGGGTTGGGTCTCGAAGGGACAGTGGGAAGGAAGGAGGAAAGGAAATTGATTTTTTTTTTTTTTTGAACATTAAAGCTCGATGGCTAGAAACTAGATTAATACCCGATCAAAGTTTACAAGGGAAATCAAAGGTGGAGGGGGGACTGCCCACCAATGATGAGGAAAGGAAATTGATAGGGTTTTAGGTTTTTTTTTCCTTTAGTAAATAATTTTTTTGTTTAATTAATTATTATTATTATTTTTTTTTACACAATTTGCTGGTGGTGCATGTATGCAAGCACCACCTATTTCAACTTTACAGTGCTAGAAAAATCATTTTTTTCCTAGTTCATTGTCAAACAAATTCATTAATATTAATATAGTGTCTTTCTTTTTAACTTATCAAGTACCATGCTAAAAAAATTCATATGTGCCTAGTCTTATTTTTTTTGTTTTTTTTGTTTTTTTGATTCTTCCTTTTTTATGAATTTTTATTTATGAATAGAATTCTATTTGCATCATATTGAATTACATTTTAAGGTCGTAATTAGTGAGCAAGGGTGTTAAAATTGGGATTCTATCTAGAATCACTAAGGGCTTTTAGAATAAAAACAGCAGGACCAAATTCAGAGAAGGAGGATTCTACTACGCAATATGATTGTTAGCATTAGAATTAGTTTTATACTTCACAACGTTATCATGTAAAACCTAACTTATGAGAGTTATATACCAAAAGAATAACATTATCAAATTTAGATGTCTAATTCAATGTCAATAAATTATTATGGACGGTTTTGAGATGACACGCTGCTAATCAAACTTTAAATTATTTAATTTAAGGCTCCATTTGTTTAGGGGGAAAAGTAAATTCTAGGAATTGGTTTTCCCATCTTCCGTTGTTTGTTGTGCATTTGGTGACAGAAAATATTTTCGGGCGGAAAAGGTTTTCCACCAATTGGGTGAAAAATGACTTCCCTTTTAAACTGAATTAAGTATATTTTGCCAAAATTTGGTAGATTATACATGAAAATTGTTGGCGTAAAACATGAGTTCAACAATATGTGTGTGCTCTATCATAATGCGATAATTTCTTTTGTCTAAAAATGCTAACATGAAACATTATTTTGACAATATATACGTAATTGTTGATGTTAAAACCGAGTCTAAAGAACATGAAAACTTCAATATTTTCAGATCTGAGTTATATCAAAAGAGATTGTAGCATGACAAAGAATGAACATGAAAAATCACACAACCAAACAAGAACACACGATGTTTACATGGTTCGGCACCTCAAAACGAGGTCCTAGTTCATGGCTTCCTTTTTCTAGGAAAGTCTCTCCACTAATTTCAAAGTTTAAGTGATTACAGACCAAATCCAAACCAAATATCAAAGATACATCAAGATCTAACGGCTTCTAAGGCAGAAACCACAAAATACAAACCAAAGAGAAGAGGAAAACTCACTAAGAAGCCATTAAAGGCTTCATATAGCTTCAACGAAGATAGATCTAGGCCAGCAAGCATTAACTCCCATGAATCTCTTGACTCGCCTCATAAATCGCCAGGAAAAGCGAAGAAGAGGGGGGGGAAGCTAGCACCAGAATGAACGAAAAGTGAGAGAAATTAGGGTTTATTAGTGTAAAATCAAGTTTATATACCCCTGGACCTCTATTCGTGGCAATGCATGCGTGGCGCGATCAAGATCGTTCATTAACATCACAATCAACGGCTCCTATCTCTCAAAACAAGCACAATCTTGACCATTGAATATGCAACCCGTGTCTAGCCTTTCTCCTCAGATTTGAACATGCGAGGTAGTAGAAAAACGCTTCCTCAAAAAGCTTTAATATTCATAGGCAAAGGGTACACTAATGGGCAGCATGGGCAGGAAGGTCAGGTACAAGTACATAGTTTGGGCAAGTAAATAGTACACTTCGACAAAGGCAACTTTGTCAATGTCTTTAAGGCCAGATTTAAAAAAAAAAAAAAGAAGTACAAAAAATACCTTGAACTTGAACTTATTTGCAAAGCTTGTCACTCAATACAATACAACATTCACTTGCCTTAAACACTGTATTTTGAACTTAAAATCTACAAAATTCATTGTTTTTACACCTTTGGTGCGTAATACAACACTTGTTATTACATGTCATAGTTAGATCATGTAGGGACCAATATTATAATAAATCTCCATCTCGGTACCTATATGAGCTAACTACTAAACAGTCCCTTATAAAAAGGAGCAAAAACAAACTTCGGATCAGCCATGATCCCTATCGCTTTGAACCAAATTAATACATTTGATTCATTTGTCCAAAGGGACAGTCTCTGTGTCCGTATCCACTAGATTTACATTAGTACAAATTTTTTGTAGTTCAAATGCATTAGCATCAAGCTGATCCTTCATAAAATTCCTCTTAATAGCTAAATGTTTGGTCCTTTCATGATAAGCAGGGTTTTTATACAAAGCCAAGGAAGATTGATTGTCAGAAAATAAACAGGAGGTCCATAATCTAAGTTAATTTCAGATAAAAGCCCCCTCAACCAGATAGCCTCCTTAATGGCTTTTGTTAAAGCTTAAAACTCAGCTTCTGTAGTTGACAAGGCTATCACGAACGACAACCTTGACTTCCAACATATAGCTCCACCATTAAGGGGCCATTTGGTGCTAGAGAATGAATTTGTGAGAGTGGAAATGAGGGAATGGGATTGACTTTTGGGAGTGGGAATAACCCAATCATTTCCACTCCCTTGTTTGGTATGTGTGGAATGGAGATGAGAATGGAGTAAAATAGTCATTCCCATATTTGATATGCACTAGTGAATATAGGTATAAATAATGTAATTTACCAAAAATCCCTTCCAATAGATAAATGAAGTTTCCAAGTCCATATACAATATGCATATTTTTTTCATATCATTTTAGTTAGATAATTATTAGTATTATTTATCTTTTTTAAATTAAAAAACTATGTAATTTTTTAAGAAAATAACAATTGTAATTATTTTTTTAGGGCTTTTTCACTAATACCCACGTAGAAAAGTAATTATTTTTATTAAATTAACACAAGTTTTCGAAAACCACCTTCAAATAAAATTAACAATCAACCAACAAAGATGAAACTGTAAGTTTTTTATTGATATACATTTTGGTATTATTAAATAAGAATTATACTTTTTTTAATTATCTATTTTATAATATAAAATATAAATAGTAATTTTTTTCTCTATTCAATAGTAGTTTTAATATTATTTATCTACTTTATTCTAGACAAACAGATAGTCAACATCCTATACTATTATAAACCAAACACAATTAACAAAAATACGGTTCCACAGCCAATATCTAATAAGAATGTCTACAAAATGCATAGTAGCTATTATACCATAATCGATATCTAATAATAATGTCTACAAAATGCATATAGCTAGTATACCATAATCTTGACTTGTAGAAAAAGATTAGAAGCTTGTTACCATTAAACCAACAAACTTACTATGTCTATAAATTATCTAAATTTATTATATATCAGTAATTAAATAAAGTAATAACAACATGGAGGCTAAAATAGGGGGAAAAAGCAATTGTGGACTCCACTACTATTTCCATTCCCATGGGAACGAATTTTCAAACCCAACTCCCCCTTGGATTTGAAAATATGGGAATGGGAATGCTTTTCGTTCCCACTCCCAACCTCCATTCATTCGCATTCCTACTAAATAAATAGCCAAAAAGTGGGAAAGACAACCCCATTTCAACTTCCATCCCCCATTCCCTTGTACCAAACACCCCCTAAGGGTAAAAAGATAGGCATTAGGTGATCTTCTATCTAAATCCCCTCCAAAGTCAAAATCACTGTAACCCACTAATGTAAGGTCTGTTTTAGTCCTTCCAAATGTAATGTGTAACCTAATAGAACCCTTAATGTACCTTAAGAGCCACTTAACCCCATCTAAATGTTCTTTTCCTGGGTTACTAAAATCTAGATAAAACACACATGGGAAAGCTAAGTCTAGCGTTGTACAAGTCATAGCATACAGTAAAGACCTTATAGCACTAGCATAAAGAGCATTTTCCATTTGTTTTTTTCTCTAAGTCATTTGAAGGACATTATTCTACGAAAAATTTATACTAATTTGCTAAGGGCAACTTAATAGGTTTACAATCATACATATTAAATCTATTTAATACCTTTTCCAAGTACCTCTGTTGGGACAGATGTACAGCACTAGCAACAAAGTCCCTACTAATTTCCATGCCAAGGATTTTCTTAGCTTTACCAAGATCTTTCATATCAAAGTCAGCAGAAAGCATTAGCTTTAAATCATTAATTTTATCCATAGATATACTAACTAAGAGCATATCATCAATATAAATAAGCAAAAACAGCGCATCATCAGTATCGTCATGCTTAAAATGGAAGCAAATGTCATGTATTGATCTTTGAAGCCCCTATCCATCATGAATTGATCAAATCTTTTATACCACTACCTAGGGGATTGTTTCAAGCCATACAAAAAACCTTTTCAATAGACAAACATGACTCTATTTCCTAGGTTCAACAAACCCCTCAGGTTGGACCATAAAGATCTCTTATTCTAACTCACTGTGTAAGAAGGTTGTTGTTACATCAATTTGTTTGAAATACATACTAAACCTAGCACTTAAGGCCATAAGAAATCTTATTGTGGTATGTCTAACAATAGGTAAGAAAATCTCAATATAGTCCATCTCTTCCTTTTGGGAAAAGCCCTTTGCAACTAATCTGGCTTTCAATTTGTGCTGTTCAGATGGTGCGGTGGGTTTAAATTTGTGCTAGCTTTAAAGACCCATTTTTACCCAACTCACTTCCTACATAGGGTCTAGGAACTAAAACCTAAGTTTTATTCATTTAAGGCTTTCCATATCCTCTGTCATGGCTTTCAGCTACTGTTCAAAGGAGCCCCTACCTTATAGCATCATTATAGGTAAGAAGTTCAAATCCCACATATTCAAGGGTTATATTAAGAGCATAGGCTATGTAATTAGCATAGCAAAATCGAACTGGAGTCCTAGTTTCTCTCCTCTCCCTATCTTTAGCTAGTTGATAGTTGTTAGGTCATTATGTTCAATTTCTTCTTGAAGTTCAGTGCTCCTTCGAGGATTATCAAGGACCTCATTTTCAGTTTTTGGGTTCTGATTTTCATGATAAAAAGATTCAAATGGGTTTATTTCAAACTCATAGTGTTCTGAATCATACTTCCTAGGGATGGTAGATGTGGCTACAGTACCAGCAGTCACAGATTTGTCTAAGTAGGGCATTTCTTCTTCATTAAATGTCACATCCCTACTAATTATCACTTTTGTTCTATTACCATTCCTAATTCCCACCCTATAACCCTTCACACCATCTGGATAGACTAGAAAAACCCCTTTTAAAGCTCTAGGTTCATGTTTTCCTTCAAATTGGTATGCATAAGCAGCACACCCAAAAACCCTCAAACTAGAGTAGTCATTAGGTTTTCTAGTCCATTTATCTTCTTGTGTTCTGAAGTTTATAGCAAATGACGGAGTTCTATTTATTAGATAGCAAGCTATCATAACAGCCTCCCCTGAATAGTTCTTATTCTGTCCAAATGCAAATAGCATGCACCTAACTCTATCTCAGAGAGTATGGTTCATTCTTTCTACAAGAACATTCTGTTGGGGTGTCCGCCTAACAATATTATGTTTTTCTATACCATCTTTAGCACACAAACTATCAAATTCAGCAGTCACAAATTCAAGTCCATTATCAGCTTTAGGTACTTTAATTTTTCTGCCACTTTTATTTTCTATAAGGTTTTTCCATTTAGCAAAGGCAATAAAACATTCATTTTTTGTTTTAAGTAGATACGCCTAAACCTTCCTAGAGAAATCATCTATCATCGGCAAAAAATAATAAGCTCCACCTAGAGTAGGTACCCTTACAGACCCTCACAAATCAAAGTGAATATAATCAACAAGTGACTTAGTAACATGGACAACATATTTAAAGGATAGATGTTTGCCAAATATACATGACTTACAAAAGTCAAGTTTTGAGACATAACCCTCCTGCAACAGCCCTTGCTTATTTAGTTCATTAAGGCTTTCTCTCTGATATATGCCCTAATTTCTTGCGCCAAAGGTTGGTTACATTAGTTTTAACTGCAATAGAACAATCAACAGGAACAACATCACCTTACACAACATACAGACCATTCTCGACCTCTCCATTAAGTATCATAAGGGAACCCTTACAGACCTTCATCACCTCTTGCCTAGCTTTGAAGGTCTCCCAACCCGGTATAACTGTCCAAGTGAAATCATGTTCCTCCTAAGTTTAAGTACATGCCTAACTCCTTCTAGGGTAAAGTAAACACAATTTGACCCTCTAACCCTAACCGACTCTAACCCAATCACCTTAAACCCATAGTTGTTATCTAGCAACACTTTCCCTCTATTTATGGTTTTGTATTCAGTAAAGCAAGACCTATATGATGTTATATGGAAGCTACACCCTGAGTTAATCTCATTTGTGTGTATTAAGGTTTGTAGTCACTATTAACACTTCAACAGAATCATAACCATCATAATAAACAGTGTTATCAGTAGAGCTATTAATCTTTTTTTGGTAATCAGGAAAGTATCTTTTGATATGTCCAAGTATTCCACATTGATAACACTTTATTTTGTTGCAATCTTTTTTTATTTTAGATGAAGACCTATTCTTACTCTTGTTTCTTTTCTTTTCTTTATTATCTTTATTATTTTTATTATTATCATGAGACTTTGTCCTACCATTAAGAGACAGCCCCGCACCACTGTTTCTCCTAAGAGGATACTTGCCATCCCTCTTTTGTTTAGGAATCTTTGACCCAAGGGCCTTAGTAACAACTTTAAGGGCTATAGTATCACATCCATACCTTAAGGAGTCCTGAAAAGATCTAAGGTACTTAGGCATAGCATACAATAGGACAACTACTGTGACCTCATCATTTGCAGTTACCTTTACATTAACTAAATCTTGACAGATTTGATTAAACTCGTCCAAAGATTCTTCTAAAGGTTTAATTTCACTCATTTTGAAAGTGTAAAAGTTCTCCATACACAGTATCCTATTAGACAAAGACTCGAATTTGTAAATCTCTTCTAACTTAGCCCAAATCTTAGCTATAGTTGTTTCAGAACTAATTTGTGAAGGAACTTAGTTATCTAAGCTAAGTAATATAGATCCAAAAGCCTTATGTTCAATTTCAAGTTTCTCTTTAGAAGTTATATGAAAAGGTGCTCTTCAAGTGGTAAAAAAGCAGTTCTAGCACTTTGACACATAAGAAGGGCATTCATCTTAAGTTTCCACAAACTAAAGTCATTTCTACCATCAAACTTTTCGAATTCAAATTTCATAGACATTTTGTTTCTTTGAGACAGAGAACATAAGGCTCTTATACCACTTGTTGATGTTAAAACTGAGTCTAAAGAACACCAAAAACTTCAATAATTTTAGATCTAAGTTGTATAAAACAAGATTGCAGCAAGAAAAAGAATGAAAATGAAAAATCGCACAACTAAATAAGAACACACAATATTTACATTGTTCGGCACCTCAAAACAGGTTCCTACTCCATGACTCCCTCTTTCTAGGGAAGTCTCTCCACTAATATCAAGGTTTAAGTAACTACAGACCAAATCCAAACCAAAATCTAAAGGCTTCTAAGGTATAAACCACAAAATACAAACCAAAGAGAAGAGGAAAACTCACAAAGAAGCCATTAAAGGCTTCATATAGCTCCAATGAAGGTAGATTTGGGCCAACAAGTATTAACTCCCACGAATCTCTTGAATCACCTCATAAATCTCCAAGAAGAGGGGAGAGAGAGAGCGCTAGCACCAGATTGAACGAAAAATG
Source organism: Simmondsia chinensis (assembly GCA_018398585.1). Classification (NCBI taxonomy): domain Eukaryota; kingdom Viridiplantae; phylum Streptophyta; class Magnoliopsida; order Caryophyllales; family Simmondsiaceae; genus Simmondsia; species Simmondsia chinensis. The sequence goes on along the minus strand of JAGTTD010000017.1, from coordinate 5,776,172 downwards.
AGAGAAATTACGGTTTCCAGTGAAAAATAGAGTTTATATTCCCCTGGGCCTCTATCCGTGGCAACGCATGCGCACCATGATCAAGACCGTTCGTCATTATCACAATCAAAGTCCCATATCTCTCAAAACAAACACAATCTTGACCGTTGGATACACGACATGTGTCCAGCCTTTCTCCTTATATTTGAACACGTGACCAAAAAGCTGCCTCAGGAAGCTTTAATATTCACGAGCAGAAGGGTATGCCAATGAGAAGCATGAGCATTACGGTCAGGCACAAGTACATGGTTTGGGCAAGTAATTAGTGCACTTGGGCAGGGGCAACTTTGTCAATGTCTTCAAGGTGAGATTTTAAAAAATAGTACAAAAAACACCTTGAACTTGAACTTATTTACAAAGCATGGTACTTAATACAATACAACATTCACTTGCGTTAAACACTGCTTTTTGAACTTAAAATTTATGAGGGTCCAATATTACAATAGTAATATTTGTCCAAATGCAGACAACCTCTCGTAATTGGTCATAGTCTATATCACATCAGTTTTTTAGATGAAATTAGTCGAATTTAAATGAAAATTCACCTGATTCTAACACAATGTATACTTAGGTCATAAAATTTCTTATCTCATGCTACCTCATTGTATATATTAAAACGACTAGGTACTTAGGTGATAAATGCTCAAGATTTAGGATACCTAAGAGATAAGTTTTCTATTTTATATAGCTTTCATAGTTGATTTATTTTGGATATTAACACCAAAAGTCCCTGTACTTTACGCATTATGTCAGTTTAGTCATTTTATTTTAAATTGTGTCAATTTAAATCCCTCAACAATTAATATTCTGCCAATTTGGGCCTTAAAGTAAAATTTTAGTTAATTTGTCAATAAAATTTCCAATGGTTTAGCCATAAATTGAGTTAAAAGGTGGATTTATATTGTGTTACTTGCATTTAACGTGATTGTGAAGTCAAAAACTATGTTAATAACTTAACTTACATTGGACCAAATGACTCAATTGTTACAATATAAATTGGAAAGAGACTTTGTTGGCACAATTAAAAGTATAAGGACCAAATTAACATAATGAGAAAAGTACAGGGATGTTTGGTGTAAATAACCTTTTTTTTTTGTTACTTATTATATATGTTGTATTGCTACTTAGATTATCCTATAATAAGACGTAAAATGATTGGCGAAATTTTTTTTAAACATGCAAGAAGACATCAAAATGCGGAACTAAATTTTCATTTAAAACAGACAATGAAAAACCCTAATTAGGTTTTCAATTTTCTTGGAAAACCTTTTTCAAAGAAAAATCAATTTAAAGAATCTACTTTTCCTTTAAAACAAATGAAGCCTAACATTACAGCCTAAGCTAAACTTTAAACTACATGAATTTTAAAGTTCATTGTGTTGAAATTTGAGGGTTGGCTTATTCCGTTTTGTTCAACTTTTCAAACTCACCTATCCCACAAAAATTTTGATGGCGGGAAAGCCACTTTATGTACCCCTTTCTTTTTTGACTTGGTAAAGTCTTATGGGTCTAGAGTGGGCATGATGGGCCACATATGCTCTTGCTACAGCCAATGCGCTAATCAAGAATCCCTAAGGAATTCCATGAATTCTTGTTATACGCTTGTTCAACCATCAATCCTCTTTTCTAGATTCATCGATATTGAATACATCGCGATGTAGTGTGAACTTTTTCTGACCTCGACTTTCATCATTTTTGGTTGTTGTCATTTTAGTCCTTGCAACAAAGGCTAACTTGAGATGAATTCTTTTCTTGGTGGAGCTCTAGGCTATAAGCTCAAGCTCTAGTTGTTCATCCTTAGCTAAGCTTGAGGCTGCAAGCTTGAGCTTGGGGTATGTCATTATTCAAGTTGAAGATCAAGGGTGCAAGTTCAAGCTCATGATACGATCTTTGACTGGGTAACCGCCCACTCCTTCAATATCCCGGCCTTCCTCATTTACCCGAATTCTTCACTCCTCTCATATCAGCCCACACCTTCCATATCCTAGCCTTTCTCATTTACCCGAATTCTTTGCTCCTCTCATATCGATCCACACCTTCCATTTTGAGGCCGGATGTTCTAACATTAACAGTTCCTTCAACGGGTAGAAATTTTCTGACGAATAGAGCATCTCGATGGGTTGATTAGCATATAGAACTACTGAAAAACATGTTCTCTGCTCCTGTATCATCTCTCTCTCAAAGCTAGTTCTTCCACTCCATTAGTAGAGTACACAACTGAGGTGGGCGTCGTTTTAACCCTGAAAATCGGAGTGCTCCCATTGTAGTGGTGCGGGGGACATCAACAACTTAGATTAGTGGAGTTCTCATGGCACAGTTATTCTTTTGTTTGATCTCTTATTTTTCTACTCTATATCTTCTATTGATTTTAATGTTCGTCTAGGTTATTTTTGAGATCCTTCTACCTAATCTCCAGATGCTCCAGTTCTTGCTCAAACTAACTTTCTATTTGCATTTAAAGTCTTATTTTGGTTGCTCTTTAATGTTATTTTCTCCACAATCTAAGCCGTTTAAGCTAAAATGAGTAATATGACTAATGCGGGCTTCATGAATCTGGATGTGTCAAAAACTTAGCCCTTACATGGGAAGAACTATAAAATATGGGCCGGTAAAATGGAAGTTTTCCTAGGACAAATTGAGGTCCACTATATGCTTTCATATGATAGTGTTGGAATAGGTGTCCTATAAAACCCAATGAGTTACTTTTAAATATTAAATAAATAAAATTATTTTATTTATTTATTTTTTGATTGTGTTTTACGAGCCAAACATATGTGATTATTTTTCTAAAATGTTCCATGAGATGGACGTTATCCAAAATGATATGATAGGTTTGGTTTAAGTGGTCAATGAGATTGAACCACATAAAGACTTAGATCAAACTAGTGACATGTTATCAAAGTATATTCGTAGTCGGTGATAAGTTTGGATAACTTGTCTGATAAAACTACAATATGATACTTTTGATGACTTGTGTTGGTCATGCGGATAGGGATCCAAAAGTATTATGTTAGTGTTTTCAATAAGATTGGAACACTGAGCAGGGCCACCTTAATTACTTATTTCTTTACTGCTATTAGAAGTAATTAATTTTGTAAGTGGATAACTCAAATACGGGAAATAGTTCGAACTTATGCATGGAATGTTAATTGCTTTGATGCCCAAAATGATGAGGTTAAAATTGAATAACCAGGATCCTATGTCATTGGGCAATTGCATGAAGTATGGCAGGAATAGATATTTTACTAGGAATCTACAATGAAAGATGGCCCCCTAATTGATTCGTAAATATGAACAGATTCTAGAATCTTTGGCCAGAATATTCCATACGTTTGACATTCGAAATTAATACGAAAATTGTTTATGTATTATGAATTGTTCGAGAAGGGCGAGTCGGAAACTACGGTGATAGAGGTAAGAAAAATAAAGATAGTAATAAAGGTTGTTTTTGCTTACGGATATCTATTAGAGGGGTTAATTGTCGCAATAAAATTATTTGGGAAATTTTCAAGTGAATATATTTAATTGTAGAGTATAGTAAAACTTATTTAGTGGAGTTAAATTTTATTAAATGATAGTCAATTGTTATCATGAGACGATAATCAAATTTGACCCATTTGGAGCAAAAGTTAGATTGTCCCTGAAGTCCCCCTGCAAGCCTCAACTAAAGCACTATTTTGAAAATATTTTAAATTAAATTCATGGGGATGACTTATTTATTTATGAGCTAAAAAATTTTTTATGCTAAATAAATATTCATGAGATAAATATTTAATATGATAAATTACGTTGTTATTTAAACAAACACAACACAATTAAAAAAATTGAAAATACAAATTCCACTAGGCCCCATGCGGCGCCCACGTCATATGTGTGTGTGTGTGTTCCAAGGTTTTTTGCTTAATTTTACGTATTTATTTTATTTTTTTATCGTGTAAATTATTGGTTTTAGCTTTTGGAACCTTGTGTTTTCTCATGGCGAAAAATATAAAATTATTTTAGAATTTTTCTAAATTAATGTTTAGCATAATTTTTCTGAAATGTTATTTTTCGAAAACATTAAAAGGAAAAGTTATGTTCAGAAATTTTTACTAAACTAAATATTTTGGGAGCCCACACTCTGGTGCTAAAATAGGTCATTGCAAAGAAGATCTCAAGGTATCAAGAAGCTTTCTTCTTGCAATTTCAGATCTACAAATTCGGAGTTTGGATTTGCTCTTTAGGTATGTCTAAATTAAGTATTTTATATTTAATTTGTTCTTCCCCTTATTTCGTTTATTCTATATACTATGTTTATACTTGTTTTATTTGATATTTTGATTGTTATATTATGAGCCTATTAGAGTAAGATCAAGGTTTAATTAAATAGTTTAATTAGATCAGTGCACTATATTTAAAATTAAGGATTTTAAATTGGTTTTTCGCTATGCCCAAATTAGTCGTTTAGGGTAAATTTTTTTGAAATATGTTCCCAATAGATAGAGCCCCGGATAGGTCTAATAAGGACTTTGAGATAGATAATTGAACTTGTGGAGGGATGTTTCTCCAATACATAATATCTCCTTTATATCAAATCTATACAACAACAGATCCAATGCCTCAAGAGCTCCCGCTTAAGCGGGTTCTGGGAGGGTGGATGTATGCAGCCTTACCCCTTCAAGGTGTAACCCTGCCAAGAGGTTGTTTTCGAGGACCCCCAACCTTATAGGGTTGGAAAAACGAGGACTTCCCAGGAAGTCACCCTTCCTTATACTACTCTCGCCCAAGCATGCTTAACTTCGGAGTTCTAATGGGATCTGGTGCATTAGTGCCTGGTAAATAAACTTTATATCAAATTTATAATAAAATGAAAACAGCTAAGGAAATATGGGAAGCGGGGAAAAACAATATGGGTCGGATGATTGTGCTTTGAAGAAATATGTCTGCGGTAGATGGTTGTCCTTTTCTATGGTTGACGACAAACTGATTTTAGATCAGATGCATGAGTATGGGACCTTGTAAACTAATATACCGAACACAAGAATGAAATTTTGTGAAATGTTCCAAGTTAATTGTCTCGTAAATAAATTAACTCCCTCTTGGGAAAATTATAAGGCACAATTAAAACATAAGAAAAAGAACATGCGTTGGTAGGAATTAACTTCCCATATCAATCTAGAGACCATAACCGAAAACGAGTGAAGGGAGAGTCCTCTGAACATTCCTTCTTGGACACTGGCCTTGTGGAATTGAGGAATGCAGAGAAAAAGGGCAGATACACGAAACTGTTGAACAAGGCAAGATCCTATTGTCAAGATGATAGATCCAGGACCTAACAAAGTAAGTTCTGTGGAAAGAGCTCGATGAGCAACCTTAATAAAGATCAAAAATGGATCAAGGGGTTGTGATAGACTTGTGGGAGTGGTCACACCTCGAGGGATTGCAAGAAGGGATTCAAACATGGAAAGCTCAAAGAACAAAAACCCTAGGCAAATCTCTAAAGATAGAGACGTGTTTATCACCGTGATCTCCGAGGTGAACATGGTTAGGGACACATTTGGGTGGGTTGTAGATACTGGTGCCACGAGGCACATCTGTACCAACAAGGACATGTTCCACGACTATGAGAAAGCCAATGCGGGGGAGAGTGTGTTTATAGGCAATTCCAGTTCGATCCCACTACCTGGCAAGGGAAAGGTCCTCATAAAAGTGAATGTTAGAAAATTTATGTCTTCACACAATGTGTTATTTTTTCTTACTTGCACAGAGTTTTAGTTTCTAGTGCTTTTCTGAACAAAGTTGGGTTTAAGTTAACTTCTGGATCTAATAAATTGATTATCACATAGAACACAAACTTCGTCATGAAAGGCTTTTGTAATGGTGGCCTCTTTGTACTCGATATTTTGATTAACATGAATAAAATTGGTTCCAATTCTACTTATATCAGTGGCATGCTAAGCTCGGACATATAAATTGTAATTTGATTAAAAACATGAACAAATGAGTTTAGTTCCCGACTATAAGTAAATTGAACTTCATGAATGTGAAATATGTAGTGAGGCCGAGCATCCTAAATAGTCCTTTAACAAATCAGTTGAAAGAACATCAACCCTACTTGAACTGCTACATGTTGAACGCGATGTAAATTAGCTATGACTCACCCTCAAGGGTTTGGCTCTTAGTCAATCACGCTACATACTATGTGGAGAAAATAATAATAAAGTTTGGTCATTTTAATGATGCTTCCACTAGAACTCGAAATGACCCTAGTGTTCACTTAAAAAAAAAAAACACACACACACAAGTGATAGTGTATCATAGATTGAATACGCTAAGATAATTGGTGGCGTAATATTTCTAATGAACTACACTCGTCCTGATATTGCATATATCATTAGTAGACTTAGTCGTTAATGCCTATAATCTGAATGATAAGCACAAGGGTGATTTAACTAGGTTATTAAGGTATCTTCGAGGTACATGAATTGAGGTTTACATTATAGAGGTTCCCGAAGTGTCACAGGAGGTGTTCGATAATGATGAATTTGATTCTAGTAGTGGATAAGTATTTATGCTTGCTAATGGTGTTGTATTTTGGAAGTAATTTAAATAAACCTAAATGAACCATAGAGTCTGGATTTATTGCACTAGAGATGGCAGGTTTGAAAATGAATGGCTGAGGAATGTGTTGGGAGACATTCCATTGTGGGAGAAGCCCACGCCTCCATTCTCATTGCACCATGATTCGAGTTTGTAAGGAGTGAAGAAAAACTTGGTAGATCCTTTCACTGAAAGGCATTGCAGCGAATTTAGTCAATGATACAACAAAGGAAATTGGGCTTTAGCCCTTTTGTATGTACTGATCTTAATGGATACTCATCACAAGAGTAATTCTTGAGTTCAATGGGTCCAATGATGTCAAAAAAATTCTGAAAATGAGATACAGTCACTCTAGCCCATTATTAGACATTGTTGTTCAAGTGGCTCTAGGATCTTTCAATACTGTCATCTCATTAAGGCAATGTTTAACACTCTTGATGATATTCATAGCCTATTATGATGGTGTGAGGTAGCACACTTGATGGACTCACCCATGGGTCGAGGGGGTATTGATCACCCCTTGTCAAGAGTATGGGCATACTCTCTAGAGCTTGCCAGAGTACCCATACATTGAGTTTGTTTAAAGGGACCTCATACAAACCTGATTGAGGAGTACGCATTTCAATCTCGAGGACGACATAAGTGGGTAGATGTGATCTTCACAATGTCCACTCAAATTCAAGACTATTCACCTGGCTTGGCATGGGAGATGCATCATGCATACTTATCAGGAGGGATGGCAATGGGGCAGGTAAAACCCGCTACCCGTGGGTACCCGCTCAGTTTTGGATAGGTACAGGTATAAGTGGGGCGGGTAATGAGTACGGGTTGGGTGTACCCGCCCTGTACCCACCATGTGTAGGGGGCAGGTATGGGTATAGGGTGGTACCGGCCCCGCCCCCCCCCCCCCCCCCCCCCCCCCCCCCCCTCCCCCCGGTCCATACTTACTGATCTCATACCCACCATACATGCTCCATTTTATATATAGTTAACTTTCAAATTAAAAAAATACGTGCTTAAATTCAATAACCCAAATTATTTATCAATGTTATAAAAAAATATAATTGGTTTTTAAAAAGAGTAATAAATAACTAATATGAGCGGGTATATATAATCATTTTCTACGCACATTAGGGAGGGTACAAGGCGGGTAATGGATACCCACGGGTAATGGGGTGGTTATGGGTACGAGTTTGTACCCGCCAGGGTGGCTATGGGTATCTATTTCATACCCATGACAGGTAATGGGGGGTATAGGATTTGGCTGGCGGGCATGGGTATAAAGGAGGGCCCCTCGTACCCGCTCCGCCCCATCGCCATCCCTACTCATCAGGCATTGATTGAAGCCCAAAAGACATTGTTATTGTCAAGTGTGGGTCTCACTGCTCAGTATTACCTTTCTTTTCTTCCTTTTTCTCATCATTGAATCATGTGGGAGATTGTTGAAATTTGAGGATTTGTTGCTTCAATTTTGTTCAACTTCTTCAAACTCTCCTATTCTATGTTGAAAAATTGATGCTAGGAAAGACACTTTATAGACCCCTTTCTTCTATGACTTGGAAAAATCCTACGGGCCAAGAGTGGCCATGGTGGGCCACACACATGCGTGTGCCCTGTGTTTGGGCATCGCTGAGTGGTGTGGACTTTTTCCAGCCTGAATTTTTATTTTTGCAATTGTTGTACTTTTAGTCATTGTGACAAAGCCAAACTTGAGGTGAGTTCTTTTCTTAGATGAGCTTGAGGTTGCAAACTTGGGCTCCCGTTGTTCATCCTTAGCTAAGCTCGAGGTTTCAAGCTTGAGCTCGAGGTATTGACTTTTAGCCGTTATTAAAGTTCAAGCTCGAGGATGTAAGCTAGGTCGAGATACAATCTTTGATTGAGTAACCGCCCACTCCTTGCATATCCTCACCTTCCCTGTTTAAGTCGGATCCTTCATCCACATACCATTTTTTTTAGGCTGGATTTTTTAGCATTGACAATTTGCTCAAGGGATAGAACTTTGCCCATAGATAGAGCATCTCGGTGGGTTGATTAAAACACAAAAATATTGAAAAAAAAACTTCTCCAATTTCATACTTTCTCTCTCCCAAAGCTAGTTTCTCCTCTCCATTATTAAGCAAGTTGAAGGATGCTCAAGTTCATCTCCCTAGATTACACTACTGAGGTGGGCATCATATTATCCCTGGGTGGTGTGGGGGCATAAACTGTCAAGGAACCATCTTTCCCAAAAGCTTAAGCTGATGAGTGAAGGCTCAAGAATAGTTTTATACTCTAACATGTCCCCCACGCGAATGCCTATTAGGCTTGAAGCGTGGATATTGCACAGACCTACCTCATACATTGTGCTTAAATTATTTTAATTGAAAGTGGGGGCTATTGAGACTCGAACTCGTGACCTTTTAGTCAACAAGGCTCTGATACCATGTCAAATAACCATCTTTCCCAAAAGCTTAAGTTGATGGGTGAAGGCCCAAGAATAGTTTTATACTCTAACCTAAACGACTTATGGTAGTGAGGTTGTCCACAACGCGACAATACTTTGGTTCGATCCCTTCGATCTACTTTTTGTATATTCTATCGATTTTCCTGCTCTTCGTAGTTATTCTTGAGGTCCTACTACCTATCCTCGAGATGCTCCAATTCTGGCTTGAGCTAACTTTTTGTTTGCATTTAAAGTCATATTTTGGTTACTCTTTAACGTCATGTTCCCAACATATTGTGTCATCAACATTTTTACTTCTATTATGGCTTTTGGTGAGTGCTACATGGCAAGTTAAATGCCAAAAATTATATTCAACATTTTGTAAAGAAAAAAATAAAAAAGATAAATACTTGACTTTCTTTCTTTTAATTCAGAGGAGAAAAGCAACTTCGTTTGCAAAATATGCATGAATTTTTACTTCTTTTTAATTTTTAGCTTGCAGGCTTTGTTAAGATCCGTAGAAACATAAGATATTACCAGTTAGTTTAGTTTAATTTCAATGCATCATAAGATTGTAAAAATTTAGGATTATACTTAGTGTTGAAAAGTTAAGGGAAGAGTAATTAAAACTTATCTGAAAAGACGAAAATTGTTGTCGTGCCATGGAGTTTACCACTGCCCTAAAGTCGTTCTGTGCCGATATAACCAGACCAAATGGAACTCCGACTCCAAGGCTAAGACGATGTTCAGAACACCCGTGTACACGATGGTTACCGGGCTAGAATACGCCTCAACATTGCTCATTTATACAAGGAGAAAAGTAGAAAGTGAGAGTTCGTGTATATCTCAGCCAAAAAGAAAACCAACATTGAAAACCTAAAGAGCAACCTAAGAGGGGGAGTGAAGTAGGTTCCTTCGCTATAAAATAAACATTAAACTTTAAGAACCAAAAATCAATGAATGTGAAATATAAAATGTAAAGCCATGCATAAAATGATACCCAAAGATTTTTATAATGGTTCATTTCCAAACCAGATGCTAGTCCACTCCTCAAGTAACTACTCTTTGTCACTTGAGCCTTTCACTGAGCTTGATGATCCTTTTTAAAACTAGACTCAAGATCCAATCTTTACAACTGGTCTTTTTGCACATAGTGTCACGACCCAACCTTTACAACCACTCCTTTTATAACAGAAAGCTCAGGATCCAAATTTTACAAGAAAATAAAATAAAGCAATGAAATTCTTCACTCTTTCAAGAGTGAATGAACACAAGATCAAGCTTAGCCAATGCTAAGGATATGCCAATTAAACTCACATAAATCAAGAAAACTTTAAGAAAAACTCAAAATTAAAACGTTAAAGCACAAGAGAACAAGAGATTTTTTAATCAAAGAATGCTTAGAGAAAATTGGATGGATTAAACCAATGCATTTAAGCTCTATTATAGGCAATTAAGGAGCTTAGGGACATTTGAAATGTTTAGGAAATGATTAGAAAAGAAATCAAATCGAAAATAGCCGTTTGGGGCTATTATAGGTCTCTGTGTCGATACACACAGCCTTTGTGTCTCATCACAGCAGCTCTAGGAGCTACTGTAAGTCACTGTGTCGACACTCAACATGCCTGGATTTGGACAATTTTGACCATTTAGCTTAATTGATTGATTGATTGATTGATTTACTATATTGGCTTAATATTTTGAATAAGTTTCCATGTACCGCTTATGCCTTTGAATGAATGATTGATTTAATCAAGTTAAAATATTACCCTAATAAAATTTTTTATCTTGTTATTTTTCATAATGCCAATTTCAAATATCCTTGTTCAAAAATTTGATTGGCTTGAATTTGACTTGAATATTTTTCAAATAACATTTGAAAATCGAATTTCGAAATAGTTCAAAAACATTTTTATTAGAGTATCAGTCACTTTCAAACAAGATTAGAACAATTTAAACATAATGACTCATTTAATGATTGTTATCATCAAACATTTGGTGTTTTCTCTTAAAAATATGAGTTAAAGTATGTAGTTTATCACAAAAGTATTAACTAATCAACGTACAAATTCTCACTTTATATCACTGTAAAAGTATTGACTAATCAACATAAAATTCAACCTCAAGTCTCTCCCCCTATGTGGGTGCATGTAGAAGCATTCAAGAGCTCAACATCATTTTATCTATAACTCAATCAAACACAATTTCACAACATGGACTTAGATATTCAATGACACCACTTTCCCCCCTTTGTCGTCAACAAACAACACAAGATAAGAGAAAGAAAAAATGACAATTCCCCTTATTAAAAACAATAATAGCATATATATAAAAAAATACACATTCTCAAATAGTCATAACATTCATTCAATTTAAGCAAAATAATGTACAATAAATGAAAAATGTGGCTCCAAATGTTTGAAAGAAAAAAAATCTAAGGAGTTGGAGGTCTTTGTCTATACGAGAAAAAGTCTAAAATATTTTGAGTTATTTATACTAAAGGTCTATGTACTTTGCCCATCGTGTCAATTTAATATTTATACTTTTAATTGTGTCAATTCAGTCCCAATACAATTCAAAATGTGTCACTTTAGTCCTTTGATCAAATTTAAGTTAAGTTAATGACGTAATTTTGAACAGCAAAATTATGTTAGACACAAGTAACTTATTATAAATTCATCCTTTTTTCTCAATTTAACCCAATTCATGGCCAAGTAATTAAAAATTTGATTAAGAACTTAACATAAATTTTTCTAAGAACAAAATTGACACATTTTGAATTGTACAGGAAATAAATTGACGCAATTAAAAGTATAAGGATAAAATTGACACAACGAACAAAGTACAGGGACCTTTGACGTAAACAACCCAAAATTTTTTGTAGTGTGGATCGTGTTTCATTTCGGAACTCTTCAAGATTTGAGTGTAAGGATGACGCTTGTTCGTTTCTCCAATGAAGCAATTTCGTCACTCACACTCCTTTTCTGAGGTCCTTGTTAAGGTTCTTCCTCATTAACCTCATCCTCTTCTTCATCAAAATTTTCCCTTTCCTCGCCTCTCTCTTCATCTATTTCTACTATTCTCCTAACTCCTTTTTCTTCCTTGACCCATTCATTGTTTTTAAGAACAAAACCCATATTTTTCAAAGATGTCTCAATAGAGTCATCTGATACGGGATGGGGTTTGAAAGAGATTTTATATTAAAAGTATGTCGAGAAACAGGTCAGAAGCATTGCCATAAGTGGGATTAGTTTTTCAGGGAATGAATATTAAATATGAATTTTAATACCAAATCCTCAAGATTTATTCTTTGGCCATTTAGGAATTGAAATAGGAGAAATAGATGCAAGTTTGAGACCGAGTCGAAGCCACCCGATCTTGGAGTGGTGTTCATGCAAACCAATTTATGTGCTAATTTAAGCATCACTCGTAAATCATTTAAGTTTGGCTTCTTTTTGTTAGGAAGCGGTGATGTGATTTTAAAGGTTGTTTTAGAACCGTCTACTCGCAAGCGTATGAGATCGTTGTAGCATTGTCGGGTATACGGGTCGTGTTCACGGGGAATCAGTGTTAAGTCAGACCTAATGCTTAATGAACAGTTGAAATTGGTTCTTTTTTGGGTTGATTCAAGTGATTTAATACGCAAAATCAATTTAATAATAACCCCTTTTTCTTCCTTTACCTATTCTACTCGTATACAGTTATTATATTTTACTTAGGACGATAATTTTGAGGACTTAGGCTACAAGCTCTAAGTCTGGGTTAATATATAAATTAGGGCTTAGGGTAATAAACTAGTCTAGAGGCATAACCTATCTTATCACCTTAAGTGTGGCATAGGTTTTATCGTTAGTACTATTTAATTCCTTTGTTACTATTAATTCATTAATAATAGTATAAAAGATTGTGTTTAGGGTTGGATACAACCTCAATCTTGACCATGTGTGAAAACCTATTATGTTATGGTCGAGTCTACAAGCACAAGATTAATTGCTAAAAAGTTGGAGATCTTAACATGGCTACAAGCACACATACTGAAATACCAAGAAATCGTGAATAATTCACCACAAGGGAGTGAATATAAAATAACTAAATCATCATCAAAGCAAAACACAAAACTGAGATATGGACAGCTACCCGTCCTTTATCCCTAAACTAAAAACGTCTACTCCTCCATAGGAGTTTTACACATCATAAATCTAAGTAAAAGACAAATAATGAGTAAAACTGAAAGCAAAGACTCCCTCAATCCGTGTTGATGCTGAACTAAGCTTGAATCCACCCAGCACTTCGACCACCTGCTCTTCGGCGTTTGAGAGCACGTTGGATCTCGTAGCAGCTTCGGGAAGGAGAGGAGGACAAGACGTGCGAAAAGATAAAAAAAAAAAAAATGAGTCTCCTCCTCTTTATTTATACCTGCAACGTGACCTAGGAATCACGCTATGAATCTAATGTCAATCGATCAGCTAACCGTGCCGATTGATCTATTGAACCACGAAATGCTACGAGATGTATTTGGTTCACTGAATTGCGACCTGAAAAGTCCTTCTTTTATACACATGGTCAGGTTTCTTAGAATAGTCTTCAAATATGCCTAAGTAATGCCTGATTTTGCCACTATTCAATCTTTGTTTGCTCCGATGCACTCCAAGCATAAATGTGCATCAATTAAAACAAAACTCACATGTAAAAGCTGAATATATCGCAGGAATGAGAAATAAAGTGTGGAAAAATAAGGCACATCAACATCCCCAAACCCACACCTTGCTTGTCCTCAAGCAAGATTCAACTTAAACTAGCCAATGGTGGAAAAAAGTTAGCCGAGCATGCAATGGCAAGAATAACTTGTGAAAAATATTTTCCTATCATATTTGAAGGTGTACCTGAGAGTAGAGAATCTTCATGCAACGTTATTATTAAACTGGTTCCGACTTAAGTACTCGCGATTCAAATCTTTTTTACTAATGAGTGAGCTTAGAACTTCTCTTCCCTTTTTCTTATTTCAAGCCCTCCAAATTTAAGACAAATAGAAAAAATAATCAAAGGAGTCCGTTATCCTAACAATTCACCACTAATCAATAGTGAAATCAAAAGACTTTTCTTTTCTCTCTTGTTTTCCTTTTTTTTTTCCTCTTCTTTTTTAACTCATGGTTAAGCATGTCTCCCTTATACCCACGGGGTCGAAGGGAATAAGGGAGCACAATTCATATCGGGGGTGGTTGTAAATCGAACCCAAGCTCGCCGCAAAAGTCCCGTAATGCGATGTGAAAAGAACAAAGCACCATCCCTAACATTGAAGCGCTGAAGCCTAAGGCGTATAGTGGAAAAGCTTTCTAAGAACACAGCCTCGACATCAACCCAGGTATCCCGGCAAAACTTCCAAAGAAGTTCGAGGATAGGACCTGTGTTCTCCAATGCATGTCCCGCAGGCCGCAAATTAGCCTTAAGGATGGAGTTCAAGAGCCACATATGAGGAGGAAGAGAAGATCGAACAGTGGTAGACAATTGATCCAAAGCAGTACGGCCACTACACATCTGAGCGATGATCGTCACGGCGTTTGGTGGATTCTCATGGGGGACCAAATGGTGTCCTCGTAAACAAGTGGATAGCTAATAGCCTCAACCACATCATTGCTATCAAAAATGACACTTTTGCCACAGATATTGACCTCACATGATGGGCGGCCCTCGTCATGGTTGAGAGTGAAGGAGGAATAAAATTCCCTTACCAATGAGGAAAAAACAGGGTCCTCCTCCAAATCCCTACCAAGGAGGCAGGCGAGACCCACATCCAAACAAAACCGAATGGCCCAGGAACCATAAGGCACCCTCTTTACATCATCACCAAACTCCGTTTTGCCAATTATTGGAGCGGCTCAGATTTGCGCGTTAAGGTCCAAAGGTTGGGAGCTACTACCGCCCTCATGCTAGCTCTTCTTTGTACAAGGCATGGCATGAAAATGCATTAGCAAGTTGACATAAAAGAGAAGGGAAAAATACTAAAAAGAAGAAAATGGAGACAATGAAGTAAAAGTAAAGCCTAGTCTAGAAAAAGAAACATAAATTAAAGCAACTAAACGAAAAATGAAAAATTGGAGAAAATCCACTTCAACCTACACCTAAAAGTTAAACAAAGTGAAAATTCGGATAAAATCAAAACGACAAAGAACTCATAACAGAAACTAGAAACAAAACGCAAAAGAAATTAGGAAAATTAACCCTAATAAACCTAGAACATGAACAAAGTAAGGAAAAAATGAAGTCAAAACCTAAAGATAGTAAATGACACCCAAAATACTAGATTAGGCACATCACAGCTCCAAATAACAACAAATCCAACCGCCAAAACATGAAAGCTCTAGATCCAGCCGCTTTAAGGCTTATTTGAACATGGTTCAAGAACAAAGATGAAGAAACAAGATATAGTCAATGAAACCCTAACTTTTGCTCAGAAGTACAACGTAAATCAAGACTATTCGAACACAATTAGTCAAAAAAATATTGAAAAGTCGTAAACATGCTCTCTATAAAGATGAACAAGGTAAAAAGAAAATGTAAAATAAAGGGAAGACACATGCCTTGCAAAGAGTGACAATACGAGAAGAAAGAATGGTGGTGGTGAGACCGATGGGTGATCGAAGGCGGTGGCCGAAAAAGTGGGGGTGACGGGCGCGGGAGGCCAGGGTTAGGGTTTGGGGAAGAGGAAGTCGAAATGAAGGGAGAAGAGAGAAAGTTGGGGGGGGGGGTGTTTAAAAAAAAAAAAGAACTACGGGGCTTACAGTGGCTTCCCCAATTGATTGGGAAGTCCCCGATCGACTGGGTGTTGGATCGTTAGGCTCTCCAACGGAGGAGCCCCTGATCAATCGAGCCTCTTGGCCGATCAATCGGGGGAGTTACTGTATCCCCTAATACAAAAATAAGCAAACTATATTTTTTTTAATTATTAATAAAACGTCCCCTATTTTTTTTGAAAACTTATTAAAGAAAAACAAAAATTGTCAGAAAATTGGGTTGCCTCCCAAAAGCGCTAAGTTTAACGTCTTTATTTGGATGCAGTGTTTACTATAAAACTATGTTGATCCTAAGGCTAGGTCCTCAAGGTGAATTTCCTCAAAATCATGAGGATGATCCCCTAATTCAATAGCATATGCTTAAGACAATTGCCATTAAGAGTGAGACAGCGGCCATCATTGAGATCTCGAATCTCAATTGTCCCAGAAGGGTATGGTTGGACCACTTCATAAAGTCCATCCCATCTTGAGCGTAGTTTTCGAGAAAGAACTGAAGTCTTGAGATATAAAGCCATTCTTTTTGTCCAACTTCAAAACTTTTTCAAGAAATCCTTTTGTCATGGAAAGCTTTTGTTCTTTCTTTGTAGAGTTTGGCATTTTCATATACCTAGTATTGCCTCTCTTCCAACTCGCTGAGCTGAAGTCGTCGATGCGACCAGATACTATGCATGTCATGATTGAACTACTTAATTGCCCAATATGCAAGGTGCTCAAGCTCTACTGGCAAGTGGCACGCCTTCCCAAAGACTAAGCGATAGAGAGACATGCCGATTGGAGTCTTGAAGGCTATACGATAAGCCCAAAGAGCGTTGTTCAACCTCAAAGACCAATCCTTGCGGTCCAGTCTAATAGTCTTCTCAAGGATAGACTTTGTTTCTCGATTCGAAACCTCAACTTGATCGCTAGTTTGTGGGTGATAAGGGGCAGCCAATTTATGGGTGATTGAGTACTTCTGAAGAATGGTCTCAACAGAACGATGAGTAAAACGTGTCCCCCTGTCACTAATTATAGACCTAAGGAACACCAAAATAGGAGAAAATATTATCTTTAACAAACTCTACAAGCACCTTGTGGTCATTTGTCCTAGTTGTGATAGCCTCAACACACTTCGACACATGATCAACAGCTACCAAAATAAAGACAAAACCATGTGAATTAGGAAAATGCCCTGTGAAGTTGATGTCCCAAATGTCAAAATTTCACAAACTCAAATTGGCTGTGGAGGCATCTCATCACATTTTGTTAAGGCACCTATACGCTGGACAGCAATCACACGCTCCACAAAAATCATGAGCTTCTCACAAGAGAGTTGGCCAAAAGAAGCCACTTTGAAGGACTTTCGCAGTCCTGCGTCTGTTATGAACCATATCTCATATTTGCTGTTAGGCTTGTTGTTAGCTTCTGTTAAGTAGAATGCTGCATTTTGTTGTAATTCTTGGCATAAGGTCTTAAAGGCTTTTGGCGCCAAATTTCAAATGAGTTTAGTTAAGTCGGTTGCTGGTCAAGGGGAGCTTAGATAGAGTCAATTGTAGCGGCTACTAATTTGAGTAAGTCGGTTAGATTGATCTTGGTCCAATGTATCTAGATTGAGTATAAGTAGCTATGTTTCAAGTTTAATCCTCATTCAATAAAATACAAAATATCTTGTTTCTCTCTCTCGCCTATTTCTCTCTCTAATTTCTCATCTCCTTCTCTTCTTCTCTCATCTAATCTCTCTTCTATCCTATACTTCCACTAAGTTAAATTCAAGTTTGATCTTGAAGCTTAACAATTGGTATCAAAGCCTAATTGTTGTTGATCGAGCAAATTTATGTTGATTAGAGCTGGCAAAGCACAAGGGCAAAGTACCAATGGCTGGTGGTGTTACAACTCGATCAGGAAATGCAAATGCTGCTACAAATCCAACATATGCTTTGGTTGTTGGTGCCAGTGCTGCAGCAGGAGTTGAGTTTGTTACAGCTAATCATTTAAGTAATCAAATGGAGGAATTGTCCACTCGAATGCAGAAATTATAGTTAGAGCGGGATCAAAAGAATGCTGACCAATTGATTCAGCAATCACAGTAGTTTGAGGAGAAGTTTGTTGAACTACGGACTCCTATCAATAGACTGAATGCATCTTCAGGTGTTAGAATTTTGTTAGCTACAAGCCAACAGGCTCAACCTCAGGCAGCTAGTGGGGTAGCTGGACAACAGGATCATGTGCAACCTCAGGCAGCTAGTGCGGTAGCTGGACAATAGGATTAACCTTCTGATCCAGTACACTCTCAAGCCACAAGTGTGACTCTTGGACAATCTAATTGTCCACCAGATCAGATACAACATCTGAATTCTAGAACAAATGGTGCTTCAGCCAGTAACAGAAGTGGCGGTTTTAGGCAGCCGAGGATTCAAATAGAACCTTTCGATGGTAAACTGCCTCAGCCATGGATTAGAAGATGTGATCGGTACTTTCATTTCTATCACATTAATGAAGCTGAGAAGGTTGAACTAGCTACTGTTTACCTCTAAGGAGATCACGAGGTACGGTTTTGCAGTCTTTTGAAAAGGAATCCTTTCTTGTCTTGGGCTGAATTTGTGGAAGAACTCTGTGAGCGTTATGGAGATGAGGACTCCAGTGACAGAGTTGATAACTTCAACAAGGTAGTGCAAGTTACATCTGTGAGAGAATATATGACAAGATTAGAGAACCTAAGGGCAAGTATGATCTCTACTTATCCTTAGGCAACATAATCATATTATGTTTCCAGCTTCATTAGTGGTTTAAAGCTAAAGATTAAGAACCTTGTCAAGGCAATTGGTCCAAGAACTTTATCAAAGGCCTATGCTAAGGCTAAATTGTTTGAAGCTACGAATCTTGCATCCAATGAGGAACCAAAGAACAGAGGCAGTAGTTTTCATCAGCAACAGAAGGGATTGGTGAGGTCAAGGTCTGTTCGATATGATGAGAAGAAGGCCCAAAAATTGTGTTTCAAATGTAATGAGCCTTATTACTTTGGACACAAATGCAATCCCAAGTTCCTTATGTCAGCAAGAGGAGCTGTTGCAGATGATGAATCTGAAGATGAGGAAATAGAGGCTAAAGTGGATAGTTCTGAACAAGACTCACCTAATGAGTCTCTAGATGATGAAATGGAGATTTCTATGAAGGCAATGACTGGAAATGAAGCTCATAACCCCATAAGAATCAAAGGGCAAGCAGGCAAGAAAGCCATTGTGATCTTGATAGATAGTGGTGGTACTCATAGCTTCATTGATCCAATGTGGTTAGGAAAGTTGGACATGAAATGATCAAGACTCATCCTTTAGTTGTAACTGTGGTAGATGGGAATTCCATCCTTACTCAGACTAAATGGCAAGGGTTCAATTGGTCTATGTGGAATCACAAGTTTGTTTATGATTTCAGGATCTTGCCATTGGGAGGTTGTGACACGGTTGGTGTAGATTGGATGAGATCTTTCAGTCATGTGCCTTTGATTTTTCCCAATTGAATGTGTCCTTTGAGAGGCAAGGATCTACTGTGAAATTACAGGGCATGGCTGATCAGGCCCAACTTCAGATGTTAAGTGGCAAGAATTTGAGTGGAGGAATCAGGAAGAAGGCTTATCAGTGGGTTGGACAGTTGTTTGCAATCTCACATACTGAGTTGGGAGTGCAATCTCGTCCTGAAGTGCAAGCTTTGATTGAGGAGTTCAAATATCTATTTGAGCAACTAGATTCATTGCCTCCAAAGAGGAACTTGGATCATGCGATCTCTCTTAAACCAAATTCAGAACCTGTGAAGCTCAGGCCTTATAAATGTCCACCTTCTCAGAAAACTTAGATAGAAAGGCAGTTTGAAGAATTACTCAAGACTTACTTCATTCGACAAAACCACAGTCCTTTCCCTTCTCCTACTATCTTGATTAAGAAGAAGAATGGCACGGCTAGGATGTGCATTGCCTACAAACAGCTTGACTCGCTCATTGTTAAGGACAAATTTCCTATACCTGTTATTGATGATCTTCAAGATAAGCTACATGGTGCACATTTCTTCTGCAAGATGGACTTGGGGCAGGGCTATCATCAGATTAGGGTGAAGAAGCAAGACATTTATAAGACTGCCTTCAGAACTCATCATGGGCATTATGAGTTCGTTGTTATGCCTTTTAGATTAACTAATGCTCTAGCTACTTTTCAAGCAGTGATGAATGATGTCTTCCAATAATTTTTAAGGAGATTTGTGTTGGTGTTCTTTGATGACATCTTGATTTACAACCCAATCTTGGAGGAACATTTGGGATATCTAAGGGAAGTGTTCTTGGTGATGCACAGTCACAAGCTTTATGCCAAATTGACTAAGTGCTTTTTTGCTTAATCACAAATAAAGTACTTAGGACATGTGATTTCTCATGGAGGTGTTTCTCCAGACCCTTCTAAAGTGCAGGCAATGAGGGAGTGGCTAATTCTTGTTACATTGAAGCAGTTGAGAGGATTATTGGGATTGACCGGTTATTACAAAAAGTTTGTAGCTGGTTATGGAGCAATTGCCAAGCCTCTAATTGATCTTTTGAAGAGGGATGCTTTCAAATGGTCAGATAAGGCTCAAGATGCTTTTGAAGCTTTGAAGGCAGCCATGTGTGGAGCTTCTGTTATGGCAAGGCCAGACTTTGATGAAGAGTTTGTGTTAGAAACAGATGGTTGTGGAAGTGGCATTAGGGCAGTGTTATCTCAGAAGGGAAGGCCAATAGCTTACCTTAGCCAAGCTTTAAGTCCTAAGCACAAAGAGTTGTCCACATATGAGAAGGAGCATCTTGCAATCCTTCTAGCAGTTAAGAAGTAGAGACATTATTTGGAAGGCCGTCTTTTTATCATCAGAACTGATAATTAAAGCTTGAAGTTCCTACTTGAACAGAAGATTGTTACCAGGATTCAGAAGAAAGGCTTGATGATGATGCTTGGACTTGATTATGCAATTGAGTATAAGAAGGGAAAAGAGAATCAGCAGCAGATGCCTTGTCTCGAAGATTGTAAGAAGCTGAGCAGGGTTATTGTGGAGCTGTATCAGTGATTCTTCTATCCTGGGTTGAGGAAGTATACAAGTCCTATGAGAATGACAGCTTTGCACAAGATTGTATTACTTCCTTTACCATCAACAAATCTAACAACTAGGGATGGCAATGGGGCGGGTCAAACCTGTTACCCGTGGGTATCCGCCCCGTTTGGGGCGGGTATGGGCATAGATGATGCGGGTAACGGTTACGGGTAGGGTACACATTTTAATACTCGTCACGGGTATGGAGCGGGTACGGGTATAGGCCTATACCTGCCCCGCCCCGCCCTGCCCCATACCCACATATCCTCGTTGTGTTATTTTAAATAAAATAAATTTCTCGGGCAATTTATAATTATGAATTCATGGTTATTATTGAAAGGAAAAAGAAAAGAATTTTATGTGTAATAAGTTGGACAATGGATGGGTAACAAGGTGGGTACGGGGAACGGGTACGGGGTGGGTACGGGGTGGGTTGGGGCAGGTAATGGGTACCCGTTAGGTACCCGCGGGTAATGGGGCTGGTAATTGGTATAGAATTTGGGTGCCCACTTCATACCCGTGGCGGGTAATGGGGCGGGTACGGGTATAGAATTTCGGTGGTGGGTGCGGGTATGGAGGAGGCGTCCCCCGTACCCGCCGAGCCCCATTGCCAAGCCTACTAACAACATTGCTCTTGATGCTGAAGTATCTGTTGTCAAGGGAATTATCAGATTGAAGGAGAAATTGTACATTGGATCTTCTACTAATTTGAGACAACATATCATTAGTGCTTCCCATGATTCAGCTTGGGGAGGCCATTCTAGCATTGAAGGGACATATCAGAGGCTCAAGGCATATATAAGATGTTAAGGAATTTGTGCAAACTTGTGAGATTTGTCAGCAAACCAAGTCTAGAGATCACAAATATCAGGGTCTTCTCCAACCTCTACCCATTCCTGATGGTGCTTGGCAGCACATAAGCATGGACTTTATTGAGGGCTTGCCCAAATCTGAGGGCAAAGAAGTTATTTGGGAAGTAGTGGATCGATTTACAAAGTTCAGCTACTTTGTTGCATTGGCAAGACCAGTGATAGTAGAGAAACTTACAAGGGTGTTCCTTGACAATGTCTATAAGCTTCATGGATTACCACAATCCATAGTTTTTGATTGGGACAAGCTCTTCACTCGTCATTTCTGGAGAGAATTATTCATCCTAATAGGCATAACTTAGGCTTTGCGTTCCTCATACCATCCTCAAACTGATGGCCAAACAGAGAGAGTAAATCAGGGCTTAGAACACTATCTTTGGAGCATGGTTTTCAGTCATCCAAAGGTTTGGGGAAGTTGGTTGTCTTTGACCGAATACCAGTACAATACACACGCTCATACTTCTATAGGCACCACTCCATTCAAGGCTTTATATGGATATGATCTTCCTTCACCCTTGGTGTTGCAAAAGTTGGTGACATTAGTCCCTGAAGTGGCTGATTTGATGCAACAAAGAAGTCAATTGGTGCAACTTCTAAAGGATAATCTTCATCAAGCTCAAGCAAGGATGAAGTATTATGCTGATAAGAACATGTGGATAAATCCTTTGAAGTAGGAGACATGGTCTATTTGAAGCTTTAGCTTTACGGACAAGCTTCAGTGGTAGTTAGAAGGAATGTCAAGCTAGGTGCTAGATTCTTTGGGCCTTACAACATCATTGAGAAGATTGGAAAAGTGGTCTATAAGTTGGAATTGCCCCTGGACTTTTACATTTGCCCGTTGTTTCATGTGTCTCTTATGAAGAAACAGGTGAAGAAAGGCAAGGCAAGTTCAGTTCAGCCTCCAAAAACAAGTTCCAATGGTGCTTTACTGCTGACCCCAGTCGCTGTCTCGAATTCTAGGTTGCAGCACACCTCTGGAAGAACAGTCAAGGAGATCTTGGTGCACTGGACTAATCTGGAGCAGGATGATGCTTCATGGGAAGAGTTGCAATTCATGAGAAGTCAATTCCCTATCTTTCATTCTTAAGTCAAGAATGTTTTCAAGGGGAGGGGATTGTTATGAACCATATTTCATATTTGCTATTAGGCTTGTTGTTTGCTTCTGTTAAGTAGAATGCTGCGCTTTGTTGTAATTCTTAGCATAAGGTCTTAAAGGCTTTTGGTGCCAAAGTTCAAATGAGGTTAGTTAAGTCGGTTGTTAGTCAAGGAGAGCTTAGATCGAGTCAATTGTGGCGGCTGCTGATTTGAGTAAGTCGATTAGATTGATCTTGGTCCAATGTATCTACATTGAGTATAAGTAGCTATGTTTCAAACGCAATCCTCATTCAATAAAAAACAAAATATCTTGTTTCTCTCTCTCACTTAATTCTCTCTCTATTTTCTCATCTCCTTCCCTTCTTCTCTCATCTAATCTCTCTTCTATCCTATACTTCCACTATGGCAAAACCTCAATACACTCTCTTGCTCAATTTTCGGGACACATCGATGTATTAGCTTGTCAAAACATACCTTAATCATATCTAGATCATCCGAAAAAAAAAATGCTTTACTTGAGAGAAGAAATAGTCCCTTGCTTGCTTCAGCTAGTGGTTAGGAAGCCTTCCCGTTGCCAAGCAATTCACGATGTGTGCATAACACGGGGGTCTAACTCCTGCAACAGCAAATAACTGTTCATCAGGAAAACAATCATCAATAGGGCCAGTAATGGTATCAGATGGGAACACAATCCTTGAAAGCTGATCGGCCATTACATTCTCTGAGCCTTTCCTATCCCTAATCTCTAGGTTGAATTCCTGGAGTAACAGAAACCAACGAAACCTAGGCTTCACTTCCTTCTTGATAAGAAGAAATTAGATGGCAGCATTGTCAGAAAAGACTATCACTCTCGAGCCTAAAACATAGGGTTGAAACTTGTCAAATGCAAAAACTATAGCTAGCAATTATTTTTCACTGGTGGTATAATTCCTTTGGGTGTCATCTAAAGATATACTAGCATAGTAAATAGCGATAAGTTTGCGATCCTTTTGTTAACCGATCACGGCTCCTACAACATAATTCAAAGCGTCACACATGATCTCAAATGGCAACAAATAGTCGGGAGGTTGAATAATTAGATTTGTAGACAACAAGGTTTTCAACTCAGTAAAAGGGGATAAACATTCATCATCAAAAACAAAGGGTACATCATTAGCAAGCAAATTCGATAAAGGTTTAGCGATTTTACTAAAGTTGGCAATGAAATGCCTGTAGAAACCAGCATGGCCAAGGAAAGAGCGAACTTCCTTCACCGAGGTCGGTGGAGGAAGGTTGGAAATTAAGTCCACCTTGGCCTTGTCTATAGTGATACCCTCTTTGGATATCACATGTCCTAGTACTATGCCCTGTTGAGCCATGAAATGGCTCTTCTCCCAACTAAGCACCAGATTATACTCCTCACAACGCTTCAACGCAAGATCTAAGTGAGAAAGACATTTATTAAAAGACGACCCAAGCACAGAAAAGTCATTCATAAACACTTCTAGGTAATTATCCAACATGTCAGAAAAGATGGACATCATACATCGCTGGAAAGTAGAGGGTGCGTTGCACAGACCAAAGGGCATCCTTCCATATGCGAACATACCAAAGGGACAAGTGAACGTTGTTTTCGTTTGGTCCTAGGGTGAACCGGGACTTGGTTGTACCCTTAGTAACCATCCAAAAAACAATAGTGGGTCTGTTCTGCTACTCTAAATAAGATCTGGTCCAAAAAGGGTAGGGGAAAATGGTCCTTACGCGTTACTAAGTTTAACTTACGATAATCAATGCATTCTCTCCACCCTATAGTAGTACGCATAGGAACCAATTCTCCATGTACATTTGTAACCACTGTGATGCCTAACTTGTTAGGAACCACTTGAACTGGGCTAACCCATGGACTATCAAAGATCGGGTATATAATACCCGCATCTAACAGCTTCATAACCTCTTTCTTAACCACCTCCCTCATGTTTTTGTTACAATGTAAATTTTTTTTATCGACTACATTTCATCTTCATTCACGTGCCGCTAAAAGATTATGTGTCATGCACACAAGATTCCGCTAAAAGATTACGTGCTATGCACACAAGTTGTTGGAGAAGGCCTTTTTTGTATTAATGGTTCTCTTATATCTTAGACTATTCCTTAATAACATAGGGATAAAATGAGCTCAAATGAGCTTAAATATAATGTTAGGATATTGTCATACAAGCAAAACACATAAATGGATTTTAAAATGGGAGCAAAACATAGCGTTTGGAACCTAGATATCAGTGGTGGCAATGTTGTAAATAAAAGCAAAACCAAGGGCTTTTCCATTCTAATTTTGAAATTTTAGGCATTTGAGATATTGTCCATATTAACCCTATCCACTTGTACTTTTTACAGCGCCACTGACCGCTACCTACACCATTTCCTTTCCTCTTTTTTCTTATGACACATGTCTCTCATCGAATGGCTACTTTAAGATGCGTTTTGTCTTCTCCTACGCCCGATCTGCGTTTCTTTTGAGAGATCCGGGCCGTTCGTTCAACGTTTATCTGCAGTTGAGATTTGGTTTGGGGTTGCTGTGCGGATCAAAGAAGTTGAGTATATAAGGGGGGATGAGAGAGAAATTTATTGTGCGGTTTTCATTTCCACCAGTTGTCCTCTGTCTCTCTCTTCATTTCCTCTTTCATTCTCAATAGCTCTCCAACCCTAGCCCTAACCCTATGGAGATTTAAAGGTTCTAATGAGAAGATCTTGATAGATTAGGGTTTGATTTAAAGGTTTCTACCTTAGAAGCCTAGGGTTTGTATGTAATTTGTAAATGCGCATGTAATTTTGGCTTGTAATTGTAATAATCTCTAACATAATGGATCAATCTCTCTAACAATAGAGAGCCGAGACCTAGGACCAGCTTTTTTGGGTTATGAACCTTGTAAAAATATGGTGTTCTTATTCTTTTAGTGTTCTTTCTTTTGTTCTTGTGTGCCATTCTCACTTCTCAGGATGCGGGTCCTCGGAAACAGCCTCTCATTAGGGTAAGGCTGCATATATCATACCCCTTCCAGACCCTGCTCATGTGGGAGCCCTTGTGGCACTGGACCGGTTGTTGTTGTTGTTGTTGTTGCCTTTTGTTCTTGCGTTGTGTCATTGTTTGTGGGGCTTTCGCGTTGTAAAATTGGTTTAACAAAAATCATTTCAAAGATAACAACAATAAGTGGTATCAAAGCCATCTGTTAGTATAAAAAATTCCAAGAATAGAGGATCCAAGAAATGGCTTCTGCCAAACATGATATGAAAATGTTCAATGGGAGAAATGACTTTGAGTTATGGATAGCCAAAGTCAAGGCTCTCTTGATGTCGATTGGGGTTAGTTCCATGCTTGTTGAAGCCAGAAGGCCAACAGACAAGGGGAAGGTACACATTGAGTAGGTGGCGCATGGTAACCTCTTACTTTGTCTTAATAATTCTATTCTGTCTAAAATTTGTACTAAAAAGACCCGAGTCGTTGTATGGGACAAATTAGAGGAACTTTATGCCATTAAGTACTTAGCTAACTAGGTATTATAAATTGAAATATTCTATACCTTTAGAATGGATGAGAATAGACCTTTAGAGGACAACTTAGATGACTTTCATTGGGTGTTAAAAAAGACCTAACTAATGTTAAGGTCACGGTTCCTGATGAGATTCAGGCCGTGATTTTTTTAGGATCTTACTAAGTATTTTGAGGGCTTTTAAGGATACCCTTAGATATGGTTGTAAGACCTTATCCCTTAATGAAGTAGAAGATGCCCAAAGGTCTAAAATAGTAGAACTAAAAAGAGATGGTAAATACCTTGGTAACCATAGCAATAATGGAGAAGAATTATCTATTAGAAGTAGAACCAAGACAAGAGATAATAATAAAAATTAGAAAATAGGTAAAAGCAAGAACAGATCCCAATCTAGGGGTAAAAAGGACCTGTCTAATGTTAAATGTTATGATTGTGGAAAGATGGGTTGCATAAAATGTTATTTCCCATAAAAGAATAACAAGAACCAATCTATTGTTGATAACACTACGTCATCTGATTGTTATGAGCATGGTGAAGTGTTAGTTGCTTCATCTAAAATTACTATGCATGAATGGGTGATCGACTCTTGTTGGAGTTTTCATATATCATCTAGTTGTTCTTATTTTACTAACTATAAAACTGTGAATAAAGGGAAGGTATTGTTGGGTAACAACCATGGCTATAGGGTTGTAGGTATTAGGTTAGTTAGGATCAAGGTGTCGGGAGGGAGTGATTTTGTCTTAGATGGTGT
The DNA here is from genome assembly GCA_018398585.1 of Simmondsia chinensis. Lineage (NCBI taxonomy): Eukaryota > Viridiplantae > Streptophyta > Magnoliopsida > Caryophyllales > Simmondsiaceae > Simmondsia > Simmondsia chinensis. The sequence goes on along the minus strand of JAGTTD010000017.1, from coordinate 5,749,026 downwards.
TAGACACGTCCCTGAATTAAGAATAAACCTTATATCATTAGGATAGTTAGACCTGAGTGAATTGACCTTGAAAGCAGGCCAGGGCGAGATGAAAATCCTTAAGGGAGCCCTAGCAGTCCTAAAGGGATAAAAAAGGGTCTTTATGTGGTAGGACTTACCTCAGAGAGAGGCTTAGTAGAACTAAGTAAGCAAGGGCTATTAGGATCTGATAGTATGTCTAAATTGGAATTTTGTGATCATTGCATATATGGTAAGCATCATAAGCTTGCATTTTCTATTGGTTTGCATACTACTACTAGTCCTATTGATGATGTTCACTCTAATTTATGGAGTCTCTCAAGGGTACCCACATCGGGTGGTGCCCATGACTTTTTGTCTATTGTTGATGACTATTCTAGGAAAGTTTAGGTGTTTTTACTAAAAAACAAAAGTGACAGCTTTGTTAAGTGAAAATTTTGGTTGAGAACCAAACATAAAGAAAAATAAAGGTTCTAAGAACTAACAATGGAGTTGATATTGTAAACCAATATGTGATGCTTTGTGTAATTAATGTGGAACTAAAAGACATAATATTGTGAGTAAAACCCCCTAAGAAAGTGGTGTAGCAGAAAGAATGAACAGAACTTTGCTTTTGTTTTTAGTCAAACAGAACTTCGCTAGATAGAGTTAGATGCATGATATTTTCTTCTTATCTAAATAAACAATTGTGGGGTGAGGTTATTAATACAGCTGCTTACTTAATTATCAGATTACCTAGGTCTAAAACTGAAAATGACAAATAGGCTGAGAATCAACAAGAAACACAACAAAACAGACTTAATAGGGGGACTGAGAACCAAATTAAGGCTGGACAAAACCTGAACAACTACTAATTGGCTTAAGATAGGGTCAGAAGGGAAATTAGGGCCCTATGAAGGTATAGGTATGTTGATTGTATAGCATATTCCCGAAACACTACTTTAGAGTTTGTGGAGTCTAAGCCTTTGTCCAATAAGGAGGCTATAGGAAGAAATCATTTAGTAGAGTGGTTGAATGCTATGGCTATAGAAATGGAAAGCTTTATGAAAAATGAGACATGGACTCTTATTCCTAGGCCCAAGGGTAGAAAACTGGTAGGTTCTAAATGGGTGTTTAAGGTTAAAGCACTTGAAACACCAAAAAGATTACCTCAGTTTAAGGCTAGATTAGTAGTCAAAGGTTTCACACAAAAAGAGAGGGTGAATTATACTGGGATTTTTTTACCAGTAGAAAAACATATTGCTATCAAAATCTTAATGTGTTTCAATGCAAAATATGACATGTTTTTAGAACAAATGAATGTCACATTTGCTTTTTTGCATGGAGAACTGGAGGAGAAAATCCTCATGGCTCAGCTTGAAGGGTTTGAGGAACATGTTTGTTTACTAAAAAAGTCCCTTTATGGACTCAAGCAATCGCCTAGACAATGATATAGGTGTTTTGACAGTTTTATGATGGATAGCAGGTACAGTAGATCAGTGTATGATGCTTTTTTTTTTTTTTTTTTAATTTAAGAATGTTAATGATGATCATGCCTTGTACTTATTGACATATGTAGATGACATGCTTTTGGCCAGCAAAACAGAAGATGAGATTTATCACCTAAAATAAAGATTAAATGAATCATTCGATATGAAAGATTTAGGTGAGGCTAAAAGGATTCTAGGCGTGGAATAATCATAAACAGAGGAGTTAAAAACAGTTCACTTATCTCAAGAATGTTAAAAAATCAAAGTTTTGAAAAGGTCTAACATGTTCTAATATAAAGATGTAAAGCTACCCATGGAAACTAAGTACAAATTTTCTGTAAGTCAATGTCCCAAAACCGACTTAGGAAAACATAGGATGGCTAGTGTACACTACGCTAATGCCATAGGATCACTTATGTATGCCATGACCTGCACAAGAACTAACTTAGCATACTCTATGAATGTTTTGTCTACTAAGGTATATTTGAGGAACCTTAGACTTAGGTTTAACCTTTGGGAGAGACCAAAAGGACCTAAAACTGGTGGAGTATATACATGCAGACTTTGTTGGAGATCTAGTTAAGAGAAGATCAACCTCAGCTTATAAATTCACCCTAACTGGTAGAGCAATAAGCTAGAAATCCAAGCTTCTCCGTGACAACGTTGTTAACTACTGAAGTTGAATTTCTAGCTTAAACTGATACAATTGAAGAAGGAATTTAGGTTAGGGGGGTTCTATATGAGATCAACTTAAACTTAGGGCCACCAGTCATATTTTCAGATAGCCAATCTACATTGGCTCTCTATAAGAACCCAGTATACCATGATACAACTAAACACCTAGCTATTAGGAAAAATTTCATCAAAGACTAGCTATAGGCTTTGCATAAAATAGATACTGAAGATAATCCAGCTGATGTGGGTACCAAAATCGTCGCTTTGGAAAAGTTTTTCAAGTGTGTCAAATTTATTCAAACGGACAGAAATCCAAGATGAACCTTAGATTCAAAATTTCTCCTTATTATTAGAGTGTACCCAATGCTTAGTATATATGGTAACTAAGGTGGAGATTGTTTTATTCATTGGTTTCCATATATCCTAGACCATGCCTTAATAACTTAGGGCCAAAATGAGGTAAGATATATTGTTAGGATTTTATCATATAAGCAAAACGTATAAACAAATTTTAAAATGAGAGCAAAACGCAAAGTTTGGAATGAGACTTAAGCAATGGCAATGTTGTAGATAAAAGCAAAACCAAGAGTTTTTCTGTTCGGATTTTGAAACTTTGGGCATCTGAGACATTGTCTATATTTCCCAGCCCAATTACTTTTTGCCTTCCCATGCCACTGATCATTGCTTGCACAGTTTCCGTTGCCTAGTTTGTGTTTCTTTTGAGAGATCTTGGTCAATCGTGCAATGTTTATCAACAACTGAGATTTAGTTTTAGGGGTGCAGTGTGGATCGGGGAGGTTGAGAATATAAGAGAGGATGACAGAGAAATATATTGTGTGGATTTCATTTCCAACATTTTTCCTCTCTCTCTCTTCGTTTCCTCTTCCATTCTTAGCAGCTCTCCAACCCTAACCCTAACCCTAACCCTAATCTCTTCTCCTACTTCATTTATGAAAATTCTGAGATTCTGGTGAAAAGATTTTGATCGATTAGGGTTTAATTTAGAGGTTTCTGCCGTAAAAGCCTAGGGTTTGTATATAATTTGTAAATGCGTATGTAATTTTGGCTTGTAATTGTAATAATCTCTGACATATTGGATAGATCTCTTTAATAATAGGGAGCTGAGGATTAGGACCCTTCTTTTTTTTTTTTGGTCTAAACCTCGTTAAAATATGTTGTGCTTGTTTTTTTAGTGTTGTTTCTTTTGTTCTTGCCTCACATCATTATTTGTGGGCTTTTGGTGTGTAAAACTGGTTTAACAAAAGTCATTTCAAAGATAACACCAACAACATTAAAATAAAAGACGAAATTTATTGAAGGCTTAAAGGCTAACCTAAGAGGATGGTGAATTAGGTTCTTTGATGATAAAGTAAAAACCTCATCTTTAAGAACAAAAAATTGAATTGAAAGATAAACGATAAATGTTAAATATAAAAAGTAAAGGGAAGGAGAGAACGACGCACAATGATTTTTATAGTTGTTCAGTTCCAACCCGAAAGTTAGTACACTCCCCAAGTGATTACTCTTTGTCACTTGAACCTTTCACAAAGCTTGATGATCCTTTTAAAACTTAGGCTCGAGACTCAATCTTTTACAATCGATTCTTTTGTAGCAGTAGATTGATGATCCAATCTTTACAAGATAATAAGTTAATCAATGAAACTCTCATGCTTAACAGAATGATTTAACAATTAATCAAGCTTAGCCAAAGTTAATAATATGCCGATTAAACTCAAATACTCAACAATGAAGAGAACTGCTGATGCTCATGAAAACATCAAAAAAACAAGATATTAAAATGTTTAAAGCACAAGTAGAACACAAGAACTTTTAATGAATGAATACTTAGAGAAAATTGGATGAATTTTACCAGAGCAATGAAGCCCTATTTATAGGCAAACCAAAGCTTAGAGCATTGAATGTTTTAGGAAAAATTAGAAAAGAAATTAAACTAAAAAGTAGCCTTTTGAACCTCTTGCAGATCTATGTGTCAACATACAATCCCCGTGTGTCCATACACAGTAGCCTGCTTTGATTACTGTATATCTACTGTTGACAAATACTTCCCGTGTGTCAATACTCAGCATGCCCGTGTGGTTTTGAACTTATACGACCGTTGCTTCATATTTGTTGCCATTTTTAACTTATTTTTTGAATAAATAATTCCCTAATCAAGCTAAAATATCACCCTAATAAAATTTTCTTGATCTAGTTATTTTGAACATACCTCCGATAATACCAATTTATAAGATATTTTTATAAATAAATTTGAATTGGCTCAAATTTTAAATTGAGTGCTTTTTAAATAAAATTTGAAAATTAAAGCATTACAAATCAATATTGAGATTTTAACTCAATCGATATATATCGATCCTAAGTCTTAAAAAATGAAAAGAAACTTGTAGAAGCGCATGGACTTAGACCTCGTTCTCTTGATTATGGGCCAATCTTTTCTTCAACTTTGATCAATTTTGTCTTGATTCATCTTTTAGGAGAGCTTAGTGTCAATATGATTAATCCTAATTTTTTGTAGCTTTCTTATAAGTCATTTTCAAACAGGAATATAACAATTAAATACACTTAGTCAACAAATGATTGTTATTATGTAAATGGCCTTTAAGGCCAACTTCTGTTGGAAGAAGAAAATGCACAAAAGTTATTGAGAAATGTGATATGCGAATATGAGCTTGAATCATTATAATTTTAGCTCAAACCGCCTTGACAATTATTAGAAGCTACTATCATTAATCAAATATTACAATATGCAATTTGATACAGTTTAAATTAAAGCTAAGGAAGAAGAAGCAAAATCAACCAAAAGAGCTAGGATATTTTTATTAATATTCACATCATACATCATCAAAGCTTAAATAGATTCTAATAAGCAAGGTTAGTATGGTAATTATATGCAAAACAATCCAGATATTTTGGAGGAAGAGGAACAATCTAGAACTTGGGCAAACCAGAATCAATAACCAATTTCTCTAGCTCATCTTTCACGCAGCAATGGCGCACGCGTGCAATCACATGCCCTCTCTCCGTCCGTTTAGCTGAGTTGTGCCATGCGTGTATTCATGCGCCTAAGTTGCAACAACAGTAAGCGCATAATTGGGCTCCTGGGCTAATTCATGTGCCGGCCGAATATCCTCATAGGCCTTCGCAATGAGGCTTTTTTGGCTCATGGGCATTATTGTATGGGTGATGTTAGCCCATTGGTCACCTTCTCTCCTCAAGATATTTTGGGGCATATCAACACTCCCCTTCCCACAAGACCCTTGTCTTCAAGAATCGAAGCTCGAGAAATGCTCCCGAAGGTCTATCCAAAATTCTCAGGTGGCCTCCTTGGATGGTTTTTCTTGCCATTTAACTAAGGCCTTGACTGTAGCTTGATTCCGATATTTGGCTAAGCGTCACTCCAATATGGCTTCGGGTATGGGTGTCGGATCCAAAGCAATCCATTCAGTCAGGATAGAAAACTGCCGATGGTGTAGGTCCATGGTATTTCCTAAGTAAAGAGATGTGAAAAAGGGATGTATACGAGCATTTTCAGGAAGATCAAGGCGGTGAGCCACGGCGCCAACTTTATCAAGAACTTGGAATGGACCATAATAATTTGGGGCCAACTTTTGGACCAAGCGAGGCTAGACCAAGTGTTGACTATAGGGTTGCAACTTAAGGAACACCCAATCATCCCGGTCAAAGCTTCGGTCACTGCGCTTTTGGTTTGCAAGCTGCTTCATACAATTTTATGCCCAATGAAGGTAATGCTTGAGGACTAGAATTACCCTTTCTCTAGCCTCCAAGCTTCGATCAACCTATTCCACCAAAGAAGACCCAGTCAGGTAGGGTATGTGTAAAGGTGGTGGTTGTCCATAGACAACCTCTTAAGGGGTGGTGCGTATGGCAAAATGGTAATTGGTGTCGTACCACCATTCTTCCAAATACAGTCAATCAAATCATTTTGAAGGAAAATTAGAACATGTGCATTGAAGATAGCTTTCTAAACAACAATTTAAAACTTCAGTTTGGTCATCCGATGAAGGATGGTAGGCAGTCGAGCGGTGCAGGTTGACATCTTGTACTTAAAATAATTCTTCCCACAAATTTCTCATGAAAACGGGATCTCAGTCTAAAACGGTTGTCTCTGGGAAGCCATGTAACATGAAAATTTCCTTCATAAAAATGTTAGTAATGCAGAGTGCGGGGTGACGAAGAGAAATAAAATGGCCATATTTTCTCGGCCTATCCACCACTATTAAAATCACATCCTTACCATGGAGCTTCGGGAGTCCCCTCAATGAAGTCCACAAAAATATTAATCCAACTGGTGACATGGATGGGCAATGGTTGAAGCAACCCCGGGAAGGATGCGGTTTCAGTTTTACATTGTTGACACATATCGCATGTGTGAATATAAGTTTCAATGTCTCGTTCCTTGTCCTTCCAATAAAAAAGCGTAGAGACCCGTTTCATGGTGGCTTGTACTCCTAAGTGTCTCCCTATCGGGACGAGTGCATCCATTTAAGGATGTCAAATTTCAGATTGCCATGGGCATCAACTAACGGTTTTCCCTTTCTCTAAAGCTTTCAGTTTGTCCAAGAGTAATGGGGGTGGGCATGAGGGTGGCATTTAATGTTTTGAATGAGTTGCTGTAAATGGGGTTCATTTAGCCAATCTTGTTTAAGTCAAGCTAAGAGGTTAGAAGAAATAGAAGTGAGGACCAAGGTCAAAAGCTCACCCTCGGTGATGCAAGATAAGGCATCAACTGCAACGTTTTCCATTCCCTTTTCATAGGAAATGTCATAATCAAGACCCATCAATTTGGAAAGTCGTTGGTGTTGGAAAGGGGTTCAAACGCGCTATTCTAAAAGGTGCTTAAGGCTTTGTTGGTCAATTTTGATGGAGAAATGGTGTCCTGTGAGGTATTGATGCCATTTTTGTACGGCATGAATGATTGCTAAGAGTTCACGTTCATAAACGGATTTGGTTTAGTTGCAAGGTGAAAGGGCTATACTAAGGTAGGCTAAGGGATGGCCATCCTAAAGGAGGACTGCGCCTGTACTTACACTGAAGCATCGGTTTTGAGAACAAAGGTTTTGCTAAATTCGATAAAGCTAAAATGCGGGCAGTGGTCAATGCTTGTTTAAGAGTTTTGAAAGCACTTTAGGCCAAGTCATCCCAAGTGAAAGCATCTTTTTTAAGCAGGTCAGTGAAGGGTTTTGCTATTTTCCCATAATTCCAAACAAAACATCGGTAAAAACCCGCATAATTGTTTCAGCGTCCACGGGGTCGGCCAATTGCTAACGACTTGAATCTTGCAAGGGTCCGTTGCCACTCATCCCTCCCTGATGATATGCCTGATGCAATCAATTTCAAGAAAACCAAATGAACATTTACTTTGTTTGGCATACAAAAAAATTTCATGAAAGGAGTTCAAAAACAGTCCGCAAATGTTGTAGATGTGCATGCTGCGAAGCACTATAAACCAAAATATCATTGAAAAAGACTAGGACAAATCAACGTAGATGGTCCTAAAAAATTGAATTCAATAAAGATTGAAATGTGGAGGGACTGTTAGTAAGGCTGAAAGGCATAAGCAAGAAAAAGTAATGTCCTTTATGGGTACGAAAAACAGTTTTAAATGTTAGCATTGCCCATTTAAATTTAAAGGCAACTGGAGGGAAGATCGATTTTTGAAAAAATATTTGTGTCATGTAGTTCGTCAAACAAATCCTCAATTAATGGTATCGGGTATTTATCTTTAATTAAATTGTTGTTTAAAGCCCGATAATTAACGCACATGTGCCACGGCCCATCTTTCTATTTCACTAGGGTTGCGGGTGAAGCATAAGGACTGCTACTCTCCTGAATAGTGTGTTTATCAAGCAATTTGTGGACTATTTATTCAATGACATTCTTTTGTTCAACCGAGTAATGGTAGGACCTAAGATTAATGGGGTTTGCGCCTTCCATAAGCGGGATTTTATGGTCAAAACTTAGAAGTGGTAGGGCTAATGAAGTCAGTTCCTTGAAAACATGGGTAAACTCATGGAGTAATGTGCTTAAGGCCGGAAAAGGTGAGTCTGTGTCACATGCAACATTTATGTTGAAGTATGAGGCCTCATCATGAGCCGAGAGGACAACGTAGACGGTTGTGCCTGTTGCGGTGCGCAGTAACTTAGGCAATCGCTTTTCCGGAATTTCTTTGAGTCGTAGATTGGAGGCCCCCTTAAGGTGTGCTGTTGGTCCTTGTATGTGAAGGTAGCACAAAGGTTTTTCATATCTAAACTAACGGGTACTACTTCCAAAAACCAAGATACCCTAAAACCATGTTGCAACCTCTGAAAGGTATCAATATCAAATCTGAGGTGTAAGTGGCGTCATCGATTACCCAACTAAAGTTCCGGCGACAAGTTGTACTAGGCATCCGGCCGCCATCCCCTGCTGTAATGAGAAGGGGTGGTGTTGAGGTGATTGGCATCCTATTCATTGTGTTACCTTTGTGTAGAGAAAGTTATGGGTGGCCCCATAATCTATTAGGATGTGGTCCATACTTACCTACAACATGAAGCATTTGGTAAGTAGGTTCACCCATCAATGTGTGCAATGAGATGTCAAGAATGTCATCATTTTGGAGTTTCTAGTCGGTTTTAAGAAGTTTAAGGTCATCAGATTCATCAATCTCAATGAGAAAGTGTTAATCGCGCGAACATCGACTAGCGCAGTGGTGGTTGGCCATGAGTGGCTCATCATAGAAAAAACATAGTCCTTTGGCATGACAATCCTCAATTTTCTATCCTATTAGGCAAACATCTAGTCTTCTTGCCTAAATGACCTATCGGCTTGGGCCCTTCTATCATAGAGCGTTTATTTCCCAATGGTGGCGGGGAGCGCTAGGGTTTAAGAATAGGAACATAATTTTTAGGCATTAATGCTAGCTCCTGCAATATGGCTTTACACATGGCTTTTTGAAGCCTTTGAAGTTGGAATAACCTAACAGCTGTACAAATATCCTCACGCAACCCACTAATATAACAACTCATTATGAGATCCTTGCGTAAGGCCAACCTACAATAGAGCCCATCAAAAGCGTTTTGGTATTCCTAGGCCGTGCTGGACTGATGTAGGGTCACTAGTTTAGCCATAGAGTCCTCGTAAGCCTCCCCAAAGTGTTGAAGTAAGGCGGCCCTATATTGTTCCCAAGAAACTAGGAGTCCACAGTCCCAAAAAAAGGTTGATGCCAAGAGTACTATTCCTTCCATATTCATTGAAGCTAGCTCAACATTCATATAGAGGGGTACTCGTTCTAAATAAAAAAATTGTTCACACTTATAAATCCAACTCCTCACATCCTAATAAGCAAAACATGATAACTCGATTTTCCTTAACTATAATTGTAATTAATATGATGAATTTGGGCTGGGTGCTGTGAGCCATACTGAGAAGGAACTAGGTTGAAGTAGTCTGAACTATAAGAACAAAATGTCATGGGCTAGTCCACAAAATTGTGGGCCGAATAACCTAGGCTGGAGGGGTCATTTGTGTTGTGTGGTAATGAAGCCGAGGGTGGGTTACTAGCGATGCTCGTCAAATAGGTCACCTTAGGGACCATTGGGCCTATTGGTGGCCCACTGTATGTGGGAATGGGGGGGATGGCCGACAGCCATAGTGCCCTTGGGAAGGGTGGGCATCGGGTGGGCCGAATAGGGGGAAGTATTCCCTTAAATTCGGTCTCGTTTGGGGCCGCGATTGAGGGCCTGGATGGGACCAGGGTAGCCTGAGAAGTGCCGAGAGCCATTAATGTAGCTATGTAGGTGGTGGAGTGCCCTATGGTAGGCATGGCGGAGGTCCCCACTCACAATGGAGTTTGCAACAGTGGCATTCGAAATAGAAGGAGAAATAGAGGTTGAAGATTTTACCTATGAAGTGAGTCTCATCATGACCCCTTGAAGCTCGTAAATAAATGGTTGTTGACTCTAATCAGTGCACTCCAAAGCCTGTTGAATCTCCTCCAATACCGAGTTGTCCCGCTTGCTTTGCTTTTCACATATCTCACTGATGAACTTCTGCAAACCCTCTAAATCGATTGGAATTTCGGACCTGATTTTTCCTCACTGGTGCAATCACCATAGCCTGGGGTCGTGTGGCTGTAATTCCAGTTGATACACTCTAAATTAAAACTAAGGAAGAAGAAGCAAAATTAACCAAAAAAAGTTGAGATATTTTTATTGATATTGACATCTTACATCATCAAAACTTAAATAGATTCTAATTGGCAAGGATAGTTTGGTAATTATGGTAAAAACGATCCAGATATTTTGGAGAAGGAGGAACAATCTAGAACTTGGGTAAAACAAAATCCATAACCAATTTCTCCATCTCATCTTTGGCGTAGCAGTGGCGCGCGCATGTAGTCACACGCACTCTCTCCCTCTGTCTAGCTAAGGTGCATCACACGTGTAGTCACATGCCTTAGTTGTAGCTATAGCTAGCTCATAATTGGGCTCCTGGGTTAATCCATGTGCTGGTCTAATAACCTCACGAGTCTTTGTAGTGAGGCTTTCTAGGCTTATGGGCATTATAGTGTGGGTGAGGTTGGCCTATTGGCCACCTTCTCTCCTCATGGTACTTTGGGGAATATCACATTCAATATCTTAGGGTCCTTTAGTATCATTTTTATTTATAATTTTGACTTTTTAGAAATTAAAGATCTTATACAAGTGTTTTTTTTTTTCCCTGAATTTTGGTTTTGTTTTTCCAGTTCTTTCCTAAATTAACTTTAAACTGAAAACAATAGCAAAAAAATAGGAAAAAATTGTTTTGAAAACATGAATTTTAATTTTTCAAGAACAAAAAGTACAAATAGAAAATGATATGAAATAGAACTTTAGGTATTGGCATGCAAATTTTTTGGACCAAATGTTAAGTGTATCGACTAAAAGTGGTTAATTGAATTATAGCAGGTGGTTTTGTCAAAGACATCAAAATTATGATAATTTAAGTAAATTACATATTAGTAACCTTGTTTTGTGTATTAACTTTTTTGTTGACAGACTTTACAAAATAATTTTTTAGTCTATAAATTATATCCATGTAATAAAATAGTTCAAATTACAGTACATAAGGGTGTAAATAAGTTTTCATTCAACTGTTTTTCGTTAAAAGTGTCACAACATTACTCTTGGTGTCTCGAACAAGGGAGATAGCGAGGGGATATTCAATGAAAGGTTCAAGTGGGGAGTTGAACTCCAGACCTTTTGGCCTAAAGTAATACTTTATCCCCTCACTTTTCTCTACCATTGAGGCAAGGCCTTGCTGGGAGGGGATAGTCAATTTTAGTCTAACACTAAAATTATCCTATTTAATAATTATAATTTTGCTTTACTACAACAACAAAAACAATCCCAGTGCCTCAAAGGCTCCCGCAAAAGCGGGGTCTGGGGTGGGTAGATGTACGCAGCCTTCCCTTTTCAGGGTGTCAACCTGAAGAGAGACTGTTTTCGAGGACCCCTAACCTGAAAGGTAAGTCTTCATCGCCTCATGGAGACCTGTGAGTAATGAGCTGTGAGCATTAGGTCATAAAGGCAAAAGAGTAAGCCATAGCATAAAAATGCCCTAAATGAGACTACGAGGCACAACCTTCCCTATAAAGCAGCTAGTATAATTTGGCTTTACTAATCTTTCAAGACTAAATATTCAATTGACTTCTTTTAGGCCAACATAAATTTGTTCTCATTTATTTCTCTCATTTTCCATTACTGAATAAAATCATAATGGATTACATGGTTGCAACTATTACATTGCAAGTATATTAGGTAATTAATAAAATTTGGGCGAATGGCTAGTAAACAAAAGGTTTATGCCTTTTCATAACATTGTTTGGACAACGTAGTCAAAACACAGAACTTTTAGACTAAAAAATTATTTTACAAAGATTATCATATAATCAATTAATACATCAAATCTAGTGGTACTAATATTTAAGGCTAATGATATTGTTAGGGCAAAAAAAAAATACTCATGCCAAGGCAATTTAATATTTTTAAATTAGTAATTGCTTGACTTTTTGCCCTTGCATTAGTGTTTTTGTCCTGGCAATATAAATTCCCATATTTAATTGACAATAATTATAAGAAGTTGCTATTGCCATGACAAAAATTGTTAGACTTACTAGAAATAAGAGCCACAAAATTGTCTTAAAAATAACGACCTTATTCTAATAATAATAGCTTTACCCAAACAATAACATACCCTAATTATAATTAGGACAAACTATAAAAACTCCCCATGTACTTTAGAACTAAATACAACACCTCATACACTTTCAATTTCATAAAATATTCCCCTGAACTTAATAATTAAACAAAACACACCCCCTACACTTTTAATTTCATAAAATAGCCCTCTGAACTTTGTAATTAAACATAGCACACTCCCTGCACTTTTAATTTCAAAAAATAGCCTCCTGAGCTTTGTTATTACATACAACTCAACCTCCAAACTTGGTTATTAAACCCCTTAGACATGAACAGAGTTTAACAACAAAGTTTATGTTTTTGGGGGGGGGGGGGGGGTGGGGGTATGGTTTAAAGATAAGAAAAAGTGGGTTACCTCTAATTTAAGTGTTAAATTTGATATTTTGAGATAATTTGGTTTCAGTAATATAATTTAGGTGGTTAACTGTTAGGACTAAATTGAAGAATTAGGAATTGAGAAAGAAGAGATAGAAGAGAAGGACCCAGAGCTATAAAAGGAGAGAAGAAAGTAGTTATTTCATTTCTTGGATGTCTCTACATATCTTGAGTTATACCGTTATATACAAAAATCTCAATGAACTCAACAAACTAGCTATTAACTACTACACTTCATGATCCTTGACAACATATGACTTTACTTGTAATTACTACTATAGATCCTAATAGCACCTTCCCGCTCAAAGAATACCCTTGTCCACATGGGTAGGGAATCTCTTGCATATCTCATCATAGTCCTCCCAAGTTGCATCTTTAGGGAAAATATTAGCCCACTGTACTATTACCTTGGTAGCTGCCCCATTTCCTTTTCTTGCCACCATTCTATCAAGTATAGCAACAGGTTCCCATTTCTCCTGCCCATCACTAATGAATTCTGATAAAGAAAGATGATTGTTGTTGGTGCCTAATCTCCTTTTCAATAAACATTAAAGGTATTGTGAATTTTAGCACTTGGAGGTAAATTGAGAGTGTAAGAACCTTTGCCTACTTTAGCTCTGACTTGAAAAGGCCCAAAGTAACTTGCTGCTAACTTTTGATTTCCCCTTCTAGTCACAAATTGCTGCATATATGGCTTAAGCTTGAGGTATACTCAATCCCCAACTTCAAATTCTCTCTCAGAATGATGTATGTCATATTGAACTTTCATCCTTTGTTGAGCCTTCATCAGGTGCTGCTTCAGAAGCTGAATTGTTTCTTCTCTGTTACTCATCATCACATCAACAACAGCCACTGAGGAATCCTTATGATCATAAGGAATCTGTGTAGGTGGCTCTCTACCATTCACTGCCTGAAAAGGGGTCATGTTGATGGCAGTATGGTAGTTAGTATTGTACTAATATTCAGCTAACGATAACCATTTTACCCATTCTTTGGGTTTATTTTCACATCTACATCTCAAATACCCCTCAATGCATCTATTAACTACCTCAGTTTGGCCATCCCGTCTGTGGATGATGTGCTATGGAAGGCTACAAATGCACCTTGAGCAAGCTAAACAGTTCTTTCCAAAAAGTGCTCATGAATACTGCATCTATGTCACTTGTGACAGACTTTGGGACCCCATGTAGCTTATACACATTGTCTAACTTTGAGCTACCGTCGTTGCTGAGTGGATGTGAAAGAGCCATAACATGGGCATATTTACACAATCTGTCCGCCACTACAAAGATAACAATCTTGCCAACTGAACATGGTAGAGCATCAATAAAGTCCATTGAAACATCTTCCCAAATCTTCTTAGGTATTGGCAGAGGCTATAGCATACTAGGTGCAGCCAGTGTTTCATACTTGAATCTCTAGCACATATCACAAGTTCTGATCAAATTCCTCACCAACTTCTTCATGTAACAACAACAACAACAATAACAACAATCCCAGTGCCATAAGGGCTCCTACATACGCAGGGTTCACGAACTTCTTCATGCTTTTCCAGTAAAAGGAACTTGCTAATCTTCTGTGTGTGACTCTCACCCCAGAATGTCCCCCCCTCTGTTGAATTATGCAAGCTATTTACAAGTAATTCAGCAGCTGCTGATTAGCACCAACTACCAGTTCCCCCTTTCTATACAGTTGGCCTTACCCCCAACGAATAATGAGGATGCTTGTTTGAACTCTGCTGCATCTCACATATTAACTTCTGCAAGTTCAGATCCTGCTGCTCATTAGCATTCACTTGGTCCAAAATATCAGTGGAGATAATAGATAAAAACATCCCCATTAACTAAGCTCCCATGACTCGAGACAAGGCACCAACAACCTTGTTTTCCTGCCCCTTTCTATATCACACACTGAAATTGTAGCCAAACAGTTTGGGCAGCAGCTTACACTGAGTTGGGGTGGTGATTCTATGCTCCAACAAGTATTTGAGTCTGTAATAATCAGTGATGATAATGAAGTGAGCCCCAATCAAATATGGTCTCCATTTCTCAATTCCAAATACCATTGAATATAGCTCCTTTTCCTATACTGAAAGCGCCTGATGTCTAGAGGGTAGGCACTTGCTAATAAATGAAATTGGGTGTCCCTTCTGCATCAGTACTGCACCAATGCCAATGCCTGATACATCAGTCTCTATCATAGAGTCTTCCTTAAAGTCAGGCAACACCAAATATGGTGCAAAGATCATGGATTGCTTCAATTTCTCAAAAGCTTCTTGAGCTAAATCATTCCATTGAAAGGCTTCTTTTTTGAGTAAGGTGAAGAGAGGTTGAGCAATGAGACAGTAAGGATTGATAAACCTCCTATAATAACCAGTCAGGCCTAAGAAACCCCGCAATTGTTTCACGATTTGAGGCGCATGCCAATCAACCATCACTGATACCTTTTTAGGATCTATAGACACTCCTTCCACAGAAATCAAATGGCCCAAATATTCAATCTATTTCTCCCCAAAGTTGCACTTGCTCATCTTAGCATCCAAGTTATTTTCCTTTAATATAGTAAGGGTACTTCTCAGATGCACTAAATGTTCTTTCTAAGAGGGGCTATACATGAGGATATCATTAAAGAAAACAGTGATATATTTCCTCAAAAAGGGTTTAAAAACATGGTTCATTAGGCTTTGGAAAGTGGAAGGGGCATCGGTTAGCTTAAATGGCATAACCAAGAATTCATAGTGGCCCTCATGAATTCTAAAGGTTGTTTTTGGAATGTCTTTAGGGTGCATACGTACTTGATGATATCCTAATCTAAGGTCTATTTTTGAAAAATTTTGGGCTCTTTGTAGTTCATCCAGAAGTTCCTCGATGACAGGTATAGGGAATTTGTCCTTGATGGTGTGTTTGTTTAGTTCTCTATAGTCCTCACACATACAAAGTAAGCCATCCTTTTTATTGACTAGGACAATTGGCGAAGAAAATGGGCCAGTGCAATGCTGTATGAAGCCAGAAGAGAGCAATTCAGTTATCATGTTTTCAATAGCATATTTGTGTAGAGAAGGGTACTTGTAGGGTCTTACATTCATGGGTGAAGTACCTTCTTTTAGATGAATTTGGTGAGCATGAGTTCTATAAGGGGGTAATGTCTTAGATTCAACAAATAAGTCTTGGAATTCAGACAATAGGCTTTTTAATTGAAGATTAAACTCTTGGGAATTTCCATCTATTGCACAATTCATCATTGAAGTTTCCCTATAGCGTGATAGAACTGAGTTAAGAAGAACTACATGCAATGCTAAGAGCTGTAGTAAGCAAAGTTGTGCTGCTGAGATCTTTTTGATCATTTTTTGCATTTGTCTCCCCTTGAATCATACTGACTGAAGCTGCAGTAGTTCCTTACAAAATCACTGCTCTTCCCTCACAAGAAAATTCCATCATCAGTTTCTCAAAATCAAAGATTACTCTGCCAAAACTTCTTAGCCATTGCACTCCCAAGACCATCTCACAACCTTTTAATGGGAGTAATCTCATATCCAAGCAGAATTTGACCCCTTGCAGAGCCCATTCAAAGTCCTTACAAACAGCTAAACTATCAACCCGAGTTCCATCAGCTACTGCCATTGGAAGAGGGTTTGTAGGAGTGATTTTTCATCTCAACTGCTTTGCCACCGCAGGGTCGAGGAAGTTATGTGTTGTTCCCGTATCCATAAGGATATGAATATGCCTTTTCCTTGCATGTTCGATCACTCTTAAGGTCTGATAGGATTACATACCATGAGAGCATGTACTGATATGTGTATGGAGTCTTAGGCTGATTCTAAACTCACTGCTTCATCAACCTCTTCTTCTTCAGTCACATTATTGTCCTCTAGGACTTCCTCTTACACCTCTAATCTATATGCCTTTGTTTTTCTACAATTATGACCAGGAGTGAATCTAACAAAGATTCTTGGCTCTCTTCTCATCCATCTTTGCTTGTGTTAGGTGCTTATACTACCTATTATAAGAATTAGCACCGGGCCCCTCTGTTACAGGCTGTAATTGACTTGATGGTTGTTGAAAGTACAAGGAAGGTGCGTTGGTAGCTCTAGTCACACTTAATGCCAAAGTCTGTTTTGGATTTGGTAGAATGGATACTGATTTGTTTGCAATGGACGGCTTCTCTTAGGACAGGCTCATGGAAAACTCTTGTGATCTGGCTAAGGCACATGCATGAATAACAGATGTGGAGCTGAACATCCTCACTCTGACAGCAATCTTGGGTTGTAAGCCTCCTAAGAAGAAGCTTAGCTTTTGTGTTTCAGTTAGAAAAATTCTGGTTAGCAATGCATCGAATTCTTTCTTATACTGTCTCACACTTTCTGTTTGAATTAAATCCTTTAGTTCACATAGTGGGTCATCAAAAAGTGCCTCATCAAATTGCATTATAGCATCATGTATTTGCTCATCCCAATCAAGCCAACTATCTTTAGGCCTTGATATCATGTACGATTGATGCCATTACAAAGCATCTCCTTCTAAATGAACAGATGCCATTTGAACCTTTTTGCCATCATCAGTATTGTCTAATGCAAAAAACTGATCACATCTATACAACCACTCTCTAATCTCATCTCCACTAAACTTAGGAAACTCTAGCTTCGTAAATCTTGGAGCAAAATGATGAGAAGAGCTGGTATTGCTTACCCCATTTTGTGTGACATTTCCAGCTTGCTGCTGGCTATTCTGCACTTGAGCTACCAATTGATTATGCTACAGTGGCACCCTAGCCACAAATTCTCTGAGCCCCGCTAGTTCTTGATCATACTTCTTGTTTCTTGTAGTTAACAATTCGAGAGGTTCCTTGATCAAATCAAGGATGGAATCTTTGAGTGAAGCCATAATGGATCCCCTGATAGGATCCAACCATAGCCTTCAACAAAGACTCCAACTGTTGAATATCCGCTATTCTAGTTTGTTTCTTAGGTCTTCCCGTACAATTCTAAAGTATGCAAGCCATGGAGCTCCTTACCAAAGCTCTTATACCAAATTGTTACGACTAAATTGAAGAATTAGGAATTGAGACAGAATTGAGAAAGAAGAGATAGAAGAGAAGGAGATAGAGGGATAGAAGGAGAGAACATAGTTATTTCATTTCTTGAATGTCTCTACATATCTCGAGTTATGCCTTTATATACAAGAATCTCAGTGAACTCAACAAACTATTAACTACTACACATCAAGATCCTTTACAACATATGACTTTATTTGTAACTACTATTAGAGATCCTAACATTATCTTTATAAATTCAATGTGCATGGGATGAGTTGTTTCAATCTCAAACTCTTAAAATTAATAACATAATTTAACGCTTAAGTAAATTAATTATAATTTACTAATTATTATTTAACTTAAAAAAACAACCTCTAGAAATATGATATTTGATATGACTCACTCCATGCAAATTCAATTTTGAAAAATAACTCATTAAATTATGTTATTAAACCCTAATAATGTACACACATTAAATTTACCGTTTAAATTAAATATAACACACTTTTCTCATCTAATGTAAAAAATAACAACCCACACACTTTATTATTAAACTCAAATCAAGTATAGAGATTGAATTTATGGAGTTATTAATGTTTAAGGGGCGAGTTATATATAATAACAAAGTTTAAAGACTATTTTTGAAATTAAAAATGCAGAGGGTGTATTATATTTAATTGCAAAGTTCAAGGCGTATGTCGAGTGTAATAACAAAATTTAGAAGCAAATTTTATAAAATTAAAAGTACACGAGTCTCTTGTATTGAGGAAGAAAGTTCAAGGGGTTGTTTTTTTAATCAATAATCAAAAGCACAATTAGAATTTTTTTAACTTATACCTAATAAGCACATATTAAGATATATTAATTGCTTATGTCGTACCCTTTTTTTTTTTTTTAATGAATCAAACAATTGTTATGAAATTTTATCCATAATTACTGCATTATAATTTAATTAAAAAATAATATACATAATAATAATATACATAATTTAGTAAAGGGTCTTTCTAACATATGCCCATTAATTGCACCATGTTCTAATATTTGATTGGCCAGATACAATTAGCAATAATAATAAATTTTGTATTTGTCAATCAAATACTAAAATATGGTATACTTAATACATCATTGGGTACATGTTAGAAAATTCCTTCAATAAATTATAAAAATATTATTTATAATTAAAGTTATTTACCTGTGCCGTTATAACCCCCGAGTAAATTGAATTAAGAAGCTAGCTCTGACAAAAACCCTGTTCTGACACCCTCGCCCCCGTCAACGTCTCCAAAATTCAAATTTCAAATTTACCACCGTCTTTCCACCGGCACCGCCGCCGTCAGTCCCACCGAATCACCACCTCCATTCTCCTCGTTCTGCCACTAAATCCTCAAACCATCTCTCTTACTTTTACCCTCCTTGACCACCTACACCCTCCTCGCTCGCCTCTTCTGACCCACACCAAACCTTCCATCTAGCACAATCTACCACCAAACACCACCAAAGCCTTCACCTTGCTCAATACCACAAACATCGCTAACCACCCCTGACCTCTACCCTTTTCTTAGTTCATCTTAGTTCATTTCAGCATCGCCACCCAGATCTACTGTGCACAACCCCAACACGACCTCCATCTTGCCATATCATCTTCGGCACCTCCTTCGACGACTTCCCCAACATCTTACAACCCACATTCTCCCCTAATTACATGCCCTCTCCATCTCCCATTCCTCACCCCTCCATCACCACCTATTTAACAAACAAAACCAAAAAAACCCAATTTTTCCCCCTCCTCCAATTTCACACGCCCCCCTTTCATCAATTACATACTAGGAGACCAATGCCACTGCCCGAGGAAATGGTATCCGTATTCGTTGATGGCTTTGGAAGAATCTCCTAATAGGAAGATGATGAACCCTACACCCAACCCCTTGATGTGATACAGCCTTTTCTATTTTTATTGGGAAAGAACGGCGAAGTCCATCCAAACCGTCTAATGAAGAATAAGAAGAGAGCAAAGCGCATGCGGAACGGACACAGAGAAAAAAAAAGTGTGGAGGAGAAGCAGCCGAGCTCATTCCTTTTGCTTCCTGGGCCCAAAGCAGTGCAGTCTTTCCTGGCCAAATCAAGGAGTAGGCCATAGTGGAAATGACTCCCTGCATGGAAGTCTCCATGAAGATTGGAGATATTATTTTTTTAACTACTTTAAGCACGGCAGATGGCCAGAAGAAAGCCACAAAAGAACCCAGCTTCGAAGGAGGTTGCTCCATTATGTGTATTTAAACGAAACTTTATACAGAAAGTCTTATGCTGGAGCTGAGATCTTTGTCTAGTGATGAAGCAAGGAAGCCATGTACGAAGTACATTCAGGGGTGTGGGGTGCCCACCAGTCTGAGCCAAAGATGCGAGTTAAGTTCAAAGTATCCCGCAAAGGATTGTTCATGGAACTACTATCGAGATTATTTTTTCCACCCTCATCTTCCTTCCCCGCCCATTGCTCCGGGTTCGAGTAGCGGTCCGACAAGTTGAGACGAAAGATGTGAAACTTCATTCAGTGAGACTGGGTTAGTGCTTGTAGAATTGGAGAGCAAGAAGGGCTTCATGCAGCGGTCTATAATTGCGCACACGTCGAGTGAGGTAAGTCTGGATAATATTCTCACCTTTATCACGGAGAACGACCTCCACGGTTTAACCCCTAAAGGGTTAAGCACTAATACTTTAGTCTTGGTTTGTGATTATGCTAAGACTTTGGAGTCCTACCTCGGCCCTCGTCGTAAGATTCTTCTTAGGAAATTCAGCGAGGTTTCTAAATACTCTAGTAAGATCCTTGGTTCACTTAGCAGAAGAGTATGGATCAAGGTTTTTGGACTTCCTGTCCAATGCTAGACTAGGGACTGCTTTTCTTACCTTGCGAGTTTATAAGGGAAGTTAGTTAGGGTGGACTCGAGGATGTCTGCCATGAGATGCATTGATGCTACCAGAATTCTCATCGACACATGCTCACCTTCACTTATTCATCAAATGGTACAAGTCCATTTTAATGGAGTGACCCGATTGGTCCTGGTCAAGGAGGGTAGGACAGAGCTGATTCTAGATTACTCTCCTAGTGTTGTTGCTTTGGCTGCATCAGCCAGATTAGTGAGAGAACAGACCTCTTCGTGAATGAATCCGCACCGGGAACATTAGTTCACCACCCTAGCGCGCCTTGCCATACTGACTCAACATTCCCCTATTCATGGGATGGATGACGTGGGAGCTGAGGATCATGGGAGTCGCACTATTGGGCCAGTGTACGACGAAGTTAGCATAGTTGAGCTATCACGGGGTCATTGCTTTCCACATTGAAGATCAGTATGTTGGTAGGTGGTCTGTGGAATGCAATTAGCCACATGCTTCTCTTCCCCATCCGTCTTCACAACTTCAGGAAGTGCGTGGAAACCAACATATGCCTCCTTTGCTCTAGTGGGTGGAGAGTGACATAGTTAGTTCAAATCAGCCTCATGCTCAGCTATCGCATCTTGAGAATGTAACTCAAGGCCCCGCTAGTGAAGATGACTCTGTATCCTCGGGACCTACGTTTCCTCTAGGTTTTGAGCCCCCTACTTTGAGCAGGTCGGACCCAATGGAGTTGGTATGAGAAAAGGAAAAGGAGTGATGACAAAAAGAAAGAGGAAAGCGTTGAAGCACAAGAAAAAAGAGAGTGAAAAGCGGGAGTTTTAGGAATTTCTGGAGGATATATTGCCTAGGAACAGCATGCCGAAAATGACCAAGGTATCAGGCAAGTGAAAAAGGAGGAATGAGGCGAAATGGGGAAAATCGTCAAAGGCAACCGGGAAGAAGAAGAAACAGAATAGGGAGAATCGATACCACAAGATCTCAGAAGTGGAGTATGATGAGATGATCATGCAAGCGGAGCAGGTAATAAACATAGGGAGAATAGTAGGTTTTAATTTTGATGGTTTCGACCCACCTATGGTGGCAGACATGCTGGCTAAATGAGATGGTTGATTTTGTGGTTGAGGTTCAGTCCTGCTCCGGTTTCCCGTGTTGGTCGTTTGGTTCTTTTTCTTTTGGGATCCCTGTCTGTGCTTGTTTTTTGCACGTTTGGTCTAGCTTGTGTTTGGTGTCTGTTGTGTCGGGTTTGGGTGTTTTGGTTTTAGTGCCTGTTTGTTTCCTTGTTTAGTTTGATCTATTTTTTTACCCAGTACCGTTTACGGAGTGGTTGAGGCCTCGTTTTTCGAGTTGTCTGTTTGTACTATAACTTTGTCGATATTTATTGGAAAAAAAAAACCCCGAGTAAATTGGACTCATTTACGCCCTGGAGGGGCGGGTGCCCCACCAGAAATCAATGTTTGTGTCCAAATCTTCCTTGCTATAAATTCCACAATCCTCTCCGTTTTTGCAAATTTTTTCATCGCCTGCTATTTAATCCCATGTCAGCAAATATTTCTTCCCACACCAATTAAATTTATCACAATAAAAATTGATAAGTTATAATTGTATGTGCATAGTGTGATATAGCATAGCATCGGCTTTTAGGGTTAGGTTTAGGGTTGGGGTTCCTCCCTTTCTTCGATCGTTGGAGATTTTCGAGATCAGAGAGAGAGAGTGAAGCGATGGGAGGCGACAGCGATTTGACAAATGTAACCGCCGGAGCTGGTGGCAAAAGCGGCGGCGCTGCGGCGGCGGAGGTGGCGGTGAACATACGATGCTCGAACGGATCAAAGTTCGTGGTGAAGGTGGCGCTGGATTTGAAGGTTGGAGCGTTCAAGGAGGTGGTGGCTCGGAACTGCGATGTGCCGGTTGATCAGCAGAGGTTGATTTACAAAGGCCGGATCTTGAAGGATGAGCAAACCCTAGAGAGCTATGGTACGTGATCGATCTGGTGGTTTTTGTTGCTGTTTTTTTGAGGATTTGTGGTGTTTTGGTGTCAGATTTAGCTTGAATTTGATGGATTTGGTAATTTTTGGATGAATCTGATGATTTGTGGTTCTAGAAGGTTTTGTGGTGAATTCATGCGATTCCTTGATATATAGATGGTATTTCTTCGGATTGTTGGTAGATTTTCATGATGAATTGCTCTGAAAGTGGAGTTAATGGAATGTTTAGATTGTATCGTGTGGATCTGTGAAATTCTTTGCCCTTCTGTTTGTTTCTGATAAAAGTCAAGTGGGATTTAGTTTCGTACGACATAATGAGCATCTCTTCGAAGTATAGATTTGGTGTTATTACTCAGTTGATTCTAAATACTTGTAAGTTCATTTAAATTCGTGCCTCATTTTTATAATATTTGTAAGTTTGTTTAAATTGACCCTTTATCGTGTTCTGTTTTTTTGACAAAATTGGTCCCTTTTTAATTTTACCTAATTCTGGTTTGTAGTTCTTCATATTTTTTTGGGCCATTTAGAACCACCCTTTTGTATTTCTTAAGCATCAAAACCAGTAATGTGCCTTTTCAATACATGTGTACATAGACCAAAAAAAGAAAAAAAAGAGAAAGTTGCATGGAGCTGCCTTCTTAGATCACTCAGAGACTTAACAGAGCATTAAACTGATGTAGTATGGCCCAAGCATTATGAGGAATACTATACGAGAAGAGTTTAGGATTAATTAGGAGTCTATTTCTATTTAATTTTTATTCTCTTTTAGTCTGAGTCAAATTGAGATTCTTCAAAGTTTATGTAGCTTAGAATTTTTAATTAGGATAAGATGATAATTCTTAAAAATTCCAATTTTCCTTTTCTTAGTTAGATTAGTGTATCTTTTTGGATTCATGATGCCTATTCTATAAATAGGATCTTTATGTACCTCACGGATATATCTTTTGAATGAATTGAATCCTGGAGTTTAATAATTGATTTAGAAATTAATCAATTTCTCCTTTGTATTACATCATTAATTGGCCGGATCACTAGCCCATGCAGACTCTGTCTAATTCATAGCATGCTAGACCTGGCAAAATTGCAAACATGCTCCAATTATGAGAATTTTTAGGGCATGCACTCTATGGAAAGCGATGAAGGAATATATTCCTATGAGAAGGGATGGCTCCCGTCAAGAATCTCGTAGTTGTGACTCTATGGTTCTAAGGCACCTGAAGTTAAATGGAAATTCTTAGTCTTCGATCAATGGCATCTTTTGTGTAATAGCCATTAGTTAACAAATTTTGAGCTAGTTCTTAAGTAACAATCCATTATGATCTCCATAATGCAAATGTATCTTTTTTTAGAGAAACATACTTATAGATTTTGTGTACATGTTAAAAAATTATTGAGAGAATTAGAATCACAATTGTATAGCTATAAATTTTAGACTTTTATAGAATGAATGCTTTAGGGTAGCTCCTGGAAGGGGGAAGGCTGCGTACGTCTACCCCCCAGACCCTACTTATGCAGGAGCCCTTGTGGCACTGGGTTTGTTGTTGTTGTTGTTGTATAGAATGAACGCTTCAAAGATGCAGATAATTTGTAGAAAAATGCAATGACGTATGTGGCACTCTTCTATAATGGTCCATGATTTGATTAATGCTTTTGTTTTCTTGTGGCAATGTATTGCTCCCAATTTATCATAGTTATCAAGAATAGTGGCCTAGTGATGTTGATGTAGTAGGAGATCTGTTTAGATTTATTTTTAGCAAAGATAAAAGGCAATAGGAGGTTTAATATTTGTTGATTATCTTGCAGAAATATGCCATAGAAATCTTAAACTCTTGGATTGTTAGGCTTTATTAATGTTGACTTTATTCTTGACTGTCATAAGGTCGATTCACCTTTTCTGCAAGTGAATAAAATTTCATTACCCGGTATTCTTCCACTTGTTTTGAGTCGTTGACCATAACCGGGAGCGGGAGTGGGAGCGGGAGCATAAGCATAATAGAAGTGGGAGCAAGGGAGCGGGGAACCACAGAAGTGTCTACAATTGGGAGTGTGGAGGGAGCATTTACGTTATTATATATTAGATATACAAGAGAAATTAATGAAATGTCATTAATTCAACTATCAGAGCATATAATATCAAAATGGAGTCAGTATTAAGTAATAACTAAGAAAATTAAATACTTCAATGAGTAAGATCAAGAAAATGACTCCAACTTGTCCACATAATTTTATTATTCTATAAATTGAATAGGGGTGTTGGGGAATAGGTGACTAGAGATTAGGGGTGTAAATGAGCTGAGTGGCTTGCAATTCCTCGTGAGTCAACTTGTCAAAAAGCTCAAAACACATGGCTTGTTTAGCTTCCCCAGTGGATCCCGATTTTAGTGAAGCTCTAGGTCATAGGTTTTTGATCTTGAAGCAACCTACCTTAGCACAATTTATTAGATTAAGTATGCCCAACTAAGCCTAGTTTGAGATAAATGAGCCTGACTATGGCCTAAGCGAGCCCAGATGAGCCAAGATTGAGCTTAACTGAGCCTAAATAAGGAAATTGTAGTTTCATACTCACCAGGCTAGGTTCAAGCTCACCGTAGCCAAGACGAGGTCGAGCCAATGATGAGCCAAGCTTGAGCTGAGCTGTATGCAAACGAGCCAAGCCTCCAGCCTAACAATCTTGTGATTGGCTTGGCTCATATATGCCCCCACTTGAAAACTAAGCAAAAATCTAGCAAGTGGTCTAGTTCCATAATTTTGAAGAACTTATTATTTCCCTAATCTGACAAACAGTGACTTTTTCCATGATTAGGCTTTCTCAAACATGTGGCTGGATGCTGAATTTCTAGCATTTGATTTCTCAAGTGCATCTTATTTGCAAAGTTCAGGAGTTTACTTTTAGTTTCCTTTTCACTGTTACAAACCAAGTAACTGAAAGTAAACTGTGTGATTTTCTTTGAATGTATTTGAAGTTCGAAAGAGGTAACTTAGGATGAGTATATGAATATTATCAAGATGGAGTTGTTTATGTTGTGCTTTCTTAAAACTGAGCCCATGGTTTTAAGTTGGACATATTCTCCTAAGCAGACAAACAAAATAGAAAGATTTCAATTCTTCCTTAAAAATGTTGAAGGTATGTTCTTTTGGGAAGAATAAGGACATTAGCATGTTGTTTATTGCAGCTTTTTTGGTGTATTTTGTTGGAAAGAAAAGTATTCAAGGACCAATATCTCTAGTGAAATTTTGATGGGAGAAGGTGGTTTTTTAGGCTTTGTCTGGGGAAAAGGTTTCGGCGGCTGTTTGGCTACACCCTTGGTTGATTCGGAGAGATATTAGGGTGCTTCACTTCATTATTTATATTTTTTTGTTTTCCTTAAAACTTTGTACATATTTTCTATCTTAATTTTATTTCTTCTGCTATAAAAATATGTTTTTCTGGAGATGTTTTTGGGTAGAGGATTGTTGGTGCAGATGCATGTTAGTTCTTGAGGTTTTAATTTTATAGAAGTTCGTCAGGTTTGCAGGTTCCATTTTGTTTCTGAACTTGAGCATTTTTCTGCATTTTATGTTTTTTTTTCCCTTATCCTTGATTCTTTGGAGGGTTCCAAAATGTAATCGAACTGACAAATTGCATGTTTAGTGAATTTGATTTTATGGTGCTCCGTTGTGAATATTGATTGATAATGATG
The DNA here is from genome assembly GCA_018398585.1 of Simmondsia chinensis. NCBI lineage: Eukaryota > Viridiplantae > Streptophyta > Magnoliopsida > Caryophyllales > Simmondsiaceae > Simmondsia > Simmondsia chinensis. Next base: position 5,722,648 of record JAGTTD010000017.1, on the reverse strand, counting down.
TAATTTATGAGGCTCCACTTGTTTGACGGAAAACCTTTTCCATTTCGAATCTATTGTTTCTTTGCATAACTCATAACAATAACCACAAGTATGGAAATATTTTTCTTCAATGAAGGGAAATTGACTTCCCCTCAACGAAAAGGGAAAATATTGTCCTTCAAGAAGGGGAAAACATTTTTCATGGTGTGTCATATGTTTCACTTCAACCTTAACTTGGCAAAGTGTGAACCTCATATATAATAAAACCATTTTCTTTAGCTAAAAGGATAAAAATTTTAAGAAAAAATATTTCTAATTGAAAATACTATGTAAAGAAAAACATTTTCGCAAGGAAAATGTTTTTTATTGAATTAAGTGGAGCCAGAAGGATTATGAGTTTCCTTTGACTGTGCATGACCTTTCTTGTTCATGCTTTCTTAGGTGTGCAAGCTGATCATACCGTTCATATGGTTCGTGGTTTTGCTTCATCTTCAACAACCACACCACCCGTCACTGCAAACGCAGGCACCACTAACACCACTCCTGCTACAAACAATGCTGCCACAAATGAAGGCGGGGGCTTGGGAGCAGCGGGTCTCGGTGCATCCTTATTTCCCGGCGTTGGCCTTGGTGGTTTAGGCGGGAATGGAGGTTCCGGTTTATTAGGTGCTGGGTTTCCTGATATCGAACAGATGCAGCAGCAACTTACTCAAAACCCAAATATGATGAGAGAAATTATGAACATGCCAGCAATTCAAAGCCTAATGAATAATCCTGATCTAATGAGAAACTTGATTATGAGCAATCCCCAGATGCGCGAGATTATTGATCGCAATCCCGAGCTCGCCCATATACTTAACGACCCGAGCATTCTCAGGCAAACATTAGAGACCGCTAGGAATCCAGAGCTTATGCGTGAAATGATGCGCAACACTGACAGAGCGATGAGCAACATTGAATCCTCCCCTGAAGGATTTAACATGCTCAGGCGTATGTATGAGAATGTGCAGGAACCATTTCTTAATGCGACAACCATGGGTGGGGATGGTGGGAATAATATAAGTTCGAACCCACTCGCTGCGCTTTTGGGTAATCAGGGTGGTACTGTTGGGCAACAGAGAGATGGATCTAATAATACATCGACGACTGGTGCTGAATCTGCTACTCCAAATACTAACCCACTTCCTAATCCTTGGAGCAGCGCTGCTGGTGAGTTTCAGTTGATCATCCTTGTATTTCTTTCTTCATCACAGTTCATGATCATTTCATGATTAATTTATTGCGACGATATATCTCGCCTTTTCCTTAACCAGCTCTCTTTGCCTTACTAATTTTTCTTACATGCCTTGTGTTGACTGGAAAGGAGAATTGAGAGATATGAAGGTTATTATGTAGGTAAACCTAAGGCTTAAGTATACATCACTTAGGTATCCTTACGTTTCAATATATATAATGAGGTACCTTAACGATTAAAAATCACCGAGGTACCCTAAAAGTTCGAAAATTGTATCACTCAAGTATCATTTGTCAAAATTGGATCATGTTTTCAACAATATATTGGTATCCTTGTTAGAATTCGATATTTTTTTGCCGAGAAATGCTAACATGACATATGATTTCAACAATGTATACATCTTTTGCAAGAGTTTGATAATTTTTTGTCGTAATCTACTGAAATTTCTTTGAAACAATGACGTAGCTTACATTTATTGCTGTATTCATGCACAACATCAACAATTTCTACTATAAATTGGCTGGGCTTCGACAAAAAATCACAACTTTAGAGTACCTAGGTGATAAATTTTAGGGTACCTGATTGTGTACATTGACGTGTAAGGGAACTCCAATAATAAATGCTCAATGTTAGGTACCTAAATGATAATTCCCGTAAGAAATATATCATGCAAATGAATGTGGACCCAGAGCTTGAAGCAATGTCCAGATAGAAAGAAACAGGAGTCAGCTATGAGGCTCCAAGATGAATGTGTTTTCTTATTGCAGATGTTCTGATCCTATCACTTATGGTTGAAATTCTAGTAATGATATTTGTCTTTGGGAAGATACAACCTTCGCTTGTGATGTATAGGATGTTGTGTGCTGAACTTTCTTCTAGTTTGTGTAGCTTTCACCTTTATTTGAGCATGGTTAAGGGTGCATATGAGCCTTTTCATCGGGCTTCACCTCTAGCTCATCCGGCTTAAGGCTTGGCTTGTTTGCGTTCAGCTTCAACTCACGCTTGGAAACTTCAAGCTATAGCTTGGCTCATGAGGCTTGTGTTTGGCTTGGTTGAGCTTGAACTGGCTTGGCGAATATTGAACTAAGCTTTCCTTATTTAGACTCATTTAAACTCGATGCAGTCTTGTTTAGGCTCTAGTCCTACTAATTTAGGCTCAAACTAGGCTTGATTGGGCATATTTAAGCTAATAAATTTTATTAAGATTGGCTTATTTAGGCTTGAGAGCCTATGGGTTCAATGGGCTCGGACTCGACTCGGTAAGCTAAACGAGTTGGCTCGGTTAATCTTGAGCCCGTAAGCCAAGCCTCTCAAGCTTTGTGACGACCTCTAAGTGAGGTAGGAAATTATGTTTAGAACTAATTTTATCTCATGAATCACTCAGCTATGGTATCCTCCACCCCGTCAGAAAGAGCTTGACTTGGAATTTTAGTGAATAATATTTCACCCCAAAAAAAAAAAAAAAATTCGTTCCAGTATTTGCCTCTAGCATGCATAGCTTGATCATTTTAATGCAAACTAATCTTGTACATTTCGAATGATCATATTAGGAGCTCCCCAGGCAAATGCTACTCCGCGGCCTATTCCCACTGGTGATGCAAGGACACCTGGGCTAGGTGGTTTGGGTAGCGTTCCAGAGTTGGAGCGCATGTTTGGTGGAACTGCTGATGCGGGCTCGTTGACTCAATTATTGCAAAATCCAGCAATGTCGCAGATGATGCAAAGTATCCTCTCGAACCCGCAATATATGAATCAGGTATTGTTGTTAGTGTTTGGTCACTAAAAGATGGAGTATGAGCTTAGCTCAAAGTAGGGGTGTATATTAGATGAGCTTACTCGGCTTGTTAACATTTAGCTCAGGTTGTGCTCGGGCTCTGCTTGAAGCTTGAAGCTGCAAGTTCAAGCTCGGCCCATCATACGCTTGGCTCGGCTCGATTGAGCTCCAGTCTATCTCAGCAAGCTCTAAGCTAAATTCACCTTATTTAGGCTTATTTAAGCTTGATCTAGGGTCGTTTTTGCTCATTTAGGCTCTAGCTCAGCTTATTAGGATCAAGCTTGGCTCAATAGACATATTTTGCTTAGTAAATTGTATCAAGATAGGCTCGGTTAGGCTTGCGAGTTTGAGCTTGAAGCAAGCCGAGTTTTTTGAGCTGCCTTCATGAGCCAGCTATGCTAAATTACGTCCCTAGCTCGAATCCTAATAATCTCTTTTTGCATTTAGATGATGAACATGAGCCCGCAGTTGCGCGCTATGTCTGAATTGAACCCTCAGCTTCGGGAAGTGATGCAAAATCCTGAGTTTCTTCGTCAACTAGCCTCACCCGAGGTGATGCAGGTACTATCTGGTTTGGCTTAAGTTTGTCTTTATTTTTCGAAATATGTCTATCTATTTGTATGGTATTAGGTTTGGGGGCCCTTCGGAAACCACCTTTCTATAGGAAAGCACCCTGTAGGGATCAGGCTGCGTACATCTTATCTTCCCCAAACCCTGTCTTGACAAGAACCTCTTTGAGTACTAGGTGGTGGTGGTTGTCGTCTTACCTATTTGTATGCATTATTTGTTATTTAGTGATTCTTAAAGGTTCTATGATTTAATGTTCTCTTGATTTGCTGCTTGCTTCGGCATTCTAGTGTCTACAGTGACAGATCTAGAGATTTTTTCCATTAGGGCAGTAGTAACAATAGATGACAAACGGTGAACTTAATATTATATATAAATTCACATTAAGAAAACTAAAATGCCAAAAAAGATGGTCTGTACCAACAAATGAAAAATAGAAACAAAGGGTATTGGAATATGATGACTTGGATGCAATAGATTTTTATACTATTAGTACTTATATTTTGGGTATTGTATCAATTTTTTTATCAAAAAAAGAAATATGATTAAGAGAGAAAGAGTGTACAAAGAGTGAAGGACAAGATGTCCTCAGAACATAACCAAAGAACAAATAAAATAAAAAATGCAACTAATAACACAAAGCCCTTCAATCCCTCTGGAAATCAGCTAAGGCTATATCACCAAAACCTCTGAAGCTTTTGGTCCAAAAAGCTCCCAAAAAGACCACATTTTCCCCAAAAGAAATTAACTGATATATTTTAATCGTTAAAAATTCTAGCATTTCTTTCTAACCATATACACCATAGAATCACAATCTTGGTCGAGGCGAATAGTTTTAAGATGTCTTTACTCTTCCTTATGCCATGGAATTTCATCAGCAAAACACTGTCAATTGATCTTGGAGCCACCCATATCTGGCCAAAGAGAGTAAAAAATTTGCAACATAAATCCCAAGCCACTGTACAATGCAAAAATAAGTGATTATGCGTCTCACCACTTTGGAAGCACATAAAATAGATCCCCGCGGAAAAAAGCCTTAAAAGGTTTACGCTTTTGCAGGCAATCATGAATATTTAGCTTGTTAAGGAGTAAAGACCATGAAAAGACCTTGATTCTAAAGGGAACCTTGGCTTTCCAAACAAAAGAGTATAAGGGGAAAACTGAAAATCAGTTAATTAATGTGAGATGATGAAAGAATGATTTAGAAGTAAAAGTGTCAGACCCGTCCAACACCCAGCTCCTCTTATCAGACAATGAAGACAAATGAACTTGGTCCAAAATGTGGCTTAATTGTGTGAATTCATGTAGTTCCCTTATAGTAAGGTCCCTATGAAAGTGCATGTTCCAAGAAAGTGAAACACTTTGTTGAGTAGTGAAAGAAGAAACTGGGGCACCATGAACAGAAGATAAACGATGTAACAATTGAAACTGGTGAGAGAGAGTAGTATTCCTAACCCATATATCTTCCAAAAAACGACTGCGGTCACCAGACTCGACCATAAAGCGAATGTGAGAAAGGAAAGAAGGATAAATGTGAGAGATAAACTTCCAAGGGGAGAAACAACCCACCACATCCGCCAACCTAGCATCCCACCCATTCTCTTGGAGATCATTCTTGCCCATTGTGTCAATTTAGGCCTTAAATTTGTGATTGTGTCAATTTAGTTCTTGTATAATCAAAAATTTTTCAATCAAGTTCAATTTTTAAATTAATGTAATTTCCGAAGAATTAATTTTACAATTCAATTAGAAATTAGTGAAGAGATATGCAAGTGCTAATTTCTTGACATCAAAAGCATATGCAAGTGCTTATTAATGTTACGATTTAATCTTAAATTAACATAAATTTCATAATTGGATTTGATTGAAACAATTTCTATTGTATAAGGACTAAATTGACATAATTATAAGAAGTTCAGTGTCTAAATTAACACAATAGTCAAAATATACAGACTAATGGGCTAATAGTTTATAAATTTATGTGTTATGGTCCATATAAATCATTGAATGCAAATTTTTTTTTTTTTATTATTTAAACTAAGACAAGTGGTGAAAAAAAAATCTTTGTGCTTTTCATGCCTTCTCGCTTTTCAGGTTGGGGGCCCTCGAAAACAGCCTCTCATTAGGGTATACCCCTAATGGGGTAAGGCTGCATACATCCTACCCCTCTCAGACTCTGTTCACGTGGGAGCTCTTGTGGCACTGGGCTTGTTGTTGTTGTACAAGCGGTGAAAATCAGTATTATCCTTTATGTAGAGGGGGCAGCTCCCCAGTCGTATAATGTTGGATCCACCAATGAGTAGCTACCATGATATCTTCTAGTATATGTATAGTTCTGCTTCATTTGTTTTGCTCCCGCATTGCTTTAACGTTTCATTATGTATATATCTTTTTTTGCAGCAAATGTTGGCTATGCAGCAATCACTTTTGTCTGTGCTGAACCGTTCTCAGTCAAACCAGTAAGTGAGAAAATGGATTTCCTTTGCCTTGTATGACTTCTTGAAGAGCAAACTACCTATTCTCTCATCCAGGCTCTGTTTAGTTTGTAGAAAAGCTGCTTCTATCTCATTTATATTATGTTCTTGGATAACTTCATAGCAATCCTATGTATATAGAAAATATCTTCCTCTGTGGGAGGAAATTTACTCTCCTCAAGGAACGGGGAACACATTTTCGTTAATGGATGCCCCTCGTAATCTCATATTGTGTGCCTTACTTTAACCGCAACTTGGCCAAGCGTCACCTGTACAAATTTATACAATGAAATTATGACTTCTTAAATAATATATTTGATTGAAAATAATTTAAGAAGAATGACCAAATGTCAGCCTGAATCGTTTTGTGGTTCTAGCCTGTCTTGAACACGGCGGAACACAACCAAACAGAGCCTTAGTTTCCTGTCATTTTGTAAAGCTTTGTTTCCATTTATGGAAAGAATAATTGATCAGTGGTGTTCGTTAAATTGGAATGACCACCTAATATGTCGTGAATTATTTTCGTTGCTTGATTCCATTGTTCTGTTCGATTCATTGTTGTAGTCTATCACGATTCACGGGTTCCTTTTTCACCCAGATAACCATATAGTCTTATTAAAATATTTGAAAACTTTAGGGCATGTTTGATATCATTTTCCAGTAGCAATTTTGGTCTGGGAAATGAAAAACCATATTCTGGATATGATTATTTCTCCTTGTTGGTTTTTATTTTTTAGTTTTTTTCTTTTCATTTGAGTGAAAACTAAAAACAAGAAAAAAAAAAATGTTTCTCAAAAATGAAAAAACTATAAACAGATAAACGATAGCATTATCGACCTTTAACGTCATCATAATTAATTTTGGCTTGATTCTTTTCTTAACGTTTCTTGTTATCCCAGGGATTCATCTCCAACAGGTGGTGCTGCAGGTATATGAATGTTTCTTTCCTTCTTTTTAAGATCATAGTATTGATGTCCCTTAAGTTATGGTGCCTATGCTCTGCGATCAGTAAATTCTTTCATTTTCGAGGAGCAAAACACGGTTAGGGTATTAATGGGGCATTTAATGGTCATATTTTGAATATGTAATTGGACAACTCGAGAATTTTGTATTATGATCGACTTTCTTATGGGGTATTGGAGACTGAATTTAGCTGCCAAACTTGGTTGGATAAGGACCACTGTTCTAGGGGGTGCCATAGGAGTTTTCGTTGGTCCAAATCTAATCCGGCTTACCTACGAAAAGAAAGATTGTGTTCTGCTTAATATATTTTAATTTCTTCATTCACTTGTGAAGTTCAAGGCTATATTGATGCTTAACCAAATTTGTAGGGAATGGAAACAATCTGGGGATGGAAATGTTGATGAACATGTTCGGCGGACTTGGGGCCGGTGGTTTGAGTGTTCCGGAGAATCCCAATGGTTATATTTCAAACCCTCTTTTCCCATTTTATGTGGTCAACCGCCCCCCCCCCCCCCCCCCCCCCCCCCCCCCCAACAACCAAAAAACAAAAAAAAAACAAAAAAGAGAAGTAGAGCTTGTCATGCTCGAGGCTAGGCTCATCAATCTATAGCTTGGCTCAAGCTGCCCAGCCTTTTGGGCTTTATATCAAGTCCTAGCGAGCTTTCGAGCTTGAGCATCAATAGGTTCAGGCTTGACTCATTAAGCTAAACAAGCCAAGCCTTTTGAGCTTTATATTGAGCCCTCTCGGGCCAGCTCAGTGCATTTACATCCCCTAGCAGGGTCGGACAGACAAAAGTCCCATTTTGGTCACCAAAGTGATAAAAATGGACAAGTTGGTCACCGAATTCAAAATTTGGAAGATTTAGTCACTCAACTCTTCAAAAATATTACATTTGGTCACCAAAGTCATTTAAAATTGGACAAATTAGTCACCCAACTCAAATTTTAGAAGATTTGGTCACTCAACTCATAATTAAAATCTCATTTAGTCACCCAAATAATTTAAAATGGACAAATTGGTCACTCAAATCATATTTTGAAGGATTATATCACCGAACTTCTAATAAAAATATATTTAGTCATCCAAATATTTTAAAATAGACAAGTTGGTCGCCTAAATCAAAATTTGGAGAACTCTACTTTCCAACTTTAAAAAAATCTATTTTGATCACTTATGTGATTTTAAAATGATAAAATTCATCACTCAAATATAAAAATACCAAATTTAATATAGAGTTGGGGGGTGGGGATTCGCAGAAGATGGTTTGGGAGGGAGGGGTTGTTTAGTGAGAATGGGTTTAGGGGGGAATTTTGATTTTTTTTTTTTTTTTTATTAATTTGGGGGTAATTTTAGCAAAGCATTTAATTTAGATAAATATTTTAAATTTTTAGTTGCTTATAATTATAAGTATATTTAAATTATTACATTTTTTTGTTTTAAATATTTTTTTATATTTTATTTTATTTTATGATAAAATTAATTATTTATATTTAAACTTTTATCCAATGTTAATGATCAAGTAAGGACTAATTTGATTACAAAATAAAAGATAAACGACTATTTTAAAAAAAATAATGGATAAATTTCAATAAAATTATAAAATTAGAGACCAATAAAATAAATAATTTGAAAAATATGATTAAATTTATTATTTTTTATTTAAGTAGTGAATTTAATCAGTTCTAAATCACTTGGGTGACTAAATGTGATTTTTATTAGGAGTTGGGTGACTAAATCTTCTAAAATTTGTGTTGGGTGACTAACTTGTTCAATTTTAAATAACTTTAGTGACCAAATGGAACATTTTTGAAGAGTTGGGTGACTAACTTGTCCATTTTTGGTCACTTTGGTGATCAAAATGGGACATTTGTCGGGTCGGACATTACCTCAAGCCACCGCTTGGGCCCCCAAAGGTGATTACATATATATCTATTTCTTTGATTTTTGTAGGTTTTTTTTTTTTTTTTTTTGACCATCAATTGTTCATAATATTCATGCTTTATGATCAAGTTCGTATAATATATTATATTAGTGTTTGTATTGTTAAAAGAAACATTGTTATATATGAAGGGACCCCGTTTAATTAGTTGCTTTGGAACCCGCAAATGTCAAGACTAGCCCTGCCCTACTTGAACTATTTCCTACCAAATTCTCCCTAAACCATCAGTTTCTTCAAACACAGTCGTCCAACTATCATTTTGGTTTCACTTTGTAGCAATAGTTCAGAGGGCATGTAAGATATGTACTCGAAAAAATCACAACCCATTTACTCAATTCAGGACTTTCTTATGTAGTGCCTCCGGAAGAACTGTATGCAACACAACTAACACAACTCCAAGAAATGGGCTTCTTCGATACACAAGAGAACATCCGGGCTTTGCAGGCTACGCGTGGGAACGTCCACGCTGCTGTGGAGCGCCTTTTGGGGAATCACGGCGAGTGATTTCCAACACCGGGTTCCTCTCTCAGGTACACCCGTTATATTATCAACATATACGCCTGGTGGGCTTCTAAAAATTGGTCGATTCGGAAGTATAGACGTTTTGGTCTTATGATAGAGTTTGTGGCTATGGCATGTAATCTTTTAGTTGGGCCCTTTCATTGCTCTCAATGTCCCCCCTACAAAACCCTCCCTGTTTGTTCTCGTGTACATACACAAATTTGAATCATTTATTTTGTGGAATGTTTGATTATATTTTATGTCCTATGCCATTTTATTTTTTTGAACTTGAATTTGATGTTCTGGGTATTTTTGTTTTATAGATTCTGGTCATTTTGAAGCCTTTTTTTTTGTTGGTTTTTTTTTTTTTTTTTTGGGTTGTGGGTAAGCAGGGTCAGCCAGAGAGGATTCGTATCTAAGACTTCTTTGCAAGAGTTTCAACTTAGCTAGTATTTTTATCATCTATGTTACAGTGGAATTCTGATTTTCGGCTGTCGAGGCAATCACATAGTAAAAGAACACTACTAAGGTCTCGATGGAAAAGGATGCTATCAAGGTTGAAATTGTACGAGAAGAGGCTATGAATTCAAATCCTTTCTTTCCTAGTCTTTTGAAAATGATTTCCATTGAAAATCAAATTCGACTTGAGGCGTCTTTTGTTGCGTTCTACTTGAGACGTTCTTTTGGTTTTCTTGGATTTTGTTGCCATTCAACTTGTGGGTGGTTTTTTCTTGGTTTTGGGGTAGGTGGATGTTGGGCTGTTATTGTTCGGTTTGATTTTTGCTTGCCATCCGGCTCGGCTTTGCACATTTTGCGCTTTTGGGCTTGTATTCTAGTGGTCAAAACGAAAATATTCTTTTATTGGATAGGAAGTTCTTTTTCTCAGAAAAATATTTTCTAGAGAAAATTGTTTTCCATAATAAAATTTGATCTAAAGATATTTTTCCTTTGTTCAGTTGGGACGGAAATATTTTTCCTGGATACAATTTTGAAGATAGCATTGAACACATTCAATCATGTACCAGGTCCCTTGTGTTTTATAAAAAAAAAAAAAAAAAAAAAAAAAAAAAAAGAGAGAAAAGAAAACTTAATAGGTTTCCGGTCTTGTCTTACTTAACTCGAGTGATGAATTTATTGAAATGATAAAACGCCAGTTCAGATTGAAACCTAGACTAGACAAGATCGATTAAATTTGGGTCATATTTCGATTGTGAATCAATATTTCCTAATACACCCATCCGATGGCAAAAGTTTCATCGATTAAAGTTTGGATTAGTAAGCATCTCTTGTTCAAACCTTTGGAATTTTACACAGTGGATTAGTATGGATTTAGACGGTAAATTCGGATTAGATCTAGCTATTTGGTCTACGATTTGAAATGACAGTTATTATTTAGTCGGATCTTTGATTCAAATCCTTATCAATCTTTTGTTAAGGTGTAAGGTGATGAACATCATTCAAGTTTAATATTAGAACACAAAATTGGTTCAAACAGGATTCTTTGATTTGGAATTAGAATTGCTCGGCTGTTCTCGGGGTTCTCCTTGTCTGACAATGTGACCTTTAAGTATTTTTAATCCCTGGTTTATATAATTGCGTTCATACTTGACTGATTAACATCTCAAATCTTTGAGTTGAAATTTGGGATTCTTAGAACTTATTTTACATGAGAAATCTTTTTCATTTAGGTTCCGTTTGTTTCGGGGGAAAATCACATTCTAGGGAAGTGGTTTTCCTCTTTTCCTTTGTTTGGCGCGTCATTAGCCCAAGGAAAAGATCTTCGGACGGAAAACCATATATTTTAGGCTCGCTCGAACACACATTTACTTGTCACTACTCCATCTTTACCTCAAGGAAAAAAAAAAATTATCACTTTCATCTCTAAAACAACAATAACAAATTCAGTGCCTCTGGGGCTCCCGAGTCCCGTATATATATAGGTTATGGATATGGAAAGAGAGATGTATGTAGCCTTACACCTTTAAGGTACTATCCTAAAAGGAGGTTGTGTCCGAATACTCCCAACTTTAAAAGCATAAAAGTATAGAAACAATTGCACAAAGCAAGCACAAAAAAAGCATAAAGCACCAATAAGTAATAAAACAACTCCCAAATGTATCTAACTTTGAATATTTATTACATATATATCTTAATATTTTAATATATATAACAAAATTACAGTGCTATAAGGACTCTCGTCGGAGTAGGGTCTGGAGGATGGGATGTATGCAATCTTATCTCTTCGGGGTGTTAGGTTATGTCCTAGGACCCACAATCCTAAAAGGCAAGAAGCAAATGAAATAATAAAGCAACAAGTAACAAGCAGCAAAGCACAAAGAAACAATAGTGCCACACACTAGATCACGCAGGCAACAAGCAATCATAGCATATTTAAAAACCTTCGCGGTTATGATTATGCGAATCGAGATCGAATCAAAATAAACTAGATTGCATTGTAGCCATTTAACGTCAACATCGGACAAGAATTAGACTGAATAATTAAAAGCAACTTCGATATTACTTTATTATCGTTGCAATAGAATATAATATTATAAAAGAAAATTATCTAGATAATATTTCAGCATTTATTACATAGGTATTATGATATTTTAGTAATATATAATGAAGTACCCTGAAGTTTAAAATTTTTCTCATGAATTAGGTATCTTTTGCCAAAATTTAGTATATTTTAAACGAAAAATAACAATCTATATGTATCCTTTATCATAATGTAATAATTTCTTTTGTCCAAAAATGCTAACATGACACATTTTTTGATAATATAAAAGTAATTTTTTGTTAGAATATGGACAACCTTTTGATAATATGATATTTATACCACATCATTTTTTTGGCAAAAATTAGTCAAATTTTAAAGAAAATTCACCAGATTTTAACACAGTATATACACAAGTGATAAAATTTTTTATCTCTTGACACCTCATTGTATGCAAAAAAATGACAGAGTATTTAGATGATAAATGCTCAAATTTTAGAATACCTAAGAAATAATTTTTTTAATTTATACAGCTTTGATAGTTAACTTTTTAATTTGTTACTTCATGTATGTTGTATTATTACTTATATTATCATATAAAAAGATATAAAATGATTGGTAAAAAATATTTTTTTAAAAACATACACGAAGACATCACAATGGGGAATTATGTTTTCCTTTGAAACAAACAACGGAAAACCCCACTTGAAATTTATATTTCCTTAGAAAACCTTTTCTGAAGAAAAATCAATTCCTAGATTCTACTTTTCCGTCAAAACAAACGGAGCCTTGGAAAACATTTTCTAATTGGCTTCCACATAAGAATGTGAGCCACAAATAAGGGTGAAGGGAAAGACAACTTCCTTGAATCTTCTGGTACTCCATAATTTTATTCATACATGTTTTTAAATGTAATTTTACTTCATAAACTTAATGTAATGGCTAGTTTTATCAAATATTTATATCTACTTATTTATTTATCAACTAACAGTTAATTGCTAATCAATTAATTAACTGCTAACAATTATCCACTGATAGACAAAAAAAACCAATTCGCTAATAGTTAACAATTAACCTAAACATGGCCTTAATGTTGTTTGTTAGGATACAAGGTTCGATAGTCTAACCCGAGACTCTTTCAAAGATCAAATTTGGCAACAGGGGAAGCAAAACAACAATATGTTGGAACCAAATATATAAAATATTATATTTCTTATTAAAGTTAGAAGTAAAAGCCTGAGAATGCACATTAGTACAGGGCACAACTTGAAGGCAAATAGTCATAAATAAAGTATTATACAAAGCATTTAAAGTAGAAGGATATTATATGGAGCACGTGGAAGTGACAAAAATACCAATAATGTAACAGTTGAGCGAGGCGCAGATCACGCTCTCTTTAAGACGGTTTCGCACCCCTATCGGATCGAAGTCGGTGCAGCAGGTACCGGCGCACTGCCTCTGGGATACAACGCCCAACCACTGTTGATACTTTCTCGGTCCATACAACCTCGAAAGCTAGAACCTCCCTAACACCTTAGTCGAAATACTAAAAGACAAATCTTGATGAAATAGAGTAATGGACTATATTATATTTTAAGAGGAATCAAAATAAACTAACGTCCTGCTTTCTTTATTGAGCATAAAAAAACAAGCATCAACATAGAGCATTTTATAATCAAGAAAGCATTGCAACCTTTCACTTTTTTGTTTTTTTTTTTGTTTTTGGTAATTATCGGCAAAGCCGTAGTACATATCGGCTTTCGCTGCAGCGAGACCTAAACCATCCCGTAAACGGCGATGGGAACAAAATCCAGATCAAAACAGGAAAAAACAGGCGCCAAAGAAAAATAGGACAGCATCACCCAAATAGGAATGGACCAGGGCCTTATAAGGCACCAGTTGAAACCGAAGCAGACACATACACCGCCTCACTTTCCAGTCAGAGACAAACAATCTCAAGAGGATGGGAATAGGAGAGGGAAATCCCCCCTCCCCTGCATTGCAAGCACAACACCAGATATGAGAGTAGACAGGGAGGGTACCGAGCCCACAACATAAGGAGAGAGAAGGATCATCCAGGAAGACAAGTGAAATCAGGAACCCTCATGAGGAATTACATTGTTAGAGTGACCTAGGTGTAGTAGGTGGTTCACATCAACGAAATCACAACCAGACCTTATTAGACTAGTTCTGAGAAAAACATGATGCTGGTACAGGAGAGGCACAGACACAGGAATGGTTTGACCGGATCTGGACAACAAACAAAAACAACCTAGAAACGAAAAATAAACATAACTATAAAATTAAAACCCCGAAAGGACGTGAAATAAATATAAGCATTGCAACCTTTCATTTACCCTTGTAAATGCATTTAGAGTCCATTACTCCACGTTTCATAACCTACAATTTTAATGATAATCAATATATTATAAGTACTAATGAAAAACTTGCAATCACATCATTAAAGGTCAAAATTCAATTTTACTAAATTAAATTTATGAGTACATAAAAGTGATATATAGTTGCTAGAATTGAATCTAAAATTACCATAATTTGAAAGACTCAAATAAAATCATTAAACCATATTAAACTTTAAAACACAATTGAAAAAATATTTTTTTATTAAAATATTCAATACTCCACCACTTATTTTAATAAAAAATGGAAGATGTTTTTTTTTTTTTAAAGAAAAACTTTGGCTAAGTGAGGACTCGTGCATCATAAGAGTGGCAATGCTTTTAAACCTTTACTTAGTGTTTCTGCAACTCACATACTAGAATCACAGTAGACTTAGCCTCGAAACCTTGGTAGCGTGAGGGCATGTAGAGTGCTTCATACACATGGTATCCAAGGTGCCCCATGGCTCTCTAAAGCGTGCACATTACGGCCCTATATTACATCCTGGTTTTATGAGCGCTCTACAAAATTAGCCTAAACTCTCATAGGAGCAGCCTTACTTCCACATTCATGTAGGTGGATCTATCAGGAGTGTACTTGTGGCCTTATACTCCAACCAAACATAGGGACTATAGACCTCATTAGGAGCATAACTAGCTCAACCTTAACATCGCCACAGTAAGCATGCCGCACCATAGAGATACTAAAAATATAATAAAATGAAATGCATGCTCACCTCCCGATCACTCTATGATTCGTTTGTCCCTTTTTAGGGTATCCTTATAGGTGACCAATTTCTTCTTTGGGCTTAAGTCTCATCTCCCTTGATGCCATCTAGATCATAACTCTAGCTAGAGCTTTTATGCCCTCAAATCACATGATATCATCATTAGCGCCATTAGTAACAGATTTGGACTTACCATTCTTATGGTATTTATCACACTTTTTCATTTATATGGGATTGTAGCGGCACAAGAAGAAATATATATTCTCCAATTTCCCAAACAAAATAAGATTTGCCGTTGCTTCCTTGCATCATTAGCACTATATGGCCTTTGACACCCACCCAATAACAAACTCACACGCCATATTGTGGCAACGTCCATTACGGACAACAAATTAACTTCAAGATGCCACTGTCCCATGATTACTTCTGCATTTGTGACCCTGGTGCCAATCATATAATGCGTCACAATATATAATCCAACAACATACATAAACACAGGAGTATAAGATGCAAAAATCACATTCAGGGCGATGTGATTAGTGCTATCAATTTGTTTTTGTGATTAGGTTTGCAATATCAATATACTCGCTTACATAACACACCGGCCAAATTAAAGAGAGTAACCACTAATAAAAAATGAATTGTTTGATGATGTTCTAGATAAAATATACTGCCAAAGTATTGACATTGTCTTATATTGGAGCTTAGACCAGTTGACCTTTTATTTTCTTGGTGCAATATTTTCCAAATTTTTTTCATTACGGTCCATCTATACATAGCAAAACTAATGGCACCATTATGAAAGCAAAGAGTACTAAAAGCACCTATCCTTCATTTCTTCATCTTTATTCCTTAAGGAAAGATGTACCAGGATTCTCTAAAGATTTTCATTCTCGAAGATCCCCACCATTGAAAAAATAAAGTGAATATATTTCAATGAATACATACACGTATACATAATATTATTGTGCTTTTCCCTTTATAAGAATTGCGTCTTTAGCCCACCATGGTAAATGCAATATATGTGCACTCAAGTAGATGTAAGTGACAATTAGTAAAAGAGAACTACTATGGCATACGAGCTACATATTTTAGACTCCCAAAGATGCTAGTATATTTGCTCCGATTAATAACATTGACATCTTTGTTATTTTGGGTAGGGCAAAACATATAAATTAACAGACTATTAAAAGCAAGCAACCAATCATATTGAATCTCCTCAATATTTTTTTTAAAAAAAAATAGAAGAATTGATTAAGAAAATTGTTGTCACTGGCTCTATTGATTTTATCCCTAATACGAAACTTGTTGTCTTTCATATTAAAGACACTTTGGCTCGTTATGTATCAAAGTTATCAAACAGATTACAATATCTTTTATATGTTATGTGTTGGAATTATGTAATATTTTTAATATTTTGTAACTAGTATTAGGTAACTTTTATGTAATTAGTAGTAGGTATATGTATTTAGCATTGAGTCAAATGGGTGATTAAATGAGCAACTATTACTCTTCCTCACTAAAAGCTATAACGGGCCAAATTCAAACACCCCATCAGTTTCTTTGTTAATTTTCTCTTTAGTTGGCATTGGATGCCAGAGAGTCTTGAGGACTTCCTTGTATTCTTATGCCTTGTTTGGCTACCAAAATTCCTACAGAAAGTCGTAATTTTTAGAAATTCACTTCCTTAGCCAACTTTCCAAAAAGTATCATAA
Organism: Simmondsia chinensis; assembly: GCA_018398585.1. Lineage (NCBI taxonomy): Eukaryota > Viridiplantae > Streptophyta > Magnoliopsida > Caryophyllales > Simmondsiaceae > Simmondsia > Simmondsia chinensis. Next base: position 5,705,880 of record JAGTTD010000017.1, on the reverse strand, counting down.
AAGTCTTTGGTTGCTGATATGGGAAATAGAACTTCCTGAAAATTTAATTTTTATATTTTGTTTGGTTGACACAATACTTCCCATGAAATACAATTACAATGACCATTATGTCCATGTCCAATCTTTTAGCATCCTTGATAGAGGGAGTAATGAGCAAACTTGTCATAATCACAATTAGAAGGGGTATAATTGTCATATAGATTAAAAGTCATGAAGGAAATAGAATTTACCTCAGGAGGAGGCTAGGTAAGTTACTTCCCCCATTTTGAAGCAATTGGAACTTACTTAGAAATTCTTGCCACTTATATCAAAAACAGTAAAGTCAAGCTTTGTTAGATTAGCCATCAAAAATAACAAAGGTTAGGATAAAAAAAACTTTACCTGAAGCTTATGATAATCCTTGTCTGGCTAGAGACTCGTGTTGATAACGTGTTGTAAAATTATAAAGATATTATACTCTATAGGAAGGTAATAAAAAAAAAAACCCAAATATAATTGAAGAAAAATGACAAGTAATTTATATCAGAATGAGATAATTTTATTTAATTTTTTGTCTTCTCGTTTCTTTCTTTCTTTCTCTCTTTCCCTTTTTTTCCTTTTTCTTTCTCTTTCTTTTTCTCCTTTTTTCTCTTGTGTTGTGCTGTGTTCCGAGTGTGTATATATATACAAAGGAGGGGGGGGAATGGGGGAATAAGTCATCAAATGATAGCTCAAATCGTGACAAATGTCATGATTTATACAAATACCCATTTATATATATGTATATGTATATGTATATATACATAAATAGGTATTTTACATAATTTTTAATTTTCTATAATATTTAATAATATCCAAACTTGACTCTAAAATTTGTACCTAAAAAATATCCAATATTTACAATAAATTCAACTTTTTTTTTTTGCTTTACAAATTTTTTTATCCAACCTTTTTTTTCCCCCAATATTGCACCCAGGGCCTCTCCCCACCATTACTTTTTTTTTAATCCTAACTTTCTGTTTTGAATTTTGAGTTTTGTAGGTCATTTCGAACTTAACCTCTCGTCTGCTCTAAGTTTGTTGTTTTCAAAGCAGCAACTCTGGACATGCTATACTTTTATGCGTCACACATGCCCTCTTTCCATTGCACCTTTTTTTCACTTCGGTCAGTGCCCCCACTAGGTCTTAGTCGGTGGAGGTTATTGGAGTCCATTTTGAGAAGACCCGATGACGATCTTGTGTCTGGGAAACTACACGCCTTACTTCAGCCCATGCCTCCCCCCCATCGGGTCTTAGTTGGTGGAGGCCTACCCCGCATGTGAGGAACTACACGTCTGCAAACCCCCCCCCCCCCCCCCCCCTTCCAAAGTCTTAGTTGGCGGAGGACCTTTGAGTCCATTTTGAGAAGACCTGACGACCACCCCGAGTGGGAAATTACACGTTTGACTTTGGTCCATGCCCCCCGCTGGGTCTTAGTTGGTGGAGGCTCTTAAAGTCTTGTTTGAGAAGACCCAATGACAACAGCGCGTGTGGAGAATTACACATCTGACTTCAGTCCATGCCCCCACCAGGTCTTAGCTGGTTGTTGGCATCAAATTCAGATAGACAGGTGACACACTCTCATCACTGTGTTGACCTCTAGTGTTGAAGTTGATGTGGGCATTTGAGCTTCCCATTTTTTTTTTTTTTGGCAACATTTTTTGTGTAAATTTTGATTTGCTGGCTTTGTTTGGATGACCTTGTACTTTAGAATTTGAGTGCCCTAGATGCCCTCAAACCCAAGAGATAGATTGGTGGTCTGCACTTTTCATGACATGACATTGAGTTTAGAGTCGTGCAGTTTGGCCTCATGTTACAAGGAGCAAGAAGGAGGTTTTGTCATTTTCAATGGTGGTGATGTCTATCACCATAGTCCAAAGAGTAGGAGGAACTTGCCATTTTTTATAGGAATTTCGTCGCAGTTTAGACTCATGCAAAAAGGAGCGGAAAGAGGGTTTTGTTTGTTTGGCTGGTGAAAATGTTCATTAGGCTCCAAAGAGCGAGAGGAACTTGCCAACTTGCTTGGGAGTTTCGTCATACAGTTTAGGCTCATGCCACTTGGAGTCAGAAGGAGGTTCCGTCATTTTGGTTGGTGGTGATGTTTATCTCATAGTCCAAAAAGTGAGAGGAACTTGCCATTTTTTATAGGAATTTCATCGCTGTTTAGGCTCATGCCAAAAGAAGCGGAAAGAGGGTTTTGTTCGTTTGGCTGGCGACAATGCTCATTATTCTCCAAAGAGTGGGAGGAACTTGCCAATTTAGTTAGGAGCTTCATCGAGAAGTTTAGGCTCATGCAACAAGTAGTGAAGAAGAGGTTTTATCGATTCGAATGGTGGCGACGTTCATTGTGCTCCAAAGAGTGGGAGAAACATGCCAATTTATTTAGGATCTTCGTCGTGAAGTTTAGTATCATGCAACAAGGAGCAGAAAGAGAGTTTCACCAACTTGGGTTGGTAGGTTGAAATGGATATTTCTTTTGTTATAGTTCCTCCAATACTACCCGTTTCTTTCTTGCCTCATGTACCCAACCGAAGTTGTCCTTCTCAGACTTCCTAGCTTTTGTTAGAATCTTCCTAGGAGTAAAGCTAGTGAGCATGGAGTCTAAAGTTTTAATCTCTAATGCCTTTTTCTTCCCTCGCCGTACCATGGCACAGAAGAGCATTTCCACAATGGTAAGCTTCACTTGAATGTCATGTGCCCAGGTCGCCAGTTGTTCGGAAGTTAGGCTTGAGGGTTTGAAGAATTTATCACAACTCCAACTTCATCCCTTGAGTACAAATCTCAATTGCTGAATTTTCGAAAATTCAATCCTTACCACCAAAGCTTAGAGAACACCAACAGGGGATGTAGTCTATGACCGAATCACCCCTTACATTTGTCTAGTGTTTGTGAGTTCTACCATGGAGACGGTGCATTAGGTATTGTAGAACATGTCAAGGAACTTGTTTTTCCATTTCTTGCCAACTTTCAGTTGATTCAGATTCTAGGGCAGTGTACCAATCAAAAGTAGTGCCTTTAAGAGAGCATGTCAACTGCTTGACAAGCAAATTATCCCTAGTGCTGACATTATTGCAAGTCTCAATGAAGTGGGAAACTCATTGGCCTAAGCTTCCCTTGCCATCAAAATTTTGGAACTTGGGTGGCTGATAGCCAATACGCATCTTGAGCTTGTCAATCATTTGTCTTAGGTCCCCTTTTTTTGTATCGCTAAGTCGGGGAGCGGCCATAACGGCTATTACTTTCACATCTCTCTCTAGATATCTAGAGAGAGTTAATTCTTTGAATTTGTTGAGTAAACAAAGCAACAACGAACATTCACTTTAGTACTGCACAAGTTTTTTGGGTTGCATCGACCGTGGAAGGTTTAGCTAATGCGACTTCAAGCTTCGACTCATCATCATTACTATCAACTTTTACCGCTTTGTTTCTTTTTACCTTGTCATATTTTTCCAATTTGGCTTTTAAAATTAGAAGTTGAAGTCTTTGGTTTTGAAGTTGCACGTCTTTTTCTGCATTAGCCTTGGTGAGGATGTCTGCAAGTTCTAATAACTTTGTCGCGTGCTCCTCAATGGGGATTGCTAAGCATGATGATCAATTTAGAGCATTCCACTTGTTTAGTTGAAGGATTGGAGAAAATCTTGAATTTCTCCATGTCGGACGCTACTATGGAAAGTTGTGTTAGCTTTAGAGGGGTGAAGACCAGCAACTTGCAATTGATAGTAAGATGGTGTTGTTGGGAAAAGCATAAAAGTTTTGTTGGAAATTAAACTCTGATGCCGACTGTTGGGTTCACAGTTCTCAACTATGGTCACAACAATAGGCACCTATTAGAGCACTTAGAGTAGGAGACACTTTTCTCTACCTAAGCCCCCGGTCGGAGAGTCACGCTTTGTGACACCTCACGTGCGAGAGTTCCCGGGAATAGATTTATCTCTATAAACCATTTGCCCTAATACCGGTTACTGGGATGAATTTCAAAAAATTCTCCCTGAAGATTACGCAGCGGAACAGGTTTAGAATTCATAACTCTAAACCTAGGGTTGATTTAAAATTCTTAATTTTAAATCTACTGACTTAAATTCATAATTTAAATCATCAGATCTAAATTCTTAATTTAGATCTACAGACCTTTTACTCTAATACATTCATAACAATACATAAAATTAAACAGGTATAATAACGAATGTTGTAAATAAATAGAAAACCAAAACTGAAAGAAGAAGGAAAGAAAAACATACCTGGAATTGCTTCAATAAAAAGAAAAACTAGAAAGAGAATAATATTCTTCAGAATGGAGACCCCGAGACCTTCGACGCAATGACCTCGAACTGCCCGGAGGGTGGGCTCCGAAAAATATTAAACTGAATCTCCGAAACAATTTCAGAAACCCTAAAGAAATATTTTTTTTTTTGACTCAAATGCCAAACCTCGGAATAAGCCCCTCTATTTATAGAAATATTCCGGAGCGAAAAAAGTGAAAAATTCGATGTGGGACGTGCAAAACAAATTGCAGTTTTAAGTCCAAACGCAGCGTTTTAGTTCAAAACATAGTTATAACGCGTCGTTTAATTAACAGTTCAACCGCCTATTATTTTAAATTAGAATGACACATGTCGGGCCGTGATTGATCTATCGTAGCTCACGTGGATCGCCACAGTTGGCATCCCAGCATGCGTGGCTGGATCCGATATACGCGAATTGTCACTGTATAGGCTATAAAAACGCGATTTTTTTTTTTTTTGCTTTGTTTCACACATGTAAAAATTCATCTTATGAATTTTAATTTTTTTTAAATTATTTTATTTTACAATTTTTAATATTTATTCATCTCATGAATAATGTTTGGCAAAATTAATTTATCCATCGTATGGATAAATAATTCATCTCATGAATTCTTTAATATTTTTTCAATGGCAATAAAATACAGAGGCTTGCGTAGGGACCTCGGGGACAATTTAAATCTAGCTCCAAATGGGTTAAATTAAATCATCTCATGATATTAATTTAATTACCATTTAATGAGACTTAATTCCACTAAATAAATCTCACTGCACGCCAGACTTAAATTATTTATTCGATGTCTCCCTAATATACTGTATTGATGACAACAACCCCTCCACTAGATGTCCACGACAAAGGATAAATATAACCACTACCATTATCCTTCTCACAGCTTTTTCATTAGTTACCGACTCGCCCTTCACTGAATAATTCATTTATACTTGAACATATTCACAGTATAAATTCCAAATGTCAAACACTTGGAATACTTTGGCCAAAGTTTCCAAACTATTCAAACATTTGCGAATCAACTACGGGGACATCTGTATCTCATAAAAGACTGTAGATTTCCTATTGAATACCTGATTCTTGTCATACTTCACGCCGCTACCCAGTGTACGTGGGATTTATGTCATTCGTTTTAGACCTTACTTATAGTACACCAAAATAACTAACGCTCCATGCACAAGTCCAGAATACCCTCAGGATTTAGAGTCGTCGTTCAAACAGTACAATGCGAATCACTCATCTCCGATAGTAGTGTAGAAATAAGTAACCCACATGGTCCAACTCAGTGTGTCAAACACACTAACCCAACACTTTTGGATCTCCATCCACATGACCAAGACAAGCCATCTAAAGTGTCACGTTATAGTCTTAACATACAAGTGGTCCAGACTTGTCTTCGACTACGAGTCTTTCAAACAACAATCTATATCATTTTTTTCAAGTCTATCTGTGGCTTAGTCTCATAAACCACTTAGAATTAACATGTAAATTGTAGTCTGAGAACTACACCCATCTCATGGATGCCTCTCGAAAGAAAATCACATGCAGTATAAATGCTCAAATACACAAATTTAACTAGGAAACGACTGGAACTTCAATTTTATTTATTACTTAAAATAATATATCCAGAATAAATCTGGATTTCAGGACACTGTTCCTAACAGGTGTGTCAACACCTTGGCAGGCATGAGAGTATTGTTGACATCCTCTGTCTTACTTCTTGAGACAACGCTAGCCAGGTATTTGGTGGCATCAAAAGTAAACCCTATAGGCTTGAAAGAGCCAGACTTGCCATCTTTTTAACTAACAACTTAAGATTGGTGGTAAGGCGGTGAGTCAACTCCTTGGGACGAAACAGAGCGTTGTTGGCAACTATCGTCATACTTTTTGAGAGAGCATTCATCAGATATTAACTGACATTAAAAACAGATCCAATAAGCTTGAGAAAGTTAGACTTACCATTTTTCTTTACTGAAAACTTGGGATTGGCGGTAAGGTCATAAGTCAACTCTTTGACATGAATAAGAGTATTGTTGTCAGCATTGTCATACTTCATAAGACAACACCCAATGGACATTGGCTTGCATCAAAAGCAGACGTAATAAGCTTGAGAGAGTCAGACTTGCCATCTTTCTAAGGGTGGAAGGGTTTCTTCTTTCTCACCATAGAAATTGATGGACTTGAGATCTTGAGTGTGGAGAAGGAGATGAGAGGCAAAGATTGTCCCATGGAGAATGCTAAATCTGTAAAGCACAAAATTTCGAGCAAGACAAATGGATGAAATAAACACTGCACAAAATAAAGATTTGTATTTGTTCAGAAAATATGGGTACAATCTTTGTATATGTATACTAATTACACATGTAAGAAAATCCTTTGATTCGATCTCCAAGAGAATTGACGAGTCCTTTATTGATGGCTTGGACTTGGAAACTTGAAAGAAGGCACATAGCTTGATCTCGATCAAGTGATTTTCTTAAAAGTAGAGGGCTCATGTCTTGATATCCGTCTTAAAGGATGATTTGGGCTTTTGAACTTGGAAACTTGAAGGAGGGTACGAAGCTTAATCTCAATCAAGTGATTTTCTCAAAGTAGAGGGTGTTTACGATGAATTTGGTTAGTATGCTTATTCATTGTATTGGAGTTTTGTACAAGAAGGGGTTCGTATGGATGAACTGAACTCAAGCTGCAGCTACACACCCGACTCATTATTTCTTGCAAGATTCAAACAAATGGTTAGAGGGGCCCGTGGGGTAACCCATGGGGGACCCCTCCAACACTCAAGTATTAATCTCATGAAATAATAATGAAAGCAGGTAAAGATATAATAAATATAAAAGACTTAACATAAAAGAAGTAGGAGGCTTGAACGATTATTGCTTTGCAGACGATCAATAGCGAGAGAGAGAGGGAAGGAGGTGTGTAAGGGAACCTCCTTCCACAGAGAGAGAGAGAGAGGTATGAGGGGTGGGGTGGGGTATCCATGTGAAGAGCCTTGTCCACCTTTTATGAAGAACATTAGTCGAGTGGTTTGCCCATTATGGGTTGCTCGTGTCTGGGGCACCCGTCTCTAGGGCGCTAAGGGTGCCCGAATCTGGGGCGTCCGTTCTGGGCCACCCATATCTTGGTGAGTAAGTAATGGAACAGTATTATAAACATATAGGGGCCAGTATTATAAACAAAGGGCCCATGGCTTCATCTCCATCTCTAAGGATGATTTGGGTTTTGACTTTAAAGGTAGAGGGCATGAAGCTTCGTCTCTATTTTATTTAAATTTTGAGGCTTTAGAAAGGAGAGTACAAGTAGTCCTCCTTTATTTTCTCCCCGAGTTGGCTCCTTTCTTTTTCAAGCCTTGCTCAAATGAAGAAGGGTCCCTCTATTTATAGAGGAAAAGCTTCTTAGGTTTAGGTCACGGGCTTAAACTTACTTTAGCCTTAAGACGTTCTGATGACTTGGTAATAAATAAATTTTTTATTTATAATCTGATTATATTTTATGAGTCAAACATGTGTGTGATTGTTTTCTAAAACGTTCCATGAGATGAACGTAGTCCAAAGAAGACATGTCAGGTTTGGTTTAAGTGGTCAATGAGATTGGACCACTGATAGACTTAGATCAAGCTAGTGATATTTTGTCAAAGTATGTTCGTAGTCGGTAATAAGTTTGGGTAACTTGTCTGATAAGACTATAATATGATACTTTGATGACTTGTCTTGGTCCTGTTGATAGGGATCCAAGAATATTATGTTGGTATTGTCAATAAGATTGGAACACTGAGTAGGACCACCTAAATTAGTTGTTTCTGTAACTCCTATCAGAAATAATTAATTCTGTAACATGATAACTTTAAATCCAAGAAACAATATGAACTTGTGCATGGATTATTCATTACTGATGTGCTAAAAAGATTAGTCAAAGTGCGTTGTACGTTGGGTAACGGCATGAAGTGTAGCGGGAACAGTTGTTTTACATGGAATTTATAGTCTCTAAGGAGATAAAAATGTCCCCTTAGTTGATTTGCAAATATTCAAACAGATTATAGAATCTTTGGCCAAAGTATTCCATATGTTTGACATTTGGAATTAATACGGAAATTATTTTTGTATTATTGAATTGTTCGAGAAGGGTGAGTCGGAACTATGGCGAGAGATGTGAGAAAAGTAACGATAGTAGTTAAAGTTAATTTTGCTTACAGATATCTAATAGAGGGATTAATTGTCTTAATAAAAGTTATTTGGAAAATTCTTGTGTGAATATATTTAATTCTAGGGTGCAGTAAAATTTATTTGTGGAATGAAGTTTTACTAAATGGTAATCAATTGTTATCATGAGATGACAAATAGATTTGACCCATTTGAAGCTAGAGTTAGATTGTCCCCAAGGTCCCTTTGCGAACCTCAACTTAAGCACTGTTTGAAAATATTTAAGAAATAAATTTATGGGATGAATTATTTGTTTATGAGATAAATAAAGTTTTATGCTAAACAAATATTCATAAGATGAATATATAATATGATAAATTATGTTGTGGTTTTGAACAAAAAAAGGGGAAAGAATCACAATCGCACAGCCCCGCGTGTGCAACAGCACGCGCCCGCCTTAGGCCCTGCTTAGCACATGTACAAGACGCGTGTGCTGACGTCATAATGACGTTAGCGAGCCCTTTTTAAGTTGTATTTTAACTGCGCTAGCCGTGAGTTTTTGTAATGTAATTTTTAGGGGTTTGGAACTTGATTTTCTCCCACGATGAAACTCTAAAATTGTTTTAGGGGTTTTCTAAATTATTGTTTAGCATAATTTTTCTGAAAAATTATTTTTCCGAAGGATTGAAATCCTAAGTTAAATATTCTTGGGAGCCTACACTTCCGGTGCTAGAAGAGGTTATTGCGAAAAAGACCTTGTGGTGTTGAGAATTCTTCTTCTAATTTCAGATCTTCAAGTTGGAGCTGGTATTCGCGCTTCAGATATGTCTAAATTAAGTATTTGATATTTAATTTATTTTCATTTATTTCTTTTATTCTATACTTATTTTATTCGATGTTTTTGTTTGTCGTATCATTAACCTATTAGAATAAGATCTAGATCTAATTAAATAGTTTAATTAGGTCAGAGCTTTAGATTTAAAATTAAGAATTTTCAATTAATTTTTCGTTGTGCCCACTCAGGCTATTTTGGGAAATAGTTTTGAAATATGTTCCTAACAGGTTCAGGGGCTTAAACTTACTTTAGACTTAAGATGTTACCGGCCTAAATTTTTTACCTTTGTCTCGAAAGTTATTTAAGCCTAAATTGACTTGAAATTTATTTTGGTTTAACTTTGACTCGGAAGTCATTTTGGATTTAGTCCAACCTAGAAGTCATTTGGGCTTGGATTTGACTTGGAAATCATTTTGCTTTGGCTTTGACTTGTGAGTCTTTTGGGCTTGGGTCAACTTGAGAGTCACTTTGACTTGAGAGTTATTCGGGTTGTTGGTTCAACTCAAAAGTCAATTAGACTTTTGATTTGATTTGAAAGTCATTTAGGCTTTGATTCGACTTGGAAGTTGCATATGCTTTAGGCTCGACTTGAGTGTCCTTTGAACTTGGTTTTGGAAGTCAATTTTGGGTTTGAGGTTATTGGGCGAACCTATGTTTAGTAGAATCTTGACTTTTATTGACTTAGACCTAATCAAATATTAACTTGCATTTAAGTCACTTCCCTTAAGGGGCCAACATTAAACTTATAAACATAACAAAATTTTCATGTCTACACATACTTTCCAATTCATGGGGTAGGGGTAAGGAATTGTAATTCTATATTAAATCAATTGACCCAAACCCCAAAATGACCCCACTTAATTAACCCAAATCCAAGTCGACTTAAAATCTAACAACTTAAACACAACCAAAAATTTGAAATCACCCAAACTCGAATAACTTGAACTTGAAATGACTGAAATCATCTTAACTCAAAGTCCAAAGTGACTCAACCGATTAACCCGAAACTCAAAAATGACTGAAATCCAAAAAATGAAACTACTCTATTTGAATATGATGTAAACAAGTTGAGCCAAATTAGAAATGACCCAACCAAATTGATCCAAAACTTAGTACGACCCATACTCAAAATGATCCAATCCATCTCAAATTCAACCTGAGATAACTCAAAATTTGAAATAATATAACTCATTTGTTCCAAAACTAAGATGAATTGATCTTGAAATGAGCTGCCCAATCATAACTAGTCTAAATCTTGAAAAGACCAATTCCGATTAACTGAAAATCCTAGATAACTTGAAACCCAAATGATCCAACATGATAATCGACCCAATTTGACCCAAAACTCGAACTAAAGGTGAGTCGCTCAGACCATAATAACTTGAAAGCAATGTGAACCGCTACAATCAAAATCCAACCATAGTTGATTTAGAACTTGAAATACTCTAACCCAAATGACCGAAAACCTTTGATGATTAGAATCATTATGTAATTATAATTCTGGCCTCCAATTCCTTTGATGAACCAAACAATGAAATTTCAATTCCATCAGGATTCTAATTCCATCAGAATTTGAATAGGATTTGCAATTCCACTATCTAATTTAAATTCCATGTGCCAAATAGTGCGTTATGGTCATTTACGCTAAAGGTCACTGTACTTTGTCCATTGTGCTAATTTAGTCCTTGTACTTTTAATTATATCAATCTAGTCCCTGTATAATTCAAAATGAGTCAATTTGGTCCTTAGAAAAAAAATTATGTTAAGTTTTTTAATACAATTTTTAATGTTTCAACTGCAAGTTGGACTAAATTGAGTAAATGGATGAATTTATAATAAATTACTTGCATCTAACATAATTTTACCGTTCGAAATTATATCATTAACCTAACTTAAATTTGACAAAAGGATTAAATTGACACATTTTAATTTATACAGGGATTAAATTGACACAATTAGAAGTACAAGGACTAAATTGGTACAATTGACAAAGTATAGGGACTTTTAGCGTAAACCCTTAAATTTAATATCTAATATATATATCCATATAACAAAGACAAAAAAAAAAAAAAAAAAGCAAATAATTGGGGCAATTCTATTTTTATATGAATAAATAATAAATAGATATTCAATGTATATCTATATAAACTAACTGGGGGCGCTTGCCCTCAATGCTCTAGAGTTGGCTTCGCCAATGCGTGGTAGAGTGAATTGTATTGTGTTGGATATTTTAATATAAAGTAGTTTTTCATTTTGTTTTAAAATTTTAATATGGTTTAGTGATTTTATTTGTGTCTTTTAAATTAATGGTAATTTTATATTCAATTATAGCCAATATTATTAAAGTATCTTCTAGATATATTAGAATATTATGATATATATTAGAAGATATATTATTATATTGACAATCTTCTAGATATATTAGAATATCTTTTAGAGATTTATTATCTCTGGTTTTGTGTGCCTATATAAGGGCTCCTTGTATTTCTGATTTACTCATTTAAATATATTTTTTATTAGACATTCCTATGGTATCAGAGCAAATTTTTTGATTTTATTTATTATTTTTCTTCCGTTGTTGTTCCTTTTTTTTTGTTTTTTTTTTTAACGTGTTGAATTCTCTAGCAACTTGCTTTTTTTTTTTTTTTTTTTAACTTTGAGTAATGACATCTAACGCTAATCGATCCTACGCAAGTGCTCTCTCGTCCTCCCCCTCCTCTCCCCTCAACATCACCCGGATTGCGGTGGAAACTGGCCAAGTCCATGGCGGTTCTTCACCTGCAACCACGGGTACCGCTTCACCGGCGGTGGTGGCCGACAACCCTAATGTCGGATCCATCATCCCTGGTGCCCCTTTCCCTCGGTCCGTTGATGCCGGTGTCGCCATCTCTGGTACTCCACTGCTACTTAGGAGGTCAACATTAAACCCGGCACTTAACATGGGCATCCCATATTCCTCGTCCCTCTTCCCCGCATTCCCCTTCACCTCGGCCGGTCCCATTTTTGCGGGTCCCACCTTTCCCAGTGGTCAACCCTCGGTCGGTGGTGGTGTGGTTCCGGCCTTCTCTCCGGCGTCCACATACGTATGTGGGGAGACGGTAGCGGCGCCCCTGTCTTCTATTCAGTGGCGGATCTACGTTGGCCCTAGGGTGGGCTCAAGGCCCCCCTGAACTGAATAATATGTATATATAGACTTGAAACAGAGATAAAACGTGATGTTGTCTTCATCGCTCGGTAGCAACACAAGTGCGGGTATTTCAAGGACGTGGGTTCGATTCTCGGCCTGTGAGGCCACTCCCATTTTGGGACTTTTTGTGAACGCTATGTTGGGAGTTTTGTGCCTTTACGTTTAAATTAGACTTACTATTTCTGAAGCTTTTTTTTTTTTTTTTTTTTAAATAATTTAAAAAATATTATATATTCTAAGAGAAAAATAAAATAAAATAACTTTGTTATATGCCAATGGTCTCCCTAATTTTTGTTTAGATATACACATAATTAACTCATATGCACTCCCAAAATATTTTTTGTTTATATACAAATTACTTCAAATTATTTTTTCCTAACCTTTTCAGTTCTATAAACTAGATCATAAAAATTGCATGTTTATAATTTTATATTTACGCACCAGTTCTTCTTCAAGCTTATTTGTAATATATTACTTGTAGGAAAATTTTGAAATATCTTACATGTGACCGTTACTTAAATGCAATATTTCACAAATAATTCTAAAATTATTTATCGAACTCATGAGTAGGGGTGTTCAAATACCGGTCCGGACCGAAAAATCGGACCGGACCAGTCATTCGGTCCAAGTCCGGACCAGACCGATTCAATTTCGGTCCGGTCCTCGGTCCACAAGTTGTTCTTATTTCGGGTTTCGGTCCGGTCCGGTCCAAACCCAAAAAACCCGAGACCGGACCAAAAACCCGAATTATGTTGTTGGGCTTCCTATATATTTTATTAGATTATTGGTAGATTAATCTCGAATTATAATATTTAGACCTAAAATTAGTTTAAAAATAGCCCATAAACACCTGTATTAAATTATCTTGTTTGTTTTTTTGAGGAACTATTGCAATTTATATATTGCTACAACTTATATACGTAATTATTTCTAGTTAATTTAAAAATAATTTTGTTGGTTATTAGTGAAGAATCGAGCAATGTGAATCAAATCAAAGGGCCAAATTGTTGGGGTCGGGTTTAGTAAATATAAGTTATTATGAGCCGTTGTATTGGTGGATGATCATTTAATATTTTTTATTATTATTTATTTTTAATATTTTTCCTATTAAATGCCTTTAAAGTTGCTCAAAATTGACAAAATATGGTAAATTGAACTTATTATTAAAAAAGAAAGAAATGATAATCGGTCTGTATCGGTCCGGTCCGGTCCGGTCCATGAGGTAACCGGCCCGGTCTTGGACCGGACCGGATAAATTCGGTCCGGTCTTCAAAAGAGGCTAATTTCGGTCCTCGGTCCGGTCCGGTCCGGTCCGGTCCGGGTTTGGACCGATGAACACCCCTTCTCATGAGGCACCGTGAATGATGATGATGATGATGATGATGATGATGATGATGATCTCATGAGTTACAAATTTGGATCTACTATTTAAAATTACCTTCCTCTCATTAGTGTAACGACAAAAATATGTTATCCAATGAGTATTTTTACAATAGTATTTTGGATGACAATAAGACCCCAACTTAGGTCTCAATTGAATTTGAAAAATTACTACTTTTCGATATGTATAGGTGTATGGTTGAATATCTTAAATTAAATTGTCTCAGACATTTCTTATAGTTAGAAGTGATTAAGAGCTAAATTTCGACTTCGAATAAAAATGTGAACAAATATACGACTAATGAATCGAATAAAATGGGAAATAAAAGTAATTTGTATTTCAAGTCCACACTTAACTAAAATTCTGGATATGCCACTGCTTCTATTCCTCATACTTTAACGAACCCCGATTTCATAAATCCTAATATTTATAATCACCCCTCTTCCCCAATTGTAATACCACTTTCTAATATTACTAGTATTGTCATGATTAAACTTGAAACAATATCTGACTACCCCACCCGACGTGAACAATTTAACATGTTATTACTTGCTCACCAACTATTAGAAATTATTGATGGCTCTTATCCCTGCCCCCTACCCAACTAAATCACCCAAACGGATCAACTTATCCAAACCCGTACTATATTACAGGGCTACGCACAGATTAGAGTCTCAGATCTTGCATAGTCGTAACACTCTCTCACTCCCTTATCAACAACATTGTTCGTCATCCAACTTTAAAAGCCATGTGGAATGCCCTAACTAAGCATTTTCGGGATCACTCCTTGGCTAAGAAGTATGACCTCCGAACTCAACTCATAAATTACCGCAAAGATGGCAAAACAATATACGTTTATCTCTCTGAATTAAAATCAATCATGGATGATTTAGCTACCATTGACTCACCTATTTATGCTAGGGAATTCCAACACTTTGTTATTCATGGCTTACCCCCTGAATATGCTGCTTTTGCAATGTTCTCTTGTCAAACTTCAAAACTTTACTCTCATGAGGAATTAAAATCTGCTTTACTCAATGAAGAAGCTGCTTTAAATAGCAATCCTGTGCATTCTAACCCTAACCAGGCTCATTCCATGGTTGCATCTAGACAATCTCCCCAACTGAACCACAACCACGATGGCCGCAACCATGGTCGTGGCCGAAATAGGCAAGGGGGCTACGGTGGTCGGGGCTGCAGGCCCCCGGGCCACGCACCACCATATGGTTCACCGCCCCACACTGGGGCGCCTCCCCCTACCAACCCTTACCCGGTTTGACCTTCAGTTGGTCCCCCTTTTCACTCTAATGCAGGCGTGCTCGGGCCCGGTCCTCAATTCTGCTAGATATGCTCACAGACTTGCCATACTGTAGTTGCTTGCCCTCATCGCTTTGACAGCACCTTCTTTCCTTATCCTAGCCAATCCCTTGCTGCCATGACTACTGGAGAACCACATGACTACAATTGGTATGATGCCTAATCCGGGTATTCTCTATAACCTACTTCCTTATTCTGGTCATAAAGGTGTCCTTGTCGGGAATGGGGCGCTACTACCTGTTACACATGTTGGCTCTACAACAATGCCTAAAACATTCCTTCATTTAAACAATGTCATGCTTGTTCCCAACCTTACACATAACCTAATCTCAATTAAGCAACTGTGTCGCAACAATAACTATAGGGTTGAATTTGACTCCAATTTCTTTTGTGTTAAGGACCGAGCTACGGGGACGCCACTTCTATAAGTGCCTAGTAATGGACCTCTATATAACTTTTCACCACATGCTGTTGGTCTCCTCGCACGTGTCACAAAAGGCGCACTATGGCATCAGCGATTAGGGCATCTAGGAAGTACTGTTCTTGATACTTTATGTAAACAACATTTTTGTCCGAATGTTAAATTTTTTTTATATATGTTCTTCTTCTTGTTTAGGTAAATCCAAGAAACTACCATTTGAATGTGCATTACATACCACTACTATGCCATTGCAATTAATACATTATGATGTTTGGCAATCTCCAGTCTTTTCTAATTCCGCATATAAACATTATGTTTTATTTATTGATGATTTTTTTGCGATTTACATGGCTCTATCTAATGCAACGCAAGTCTGAGGTTTATGACATTTTCACTGCTTTCAAAATTTTAGTTGAAAACCAATTTAATGTCAAAATTAAGGTTTTCCAAAGCAATGGCGGAGGTGAATTCGATCACAGACGCATGAATGCATTATGCCATGATGTCGGAATTCACTTTCATTTATCATGTCCTGATACCCTTGAACAAAATGGGGTGATGAAACGCGAGCATCGACATTTATCTAAAGTGGCACGGACTCTCTTAATTCATTCGAAACTTCTTTACGAGTTTTGGGATGACGCTTTTTGTATGGCCTGTTTTACTATAAACCGTCTTCCAACGCCAACTCTTTCTAATTTTTCTCCTTTTCACAAGCTTTTTCACACAAATCCTGATTATAACTAGTTTTGAGTCTTTGGGTGTGCTTGTTACCCAAACATCACATCTCGTGCCCTTCATAAATTAGCACCAAGGTCTACCCCTTGTGTTTATCTTGGATATGCAACAAGATATAAAGGCTGCCGATGTTTTGATCCCCTAAATAAACAAATGTATGTTAGTCGGCATGTCGTGTTTGATGAATCCAGACTTGCCTGTCATGAACTAATGCGCTCAATTGCCCCCGTTGCCAATGCCACACCTGATGCACCCTTTGTTATATATACTTCCCCCTTCCTATGCATTATTACTCTGCCCCCTATCCCGCACCAAGCCCTTACCGACCCCCCCTCCTCGTGCCCTACTTCGCCTTGTGGTGGGGCTGCGTCAGCCAAGCCCACTGGACTTGGTACCGCACCCCGTGCCGATGTATCCCAATCTCTGGTTCTTGAGTCTGGTTCCGACCCGGACCCTAGCATAGACTGCGCCTCATTGCCTAGCCATGTGGCCATGTCTCTGACACCCCCACCGCCTGCACCCACTAGTCAAAACATACACCCTATGCGCACTAGACTTAAAGCTGGCATACGTAAAACTAAGTATCCGCTTTCTGTATCTTCCATCACAATAATTCAAGAGCCCACTTGTTACTCACTGGCAGTGAAAAATCCTCAATGGTAACAAGCCATGGCAGATGAGTTTAGCGCCCTCATTCTCAACAACACCTAGGATCTTGTCCCATTTGACCCATCGAAGAACCTTGTAGGTAGCACTTGGAAATACAAAGTTAAATATAAAGCGGATGGCTTTGTTGAATAGTTCAATGCTCGCCTTGTTGCCTAAAGTTTTCACCAACATGAAGGCCTTGACTACAAGGAGACCTTCAGCCCCGTTGTCAAACCTTCCACCATACGCTTCATACTTACACTTGCCATTACATACAACTGGATAATTCAATAGTTGGATGTTAAAAATGCATTCCTGCATGGTTACCTTAAGGAGGAAGTTTATATGAGAAAACCTAAAGGCTTTATACATCCTAAATACCCCAATCATGTATGTTGCCTAAGGAAAGCATTTAATGGTCTCAAACAAGCACTTCGAGCATCGTTCCAAAGGTTTAGTGCATTCTTATTTAGTCTTGGTTTTATTTATTGTCGTGCTGACCCTTCTTTGTTTATACAGAAGACCTCCTCCCATCTCATGTGTCTTCTTCTTTATGTTGATGACATTATCCTCACATGCTCTGATAGCCCCCATCTCCATAACCTCACACAGTCCCTTTCAACCCAATTTGCAATGAAAGACCTTGGCCCATTACATTACTTCCTTGGTATTCGGGCCAACCATGACTCCCGAGGCCTATTTCTCTCCCAACATAAGTATACCATAGACCTTCTCCCAACATAAGTATACCATAGACCTTCTCACCAAACATAACCTTAGGGAAGCTAAACCCATCAAAACTCTCCTTCCCATTGGAGCGCACCTCTCTCTGAGTGATGGGGACTCTCTAGAGGATCCTACCGAGAATAGGAGTGTCGTAGGGGCCTTACAGTACTTGACCATGACTCGACTTGATATATGCTATGTTGTCAACCTTGTTTCCTAGTTCATGCATGCTCCTCGCACCCCCTACTGGCAGGCTGTCAAACGCATCCTTCGGTATCTCAAGGTCACTTCTGATCATGGCCTTCTCATACAACCTACCCACACACTCACTGTTACTGGGTTTGCTGATGCTGATTGGGGTGGCCATCCTTACACTCGCCGCTCCAATATGGGTTATGCTGTCTTCTAGGGCCCAATCTCATCTTTTGGAGGGCCAAGAAACAAGCAACTGTATCTAAATCCACAACCAAATCCGAGTACAAGGCCATCGCTCAAGCTGTTGCCGAAAGTGATGGGATCTGTTACATAATGCGAGACCTTGGCATTCGACATCCAGGTCCAATAATTGTATATTGTGACAATGTCTCTGCCTCTTATCTAGAGGCCAATTAGGTATCCAACAACCATAGCAAGCATGTTGATGTTGACTTCCACTACATTCGTGAAAAGGTGCTCAAGTGTGATCTGCAAGTTCACTACACCCCAACCACCAAACAAGTTGCTGATATCTTGACCAAGGGCCTCGATGCTGATCACTTCCTGCAACACAAGACCAATCTTCACGTGCTACCTCCCCGCTTAGCTTGAGGGGGCCTATTAGAGTATCTTCTAGATATATTATGATATTATGATATATATTAGATGATATATTATGATATTGACAATCTTCTAGATATATTAGAATATCTTCTAGATATTTACTATCTCTAGTTTTATGTGCCTGTATAAGGGCTCCTTGTATCACTTATTTACTCATTCAATTATGCTTTTCATTATACATTCATATATATATATATCACTTTTATGTACTCATAAATGTAATTTAATAAAATTGAATTTTGACCTTTAATGATGTGATTACAAGTTTTTCATTAGTACTTATAATATATTAGATTATGATTAAGATTGTGGATTACAAAACTAGGAGTAATGGACTCTAAATGAATTTACAAGGGTAAATGAAAGGTTGCCATGTTTCTTGATTATAAAATGCTCTATATTGATGCTTGTTTTTATGTTGAGTAACGAGAGCAAGATGTTACTTTATTTTGATTTCTCTTAAAAAATAATATAGTCCATTACACTATTTCATCAAGATTTGTCTTTTAGTATTTTAACTAAGTAAGGTGTTAGGGAGGTTCTAGCTTTCAAGGTATTGTAGACCGAGAAAGTATCAACAGTGGTTGGGCGTTGTATATCGGAGGCAATGCGCCGGTATCTGTTGCATTGGCTTCGATCAGATAGGGGCACGAGATCGTTTTAAAGAGAGAGTGATACGAACCTCGCTCGACTGTTACATTATTGGCATTTTTGTCACTTCCACTCACTCGAGGTAATATCCTTCTACTTTATATGCTTTGTATAATACTTTATTTATGACTGTTTGCCTTCACGTCGCTCCCTGCACTAATGTGCAGTTTATTGCTTCGTATGGTAAGCCTAGTTTGGTGAAAATTATCCCAAGTGCCAAAGCGTAAGATTAATTGGCAAGTATAAACTGGGAGGATTTGGAATCTTTGTTTACGGTGGTTTTAAGTTTACATTGCTCTTCTTTGAAAATAATCCAGTTCACAATTCTAAGGAAACGAAAGCATCTAGTTGATTGCCCAATTTTTATATGGAAACTAGAGATGAGACCATCCATTGATTTCTCTGACCTGTAGTTCTATTTCGGATTAAAACATACAGTCTTTTTGTCTTTATACATACAATCTACACGTATGCAAAACATTGGCTTGCAAGGCCTGCAAATTATTATATTTGTGGCACTTGACTTTTCTAGTTGCAATTTACAATTTTTGTAAGTCAAACATAAGACTTGCAAGGTTTGCCACATTGGTACCAAGATGACATCTACTCTGTTGATTACCAAGGGTAGATATTATTTATGCAATTGAGAATCCTCCTTTTAGTTACAAAGTCTAGAAGTAAATGAAATGAAGCTTGTAATTGTCATTTTTTTGGCCAGAAAGTCACATAACTTTGGTGATTGTAAATGGTGTGTGGTAGGTTTAAAGTGAGTATTAGATTGAAGTATAAAAATATATTAACTAGAAATAAACATAACAACACAAGAATAATTGAATTGGATGATACTATTGGATAATTTACATGGCTATTACGGCCTCGTTTGGTATGCGGGAAGTAGACGAGGGAAGTTTCAATTAATGGGGAAGTGTATTAGGTCTTGTTTGATATGTGGGAAGTAAGTAAGATGTGGGAAGCTAGAATTTCTAAGTAAGTTCCAATTGCTTCAAAATGGGGGAAGTAACTTACCTAACCTCCTCCCGAGATAAGTTCTATTTCCTTCATGACTTTTAATCTATATGACAATTATACCCCTTCTAATTGTGATTATGACAAGTTTGCTCATTACTCCCTCTATCAATGATGCTAGAAGATTGGACATGGACATAATGGTCATTGTAATTGTATTTCATGGGAAGTGTTATGTCAACCAAACAAAACATAAGAATTGAATTTTCAGGAAGTTCTATTTCCCATATAGGCAACCAAAGACTTTTATACTACTTCTCGGGAAGTTGACTAAGGAAGTGAATTTCTGGAAAGTACGACTTCCTGCAGGAATTTTGGCAGCCAAACAAGGCATAAGAATACAAGGAAGGCCTCAAGACTCTCTGGCATCCAATGCCAACTAAAGAGAAAATTAAAAAAGAAACTGATGGGGTGTTTGAATTTGGCTGGTTATAGCTTTTAGTGAGGGATAGTAATAGTTGCTCATTTAATCACCCATTTGACTCAATGCTAAATACATATACCTACTACTAATTACACAAAAGTTACCTAATACTAATTACAAAATATTAAAAATATTACATAATTGTGACGCATTATATGATTGGCACCAGGGTCACAAATGCAGAAGTAATCATGGGACAGTGGCATCTTGAAGTTGATTTGTTGTCCGTAATGGACGTTGCCGCAATGGGGTGGTCGTCAGGTCTTCTCAAAATGGACTCAAAGGTCCTCCACCAACTAAGACTAGGGGGGGCGGGTGGGTGGGGGGGGGGGGGCAGACGTGTAGTTTCCCACTTGTAGGGTGGGCCTCCACCAACTAAGACCCGATGGGGGAGAGGCATGGACTGCAGTAAGGCGTGTAGTTTCCCAGGCACAATATCGTCGTCGGGTCTTCTCAAAATGGACTCCAATGACCTCCGACTAAGACCTAGTGGGGGCACTGACCAAAGTGAAAAAAAGGTGCAATGGAAAGAGAGCATGTGTGATGCATAAAAGTATAGCATGTCAAGGGTTGCTGCTTTGAAAACAACAAACTTAGAGTAGACGAGAGATTAAGTTCGAAATGACCTACAAAACTTAAAATTCAAAACAAAAAGTTGGATTAAAAAAAAATAATGGTGGGGAGAGGGCATGGATACAATATTGGGAAAAAAAAAAGGTTGGATTAAAAAATTTGTAAAGCAAAAAAAAAAAAAAGTTGAATTTGTTGTAAATATTGGATATTTTTTGGGTACAAATTTTAGAGTCAAGTTTGGATATTATTAAATATTATAAAAAATTAAAAATTATGTAAAATATCTATTGATGTATATATACATATACATATACATATAAATGGATATTTGTATAAATCATGACACTTGTCACGATTTGAGCCATCATTTGATGACTCATTTTCCCCCCTTCCTTTGTATATATATATACACACTCAGAACACAGCACAACACAAGAGAAAAAAGGAGAGAAAGAAAGAGAAAGAAAAAGGAAAAAAAGGAAAAGAGAGAAAGAAATGAGAAGAGAAAAAATTAAATAAAATTATCTTGTTTTGCTATAAAATACTTGTCCTTTTTCTTCAATTATAATTGGGTTTATTTTTTTATTACCTTCCTATAGAGTATAATATCTCTATAATTTTATAACACGTTATCAGCACGAGTCTCAAGCCAGATAAGGATTATCATAAGCTTAAGGTAAAGTTTTTTTTTATCCTAACCTTTGTTATTTTTAATAGCTAATCTAACAAAGCTTGACTTTACTGCTCTTGATATAAGTGGCAAGAATTATTTGCCCTAGATCCTTGATGCTGGGATTTATCTTGATGCTATGAATCTTGGAGATACGATTAAAAAGGGTAATAGCGCATCCCTGCAGGATTGGGTAAAAGCTATGATATTTCTTAGGCATCATATCCACGAAGGATTGAAAGCCGAGTATCTTACTGTAAAGGACCCGCTTGTCCTTTGGTTTAATTTAAAAGAGAGGTTTGATCACCAGAAATATGTGATCCTCCCTAAGGCTCGCTATGAATGGATTCACCTACGGCTGCAGGATTTTAAAACTGTAAGCAAGTATAACTCTGCGGTATTTAGTATTACCTCCCGACTGCAATTATGCAGTGAAAATATTACTGAAGAGAATATGTTGGAAAAAATATTTTCGACTTTCCATGTCTCGAACATGCTCCTGCAGCACCAATACCGAGAAAGAAATTTCAAAAAATACTCAGAGTTAATTCAATGTCTTCTTGTTGCTGAACAAAATAATGAATTGTTAATGAAAAATCATTAGTCACAACCAATTGGGTCAGAGCCATTCCCTGAAGTGAATGCTACTTCTCATGAAAATAATACATATAACCGTGGCCGTGGTAGTGGTCGCGGACGTGGCAGTAGTCGTGGACATGGTCGTGGATGAGGTAATCAAAATGGACCAAAATTTAAGGGGGTTGGCAATAATGAAGAGAAAAATAAAAGGGAGAAAATCAATCAGCCAAATTTGTCGAAAGACGCTGAAACAAGTTGTTACTGTTGTGGCTCAAAAGGCCATTGGTCGCGTACCTGTCATATGCCTGACCATCTGGTGAAGTTATATCAAGCATCATTGAAAGGAAAAAAAAAAGGCTCCCAAAAACAAATTTCGCTGAAGATCATTCTCCACTTGATGTGACACATCTTGATGTCATTGATTTTTTTGAGGATTCTAGTGGGAGAATCGATCGCCTGATAGGCGAAGGAAGTATTAAACTGGAATAAAGTTTTATATTTTCTGTTATTCTTTTGTACTAAGTTTTTTGATATAATAACATAGTTTGGGGTGTGTGTAATAAAATAATATATTTTAGTGTTCTATTTTAATGAGTTATTTTCAATAAAATTTTAAATGGAATCCCACTAATAGATATGTATTTTATAGAAACATAAATTTGATCAAAGATGGAGATTTATGTCTAGCAGATAGTGCAACGACACACACTATCCTCAAAAGAAAAATATATTTCTCTCAACTACGATTAGCTGAAGTGAATGTTAATACAATATCGGGTGTCTCAAATTGGTTGAAGGCACCGGAAAAGCACATGGTATGTTGCCTGAAGGGACAAAACTAAACATAAGTGATGCACTGTTTTCCAGCAGATCACAGAGAAATCTGATCAGTTTTCGAGATATTCGTCGCAACGGTTATCATATTGAGACAATAAATGAGGTTGATAAAGAATATATTTATATTACATTGCTTATTTCAGGAAGAAAGAAAATAGTGAAAAAATTGTCCGCACTTTCTTCCGGGTTATATTATACTTACATAAATCCAATTGAATTAAATACAGTGGTTAACCAGAAGCTAACGGATTGCAAAACGTTCACCCTATGGCATGACCGTTTGGGCCATCC
Source organism: Simmondsia chinensis (assembly GCA_018398585.1). NCBI lineage: Eukaryota > Viridiplantae > Streptophyta > Magnoliopsida > Caryophyllales > Simmondsiaceae > Simmondsia > Simmondsia chinensis. Next base: position 5,682,308 of record JAGTTD010000017.1, on the reverse strand, counting down.
AGGTGTAACGATGATAAAAAAAATTATTGAAAGTTCTCATGGGCACTCATTAAGGAACCTGAAGATTCTTTCTCCTGATGAGATTTCATGTGCTGCCTATGCTCAAGGCAAAATGATTACTAGGCCATCCCCAACCAAAATTGGGATTGAATCTCCTAACTTTCTGGAAAGAATACAAGGAGACATATGTGATCCTATTATTCCATTGTGTGGACCGTTTCGATATTTTATGGTGTTGATAGACGCCTCAACACGTTGGTCACATGTTTGCCTATTATCTACTCACAACGTGGCATCTGCAAGACTCCTTGTACAAATAATCCGATTACGGGCTCAATTTTAAGATTACGTGATTCAGAAGATCCGTCTTGATAATGCAAGAGAATTTACGTCCCAAGCTTTTAATGACTATTGTATATCAATTGGGATTACAGTTGAGCATCCTGTGGCTCACCAGCTTGCACAAAATGGTCTTGTAGAATCTCTGATTAAACATTTGCAGCTAATTGTTCGACCATTGCTCATGAAAACAAACCTGCCTAATTCTGCATGGGGACACACTATATTGCTTGCTGCAGCACTTATTCGATTAGGCCAGTTGCTTATCATAAATACTCCCCATTGCAACTTGTGTCTGGTCAAGAACTAGATATATCCCATCTACGAACTTTTGGTTGCGCGTTATATGTTCCAATTGCTCTACCCCAGCGCACAAAGATGGGTCCCCGAAGGAGACTGGGAATTTATGTTGGGTTTGAGTCCCCGTCAATTATAAAATATCTTGAACCATTGACTGGAAATATTTTTACTGCACGGTTTGCAGATTGTAAATTTGACAAAATAATGTTCCCAGAATTAGGGGGAGCAAAGCTAAAGCTGAAAAAGTGTGAAATAGAGTGGAATGCATCATCTATATCATATTTTGATCCACGTACGAATCAATGTGAAATGGAAGTCCAGAAGATTATCCATTTACAAATATAGCGAATCAATTACCAGATGCATTCGTTGACACGAAAAGAGTGACCAAGTCACATGTCCCAGCTATGAATGCCCCCGTTTGAATTGATATTCCGAACTAACAGTCTTCTAAGACATTGGCAAATACATCTACTGCACGCCAGAAGCGTGGTATGCCTGTTGGTTCTAAAGATAAGAATCCAAGAAAGAAAAGAGAGCAACATGAACAAGTTGACTCTTTTATTAAAACTCTTGAAGAGAAAACCCCTAAAGTGGTACAAATGCAAATACTAGGAAAAGAAACAGAGGGCGAAATGGCTCCTCGAGGGTATCAAATACCTGAGAATTGTAAAAGTGATGAAAATGTCGAGAATGAAGAAATCTCGATAAATTATGCTATTCCTGGCATACAGTGGAATCGAAATGAAACAATTCTCGATCAAGTGTTCGCATACAATGTGGCCGCTAATTTGACCACAGAAGGTGAAGATCTTGAACCTAAATCTCTTTAAGAATGTCAAAGAAGAGATGACTGGCTAGAATGGAAAGAAGGAATTCAGGCGGAGTTAAACTCACTCGCTAAACGTGCAGTTTTTGGACCTGTAGTCCAAACGCCTAAAAACACGAAATCCGTAGGCTACAAATGGGTTTTTGTGCAAAAAAGAAATGAAAAGAATAAAGTCGTGGGATATAAAGCACAACTTGTACCTCAAGGCTTCTCACAAAGGCCAGGAATTGACTATGAAGAGATATATTCACCTGTAATGGATGCAATTACGTTCAGATTTTTAATAAGCCTGACAGTCTCTGAAAGACTCCACATGCGTCTTATGGATGTAGTAACGGCTTACCTATATGGATCACTTGATAATGATATCTATATGAAAGTCCCTGAAGGGCTACAAAAGCCCGAAGCATATAGCTCAAAACCTCGAGCTGTGTTCAATTAAATTACAGAGAACGTTGTATGGATTGAAACAATCTAGGCGAATGTGGTACAATCGTCTTAGTACATACCTTCTGGAAGAAGGATATGTGAACAATCCTGTTAGCCCATGTGTTTTTGTTAAGAAATCGAATTGTGGATTTGCTATAATAACAGTTTATGTTGATGATTTAAACATCGTAGGAACGCCTGAAGCGATTAAACAAGCTGTTGCATATTTGAATAAAGAGTTCGAAATGAAAGATCTTGGAAAGACAAAATATTGTCTTGGTCTGCAGATAGAGCACTTATCTAGTGGAATTTTAATCCATCAATCTACTTATACTGAAAAAGTGCTTAAACATTTTTATATGGACAAGGTACATCCGTTGCGCACCCCGATGGTCGTCCGATCACTTGATGTGAATAAGGACCCTTTTCGACCTCGAGGGGATGATGAAGAAATTCTTGGCCCTCAAGTGCCATATTTAAGTGCAATAGGTGCACTGATGTATCTTGCTAACTATACAAGGCCAGATATAGACTTTTCGGTAAATATATTAGGAAGGTCTAGCTCAATGCCTACTCAGAGACATTGGAATGGAATTAAACATATCTTTTGATATCTCCGTGGTACATCTGATATGAGATTATACTATCAGAGACAATCAAGTCCGAGATTGGTTGGATATGCTGATGCAGGATATTTGTCTGATTCACATAGAAACCATTCATAGACAGGATATTTATTCACCTATGGTGACACTGCTATATCTTGGCGATCTACCAAGCAGACATCAACAACAACTTCTTCAAATCACTCCGAAATACTTGTACTTCATGAAGCAAGTAGGGAATACTTATGGCTGAGATCCCTTATTCAATATGTTCAAGAAGAATGCAGTTTTCCAACGATTAGGGGGAGTCCAATAATACTATGTGAAGATAATGCTGCATGTATTGCTTATATCAAAGGTGGAAACATTAAAGGCGACAGAACTAAGCATATCTCACCAAAGTTCTTCTTTACACACGAGCTTTAGAAGATGGGTGAAATATATGTGCAACAAGTTCGCTCAAGTAAGAACTTGGTAGATCTGTTCACGAAAGCTTTGCCAACATCAACTTTTGAGAAGTTAGTTTATAAGGTTGGTATGCGTCGACTCAGAAACGCCTCTCACTAATATGTTCTCATAAGGGGGAGTTAAATATGAGCTGTACTCTTTTTCCCTTCGCTATAGTTTTTTCCACTAGGTTTTCCTAGCAAGGTTTTTAACGAGGCAGGTATATTTAGCTTGGACACTATGTCCTGTTATAACGGAAAATATCTAAAGGGGGAGTGTTGTAAATATTGGATATTTTTCGGGTACAAATTTTAGAGTCAAGTTTGGATATTATTAAATATTATAGAAAATTAAAAATTATGTAAAATACCTATTTATGTATATATACATATACATATATATATATAAATGTGTATTTGTATAAATTGTAACATTTGTCACGATTTGAGCCATCATTTGATGACTCATTCCCCCCCCCCCCCCCCCCCCCCCCCTACACACTTAGAACAAAGCACAACACGAGGAAAAAGGAGAAAAAGAAAGAGAAAGAAAAAGGAAAAAAAGGAAAAGAGAGAAAGAAAGAAAGAAACGAGAAGAGAAAAAATTAAATAAAATTATCTAGTTCTGATATAAAATACTTATCATTTTTCTTCAATTATATTTGGGTTTATTTTTTTTATTACCTTCCTATAAAATATAATATCTCTATAGTTTTACAACAGAATTAAAGTTCTTTAATAATGGGGAAAAAAAACCCTCGAGACTTGGGCAATTCCAATTGATTCTTTTGTTGACGTCAATTTTTCAATTTATATGAAGTAAGGTATAATCGTTATAAAATTAGGGACAAATTATACTTAAAAGAAAGAAAATAAAAAAACAAACCTAAATATACTTGAAAAAAATAGCAAGTGTTTTATATCAAAACTAAAGAACTAGAGAAGCTTTTCTTCTATTCAAATAATTTTCTCAATATTATATTATATATAATATTTCATTTTCTAATTCTCACAGCTCTCTCAGATTCTCTTTCTCTGCTCACTTTCAATTCACACTCAATTCAGCTTTGCAAGGCACCGCTACTTATAATGACATTCAAGCGGTGGATTTACGTAATTGCGAAGAAAGCAGGTATATATATATATATATATGCAAAGATCTTTTTCATAATTTCTAATTTTCTAGGTGTTTGGGAAAAAAGTGAACTAGGTCAATAAGTCAACTACGGTACCACATTTGGCGGTACCTCTACGCTTCACGACAATTAATTGCCTTAAGCCCATACCGGTAGTAGATTGGCGGCACTAAATATACCGCCGCCTACCCTAGTTACCATAAACCACGGTGCCGCTAAGCTATAGCGTACACGGTATCCAGTACCGCTCATCTCTATCCCACACCTAGGCTCCCGGTACCACTTGCTTCCTCCATCATAGGGTGTCGTATACCATAGGCCTCGGTACTGCCAACCCTGCCTAACGTCAACATACTAACGGTGCATGCTCATCTTCCATTACTGTTAGTATCTGCGTAACATGAAGGACCACGGTACCGCCAATCCCAGCTACCGCCTAACTTGCTACCCGCCTACCTCCACCAGCGCCACGGTACCGTCAACCTAGACTTCCGTTTATCCACCCACGGTGTGCACTCACCGTCCTTCTACTATCAGGCACAAACCCAGGTGGTACTACCACCCCTCTCAACCAATCGTCACTAGGCGGTACCACCTCCTCATCACCCAAGCGGCACCACCAGCCCTTTAACCAATCAGCTACCTTCACCTCCATGTTCCACAAAGCTAGGTGGTACCGCCCCAACCTGGCATTACCGCCCAGCACCAACCAACTCCCCCTCCCCCTATAAATACCAGCCTCACTTCCCTCATTCAGGACAGGCTCCGACAAGCTCCCTCCACTCTCTCTCTTTATAGTCCAGCCTAGGGCCTCGCGCCCAATACAGGCGATCCACTCTGGGGCCTCACGCCTCACCCTCTCCAAAAGAGACCTCACGTCTCTCCCTTTATTTGGACCCGGGTTTGCTCCCTCCCCTTCGCAGTTATCATCCGACGTGCCTTCTCTCCACGAGCTGACCTCTGCTTACTTGGTCTCATTTACCTTACGCATAGTTATTTATTGCCGCTACCACTTCCCTTACTGACTTAGGCATCGGAAGGGTCCCCCGCGGTCCAAACCACCGCGGGTCCCTTTGACGGCCTTGCTCGTTTTGCAGGAGAGATCGGGTTAGATGCTCCAGCAGTTGCTTTCTCAAGTGAGGGTTCAGTGCCGCTCTCATCCAAAACCTACAAATATTTGTTGCTCGGAGCATTTGGGTCTAGCTGGACTGAACCAAATTTAACCGAAACACTAGGATATTTAATAATATCCAAACTCAACTATAAAATTGCAGCCGAAAAATATCCAATATTTACAGCATTAATATCAATCTTCCAATATCCACTTCTTGCCTTTTTTTTTTTTTTTTTTTTTCAAATGAGAAATTATGCTTTCCTTTTATTTACTTACCCATTTAAAAAATAAAAAATAAAAAAGGAACATTGGGACTTCCAAGCATTGCTAAGTTTTAAATCATATGAACTTCAAGCTACAACATCAAGGTGCACAAATTGCACCCGTCATAACTTGAAGTGAGGGCAATTTATAGACATGAAAATTTTTTTATGTTTATAACTTTAATGTTAGCTTCGCAAGGGAAGCGACTTGAATGCAAGTCAATATTTGATTAGGCCTAAGTCAATAAAAGTCAACATTTGGCTAAATACAGGTCGGCCCAAATAACCTCAAACCCAAAATGACTGCCAAAACTAAGTTCAAACGATACTCAAGTCAAACCTAAAGTGTATGCAACTTCCAAGTCAAAACAAAGCCTAAATGACTTTCAAGTCAAACTAAAAGCCCAATTGACTTTCAGTTGAACCAACAACCCAAATAACTCTCAAGTCAAAGCTCAAGTCAAAGTGACTTTCAAGTCGACCCAAGCCCAAAAGACTCATAAGTCAAAGCCAAAGTCAAATGACTTCCAAGTTGAATTCAAGCCCAAATGACTTATAGGTTGGACTGAGCTCAATATGACTCCCAAGTCAAAGTTAAACCGAAATGACTTTCAATTCAATTTAGGCCTGAATTATTGGGTGGAAAATTTTAATTTCATAAACTAAAATGGCATACAACGATTGTGTTTAACGCAACGCAATCATGTCATTTAAAATTCCCAATTTTAAATATATAAAAGTTTTTCAACTCTAATTACTCACAACAATGCATAGCATAGATAGCATACCCATGAAAAACAATTAAATATGAATTTAAAATATAAGTCGAGAAATCTCATACCTCGTTGTAGACTGCAAGTGTACAACTATACCTCCGAGATCTTCTCCGCAATTCCTCTTTAGCATGGACGTGTGGGTGTTGGGGAACCAAGCAATTCTTAAAACACTTTCAAGAACTAATTTTGGAAGAAAGATTTTTTTCTTTTTAATTCTCTAACAAATTGGGAGAAAAATCGAGCAGAAAATGTTAAACCCTAATGAGCAGACTCCCATATTTATAGGAGCTTAAAAAATGACTCATTCAATTTGAAATAAAAAAAATAAAAAAGTATTTTAGATAGGTCAAAAAACCCAAAATAATTATCTAAAATACATTAAAAAAAAGCGCAATCTGCTTATACGCGTCGCAAAGTGACACATGGCACCCTGTGAATTGTCAACACTGAAAGGTGTGGATTGCCCCCAGGGGCGCGCCCAGTGTCGCACGCTAATTGGTGCATCGGGGGCAACGTGGATCTCCCCCTTGTGCCAGTATTGGCCCGAGCGTATTTTCTTATTTTTTACTTTTTTTATTTTGATTGTACAAATTCATCTCATGAATTTTTAGGTTTAACAAAAATAATTTATTCAACTCTGATGTAGACTTTGCGTATGCGTTAGCAAGTACACAAGTCGTACCAAGTAATATAGAAGTGAGTAGAGTATCGTTCCCACAAAGATTGTATTGAGTGAATACCAAAATTAGTAGCTTCAATACTATTTGAAAGACTGAAAAATTTAAAATTTTGATATGAAATAAAGTAAAATAAAATAAAAAGAAATAAAAGTTAAAACAAGATTAGAATGTGCTAATTTTTTGTTGGTTTTTATCAGTTTATAAAGTCTAAGGCATCCGGTTTCACCTTAGTTGCATCAATACGCCTTTTCTATTCTTGATATTCAAGTTGCTACTGTGTGTTGATGGTTGAAAATCCTAATTTACTAAATATTCTCTCTCAAGCAACATTTAGCATACTCATTAACATATTAACCCATCACTCTCGTACATGAATTTCAATAAGAAAAGAGTTTTTAAAGCTCTGTGATTTTCTTTCTTGAAAACCACACAAATCGCATTAATCTCTCTCGAGTATTCGCCCAATTTGTGGTGCTTATCACCTCAGCAATCCTCATAAATCTCTTCTCGAACTCATTATGAATCATTATAGGCTTTAAATGGTGATTAAGCATTTAAAAATCATGAAGAACAATGATAAACACTTCAACAATACAATAACATAAACATTGAATACTTTGAATTAAAAATAAGCGTATATTACAACTTGGGCTACATCGCAGCCTTAGAATAACTAAATTAGTTCATGATAAACTTAATATAAAACATTATAAACACAAAATTCATGAACTTATGAAAGAAAAAAGGATAGAAAGAACTAAAAATAAAAAATTACAAACCAAACTTTCTTCCTTCCTTCTCCTTTCCTCTTTCTCACAGTTTTTCTCTCTTTTCTCACACAAATCTTGTGATTTTTGTTTTGAAATCTAATGATTTAATACCCCAACACCACTCCCTATTTGTATTAGTTGAGATGGAATTAAAAAAATTGCAAAAAAAAATACCAAACTTCATCCTTATTGACTGAAACGTGCGGCAGCTGTAGCTGTGTTCTGAAGCGCTGTTCTCCCTCCTTTTTCTTCAATTTTTTTTACATTCCCAAAAACTGAACAAAAGAATCATGTTCATGTTGTATAAGGTGTATACAATGAATTTGAACTAAAATATTGCATAATATAGCCGCCCAAAGTGGGGAAAGTAAGCAAGTTGTGCAAAACTGTCAATTTTCTGCAGTAGCAGCAGTGATGCTTGTTCATCCATTTTTTTTGAATTCCACCACCCAAAACTTGCAAAAGATGAGTTAAGACAAGTTAAAGTATGTTTGTAAAATGAATTTGGGTTAAAAAAAACTTTGAGTTTTTGCTCCCAAAATGCAAGTTGAAGCTGATTGCACCACCACCTGCACCCTTGCTGTCCAGATTCTGCAAATGGCTGTTCAACTCAATTTTTTCATTTTTTTATTGCTTTGCACCGCAAAAAATTAGCTGTAACATCAACTTGAACATGTTAATGAAGTTTTCAAGAAGTTCTTTCATGTTATTTGTCCATTTTGCCACCCAAAATGGTACGTTGAAATGGATTGGTTGAGCTTGGTACATTTTCTCCATTCTTGCTGTTCTTTGCTAATTTTCTTAAAATTTTTGAGCTTAGACCCACCTAAATTCAGAGTTTACATCATATTTGACATGTTAATGCATTGTTTAATTAATCCTTGCACTTGATTTGTGCATTTTGTTACCCATTTTTGCAAGTTGAATTGAATTGTGCAAGAACTTGGTGATTTCCTGCTTTAGCCATGTTAATTATTATGTTTTGCCCATTTTTTGCTTTGGTTTGGTGTATCTTACTTTTACTTGTTGATTTTAATGATAAAACCTAGCAAGATTTAGCATAAAACGAGTGTTTTTGCAAGAAAATGGCAATATGAGTGAAAAAGAGCAAAATCGAGCAAAAGCGATAAAAATTTTATGTAAAATATTTTAAAATATATTAAAATAATATAAAAATTATATACTAATCAAAATACCCCTAAACTTAAATCTTGCTCGTCCTCGAGTAAGGCTAAAAATTAAAGAGCAGGATCTCATACTTTTTAAAAATTTTATCACAAGTCAAAGCAGGTATACTTCAAATTAGAAAAGAATAACTGAGACTCAAAGTTTAAGGTTCTAAAGGCAAAACTATTTTTCCCAGGAAAATTCTGTCAATTACCTAGGTAATTGAATTCAATAGTTAGCTAAGCAAATTAAGTTTATCCATTCTTTATAATCTTAAAATATTCAAACCGAATAGAGGACAAAAAATATACCACTCATAACAAGACTTATCAAGTATGCCCAAACTAATTATTTTTGCGCCATTTTTTCTCTTTATTTAGTCAAGTCAATATAAGCATATTTGTAGCAAGAATCAAGCTCCGACTCCTGGGCGACAACCCATAAGTAAGAGAAGCCACCACTGAGATGCTTGTATTATGACCTCCCGAGTATATCTTCGGTGAGAATCAAACTCCGACTACTGGGCGACGACCCATAAGTAAGAGAAGCCACCACTGAGACGTCCTCATAATGGGTAGCACATATCTTTAAAATGTTTATAAATGGGATAGCGGTGCTAGAAATGATTTCCTTTCTCTGTTTTTTTTTTTGGGTGCTTGGTTCCTTGTTAGCTTTCTAAGTACCCCTTGTAGTAAGCTTTCAATGCGGTAGCTCCCGTTCTAGTTGGCCCAGGGTACCAGGTGTTGAAACACCCCTACGGATCTACTTGCTCGAGGTACCAAGGCACGAAACCATCGCACCACATCACATATCCAGACGTTTTTACAGGATAGCGGTGCTTAGTAATTCTCTCCCTTTATTATTTTTCTTTTATTTAGACTTAGGCATAACTTTTCAAAATCTATTATGTAAATGATACTCTTAATGCAATCTATTCAAATTTGAGCATCTTTTAATCAGAAAGAAAAGTAAAACAACCATGCTAACTAGTGAAGTCAAATACCTTGGTTTTATCAAGATAGTGCCTTAGATTAGATCGTGTATTGCAATTAGGACACAAAAACAATTGATTATCAGGTTATTCAAATCTAATTTAAAGTAAACGAGCTAAAAAGAGTAGAAAAATTGCCTAAAAAGCATGATGATAAGTTCTTTCTTTCTTTCTTTCTTTCTTTTTTTCATATGAAATTTTTTTGAAATATTAATGATAAAAACTGTAGAAAATAGACAATATTTTTATTGGCCGACACTATTTACATTCTCATACAAAGGCTTCGAACTCTAGGAGGCACCAAAGCCTACTCTAAAACATAAAACCGGAAAACTTTTCGAAATAATTTTTGTTTCCAAGCCTTAAAAATTGCTTTTTCCCACCTCCAAACTTAGAGTTAACATTGATCTTAATGTTCAAAGAACTACAAGGATTAAGTGAGGCGAGAGATACCTCCCAGGTTTGAGGATTGCTTGATGATAGTGCATGTGGACATCGTGCTACCCCCAAACTTGTTTAAAAATACCTGGTCAAACAAAATATACACAAACATGAGTCAAATAAAAATAATGAAAGGAAAAAAAATAGATAAGTAAGGATAGAAACACTTAGGTTTCCTCCCAAGAAGCGCTTTATTTATAGCCGTTAGCTTGACTTTCTGAGTGGCTTATTCGATATTATTGAGATGAATGGAAGTTTTCTGAGGCTCGAGCTCTCCATCAATGTAAGGTTTCAGTTTTTGCCCATTGACCTTAGAAGTACCCTTTTTCTCATCCTGAATCTCAACCATGCCATATGGCAAAACACAGGTTACAATAAAGGGTCCTGACCATCGAGAGCACAACATTCCTAGGAAAAGTCGTAAGCAGGAGTTAAGCAGTAGAATATTTTGTCCCTCTACGAACTCTTTGTTCAAAATGCGTTTGTCGTGCCATCTTTTGGTTCGATCTTTATAAATTCAAGCATTTTCATAAGCCTTATTTCTGAACTCATCAATCTCGTTGATTTGTAGCAACCTCTTTTCGCCTGCAACTGCTAAATTGAAGTTTAAGATTTTTATGGCCCAGTATGCTTTGTGTTCCAATTCTACTGGTAAATGACATGCTTTGTCATGAACCAGTCGATATGGAGACATTCTAATAGGTGTTTTGAATGCTATTCTATATGCCCAAAGTGTGTCATCTAACTTTTTCGACCAATCCTTTCTAGAGGCACTAACTGTTTTTTTTAAGAATAACTTTCAATTCTCGGTTTGAAATTTCCACTTGTCCACTTGTTTGAGGCTGGTATGGAGTACCCACATAGTGCGTAACTCCATACTTACTCAATAAAGCTTTAAGTTGACAGCCATGAAAATGTTTTCCGCCATTACTTATATTTGCTCTAGGAGTTCCAAACCGAGAAAAAAAAATTTTTCTAACAAAATTTACTACAACTCTAGCATCATTGGTCGGAAAAGAAGCTGCTTTGACCCATTTTGACACATAATCTACGGCAACAAAAATAAATCTGTTAGAAAATGATGAGGGGAAAGGACCCATGAAATCAATCCCCCAAATGTCAAATAATTCAACAACCAAAATATTGTTTAGGGGCATTTCATGTTTCTTGGAGATGTTACCTGTCCTTTGACATCTATCACATTTACTAACAGCATCTTTAAAGAGTGTAGGCCAATAAAACACAGATTGTAAAACCTTAGCTGCAGTTTTTATCCCACCATGATGGCCACCGGTTTCAAGAGAGTGGCAGTGGCGCATAATGTTCTCCATTTCCTCCTCAGGTACACATCTTCTGATAATCTGGTCTGCACAATGCTTATACAAGAATGGTTCTTCCCATAAATAATGCTTTAGGTCAGCGAATAACTTGTTTTTTTTGTTGATAAGTCATGTCCTTAGGCAATTTCTGTGCAACCAGATAGTTAACAATGTCAGCGTACCATAGACAATTAGGGTTCTCGCTTACCGCCATAAGATCTTCATCCGGGAATTTTTCGTTGATAGAGGGACCGTCGTCCTCTCTTTTGTGACGTGACAGATGATCTGCCACAACATTTTCTGTACCCTTTTTATCCCGGATTTCTAAATCAAATTTCTAAAGCAAGAGAATCCATCTAATTAGTCTCGGTTTTGCATCCTGTTTTGCAAAAAGTTATTTTAGAGGGGAATGGTCAGTGTAAACAATTACCTTTGAATTGAGCAGGTAGGAACGAAATTTATCAAATGCAAATACTACAGCTAGTAACTATTTCTCGGTAGTAGCATATTTAATCTGTGCATCTGTCAAAGTTTTACTAGCATAGTAAATTACATGAAAAGTTTTGTTCCTGCTTTGTCCTAGCACAGCCCCTACAGCATAATCACTAGCGTCGCACATAAGTTCGAAGTGTAAAGTCCAGTCAGGTGCTACAATTATTGGTGCTGACAATAGTTTCTTCTTCAAGGTTTCAAAGGCATGCATGCAGTCACTATCAAAGTTAAAAGGGACATCTTTCATCAATAAATTGAAAAGAGGCTTAGGGATCTTAGAGAAGTCCTTAATGAACCTTCTGTAGAAACCTACATGTCCTAAGAAACTCCGAATGCCCTTGATATTGGTAAGGGGTGGTAATCGTTCTATCACTTCAATTTTTGCTCCAACAAACTCAATTCCTCTTTTTGAAATCATATGCTCTAACACTATTCCTTTTTGTACCATAAAATGACATTTCTCCCAATTCAAGACAAGATTAGTGTCAGTGCATCTTTGCAAACCCATAGAGATGTTAGCTAAACAATCATCAAATGAGGTTCCAAAGACTGAAAAATCATCAATAAACACCTCTATGAAATTTTCCACCATATCGCTAAAGATTGCCATCATACATCTTTGAAAAGTCGCAGAGGATTGCATAACCCAAAAGGCATTCTTCTATACGCAAAGGTACCATAAGGACGAGTAAAAGTGGTCTTTTCCTGATCTTCCGGGGCTATGGCAATTTGATTTCACCATGAATATCCATCCAAAAAACAATAATACGAATGACCCACCTGTTTTACTAACATTTGATCAATGAATGGTAAGGGGAAGTGATCCTTTCGGGTGGCGTCATTAAGTTTCCGATAATCTATGCAAACCTTCTACCCGGTGACAGTCCTAGTAGGGATGAGCTCATTGTTCTCATTTTCTACTACAGTTATCCCCCCCCTCCCCCCCCCCCCCCCCCCCCCCCCCCCCCCCCCCCTCTTTTGAAACTACTTGCACTGGGCTAACCCATAGGCTATCAAATACGGGATAGATGGTCCCGGCATCTAATAATTTGACAACTTCTTTTCTTACTACCTCTTTCATGGCAGGGTTTAACCGCCGCTGAGGTTGCACAGAGGGTTTGAAGCTATCCTCCATGAGGATTTTGTGCATGCATATGGAAGGGCTAATTCCCTTGATATCCGAAAGGATCCATTCGATTGCTGTTCTATGCTCTCTAAGAACCCTAAGCAACCTTTCCTATTCAATATTACTCAATGAGGCATTAATAATAACAGGATAAGTGTTAGAATTACAAAGATAGGCATATTTGAGATGTGGTGGCAATGGCTTGAGCTTTAAGTTCGGTGGTTCTTGTTCTTCCGTTCTTTGCTGAATTTCAATTGCTCGAATGTCTTCCGCTCTTGTTCCGCGGTGCGAATCAAAAGGTTATCAACTTTTCAGGTATTGGGCACATTCCCTTATTAACTCATCTTCCGTGTCTATGGTCCCTGACTTGATAGACACGCTTCAAGGGGTAACTTGGGAAATGTGTCCCTGAATGTCTCAGTGACAAACTCATCTACAATATCAATCTCAAAACAAGAATCCTTGTTAGAGGGAAATTGAATGGCATTAAAGATGTTGAAGGTTACTTGTTCATCTTATACCCTTAGGATCAGCTTTCCTTGTTGGACATCTATCACGGTTCTTCCTGTAGCAAGGAAGGGTTGGCCCAGAATAAGAGGTATCTCACGATCCTCTTCCATATCAAGCACTATGAAGTCGCCCGGGATGATGAATTTATTGACTTTTACAAGGACGTCTTCAATTACACCTCTAGGATACTTGATTGATCTGTCCGCAAGTTGGAGAGATACAGTGGTAGGTTTCACTTCTCCTAACCCAAGCTTCCTGAAAACAAAGAGAGGCATTAAATTTATACTTGCACCTAAATCACACAAAACCTTATCAAAACTAATGGAGCCAATGGTGCAAGGTATCGTGAAACTCCCTGAATCTTTTAGCTTGGGAGGCAACTTCTTTTGCAGTATGACACTATATTCTTCAGTAAGTGCTACCGTTTCGAACTCTCCCAACTTCCTTTAGTTAGACAGGATTTCTTTCATAAATTTGGCATATTTGGGCATCTGTTCTAACATGTCAGCAAAAGGGACATTAATGTGTAACTTTTTGAAAATTTTCAAAAATTTAGCAAATTGTTGGTCCGCTTTTGTCTTTCTCAAGCATTTAGGGAATGGGACCTTTGGTTTGTAGGATTGAGGGTCAACCCTTTTTGGTTCATTTTCTTCTTGGACTTTTGACCCTTCCTCATTTTCTAATTCCTCATTTGTATCAGTGGACAGGTCAAATATGGGTTGTTCAATTGGCATGGTTTGGTCTACCTTAGTTGGTTCTTTCAAAATTTTTTCACTTTGTAATTCTATTGCTTTTACTTGCTCTCGTGGGTTAATGACAGTTTTACTTGGTAAAGAACCTTGAGATCTTTCAGAAAGGTGATTTAAAATTTGCCCAATTTGGGTCTCATGGTTTCTAATGGTCGCTTCCTGATTGCGAATCAAGGTTTCTTGATTTCGAAAAGTTGCTTCAGTGTTTTTCATGAAACTTCTAATATCTTGCATAAACTTACTAAACAATTCCTCGAGATCAGTCTTTCTTTCAGGGGGCTGAAAAGGTTGTTTTTGTATCCCTTGATTATTCCATGAAAAATTTGGATGGTTTCTCCATCCAGGATTATATGTGTTGGAATAGGGATTATTTTTTTGAAAATTTGAAACAAAATTGGCTTGTTCATGGGTTGATGGGGCGAAATAATTTCCTTTTTGACATTCTATGCTAGGATGATTCCCTGCACAAAATTCACATGTTAGTACAAGAGAATTTATGGCATTCACGTTCATGTTCATCTATTTTTGAAGCATTGAAACCTGGGTAGTTAACTTCGTTATTGCATCCAGCTCGTATATTCCTGCAGGTTTCTTTTGTTCAGTTGCCCTTGCATAGTTATTGCTAGACATTACTTCTAACAATACATACGCTTCATCTGGGGTTTTGTGATTTAGGGATCCTCCCGCAGCCGCGTCTACCATCGTTTGAGTATTAGGTGCCAACCCATTGCAAAAAGTTTGGACTTGCATCCAAACTGGCAAACCATGATGTGGGCACCTTCTCAAAAGTTCTTTGTAATATTCCCACGCCTCATACAAAGATTATGTATCATATTGCACGAACTAGGTAATGTCATTTCTCTTCTTAGCTGATTTGGCTGGTGGAAAATATTTAGCAAGAAATTTTTGAGCCAAATCATTCCAAGTGGTGATAGTTCCTGGTGGTAGTGACATTAACCTCACTTTGGCTTTATGTCTTAGTGAGAATGGAAACAGCCTTACGCGAATGGCATCATCACTGACACCATTATGCTTAAAGGTATCGCGTATCTCTAAAAAGTTAGCGATATGCAGGTTTGGGTCCTCACTAGGTAAACCGCCAAATTGAACAGTTTGTTGAATCAGTTGTACAATAGCGGGTTTAATTTTGAAATTGTTTGCTTGTATTGGTGGACGTCGAATGCTGGAAGTGCACCCCCCCAACAGTAGGTACAGCGTAATCTTTTAAGGTCCTTTCATCCACATTTCCAGTATTATTAGCCACGGTTTTAGTTCTTTTTGTTTTCCTGATTAGTTGAAGAGTTTTTTTGATTTCAGGGTCAAAAGAAGCTATTTCTTTTTCAATTAAATTTTGCATACAAAGTAAAAATAAGCAACTAGAAAGTTAAAGGTAAGGATAAAAAAAATAAAAATAAATAAAAATAAAAAATTTCCAAAAGTATTACACAAAATTTTTTTAACAAAACACAATTTTTAAAGAAAAAGAGAAGGGTAGTAACCAAATGTTTTTGAAGACCTAAAATTATCAACTTTGACTTTTAAAACCTAACAAAGTTAACTTAATAGCGCAATAAAGATAAAAATAAAGACAAAATATAAGAAAAATAACAAAATAACACAAAACTAAAAGGAATTTATTTTTACAAATGAATCAAATGAAAAATTTCTTAAACTTAAATAAAATTTACAATTTATTAACAATTTAAAACTAGCATCAAAACTAGTTGGTATTGATATCACTCAAATAGAGACAATCCCTGGCAACGGCGCCAAAAACTTGATGCAGACTTTGCGTATGCATTAGCAAATGCACTAGTCATACCAAGTAATATAGAAGTGAGTAGAGTATCGTTCCCACGAGGATTGTATTGAGTGAATACCAAAATTAGTAGCTTCAATACTATTTAAAAGATAGAAAAATTTAGTATTTTGATATGAAATAAAGCAAAATAAAATAAAAAGAAATAAAAGTTAAAACGAGATTAGAATGTGCTAATTTTTTGTTGGTTTTTATTAGTTTATAAAGTCTAAAGCATCCGATTTCACCTTAATTGCATCAATACGCCTTTTCTATTCTCGATATTCAAGTTGTTACTGTGTGTTGATGGTTGAAAGTCCTAATTTACTAAATATTCTCTCTCAAGCAACATTTAGCATACTCATTAACATATTAACCCAACACTCTCGTGCATGAATTTAAATAAGATAAGAGTTTTTAAAGCTCTGTGATTTTCTTTCTTGAAAACCAAACAAATCGCGTTAATCTCTCTCGAGCATTCGCCCAATTTGTGGTGCTTATCACCTCAGCAATCATCATAAATCTCCTCTCGGACTCATTATGAATCATTATAGGCTTTAAATAGTGATCAAGCATTTAAAACGCATGAAGAACTGTTGGGGTCTAGATACCTAAAACCAATTCAAATCGACCACTCAAGCCAATATTAATGACAGATATAAATCACAAGGCACACCAATATCACCAAATATCAATGACGAAATAAATATGCGAAAATTAAATCAACACTAGATATAACGTGGAAAACCCTCCGGAGTAGAGGGAAAAACCATGGGGAAAACCGACAACAAAATCCACTATAGAAAATAGCAATTACAATGTTTATGGTTTCAAGATGTTTGCCCTAACTTGAAACCTACAAGCAAATTGAGCGATACAGGGATTACCTCCCTAAGCTCGATAACAATTGATTCTCCCGATCAATTAACTCCAGCCAACGTCTAGAATACCAGCTCCAAATTGCTCCAAGATCGAAACCCGATCTCTACCGATAAATATCAAAATTTTCGAACGAAACCACTACCGTTCCCGTTCTCTCGAAGTGTTGCCACATCTATTCTCTCTCTGGGTTGTCTAATACCTCAACCCTCACGTTATTTCTTTTTGTGTTATTTGATGTGCCGCCCCACAATCTACATTTAGGGTATATTTATATATATAACCCTAAGACTTATTTAAACGGGCCATAAAATTATGGGCTGGACCACAGTACATATTATGTACCCCACAAATCTCCCCCTCCAGCCCACCGCGAGGAGGAGAAAACTCCACATCAAGCTATTTGGAGTCCATACCGGCCATCCTAATGCACAACTCCACTTTGCCACTAGGAACCACCTTGGTCAACATATCAGCCATGTTCTTATCGGTGTGAATCTTCTTCAGCATCATCAGCTTTTCTTCAATAACAGAATGCAACCAATGATATCTCACATCAATATGCTTCGTGCGGGCATGATACATGGAATTCTTACTCAGGTCCATCGCACTCTGACTATCACAGAATACCACATACTCTTTTTGTTTCAGACCCAACTCTTGAAGAAACCTCTTCATCCACAACATTTCTTTCCGTGCTTCAACAACAACAATATACTCATCTTCAGTAGTGGAAAGAGTAACACACTTCTGCAACCTGGACTACCAAGACACAGCTTCCCCTACAAAAGTGAACAAATACCCCGTAGTAGACTTCCTACAATCAAGGCATCCAGTCATCTCAGAATCAGTACACCCTTCAAGAATCGGTCCCGAGCCTCCAAAACTCAAACACTATTTTGAAGTACCCTGCAAATATCTGAAGATCCACTTCACTGCTTCCTAATGAGCTTTCCCTGGATTTGACAGAAACCTGCTCACAACACCCACAGCATGAGCAATATCTGGCCTGGTGCAAACCATAGCATACATCAAAGACCCAACAGCAGAGGAGTAAGAAATAGAAGAAATCTCTTCTTTCTCTTTCTTGGCAACAGGACAAGATTACTTACTCAATTTAAAGTGCGAGGCAAGAGGTGTGCTAACTGGTTTAGCACTCTTCATGTTGAATCTTTCAAGCACCCGTTCAACATACTTTTCTTGTGACAACCACAATTTTCCAGCCTCTCTATCACAAGTAATCTCCATCAGCAAAATCTGCTTTGCTGGACCCAAGTCTTTCATTTCAAAAGACTTTGACAACTCCTCTTTAAGTCTTCTAATCATATCTGCATCTTGACCAATAATTAGCATGTCATCAACATAAAGCAGTAAAATAATGAAATTACCTCCAGCAAATTTCCTTATATACACACAATGATCTGCAGCATTTTTCTTGTACCCTTGACCCACCATAAATGAGTCAAATTTCTTGTACCACTATCTAGGAGCCTGTTTCAAACCATACAAGCCCTTCTTCAATCTGCAAACCATGTGCTCTTTACCCTAAATCTCATATCCTTTAGGCTGCTTCATGTAGATCTCCTCTTGCAAGTCACCATGGAGAAATGCAGTCTTCACATCTAACTATTCAAGCTCGAGATTTATACTAGCCGCCATACCTAGTACCACTCGAATGGAACTCATCTTCACAACTGGAGCAAAGATCTCATCAAAATCAATTCCTTTCGTTTAATTGAAGCCTTTCACCACTAAACGAGCTTTATGTTTCACAATTTGATCACCATTCTTTTTCAGCTTGAACACCCACTTATTCTGAAGTGCTTTTCTGCCTTTAGGAAGATCAACCAGCTCATAGGTCCCATTCTTCTCTAAAGAATTCATCTCCTCATCAATGGCTTTGACCTAGTTATCCCTGTCTTCATGAGTCTGCACTTCTTGGTAGCTCTCTGGCTCCCCCGTATCGGTAAGAAAAATATAATCAGAACTCGAGTACCTCGTAGAAGGTCGATGCTTTCTATCAGATCTCCTCAACTGAGGCTCAGCAGTCACTGATTCGGGGGTTGGCTCCCCCTGCTCAACACCATCTGTACCTAGGGCATCATCAACTGCAACTGGATCAGTGTCGTTCTCAAGCTCTGTCCCATCATAAACCTGCTCTTCATCTATGGCACCTGATGAAGATGAAATCGATGTAGTATCAGTAACACCACTGGGAGCACATGTAGCCTTCTCTGACTTGTCAAAATCAACCATATCCTCATGTTCATTAAACACGACGTCTCTGCTTCTCACGGTCCTTTTCTTCACGGGGTCCCATAATCTGTAACGGAACTCCTCATCACCATTTCCTACAAATATGCATGGAGTGGCTTTACTGTCAAGCTTGGATCTCTGTTCCTTTGGCACATGCATGAAGGCTTTGCATCCAAACACCTTCAAATGAGAATAAGAAACATCTTTCCCAGTCCACACTCTCTTTGGAATGTCAAAATTTCAAGGAACTGATGGACCTTTGTCAATGATGTACACAATAGTATTCACAGCTTCACCCCAAAAAGCCTTAGGCAGCTTCGACATTCTGAGTAAACATCTGGTTTTCTCCACAATGGTCCTATTCATCCTTTCTGCTACACCATTGTGCTGAGGAGTACATGGTTCTGTTCTTTCATGGCGAATCCCATGCTTCTTACAGTACCTTTTGAAATCTCGGTTGACGTACTCTCTCCCATTGTCAGTTCGGAGACACTTCAACAACATCCCTGTCTGTCTCTCCACCATGGCATGAAACTGCTGAAAGACTTCAAATACCTGGCTTTTGGAACTCAACAAAAATACCCAAGTTTTATTCTTCATTCCCATGGCATATTCGGCTTTTACATGTGTGTTTTGTTATAATTTAGGTACATGTATGTTTGCCGTGCATCAGAGCAAACAAATGTTGAAAAGCAGCATAATCAAGCATAATTGAGGCATATTTCAAGATTACTTTGAGAAACCCGACCATATGTGAAAAAAAGGACCAATCGGGTCATAATTCAGTAATCTAAATAGGTTTCGTGAATAGTTAATGTATATATTTTATAATATTATATATTGCATTATATTATATTTATATAATTTCATACTCCCTCTCTCTCTCTCTCTCTCTCTCTCTCTCTCTCTCTCTATATATATATATATATATATATATATTGATGGAGAGAGAATGGGAAAGGGACAGCCGGACGCCGCGGTGGCATGCACCCATCGGTTACCACGTTTAAATATCGAATACCTAATTATTTTAGGGATCTTTTTCTGCACCTTCCCTCTCCTCCTCTCCTTCCCAAAACCTCTATGAGATCCAAGGAGTTCTCAAACACCAAAACGCAGGTGGTCAAAGTGCTGAAAGGATCAAAGCAAGGTTCAACGTCAACGTCAATTAAGGGAGTCTTCAAGTCTTTAGTTTTTATCCATTGTTTTATGTTTTTTAGATTTGAATAATGTGCAAAACTCCTATGGAGGAGTAGACTTGTAGTTTAGGGATGAAGGGCGGGTAGCCACCCGTATCCCAGATTTATATTGTGCTTTTTTGACGATGATTTAGTTATATTATACTCACATCCCTCTGGGAATTATTCATGATTACCTGGTATTTTTGTAGTTATACTTATAGCCATATTTAGATCTCCAGCATTTTAGCGATTAGTCTTGTGCTTGTAGCCCAGACCATAACATAGGTTTTCACGCGTGGTCAGAGTTGAGGTTATACCCAACCCTGAGCACAATCTTTTATATGGTTAATATTGAATTAGGAGTAACAAAGAAATTAAATAGTGCTAATGAGATAACCTATGCTACACTTAAGGTGATAAGATAGGTTATGCCTTTAGACTAGTTTATTACCTTAAGCCCTAATTTATATATTAGCCCAGGCTTAGAGCTTGTAGCCTAAGTCCTTCAAGTTATTGTCCTAAGTAGAATATAATGGAATACGAGTAGAGCTATCCTGAATTCACTCCCCACACTAACCTTAATTGAATTGTCACATTTAATTTATATTTAGTTTTACAATTTTAGTAAACAAATCATTGAAACCAAACAAAAACCGAATTTCCAACCACACGTTAATCACTAAGTCCGTCTTAACACCAATTTCCTATGGATACGACCCATATACCCAATTTAGCTGTGAAGATCTCGTAAGCTTGCAAGTAGAGGATTTTAAAGCAACCTCTAAGATCACATCAAGTTTTTTGGCGGTTTTGCTAGTTAGTTGGTAGCCTAAGTTGATATAGAAATTAATTAGCTATTTTTTATTTTATTTTTACTTATTTATTGATTTTATTTCAAAAGAAAAAAAAAACAACTTATTTTTTGTTAGTTCATTTTTTTGCTTTTCTTTTTTGTTTATTTTTATTTATTTATTTCTTTATTTTAATTAATTTTTTTCCTGCTACGGCTGACTTCACACCGCATACAATTAAGGACCACTTTGTCCGCCAAATGTACATTGCACCCGCCGGAGTTGCGTTACCTATCGTGGATAATGTAAGTTTCAAAATTAATCCCAAGATCATCAACATGTTTCCCACTTTCTATGGGAAGCCGATAGAGAGCCCATACGATCACCTTAATGCATTTACAGAAATTTGCAAAACTTGTCACTATCAAGATGTCTCGACTGATGCTATTAGGCTACATCTTTTCTCATTCTCGTTAAAGGATGTAGCCAAAAGGTGTTTTCAGTGTCTTCCAAGAGGTGAAATCACCACTTCGGCTGACCTCTAACAGAGCTCCTGATCAAATTTTATCCTAAAACCAGAACTATGCCTGTTAGGCGTGTAATCAACAGCTTCGAACAAAAGGATTAGGAACAATTTCATGAAAGTTTGGGACAGATTTAAGGAGTTCCTTACAAGCTGTCCTGTCCCCACCATGGATCGCCAAAGTAGGCTCCAGTACAACATTTTTATGATGGTCTCACTGCATCTAACAAGCAAATGTTTAATGCTTCATGCGAGGGAGCATTTAACCAACAAGACGAGGACAAGGCATGGATGCTATTTAAGCACCTCAGCGAACACTCTCTCAACCAAGCCTCTTCTGTGAGGTTGGTTAGAGGGGGCACATGTGTTGACGTTAGCCTTCAACTGGACGTCCGTAATAGGAAGATGGTTCTGCTTATGAACTTGCATGCGAATCCTACTAATGTGTGCCCAATCCATGTAGCTGAGTCATGGGGTCATACTACTCCATGTGGCATTTGTTCGGGTAAGGACCATTATGTGCTTGACTGTTTAAACGTGTCTCAATTTCCCGAATACGTGCAGGAACAAGTGTATGCAACTCAAGGATATTTAAGGAATAACGACCTATTCTCCAGCATCTACAATCCCGGGCGGCGCAATCATCCGAACTTTTCGTGGAAGCAGAATGCCAATCAAAATCAACCCATAAGAAAACAAGATCCCGGCTTTATAGGTAACGCACACTCTTTCATTCCGTAGGGCAGGTGTGATACTCGACCTCACTCCAACGTTACCCATGATAACCACCTCCCCATAGGATGTATTTCGCAGTTCAAGGACCGTATGCTCCACTTTATGGAGGATACTTCACAAGTGATTCGGTCTCACTCGCAATCGATCGTCAAATTAGAGAATCAGGTAGGATAGTTGGCCCAGGCTCTAAATAGGAGAAAGGAAGGGAGGTTACCCTCCCAACCACTCTCAAATTCCGTAGGATCGACTAGTTCTAACCCTAGCTTGATCATTCATGAGCAAGCTAAGGTTTTGTTAGTTTCGAGAGAGGAGAACCGTAGGGAGGTCGAGGTCGAGGTCGAGAACGAGAGCACGGATCCCTTCTCTACTACTAATGGGGAAGGCTCACAAGGTAGGTCTTCTGAACCTATTTTCCCTTGTCCTTCAGCCCTTATAGGCCAAAGGATAAGGACTATCCAGAGAGGGTTGAGCTCATAGATGTGTTTAAGGATGTGAAGATCAACTTGCCGTTGATTGAAGCCATTAAACACATTCTTATGTATGCCAAGTTCCTCAAGGACCTTTACAGTAGAAAGAGCGCGCACAAGCACATATCTCAAAGAAGGTCGGCTCACTGAGAAGGTGAGCAATATTTTAGTGTCGGGCACTCCACCCAAGTTTCAAGACCCCGAGGCTTTTACAATTCCATGTATCTTAGAAGAGCGTTACACCAAAAAAGCCTTGCTAGATGTAGGAGCGAGTGTAAACCTCATCTCTTGCTCGATCTTTCAAGAAATTAGGTATAGGAGAGCTTAAACCAACTAATATTACACTTCAGCTGGCTGATAGGACAGAGCAGGTACCTCATGGGGTAATGGAAGATGTACTTGTCAAGGTTGACAAGTTTGTCTTCCCTGCTGATTTTCTTGTCTTAGATATAGACCCTACTCCTAAGCAGTAGCACAATGCTCCCATTATTCTAGGTCGACCGTTCCTAGCAATGTTGATGCTGTGATTGACTGTAAGATGGGAGTGTTGATGGTTTCTTTTGGAAACCTCAAGGGAAAATTGAAGGTCTCGAACTTTCTTCGACATCTTGAGACTGAGGATGAGTTGGAATGCTATAGGGTTGATGACATTGGTAAGCCCAATTTTGCTAAAAGTGCTAATTGTAATCTCGTCCCTGTTTGTGTCAATAATTGCACCTCATCACCCATACCTGGTAGGATAGAGATTTGCAACCTTGATGCTGGTAATATTTCCTTCTTTGATAGTCATGGGCCTAGGAACACTGTTGGGTTTGGGAATCATCCCTACTAGCTCAACCCGAGTTCTATGGCAGACATTGCCTCGGATTTTGATTGACTATATGCTCTAAATTGCGTCCAGCCAAAGATGTTAAACTTAGTGCTCTTGGGAGGCAACCCAACCTTATTTTAATTTTGTATGTATTTTAATTTGTTTTTCTGCATGAACTCTCTTTCAATTGTAGATTCTTTTGTTATCCCTACCATGCGTACTCTGTTTCTCTTTTACTAAACACTTGTTCCATCCTTATTTTTAACACTACTAACAAGTTTCTTTAGTATTCTGTCTTCTATATCTTCAATTGTAGCTTACTACTTCTGTCTTCCCTTTTTAGATTTGCTCACCATGCATAGCCGAATATGCCACACCTCAGGTAGTGTCTTTCCTTCCTTACTTGTATTTATTTTTGTGATTTGCATTGAGGACAATGCAAAGTTTGAGTTTCGGGATGGCTTGTATGGTGTGAACTCTTGATTGTCCTTTTAATATCTTTTTGCTTAAATTAGCTGAGTTTCGCATGGAGTAGCATAGAATTATGGTGACTTATATTGAGTTCAAATTTGAGATGTACAATGATGGTCAGAATATTTATGTAACGCAATTATTTATGGATCTGACTTTTGAATCTGTATATTTGTCTTTTGTGAGAGAGATTACTACTTTTTCACCCTTTATCTTGTGACGTATCCTACTTTTTAGGTTATAAAAATGGAAATAATTTTAGGAATTTAAATCTACCATTTTACTCTTAACAATGTTGAAATCAATTTTCTATCTCTTTATCTTGAGTATTCCAAAAAAAAAAAAGAAAGTAGCAACTTGTTGGTCCTTATAGCCCCTATGTCTTGAGCAAGTAAGCCCATAAGGGTGTCTTAACATCTGGTACTTGGAGCCAAATGGGTCGGGAGCTGCCGATCTAAAGCTCGTTACATGGGCCAGAAAGAAAGCTTAAGAAGAATCAACCACTTTAGGCCACTGTAATAAGCACTAATACCTAAAAAAAGGGGTATGTGCTAATGGATTAGGTCATGAACTCTTTGACCCGATCCATTAGGTCCAAGGAGTGCTCTTCACTTGATGCCTTAAGCCAACTGCATCGAAAATCACCGGCCGAAAACTCGCTACATGGGTTTGACGGAGACACACCTGACAGTAAAAAAAAAAGAAAAAAAAAGAAAAAGAAAAAAAGAGAACAAGAGAGAAAAGAGAAGCCTTTTGATTTCACTATTGGTTAGAGGTAAATTGTTAGGATAACTAATTCCTTTGATTATTTTCTCTATTCATCCTAAATTTGAAGGGTTTTGAAATAAGAAAAAGGGAGAGAAGTTCTAAGCTCCCGGACTAGTAGAAAGACCTGAATCATGAGAATCTGAGCCGGGATCAACAAAATAATGATGTTACATAAACATTCTCTTCTCTCAGGTATACTATCAAATATGTTCGGAAATATTTTTCACAACTAATTCTTGCCATGACATGCTTGATTAAAAGTTTTTCCATCTTTAGCTAGTTTGAGCTAAATCTTGCTTGAGGACAAGCAAGGAGTGGGTTTGGGATGTTGATATGCCATATATTTACATATTTTATTCTTCCTTCCCGCGACATATTCAGCTTTTACATATGTGTTTCGTTATAATTTAGGTACATTTAGTATTGTAGTACAACGGAGCAAACAAAGATTGAAAAACAGCAGAATCAAGCATAATCGAGGCATATTTGAAGATTACTTTGAGAAACCTGACCACTTGTGGAAAAGAGTGACCAATCGGGTCATAATTCGGTAACCCAAATAGGTTTCGTGTATATGTATATATATATTTGGTCTTCACAAAAACATTAATAATGAATCATGACTTTGGTACTAGTAAATTCACACGTTTACATTGTAATGGTAAAAACTAATAATATTAATTATGGATAACACGTAAATTATTTTGAGTTGTTGTTGAAACCAGATGTTGAGGCGATGCCAAAAGGGAAAACCTTTTTCACGTTGTTGTTGAAACCAGATGTTGAAACGTGCCAAAACTAAATAATAATAAATAAATTATTGATATATGCTTGTTATAACTTGAAAAATGAAGAACTGTAATGTTAATTCTCATTGCTTCATGTTGATTGGAATAAAATAATGTGTATACATTATGTTGGGAAAAGCACACATCAAGCACGAGCACAATCAAAAAATCAACAAAAACAATGACAAAATCAACACACCGATATTTACGTGGAAACCCTCTCTCAATTAGAGGGAAAAACCAGGGGACCCAAATGGGTATTACATCCACTATGAAATTGAAGGATTACAATCTCTAATCATAATCCTCAAACCCCACATTGCAATCATCATCCTCAAATATGATTATTGCACAGTAAGTCACCAACCTTCTCCCAATGTAGCTTTGAACGGCAAGCCACCAGCCCTCCAATAATATAGCTTTGAATACCAAGCCACCAGGCCTCACACAACATAGCTTTGCACGGTAAGCTACTAACCCTCCCACAACGCAACTTTGGATGGAGGAAGCTATAAAAGCCTCTCATCACTCCAACAAGTCACCCGAGTATGACTCTCTTCATGCTTAGGGGAACCCACTCAACAACAAGACCTCACAAACACTTACAAACAATTTTCTCACATCTCCCTCTACCCGAGTGCCCCACGGGCACCCTTTTACAACAACCCACACTCTCTACATTTTCCCTCTCTATTCTCTACAAAATTCCTTTTCTCTATACTCTACAAATTGTTGGTTTTTAATAAAAATTTCTATTTGTTTTTTCTTTTTTAAAATAATAATAATAATAATAAAATAATAATAATAATAATAATAATAAATAAATAAATAAATAAAAGGGAAAAAAAAATAAAACTAAAAAGTAAAAGTGACATTGGGTCATTGTAACGTTAGGACCAATTCATTAAAATTTCAACGGCATGAAGAATTAAGTGCGGGCCACCAACGGACAAATCTTGGTCCATTAATTTTCAACGGCAAATATTGATATTGTTGTTATTGTATTGATCTTGTTTTTACCCTATAAATAGGGACTAGAATGTGGTGTTTTTATCACAAAACAACAAGCATTCATCTTCTTCTACTTAACTATAATTCCCTTCTTTTATAATATTTGAGTTAAGAGTGTTTGATAGTATAGTTTTGGTCTCTTAGATCAGTGCAGGGTCTAAGAGCGTTAGCGATTGCTGAGCGTTGTATCCTGGGGACGGCGCGCTGTTTACCTACTACGGCGGGCTTACCCGTAAGAGTGTGGAAATCGTCTTAAAGAAAGCGTGATCTGAGCCTCGATTGGCTCTACTTCATCGGTAACTCTTCATTTCCACGCTATTGAGGTAACAATTTCATTTATTTTCTCCAACAGTTTTAACACGGTTTAATGGATTCCACTATAGCCAATACTACCTCTACTACACCTATTTCCAATGATCTTAACAAACCTTTCCTTTTTTCCGGCGAGCATTTCAAACGTTGGGCAAAAAAGGTCTTATTTTATTTAAAACTCATGAAGGTAGTATGGATTCTCAATAACAAGGACCCTAATGAGAAAGATGTCACTAAAATGAGTGATGAGGAGAAAAATAAACATGCTACTTTAGTTAAAAAAATGGCAAAATGATGAAGAAGATTGCAAAAATTATATTCTCAATTGCCTTTCCGATGATCTTTATGGTTATTACTCTCTCAACGATGAAAGTGCAATTGAAATTTGGACGGCGCTACAAGAAAAATATGATACTGAACAAGCCGGGGTGAAAAAGTATGCTTGTAGCATATTTTTCCGCTGTTAAATGGTAGAAGATAAGTCTGGCCAAATACAAACACGAGAACTCCTCAATCTTGTTAATGACATCAAAACTGAGGGCGTAAAAATAGATGAGCAAATGCAAGTAGCTGCTATAATAGATAAACTTCCCGAGTCTTGGAAAGAATTCCAGAAGAGGCTTCATCACAAACAAAATGAGCTAACAACTGAGAGCCTCACGGTATGACTACAATGTGAAGAAGAAGCGAGAAAACAAGACAACAATAAGGTAACTAATGGAGACTGCAATAAGGTAAATTTTATTTCTGCCCATGAAAACACTCCTAAGGGTCAAAATAACAAGTCCAATGCCTATCTAAAACCTAGGGGGAATGGAATGAAATATAATAGACCTCATAAAAATGGTCCTAAAAATGGTTCTAAATTCAATCAGAAATATAAAAAACAAGGCAACCCACCTAATGGTCAAGGGCAACATAAACGTACTAATGTTGCTTGTTTCAATTGTGAAAAAATGGGTCATTTTGCTGGAGATTGTCGTTATAGAAAAAATGGACCCACACCTTAAGCTAATGTGACCGAGGAGCCACTTGTGGCTATGTTAACAAAAGTTAATCTATTAGGGAATTAAGATGGATGATGGGCTGATACGGGTGCCTCTAGACATGTTTGTCATGACCGAAATTTGTTTAAGACCTATTCCCCGGTAGAGGTTGAGAAAAAAGTGTTACTAGGTGATTCGCACACGACTAAAGTTGTAGGCATTGGTGAAATCGAAATTAAATTTACTTCTGGTCATGTTTTGACCCTTAAAGATGTGTTACATACCCCTGAAATCCGCAAAAATCTAATGTCTGGATATTTGCTAAATAAAGCGGGTTTTAAGCAAACTATTGAATCTGACCAATATGTGATCACCAAAAATAATGTCTTTGTTGGGAAGGGGTTTGCATGTGATGGTATGTTTAAGTTAAACATTGAAATGAATAAAGATAACTCAGTTTCCATTTATAATGTTTCTTGTGCGAACATTTGGCATGCACGTCTTTGTCATGTTAATAGTAAGTATATGAACTCTATGTGCTTTCTTGATTTAATTCCTAAACTTAGTAATAAGTTTGAAAAATGTGAAAATTGTAGTCTGGCCAAGATTAGTAAAAGCCATAGGAGTACCGAATTATTATAACTCATTCATTCTGATATATGTGAATTTGAAGGAATTTTAACCCGTGGTGGTAAAAGATACTTTATAACATTTATCGATGATTTCTCTAGGTACACCTATGTCTACTTAATTAAAAATAAAAGTGAAGCATTCGAAAAATTGAAAATTTTTGTGAGAGAAGTAGAGAATCGCTTTAATAAAAAGATTAAAAGTTTTAGAACTGATAGAGGTAGGGAATATGACACTTTAGGGCTAATAGATTTTATACGTTCGGAAGGGATAGTACATGACGTTACTCCTGGTTACTCCCCTCCCTCAAATGGGGTGGCAGAACGTAAAAATAAGACACTAATTGGCTATACTAATGCCATGATACTGCCAATTATGTTTTTAACAGAGTACCTAGAAAAAAATTACTCCAAACAGCTTATGAATTATGGAGAGGGAGATGACCTAACTTGAATTACTTAAAGGTTTGGGGTTGTTTAGCCTTTGCTAGAAAAACAAACCCTAAAATTCTCAAATTAGGAGAAAGAGCTATTAGATGTGTTTTTATAGGATATGCCTTTCATAGTAAATCATATAGATTCTTGAACCTAGAGGATAATATAGTTATAGAGACAATGGATGCTATATTTCATGAAGACAAGTTTCCTTTTAAAACAAAAATTGATGGGCATATTGAAAATTCCTCGGAGGTTGAACCTGACAATACGTTTCCACTTGATTTTTTTTTGATAAGTAAGCAATGCATATATCAAAAAGTGAAATCGTACAAAAGTACGAGTGGCATACCCCAAGACACGGCCGAGGCCTATAACGCAACTCAAAAAAGAAATGAAACACGCAAAAGCAACACAAAGGAAATACAAAGGCATGACAAAGGAAACACCTAAGTACAAGCCTAAAAACAAAGGAAATACAATGCAAACCCTAAAGAAACAAGGTAAATCCCAAAACACAGGGAGGAGCTCAATCAACGATGACGCCGCCCCTTTTTAGGAGGGGGAGGATCCTGGATCTGCTTCTTTGAAGCAGCTCTAGTTCTTCGAGGCTAGACAATGGGCTCTTCCTCATAACATCCATGACAAGTCATCCAACCGAGTGCATTAGAGATGTCATAGAGAGACACAAGGAGGCAACCGCCGTAGGGGTTATCCATCTGGCATTTCGGGCACGTTTAACGTTTCCACTTGATTCTTCAACCGTAGAACCTAGAAGAAGTAAGAGATCAAGGATTCAAAAGGATTTTGGCCCCGACTATTTAATTTATAATATACAAGATGATCCTCTTGTCATTGAAGATGTAATATGTTTAGTCGAAGATGAACCTAAGTCTATACAGGAAGCTCTCACCTCACCTGATTCTGAATTTTGGAGAGAAGCGATTAATGACGAAATAGACTCTTTACGTGCTAATAAAACATGGAAGTTAGTAGATCCACCCGAAGGCTGTAGAACTATAGGGTGTTAGTGGGTTCTTAGAAGAAAACGCAGGCTTGATGGTTCTATAGATAGGTTTAAAGCTAGGTTGGTAGCAAAAGGCTTTACACAAAAGAAGGATATTGAGTTCTTTGATACATACTCACTCGTAGCTAAAGTCTCTTCTATTCGGGTGCAGTTGCCATAGCCGCCATACACAATTTAGAAATATATCAAATGGATGTAAAAACGGCATTTTTACATGGAGACCTAGTTGAAGAAATTTACATGGACCAACCTAAAGGATTTGTAGAACCTGGTAGTGAACATGAAGTGTATAAATTAACAAAGTCTCTATATGGGCTTAAACAAGCCCCTAAATAATGGCATGAATAATTCGATGCTTGTCTAGTAGATAATGGGTTTAAAATAAATGGGAGTGACAAATGTATATATTATAAGTCTGTTGGCATTTCTCATGTGATGATCAGCTTGTATGTGGATGATTTACAAATTTTCGGCACTAATCTGGATGTCATAAATTCTACAAAGACTATGCTCAAAAGCAATTTTGACATGAAAGATATGGGTGTGGCTAACGTCATCCTTGGTATGAAATTAAATAGATTTAGCAATGGCATTTTACTTGATCAATCTCATTATGTAGAAAAGATCCTGAGAAAATTCAAATACTATGATTGTATGCCTGCTAGCACACCGTTAGATCCAAATGTTAACTTAGTTCCCACTGAAAAGAATGAGGATGTCATTAATCAAAGTGAATATGCTAAAATTATTGGTAGTCTCAGATATGCTGCTAATACGTCACATCCTGATATTGCTTATGCAGTTCGTGTTTTGAGCAGGTTCACGCATAAACCATCTTGCCATCATTGGACTGCTATTAATCGGTTAATGTGATATCTAAAAAGGACTACGAATTATGCTTTATGTTATAACATATTTCCAGCTGTAGTTGAAGGTTTTTGTGATGCAGATTGGAATTCTCACATTAGAGACGCTGTGTCTACTAGTGGGTATGTGTTCACCTTAGGTGGTGGTGCAATATGTTGGAAATCAAAGAAGTAAATAATTATAGCAAAATCCACAATGGAGGCAGAGCTTATTGCTCTATCTATAGCATGTGATGAGGCAAAATGGTTGAGAAACTTATTGTATGATATCCCTATGTGGGAGAAACCAGTGCCATCTATATTGTTGCATTGTGATAGCACTGCGGAGATTGGACGTGTGCATAATAAATACTATAATGGAAAATCCAGGTCTGTGAGAAGAAAACATAGTACAGTAAGAGAACATCTTACTAATGGCGCCGTGAATATTGTTCATGTGAGGTCACACGATAATATTGCTGACCCGTTAACAAAAGCTCTAGCTAGAGATTAGATCTGGATGACATCGAGGGGGATGGGGATGAAGCCCAAAGAAGAATAAGTTGCTCATGAGAATACCCTGAAAAGGGACAAACGAATCATAGAGTAACTGGGGTAGCATGCTTTGTATTTGATATTAATTGATAGCCCATCCCTAGGGTGTCGAGCATGCTTACTTGTGGCCGTAATTGAGGTTGAGCTAATACAGCTCTTAATGTAGTCTGTAGCCCATACGGGTGGGATGTGTGGCCATGAGTACATCCTTGACGGACTCACCTATATGAGTGTAGAGGTAAAGGCCGCCTCTTATGAGAATTCGGGCAAGTTCTCTAGAGCGCTCATGAAATCCAGGAATGCACAGGGCCATAATGTGCGAACTTCCAAAACTGATGTACACTTTGAGCTTTCGTATGTGTGATACATTCTACGTGCCTTCAAGAAGCTAAAGTTCTAAGGCTAAGTCTACTTTAACTCTAGTACGAGAACTGTTGAAACACTAGTAAGGGTTTCAAGGCAAGGCCACTATTTATTCCCTAGCTCTCTATCTCTCTCACTTTGTCATCCTCATAACAAAAAGTACCTACGTACCAAACCCATAAGCAAAACTCTCTCAAATTTCAATTCAAAAATGGCCAGCAAATAACAACCCCCTTGGTTTGAGGGTATGCAATTTTGTATCCTTATGGTCAACTTTTACTTGCAAATTTTGGGTTCTTTTGCTAATTAGGGTTGCCCAGTAACAACATATGCTTGATTCATATTCTCTACATAATTTTGGTTCTCTAAGCTTTTATCTCTTGTTTAAAATTTGGGCAAAGTTCGAGGCTTTCCTACACGACAATTAACAAGTGCATGTTAAGAGTTGGATTGTGTTAATCCTGGAGGAAGGCTACCAGTTATACTGTGCATTGAAGCAGCAGCGAAATCATCTTTTAGAACAGTGGCATTTACCATGGGACGATATCATCGTTTTGTAAGATCTTTCTAATTACTCTCTCTTTCATTGCTATGCTTGAATATTAGTCAATTTTTTCTAACAAGCAAAACTATATATTATAAAGCTAAATATAAAATGATAATAAAAATATAATTAATATACTTAATTTAATTAATAATTAATAATTTATTAAAAATTAAATAAAAAAATAAAAAAAAGGTTTAAAGTGTCAGGTACCCCAAAACAAAAACAAAATTAATTTTTAAAATTTGCTGATGTAGAGTCTATTTGGAAAAATATTTTTTGAAATGGGCCATTTTTAGTAATATTTTTTTCATTTTTGGCAACAGTTCAATCATGAAAGTCAAAGTTTATATATGATTATTTTTATATTTACATTGATCCAATGATATAACATCATAATAATCAGGTACTCAAATTGAATTCAGTTTATGCCTAACTCTTATGAAAAGAAGTTCCCTAGTGCGATTTTATAATCATGTGTTATGTTGTTGTTGGTCATCAAAGTGGCAAATATTAAGAGTTTATGAATACTAAATTATGATATTTCATATGTTACCCATAAGGTTTGATGCATATAAATGGCATGACGATTCATATGATTTGATTATGGGTAAACTAAAGTTCTTAGATGTAAATATGGATGAGTGCATAAAAAACAATTTTGAATCTTTCATTGATATTGATGAAATAATGATGCATCATGATAATGTGAAGTAAAATATATTAAGATGAAAATCGTTTATATACAATTTCTAGATCGAAAGTTCGCATTTCGGTGAAAGATGACATGCCTATTTCATATGCTGAAAATCATGTTGTGAGGAAAAAAATCCCTAAAAGCTCTAGAACTTAGAAGAAGTAAGAAAGCAAGAAGAATTTTATAAATTTCTAAAAGAACAAGAGATAATGTGAATGTAAAGTTCGATATTGTTGTGTCGTAGAATATGATCCTATGACGAGGCTATGAAGTCTTGTGATGTTGCTTTTTGAAAAAGGAAATTAATGAATTGGATAAATGCGTATGCAGCAAGTGTAATAATGATAAATGAGTCATTATATTGTTGTATGTTGATTACATGTTGATATTTAGTATGGATATTTAGTAGTAAATAAAGGTACTCCACTAGTATAATTGGAGTATGAAAACGCTTGATACAACCTTTATTATTGGCAAGCTAAATATATATAACTAGTAGTGTAAGTAAAGTTTACTGGTATGTGGTATACAAGGTACTGAAATGATCATTAACTATGGTATTCTTTTAATGGGTATTCTTATACTTAGAAGAATTTGTATCTCTAATTAGAAGAACTACGCTTCTATAAGAGAGTGCGTATTCCTAATTGGTGGGGATGTTGTTTCATGGGTTTCAAGACACGGACATGTATTAGTTCCACCATGATTGTAGAGTTTATTGCTTTAGTTTTTTTGCCAGTAAAGAAGCAAAAAGATTAAAGGATTGTTTTTATAAGATTCCTTAATGCCTAAGGCAATATCACCCATTTCTATCCATTGTGATAGTGAGGCTATGTCTTCAAATGCATAAGAGTGAAAAGTGTATGATTGAAAGTCCGGACACATTAGGGTGAAACATAATTATGTGAAACAACTCATGAAAGATTGGGTGATCAATGTGGAATTTAAAAATGCAAATTAGAATCTAGTGGATTCTATATTAAAAAGCATTGCTAGAGACTTGGTAATAAATACAAGCAAAGGGATAGGTTAAACCTGTCAATTTTAGTCACCCATGATGGATCCTCAACCTAACACCTGGTACAACGCCAGGTCTTACATTCAATGAGAGAGTTCTATCATTTGTGTGCTTGCAAGCACTAAAAGTACAAGTTCATCCCAAATGTAGTGCTTGGTAACCGTTGACAAAAGGAAAAAGAGGTTGAGTGCATGCTCTTAATGGACCCGAGAAAATTATTGAAAGTCGTATTGCAGGGAAATAATCAATGGGGTCTACTTATGTGAGTGTAAAGTTTGGCCCTTGCAAGGAGTGTTTTAATGACATAGGTTTGACTTTGTTACACTTATGAAAAGTACGGGACACAAGGCCTTAACGTCTCAGTCAAAGTTGAGGTGTATTGTAGGAAATAAGCCTTGCATGTGGAGACATGTATGATTAGTCAAATGGACGCGTATGGTTCAAAGCTTAGTCTATCATTTTGCTCCAATTACTTGTGATGTGTCTTCGCTAAACGAGGATTCAATCGGCAGACATTCTCATTTATGCATAAAGACTTTCTTTTCATCGAGATATTGTAAATATGTATAAGAATGTGTGAATTTTGAAAATGGTGGGGGAATGTTGATTTATTTTCAAAATAAAGTGCTTAATAAAGTGTTTCGGTTGTGTATATAATGTGTTTGGTCACATATTGCAAAAACATACTTGCAAAGCTGAGTGTTGACACACAGATTTTGTGTATTAATACTAGGGATGGCAATGGGGCGGGGTGGGGCGGGTACGGGGGGCACCTCCTTCATACCCGTACCCGCCACCCAAATTCTATACCCGCACCCGCCCTATTACCAGCCACGGGTATGAAGTGGGTACCCGTACCCGCCCCGGCGGGTACAAACCCATACCCATTACCCGCGGGTACCCAACGGGTACCCATTACCCACCCCGTACCCGCTCCCCGTACCCACCTTGTTATCTATCCATTGTCCAACTTATTACACATAAAATTCTTTTCTTTAATAACTATGACTTCATAATTATAAATTGCCTGAAAAATTTATTTTATATAAAATAACACAACGGGTATATGCGGGAATGGGGAAGAGCGGGGTGGATGCATGCGGGTACGAGGGGGGGTGGGCCGGGGCGGGGCGGGTACAAGCCTATACCCGTACCCGCTCCATACTTGTGACGGGTATTAAAATGTGTACCCTACCTGTACCTGTTACCCACATCATCTATACCCATACACAGCCCCAAACAGGGCGGATATCCATGGGTAATGGGTTTTACCCGCCCCATTGCCATCCCTAGTTAATACACAGTCTTACAGAACCCGGGGACTTGGTCTATGTGTTGTCACACAACCCTGTGTGCCGACACTCAGGTCGACACACAAGACAGTTATGGTCGTTACCTTGAGGGGTTTTTGGTCAAGTTTTGGAACTTAATTTGGAGAGTTTTAAAGGGTTGTGTCCCTCGATTAAGGATGAGTTTGAGAAGATATGTGTCGCCAAGAGACACATAAATCTCTATATAAAGCCTCACCATTGTTGTTTTGAAAGAGACCTTAGATTTTTCCTAAAAAATGCTAACACGGCACATGATTTCGGCCATGTTTAGGTAGCTTTTACATCAATATACGATGAACTTTTTATCGTAATTTGCTAAAAAAACTCATAACTATTATAGTAATTATGTATTATATTAACACTTTTATATTTGATCATATTCTTAAAAAAATTCACCAAATTTTGATGTTTAAAAAATTCACCAAATTTTGATGTATGGTACCTGAGTGATAAAATATTCAACTTTAGGGTACATCATTATATACATTTAAATGTCAGGATATGTAATAAATGCTCATACCTCAGGGTATCTTAGTAATAACTTTACAACCCCACAGAGTCTAAATATACATATTATATTGCTATTTATATTGTTCTATAACTAGGAATAAGATGATTAGTAAAAAATGATTCCTTTAAAACAAGCAAGGAATATCGAAATGTGAAAACATATTTTCCGTTGAAACAAATAACAGAAAACCTCAACGAGAATAGCGTTTTCCATGAAAAACCTTTTCCAAAGGAAAATATTTTTCGAGGGAAAAGTACTTCTGTTGAAATAAACGGAGCCTAAATATCTGGCTTTATGCCTCCATTGAAAATTTTTTGCATCTGCCACTGCAATACCACACGTAATCATTCGGCTATGAGAGTTGTAAACTTTATGTGTGTTCAAGCATGCCACTTCATTATGCTCATAGCAAAATATAACGTAGATTTATAAAGGGTATATTTGTTCATATGCTGTGAAATCTTTAAAATTTTTTTCTTAATCACCTTTTTTTAATTATTTTTAACTTTTTTAAATTATTAATGATGGTATATGTTCTAAAATTTTTCTAATTCTACTTTAAACGAGAAATATTTTTTTCTTACTTTTCTCTAATAGTAGAAAAATAGGATATACTTTTATTTGAACACGCTTGTATATGTTTGTCAAACATATTAAAAAACTGAATAAACTGTTTTTTATAGGAAAATGCGTTCCTTTATATAATTGTCGAAAAACACTTTTTTGGTACAAAATAGGACGGCCAAACAACCGTTTAATCTTAAAAGAAGATAACCTAGTAAGGAAAGAGGAAATAAAAGCATTATATTATATATAAAATTTATTGTGAAAGCCCATCATCGGTGCCGCAGTAGCACATTGGTATATCAAATTGTGATTGATGCCAGGTTCGAATCCTGGCTGCAGCAAAAATGTTTTTTTGTCAGTCACAGAGTTGATGAAAGATCATTAAATTACATGAAAATTATAATTTAATGTTTACCTTGTGCTTGCTATGCTCTTTGTTTTAAACATAGTGTTCACATAAAAAATAAAAAGAAACTTACAATTCATAAGAAAATTTACTCTAAATTGTGTAGTAATTAATTATTATTCATAAGAAAATTTACTCTAAATTGTGCAGTGAAATGTTTTTCTTTACCTAAACCCATTATGCTTTTTTTGGCAACTGGGTCAAGAGGGGGAAGGGGAAAGTAATGATCCTACTTTAATTAGAAATGTCAAATTAAGAGCG
This sequence comes from Simmondsia chinensis, assembly GCA_018398585.1. Classification (NCBI taxonomy): domain Eukaryota; kingdom Viridiplantae; phylum Streptophyta; class Magnoliopsida; order Caryophyllales; family Simmondsiaceae; genus Simmondsia; species Simmondsia chinensis. Next base: position 5,644,860 of record JAGTTD010000017.1, on the reverse strand, counting down.
GTAAGGGTAAATGAGTTACCCTTGTTTGGCATTTGGATAAAGAGGTAAAGGTAAAGAGAGTTATAACTAAAATAAGGACAAAATTGTCCATAATTTTTTTTAAAAATTACCCTACCCCCCTTTATCCCCCAATTTAGAGGTTAAAAACTTTACCCCCTTTTACCTATTTTTACCCTATTGCCAAATAGGGGGTTAATAACCGCGATTACTTTGTGGTTGGGTTAGGTATGGTTAGAGTGTGCTAGTATAAGGAAAAAGCATCAGGAATAGCAATTTTTTCAAGTCAAACTAGGCATTTTGCTGGCTGGATATGAGTATGAAATATGAAGAACTCTTGTATTGAATTGATGAATAAAGAGGATACATATGAGGCCTTTATATCGGCAAAGATAAATTACATAAGGACGAAAATGCCCTTGGACTTAACATAAATACTAGGGGTATAGTTGTAATACCCAAGCCTAAGAGAATATGCTAGAAAATATTCTAATACACCTCCTCAATCTGAGCGTGGTGGAAGTACACGAAGACTAGTCCGGTGTTGATAGAAACAATCAATGGAGAGCCCCTTGGTGAAGATATCAGCAATCTGTTTTTCTGTAGAAGTGTAATGAACCTGGAGATCACACTTAAGTACCTTTTCACGGACATAATGAAAGTCCACATCAACGTGTTTGCTTCTGTCATTGGAGGTAAGGTTGGCCTCCAGGTAGGATGCGGAAACGTTGTCACAGAAGGTGATGATCCGGCCAGGGTGACGAAGACCGGGATCTCTCATGAGGTAGTGGATCCAATAACTCTCAGCAACATCCTGCACAATGGCACAGTATTCGGACTCGGTGGTGGAATTGGAGATAGTGGCTTGCTTCTTGGTCCTCCAAGAAATGAGATTTGGACCAAAGTAGAGAGCATAACCTGTGGCGGAGCGTCGTGTGTCAAGGCAGCCACCCAAGTCAGCATCAGCAAAGGTAGTGACTGTGAGAGTGCGAGCAAGAATGATGGAGAGACCATGATCCGGAGTTGCCTTGAGGTATCGAAGAATGCATTTCACAGCTTGCCAATGAGGGGTGCGAGGAGCATGCATGAACCGGGCGACGAGGTTGACGGCATAGTTGATGTTAGGTCGAGTCATGGTGAGGTACTGGAGAGCCCCCACAGCACTCCTGTACTCAGTAGGATCCTCAAGAGGATCCCCATCACTTAGTGAGAGATGTGCTCGGGTCAGGAGGGGGGTTTTGACTGGTTTGGCCTCCCATAGGTCATGCCATTGTAGAAGATTGATCATGTATTTGTGTTGAGAGAGGATAAGGTGATTGGATATGCGTGTGACCTCAATTCCAAGAAGGAAGTGAAGAGGGCCTAGGTCTTTCATCGCAACCTGGGTAGAGAGTGAGTGAACCAGTTGACTACGACGGGAGAGGTCAGTGCCTGTGAGTATAATGTCATCGACATAAAGTAAGAGGGAAGTGCTGTGGGTTTTAGTCTTGTGAATGAAGAGGGAAGGGTCAGCACAGCAACAGGTAAAACCAGGACTAAGTAAGAACGCACTAAAACATTACAACCAGGCTCTGGATGCTTGTTTCAGACCATACAACGCCATATGTAAACGACATACGTGGTTTGGAAATTTGGGATGTATGAAACCTTGAGGTTGTTTCATGTAAACTTCTTCCTTAAGGTGACCATGTCGGAAGGCTTTTTTGACATCTAACTGGAGAATTGACCAGTTGTATGTCACTGCAACAGTAAGTATAAAGTGTATGGTGGTGGGTTTAACAATAGGGCTAAAAGTTTCTTAGTAGTCAAGGCCTTCACATTGGTGAAAATCCTGAGCTACAAGTCTGGCCTTCAAGCGTTCAACCAAGCCATCCACTTTGTACTAAACCTTATATTTCCACGTACTTCCTACAAGGTTCTTAGAGGGTTCATGGGGAACTAAATCCCAAGTGTTATTGAGAATAAGCGCATTAAATTCGTCCGCCACGGCTTCTTGCCATTTCGGATTTTTCACAGCCTGTGAGCAGCATGTAAGCTCTTGGACAATGGTGATAGAAGAAAGGGAAAAGGGGTACTAAGTTTTGCGTATGCCCGTTTTAAGCCGTGTTTGCATTGGGTGTGCATTGAGGGGCAGTCCAAGCAAAGTGGGGCCCACAAGTGGAGGGTTAGGTTGTGAGGGTGAGGAGGGGACCGAAGGTCCTGACTCGCAAGTGCTCACGGGAGAGGAGGGACACGTAGGGGCCTCGAGGGGAGGGGATTCGAGTGCCTCGGTTAGGGGACCAGGAGGTGTGGGAGGGGTGTGGACCAACAGATTAACCATGGGTGCATGATCCAGTGCCTTGGTGAGGCAACTAGGAGGGGCGGGTGGGGTGGGGTTCGATGGAGGCAAGACACGACTAGTCGTCGCAGGGGTGGTGGGGGTTATGCGGTCGGACACAACCGGGGGGAGGTAGTGTCACCCAGCAGCCGCTGCGTAAGGGGAAATGGGGGAAGTAGCTTGTGGGTTAGAACAGATTATTATCGGTGGAGAAATTGTGACATCAGAGACTACTTTGTCGTGATTAGCGAGTTCATTGTAAGGAAAACCATTTTCGTCAAAAATCACATGCCTACTCATATATAATTGGTGATGTTTAGGGTAAAAGCACTTGTATCCCTTATATCGAGCAGCGTAGCCTAAGAAAATGTAGGAGGTGGAGCAAGGGGCAAGTTTATGAGGGGCACGAGGTGTGGTGTTCGGATAACATGCACACCCAAAGACACGAAAACGTGAGTAATTAGGGTTGGTTTGAAAATTTTTTTGAAAGGGTGAGTTGTTTAAAAGATTTGGTGTGGGAAGATAGTTTATTATAAAACAAGCAGTGCAAAAAGTATCATCCCAAAACTCATAAGGTAACCAAGAGTGAATTAAAAGCGTCCATGCCATTTCAGATAAATATCGATGCTTGCATTCTGCCACCCCATTTTGTTCGGGGATATCAGGACAAGATAGACGGAAACGAATAATAGCATCGCGACATAGAGCATTCATGCATCGATAATCATATTCACCCCCGCCATCACTTTGGAAAATTTTAATTGTTGAATTAAATTGATTTTGAACGAGGTTTTTGAAAACGGTGAAAATTTCATAAACATCATATTTGCGCTACATCAGATATAGCCAAGTGAATCTAGAATAATCATTGATAAAGAGGACATAATATTTATAGGCTGAATTAGAGTAGATAGGGGATTGCCAAACATCAGAATGTATTATTTGTAAGGGCAAAGTAGTCTTGCGTAATACACGTTCGGAAGGTAGTTTATGGGACTTGCCTAAGCAACATGAATTACATTTATTCAAAAATTTAAGTCGGGGAAAAAAATTTTGCTTACATTATAAATCGAGAATAGAATTCCCTAGATGACCTAATCTCTACTGCCAAAGGTCACCATTCTTTACTTGCGCTACGAAGCCAACGTTGTGTGGTGAAAAACCGTATAGAGACCCATCACTGGGTACTCGTGGAAGCGGCGTCCCTGTGGTTTTGTCCTTGACACAAAAACAATGGGAGTAAAACTCCACCCTACAATTGTTATCATTACAAAGTTGTTTAATTGTTAAAAGATTGTGGGTTAAGTTAGGGACAAGCATAACATTTTTTAGTGCAAGGGATGAGTGTCATGTTGGTATTGAGGTTGAGCCTACATGTGTCACAGGGAGTAAAGCACCATTGCCTACAAATACACCTTTATGACCAAAATAAGGAAGAAGGTTTTTTAGAATACCTAGGTTGGGCGTCATATGATTGGTAGCACCGGATTCAGGGTACCAATTGTAGTCATGCGGTTCTCCAATTGAAATGGCAACGAGCAAGTGAGAGGGATCTGGGACGGAGAGGTTGTCAAACTGATGTGGACAGGTGATTACCGTGTGACCAATTTGAAAGCAGATTTAACAATATGGGGGACCAGGTCCGAGCACACCTGCACCAAAATGGGGGGGGGGGGGGGGGGGGGGGGGGGGGGGGGGGGGGGACCAAATGGGGGTTGAACTAAGCCGGGGTAAGGGGTCCACCAGAGGGAGGCGGATAGTGTTGTTTAATAAGGGACAAGAAAGCGTTGCAGCAATGTAAGATCTAAGACTTCGATCCGTACGAACCCACGTGAAATAATCAGGGTTAGGGTAGGTGGATCCATTGGGGAGATTGATTTGGGAAGAGGGGCAAGGGTAGGTACCGTCTATAAACCCTAACAACTAATCTGATATTAATAGCATGTTGAATTGTTTGCGCTAGGGCGGGTAATCAGTTGTTGATTCAAGTTTAATGGTCACAATGCTAGTAATATTGGAGAGAGGGATTAAAACAGGGGAGGGAGATTGATTGTATAGATTAGGGTTTATAGTGTTAGGGTTAAGTATATTAGATACAGGGGACCCGAACCCTCCACCAACACTAGGGAGTGAGGATGGAGGGACAGCGGCACCACCTGTCGCAACACCAGAGAAGGCGCCAGTGGAGGTGGTGCCGGTGAAGCCCATGGGAAGAGAGGGGAGGGAAAATAGAGAGGGTAAAGAGGTAGGGATGCCCAAACCAAGTCCCGGGGTCACTATAGGGCGCCCAATTGGTAGTGGAGTACCGGAGATGGCGACACCGGCATCGACCAACCGAGGAGGCAAGGTACCGGAAGCGATGGAGCCGACATGAGGAACGTCGGACACCACTTTTGGCAACTCGACACCCGCTGCAGATAGTGGGAGACCAGCACTGGAGGGTTCGCGCTCCACCAGCGACGTGGTGGCATGAATAGGGGAAGAGGGAGAGAGAGCAGCAGCATAGGATCGACTAGGGTTAGATGCCATTGAAATTAAAAAAAAAAAATAGAATTCAATACTATGCAATTAAAGAAAGGAATTAAGAACAGAAATTGAAAAACAGAAGTAGAAAGAAAAGAAAAAGAAATCAGAACCTGGAGGGCTCTGATACCATATGAAATATGCAAAACTCTTGTATTGAATTGATGAATAAAGAGGATACATATGAGGCCTTTATATAGGCAAAGATAAATTATATAAGGATGAAAATACCCTTGGACTTAACATAAATACTAGGGGTGTAGTTGTAATATCTAAGCCTAAGAGAATGTGCTAGAGAATATTCTAATAATGAGCTCCCCCTCCCTTCGGACTAGGGCAAGGTGGGAACTATCTCTCCTAAACACGTACCAATTAAATAATGTTTGGACTCCTATTTGTCCCATTATTTGTTGCAAGCATAATATTTATCACCATATTCATCTTGTCATACTGAACTCATATTTTTACCCATACCATTACCCTTGGATATCCAATTTGCCCTACCTCTTGTTACAATCACACCTATATCACGATTATTCTTAGGGACGTAAATGAGTTGAGCTAAGCTCAAGTTTGACAAGTTCAAGACCTAGCTCACCAACATTTAGCTCAACTTGAGCTTGTCTAGAAACTTACCCAGCCTAAAGACTTCAAGCTTAAGCATGAGTACTCTCCAACTCAGGCTTCGGCTCAAAGTAAGCTCGACAAGTGTCAAGTTAAACTCATCTTATTTAGACTTACTTTAGCTTAATCTAGACTCATCTGGGCTCAATTAATCTCAAGTTCGGCTCACTTGGACTCGAACTTGGCTTGAATATGTTCATTTTTACACTCATAAATTGTTCTGCGTTTGGGTCATTTAATCCAGGAGCCTATCAACTCAAGCTTGACTTCACTTGACCCCAATTCATTAAAGTAAACTAGCCAGCACAAGCTCAAAGGAAGTCAAGCCTTTCGACTTAAGAGTTACTTACACTAGGGGTGTTCAATGGGAGAACTAGGTTGGGTTTGACGCCAATTCATAAAGATCCAATAATCTTGGGCCTAAAACCCCACCCAGACCCATGGAAAGAATCTTAAAATCATTCTTCTAGTTTTGGTTACTATGGATCATGGGTAACCCATTGCATTCCAACATAAAGAAAGACGGTGTTGGATTCTCAAAGACTTCATAACTGATGGAAACATTGAACAAATATTACATGTACAATGAAATAATTAACTAGTCCCCTATGAACATAGTCTAGTGGCAGAGAACACCGGCAGCCATACACGTCACTCGAGTTTGAATCCCCCACTAAGAAACTTGTGACTCCCCTTTTGAGGAATTTAAGGGGTGCTTCCACCCCCCCGACATTACCAATGTAAAAAAAATTTGAATAATTAACTAAACTTCGGTAACAAATTAGTGCAAGTTTCAGACTTAATGTATTGATCTTGTTGGGAATATATTTCAAAAAAAATTTTGCGAATTGACTAGAGCGGGCACAGCGGAATTCCAATTTAAAATTCCTAATTCTAAATCTGATGCTCTAACCTAATTAACCTATTTAATTAGATCCGGATATTACTCTAATAGGTTTATAATATGACAAACGAAAAACATCAAATAGACACAAATAAAAATATAGTATGTAGAATGAACGAAATAAAGAAAAATAAATTAAATATTAAATACTTAATTTAGACATACTTGAAGCGCGAATCCCGATTACAACTTGAAGATCTAAAATTGATAGAAGAACTCTTGACACCTCAAGGTCTCTTTTCATAATGACCTCTTCTAGCACAGGAAGTGTGAGTTTCCAAAAATATTTAATTTAGGAAAAATTTTGAAACAAAACTTTCCCTTCAATCTTTCCAAAAAAAAAAATTCAAAAAAAAACACTAAACAATAATGTAGAAAACTCCTAAAATAATTTTAGGGTTTTCGTCGTGGGAGAAAACTAGGTTCCAAGGCTAGCCTTAATTTTCTTTCCACAGCTCAAACGCATCTAAATACAAAACAAATTATTTTTTTTTAAATGAATGTGAATACTATATTTATCACATTATATATTCATCTCATAAATATTTGTTTAAGATAAAAATTTATTTATCACATAAATAAATAATTCTTCTCATGAATTCATTTTGAAATGTTTTCATATGATGCTTAAGTTGAGGCTTGCGAAGAGACCACCAGAATAATCTAACTTTAACTCAAAACTGGCCAAATTTGATTATCATCAATTGATTACCACTTAGTAAAACTTAATTCTACTAAATAAGTTTTAGAGTAAATTACAAAAAATCCCCTGTCTTTTGCTTCAAAAAAAAAAAAAAAATCCTCACAAATAAAAGCACTCACAAAACTCCCTCACTGTTAAAAATTTATCATTTAACCCCATTAAATTTTTTTTTTTTTACCATGTTGCACCCTAAAAATAAGGGGGTTAATATTTAATTATATTTCAGAAGGGGGTTTATATTATTAGGAAAAAAAATTATATTTTTTGCTATAGAATTAAGAAAACTTTATATATATATATATATATATATATTGGTAAATCAGTAATAAATACCATATATGATCAAAAATATATGTACAAGTCTGCGAGAGGCATACCCCAAGCCAAGGCCAAAAGGCCTACATCAAAGAATCAATCAAAGAAAGAAAGAAAGCAAAAAGTATCAACGCTCAACATGACCAAACAAAGAGAACAAGCAAATGAAAGCAATCAAAGCTAATGCTCAATCCCCCACTCCTGCAGAAGCTGCGAGTGGCGATGATCACCACGAAGCGTAGGAGCAGCAATAAGACGGCTGCGGACCAATCCTGTGATCTCCTCAGTGACAGCTGCAGAAGGCCTGGACTGGGAGTGATGAATCCTCAGGTTACGCTCATACCAGAGGCTGTAAACCGTCGCGGAGAAACAAAGGCGGGCAAGGATCCGATCCACCCCACGACTATGGAGCCTGGTAGCAGCCCACTGAACCAGATTGCGCCATGGAAGCGTGGGCCAGGAAAAAGAGGTGCGAGAGGATACCCTGGACCAAACAGTAGTAGAGTAGCTGCAGGTGAAGGAGAGATGATCATGCGACTCAACATCTGACTTGCACAACATGCAAGTAGCCCGTACATCCTGCACTCGATGTCTCAACAGTCTATCAAATGTCCATAGTCGCTCACAAGAGGCAAGCCACAAAATGAAGGAGTTCCGCGGGATGTGAAGCTGGAACCAAAGGAGATGATGGATGGAGTCCTCCTCCCTCCGACTGCAAATCATCTCCCATACCGATCTAGTGGTGAAAACCCCAGATGGGTCCCTCATCCATCGTATACTATCAGCTACCCTTGGTCGGGGCCTGAAGTCAATAGAATCCCAGATAGGAAGTAGCTCATCAATATCCCATGGGAAACGCCACTGATCACCCTCAATAATATCTGAAACTCGAGAGCCCAAACGGTGACCAGTGGAATGGAGGAAGCGGAAAGTGAACCACCCCTCCAGACGTCCACACAGCAGCCAATAATCGGACCACAAAGCAGTGTCCTAGCCATCACCAATGATATGCCGAAAAGCCTCAGCACAAAGCGATCGAACACCAAGAATGCTCCTCCAAGACCATGAAATCGAACCTCTTGACTGAATATCCCAGAAGCACTTCTCTTGGAGTCAGTTGGCATGAATCCACCGAGGCCAGAGAGAGTCACGATCAGTGAGTAGAACCCAAATATGCTTCATGAGAGAAGCCTGGTTCCACTCATGCAGACGCCGAACCCCGAGACCGCCCTCCCTACAAGGATAACAGAGATGTTCCCAGGAGACCTTGGCCCCACTCGGACCCAGAGAAGCTCCCTTCCAGAGAAAGGCTGCAAGATTCAACTCAATCTTCTTGATCATCAACTTCAAGAGAATGAAGACAGATGACCAGAAGACCTGAATAGAGAACATGACCGATCTAATAAGCTGCAAGCACCCGACATAAGATAAAGCACGAGATGTCCAAAGCTGGATGCGAGCAAGGATACGGTTTAAAAGAGCCTTACAGTCGATGAACCGAAGCCTCGTCGTGATGAGCGGCACCCCTAAATACCTGACCGGGCACTGACCCAACCGGAACCCCAAAATATCAAGGAGAGTCTGCTGAAGCTCAGAGTCAACCCCAGTAAAGAAGATGGTGCTCTTTGCTGCATTGGAGGACAACCCCGACAGTGCAGTAAAACGATCTAAAGTCTCACGAAGAACTAACAAACTGCCTTCATCAGCCTCACTAACAATCATAAGGTCATCAGCAAAGCGCAAGTGAGTAAGGCTGGTACTCTGGCAACGAGGATGCAAGCGAAACCTCGGATCAAAAGATGCACGGCAAAGCAAACCCCGTAAGCCCTCCATGGCAATAACAAAGAGGTAGGGCCAGAGAGGATCCCCCTGCCTGATGCCCCTGCTCGTGCCGAAAAAACCATGAAGCTCACCATTAATGGCGACTGAAAATCTGGCTTTGGCAAGACACTCCCTCGCCCATCGAATCATGACCTCACGTATACCCATACAGCGCATAGCAGTAAGAATGAAGTCCCAGTGAACCGTGTCAAAAGCCTTGTGAAGATCAACCTTCAGAGCGCATCGAGGCGAAAGCGTCTCAAGGTGCTAGTCGCGCAGAAGCTCCTGAGCCAACATAATACAATCAGATATCCTCCACCCAGGAATGAAAGCAGACTGTGAGTCATCAATGATGTAAGGAAGAACCCCCTTCAGCCTGTTTGAAATGATCTTAGTGATGCACTTATAGATCACATTGCAGCAGGAGATCGGGCGATAGTCAGTGAAAGTGGAGGGATTCTCCACCTTCGGGATCAAGCTGATACAAGTGGAGTTCAGAGCGCCAAGCATGAGCCCTAACTGAAAGAAAAATCGGACAGCCCGAACAATATCAGGCCCCACCACGTCTCAAGCCCTCTTAAAAAAGAGGGAGGTATAACCATCAGGGCCAGGCGCCCTATCATCACAAGTGGAGAACGGGCGTCTCTTAGCTCAACATCAGTAACTGGAACATATAGCGGATGAGCCCGATCCTCAGAAAGACGGGTCTGAAAGAGCTCCGAAATATCCTCACAAAGCGGCCCACTCGGCTCTGTCAATAAGTCTCGAAAGTAGGAGACTGCTACCTCAGAAACCTCGCTGTCATCATACGTCCTCCTGCAATCAGCATGAATGATAGAAGAGATCCGGCTCCTAGCCTGCCGATGCGTGACAGACTTATGGAAAAATCGGGTGCCCTGATCTCCCAAAGAGAGCCACTGGATGCTAGACTTCTGACAATAGAAAGCCTCCTCATCCCTACACAGCAGCGAGTACTCCCGAGATAGACGGCGCTCCTCCTCATGAAGTAACATTCTCTCGGGCCCATCATCTAAAGCCCGCTGAGCCTCCATCCAGGCATCCCTCGCCACCACAACCCGAGCCAATATGTGGCTATAATGTCTAGCATTGAGGGCCTTCAGCTCACCCTTCAGCCTCTTCAGCTTCTGAGTGAGCTGAAACATAGGCGTGCCCTCAATACTAGTCTCCCAAACCCTCCTCACAGTAGGTAGAAACTCCTCTGGTCAACCCAAAAGTTAAAGAACTTAAAAGGGAGCCGCGATGTGCGGTGCTCTCCAAGGCCTCTAACTACAAAGGGACAATAGTATGAACATAACTCCCGTGGAAGGAACTCAGCAGATGAGGAAGAAAAAGAGCGAAGCCAACCCTCGCTCACCATGCACCAGTCGAGACGCTTCAGAATGAGAGCGTCCCCATCTAACCCATTGGACCACCTGTAGCGTAGCCCAGAGAACGGCAGAACTGTGAGCACAGAATCATGAACACAGTACCTCAAGTCATCCATGTGGCCAGCCAAGAGTCCCGACCACCTCTCCTATCACTCGGACTGAGGATAGCGTTAAAGTCCCCAAGGCGTATCCAACGCTAAGGAAATTTTAGATATTTATAAAAAAATATATAATTATTTTAATTAAGTTTAGAAGATAAAAAATATTTTTAAAATTTTCATAAAAAAATTATAAGATAAAATATAATATTTTTGCTAATATTATAATGTCACCACTATATAATTAATTAAAATAATAATTTTTATAAATATAGAAAACCCCTTTTTTCTATAAATATGAAATTTTCTTATTTTTCCTCAAAACATAAAATTCTAGCTAAAAGTAAAATTAAATACTTACTATTTTATTTTGAGGGGCAAAATGGTCAAAAAAAAGTTATTTGGAGAAAAAGTGATAATTTTTTAAAAATGAGAGGGTTTAATGAGTGGTTTTATTTGTGAGAAAATTTTTCGTTTTTAAAGTAAAAGTCAGAGAGATTTTCTGTAATTTACCCTAAGTTTTACTGCACTCTAGAATTAAATATATTCACTCAAGAATTTTCTAAACAATTATGATTGTGACAATTAACCCCTCTAGTAGATATCTGTGAGCAAAAGTTACTTTAACTACTATTCTTAATTTTCTCACATCTCTCCCCTTAGTTCCCAACTCACCCTTCTCGAAAAATTTAATAATACAGAAACAATTTTCATATTAATTCTAAATGTCAAAAATCTAGAATACTCTAGCCAAAGATTCTAAAATTTGTTCGAATATTTGCGAATCAACTAAGGGGACATCTTTATCTTGTCAGAGAATATAGATTCCAATAAAACAACTGTTTCTGCCACACTTCATGCCATTAACCAACCAACGTAAGACTCAAGTCAATGCACTTTGACTAATTCTTTTGGCACATCAAAGCAACGAACAATCCATGCATGAGTTTAGACTATTTCCTAGGTTCAGAGTTTTTGACTTAAAGAATTAATTATTTCTTATAGCAGTTAAAGAAACAATTGAATCCGGTAGTTTTGCTTAGTGTTCCAATCTTATTGACAACTCCAACATAATACTCTTGGATCCCTATTCACAAGTGATCAAAAGTATCATATTATAGTTTTATCAGACAAGTTTTCCAAACTTATCACTGACTATGAACATACTTTTACAGCATATCACTAGTTTCATCTAAGTTTATCTGTAGTTCAATCTCATTGACCACTTAAACCAAACCTAACATGTTATCTTGGACTGCATCTATCTCATGGAACATTTTTAGAAAATAATCACACCATGTTAGACTCATAAAATATAATTAGACAATAAATAAATAAAATAATTATATTTATTTAATATTTAAAACTAACTAATTGGGTTTTCCATGACATGCATTCCAACAGATCCAACATAAAGTTTTGAATTTTCTAGACATAAAATGAAGCCCGCTGGACAAACCGATATACACACATCCATGAATGGAAAATAGGTCACTAATTTCGTGATTAAAGTTGATTGGGCTGTTGATCCAAAAAAAAAAAAGTTGATTGGTCTAAATCCGGTAGAAGGGCTTCCTCTACATATCATCCGGGTTGATCTCCTTCGAGATCTTCTCTGCAATCCCTTTTTGCACCAAACGTGTGGGCGTCGTAAAATCAAGTAATTCTTTTAAAAACAACTTTTAAGGAACTAATGGGAAAAAGACTTTGCCTCTTCAATTAATTAATTGAAAATTAGGTCAAAGCTGAATGAATTTCTAAACCCTAATGCGCTAGCTTTTAACCGACCCATCAATTTTAATATAAAATATAAAAAATAAAAATAGAATTCTTGATTTGTCAAAATACCAAGACAATTATCCAAAACTCACAAAAATACGCGCAAACAAAGTCCCAGTTTTAACACGTCATAGGCTGCCATGTGGCACCCTGTGATTCGTCCGCGTCTTGACTAGGTCGCCTCTCGTACCTCGTGTTGGTTGGCGCCGGGGGGGGGGGGGGGGGGTGGGGTGGTCACAGATCACCCCCTTGCAATGATTGGCCGGAGCATGATTTTTTGCTCTTTCCCCTTTTTATTTTTCTATATAAATTAATCTCATCAATTTTTGGGTTTAGTAATAATAATTTATTCAATTCTTGAATAAATAATTTATTTTATGAATTCTCTTGATTTTTTAAAGTACATAATTAGAGGCTTGCTTAAGGACCTCGGGGATAATTTATGCCTAGCTCCAAATAGGTTAAATCTTATTATCATCTCATGACAACAATTAATTATTATTTAGTAAAACTTCATTCTACTAAAAGAGTTTTACTCCAATCTAAAAATAAATATATTTACTCATTAAATTCCCTGCAATAGTTTACTCACAATTGACCCCTCTAATAAATGTCCATAAGAAAAATGACTTAAACTACTATTGTAATTCTTTCTCACATTACCTTCTTAGTTCCCAACTCGCCCTTCTCGAATAATTCACTAATATAGAAAAATGCTTTTGTATTAAATACAAATGTCAAACATATGGAAAGATCTGGCCGAAGTCTATGGAATCAATTCGTATACTTGCGAATCAACTAAGAGGACATCTTGCATTATAAATTCCCAGTAAAATATTTGTTCCCACTATACTTCATGCAATTACCCAACGAACGTAAGACCCCGGTTAAACAATATAACCTGATCCTTTTAGTGCATCAAAGTAACTAACAATTCATGCATGAGCTCAGACTATTTTCTAGATTTAGAGTCATTGTATAAACAAAATATATATATTGCTCACTTCTAATAGTAGTGCAGAAATAAGCGAGTCACGTGGTCCAATTCAATGTAACAATCTCATTGTAATACGCTAACATAACATTCTAGATTACTATCCACATAACCAAGACAAGTTGTCTAAATGTTATATTATAGTCTTAGCAGACAAGTAGCCAAAACTTATCACTGACTACGAACTAATTATTAAATAATAGTTTAATCTATTATTAGTCTATCTGTGGCATAATCTTATCATCTACTAAAACAGATATCCCAAATATTATTTAAATATTATTTAAGAACCTCGTCCATCTTATGGTACATGCTTTGAAAGAAATAGCATCACATACATAATAATGAACTCAAAAACATAAAGACGACAATAAACAACTTTTATTCAATAATAAAAAATATTCACACAAATTGGGTTTCCTAAGTCACCAACTCTAACAAGATCTCGGTTGGTGTTTGTGAAGCAAGGTAATTCTTCTTTTACGTATTTTACTTATATCTTTGTTTCTTGATTCTCACTTTTACACAGGTTAACTTTGGCCTCATCTGTATGAGTTACCAATTTTGTACAGTGATCATGTTGCTAATTATCAAAAATATATATTGTAAACTTTAAGCCAAACTAATTGTAATTTCTTTGAAAAATTATCACTTAGGTATCCTGGGGTTTGACCATTTACCACATACATACCCTAGGCATTTTAATATGTACAATGGAGTACCATGAAGTTTAAAATTTTATCACTTAGATACCGTGAAGTTTTATCATTTAGGTACATTTCTGCCGAAATTTAATAAATTTTAAAAGGGGCCACGATTTTGACACTATATAAGAATTTTTATTAGAATTTGATAATGTTTGTCAAAATGTTGACACAATACATGATTTTGATAATATATAGGCCATTCATATCAAAATCCAATAAATTTTTAATTCTTATTTGCTGAATTTATGCTGAAAAATTGACATTTGTATATGTTACATGTGCCACTGTAGCATTTTCGAGATAATATTACTTAGTTTCTTACAAAATTCATCAAATTTCATAAGATACCTAGGTGATAAAATATTCAATCCTCAGGATACCTCATTGCATATATTGAAACGTCAGGATATCTAAGTGATAAATATTCAAACTTCAAGATATCTAAGTAATAAGTTTCCAATTTTATTGATAGCTAAAGGGCTCGACATTAGTATACATAAAATTAACAAAATAATATAATGCACTTGACCTACAAACAACTAAAATATTTAAAGCAAAAACAAATTTAAGTTTAGTTTTGGGAACAAATTTCATGGAGATTGAATCAAATGCATTGTATTGGGTTGAGTATAATGGGTTTTATGGGTTGAACTAATAAAAACCCATGAAACACATAGGTAAGCTTAAATTTACCCATCAAGTGGGTTGGGAGCGGGGGTTTTGGGTTTACCCAAACCCGTGAATACCCCTAGTTTACTCCAGTGATTCTTGGTCAAGTTTGTTTAAATTGGTTCCTGATGTATTTTATATTACATATTTTATTTCTCATTCCTAAAACATATTCGGCTTTTACATGTGCATTTTGTTGCAATCTAGGTACATTTAGGCTTGGAGTGCAATGGAGCAAAAAAGGCTAAAAAGTGCCGGAATCAAGCGTAATCAAGGCACATTTGAGGACTACTCTAAGAAACCCGAACACGCGTGCAAAAGAAGGACCAATCGTGTAACAATACGGTAACTCAAATAGGTCTCATAGAGTTTCGAGTACTAAACAGTCAATCGACACAAAGAACCGATCAGTCAGTAGCCCGCAGCAGGTCAGGGTTTACATTGGGGCTGCCGGTCAATCGGCTTGATACAGAAGCCAAGTGGGCCGATCGATCGACTGTAGTTGGTTGATCGCAAGTTGGTCATTAAGGACCAACTGTGCCCTATTGGTATGCTTTGCGAGTATAAATAGAAAGGGGGAGCCCTAATTTTTGGCAATCTTGTGCCACATATCCTCTCCTCCTCTCCTTCCTAAAGCCGCTACGAGATCCAAGGGTTCTCAAACACCGAAGCGCTGGTGGTCGGAGTGCCTGGAGAATCAAAGCAAGGATCAACATCAATGTCAATTGATGGAGTCTTCAAGTCCTTAGTTCTAGTCATTATTGTTTTCTCTTTATATTTCATGGTGTTTAGAACTCCCACGGAGGAGTAGACTTTTGATTTAGGGATGAAGGATAGATAGCCGTCCATATCCTATATTTGTATTATACTTTTGACAATAGTTTTGTTATGTTCCCATGTGGAGAATTTATGATTGTTGTTTGGGTTTCTTTGTGTGTGCTTGTAGCCATGTTAAGATCTCCAAACTATTAGCGTTAGTCTACTCGCTTATAGCCTAGACTATAACATAACTGGGTTTCACGCGTTGTCAGGATTGAGGTTTTACCCAACCCTGAACACAATCTTTAATACAAATTAATACTTAATTAGGAGTGACAAAGGAATTTGTTAGTGCTATTGAGATAATCCATGCTACACCTAGGGTGATAAGATATGTTATGTCCTTAAACTAGTTCATTACCCTAAACCCTAACTTAAGTATTAGTTCAGGTTTAATATTGAATTAGGAGCAAGAAAGGCATTAAGTAGTGCTAATGAGATAACCTATGCTACATGTAAGGTGATATGATAGGTGATGCCTTTAGATTAGTTCATTACCAACAACAATAACAACAACAACAGCTCAGTGCCTCAAAGGGCTCCTGCATCAGCAGGGTCGGGGGGGGGGGGGGGGGGGGGGGGGCGCAGCCTTCCCCCTTCCGGGCTGCCCTGAAAGGAGGCTATTTCCGAGGACTCCCAACCTGATACGCTTGTCGGCAGCAATGATGCCTTGCAGCCTGGCATCAAGAGAGCAAATAAGCATATAAGCAGGGCAAAATTAGGCAAATAAAGGCAAAGAAAGAGGTAGTAAACAGATAGTCAATCAGAGAATGGATCGTACAAAAGTGCGTCGAATCTGGACTACCCTAAGGCCTAGAACACTAGTGATAGCACAAAAGGCTGGGCTACCCTGCTCTAAGCCGCTACATCTACTACTCCTATGCTAGCCCTCCATTGGGCTCTATCTAAGACCATCTCCTCCCGAAGGTTTAGGTGGGTAAGGTCTTGTCTGATCATCTCCAACCATCTCTTCTTTGGCCTACCTCTCCTCTCCTGCCTAGTGTTGTACGGGGCTGCTCACATCTCCTGACTGGAGCGGTGCTCGGTCTCTTCCTAACATGTCCAAACCACCTCAAACGTTGCTCCCTTAATTTATCCTCAATGGGGGCCACGCCCAATTCACCTCTTATGACGTCATTCCTAATCCTATCCTTCCTTGTGTGTCTGCACATCCACCGCAGTATCCACATCTCCGCCACCTTCATCTCCTATGTATAATGTTGTTTCATTGCCCTACACTCCGCCCATAGGACATGGTCGGCCTCACTACCATCTTATAGTATCTTCCCTTTAGCTTTAAGGGAAACTTTCTAGCGCACAGTACCACTAAGGCCATTCTCTATTTATGCCATCCTACTTTAATTCGGTTGTTGACATCCTCGTCAACTTCGGCGTTGTGATGTATCATGGATCCCAAGTATCTAAAACTCTCCTTTCTCGGTATAGGGTCCGATCCAATCTTGACGTCTTCTCTGCAAGGCATGGTGGAGGGATTGAACTTAAGCTCTATGTACTCGGTCTTGGATCTATTGACTCGTAAGCCCTTCGATTCTAATGTCCACAATTCTAGCTTCTCATTGACCTCTTCCCGTGATTCCCCCACCAGCACTATGTCATCTACGAAAAGCATACACCCAAGGTACACCTCCTTGGATGTTCCTAGTGAGCTCATCCATTACCAGAATAAATAGATAGGGGCTCAAGGCAAATCCTTGGTGCACCCCGACTTTTATCGGGAACGCATCTATCTCCCCTTCCACTGTGCGTACCCTAGTCCGTGCATCCTCATACATGTCTCTAATGGCCCGGATATATGGCATGGGGATGCCTTTCACATCCAAAACCCTCCATAAAACCTCCCTTGGCATTATATCATATACCTTCTCCAGATCAATGAAAACCATGCGTAGGTCCTTTTATCTCTCCCTCTAATGCTCTATCGTCCGCCTTAAGATTTGGATGGCTTCTATCATTGATCTTCCAAGCATAAATCTGAATTGGTTCTCGGATACCTCTTTCTGTAGTCATAACCTCCTCTCTATGACCCGCTCCCATAACTTCAGCGTGTGGCACATTAGTTTAATGCCCCGATAGTTGGCGCAGCTCTAGATGTCGCCTTTGTTCTTATAGATTGGGATCAATGTGCTCTTCCTCCATTCGTCGGGCATCTTCTCCCCATGAGGATTTGGTTAATAATTTAGTCAACCAACTAATGCCCTTCAGTCTGAGGCATTTCCATGCCTCCATGGGTATACCACATGGGCCAACTACTTTACCCCTACCCATATGTTTTAGGGCTTCCATGATTTCCTCGGGGCTAATTTTCCTGTAATTACAGTGGCTCTGGTGGTCCTCAGATGTTTGAAGATCATTAAGGGATATCTATATATCCCCCTGTTCATTGAACAGATCATGGAAGTAGGCCCCTAAATTAAATATTAACCTAGGCTTAGTGCTTGTGACCTAAGCCTCTTAAATCATTGTTATAGTGGAATATAAGACAGGACACGAGTAAAACTACCTTGAATTCATTCCCTGAACTAACCTCAATTGAATTGACACCTTTAGTTTATCGTAAGGTTTGTTAATTTAGTAAACAAATCACTCAAACAGCAAAATACCCTACCACTCATTAATAATGAAGTCCAACTTAAATCTAATTCTTTGTGGATACGACCCCCATAACCGATTTAGCTACAACGATCTCATATGCTTGCAAGTACACAGTTTTAAAACTGCATCAGTTCCTCATATTTTCATTTGTTCAAAATATTCCATAATATTTGTAAGCTTGCTCAAATAGGTTATTCATCTTTCTTTTTTATCAAAACAATCTCTAATATTTTATTTGATGACAAAATTAGACTCTCATATATCAACCTAAACCTTTTTTTTAATATAAATGAGAAATTTTATTGCAAAAGGAACGAGTACATCAACAAGACATTAATCAAAGCTATCAGAAGACAAACTATTGGGGTACACACTTGCAAATTCGCAAGAATCAGGTAACCAAGAGATCTACAGGTTTTGAGGCTTGTGAACACATTCCTTAAGACTTATTTCAGCATAGGAAATAGTCTCGGAGATACAACGATATCCAAAATGGATGATTGAGAAAGTATGTATGAGGAGAGATAGAAAAGACAAATAAGAATGATGTTTTCACTAGAACAAAATCCCAATTCTTAAAAGTGCTTTCACTTTTTATATGTTCATCGTCCAAACAAGTAAAGACCAAGGGGATATATATAGAAAAATTGTGAAAAGAGACATCTCAAAACACACCCCTAAAAGAGGCACCAAAAGCCGGAAGTTATTGCGCGAAAATCAATTAAAAAACGCACAGCTCTGCGCCGTGCGTTCTCTAAGTTTGTGTGTCGAAACACGGGCTCTATGTGTCGACACACACCTCTGCAACACTGTTCTGTAGGATTGTGTGACGACACACGAGCCCTGTGTGTCAACACACATTCCAATACACATTAAAACACTTAGAATAAACTTTGGGACCAATTTTAAACACTTCATTCATAATTCTTATTGTCATATTTTGAAAATACATCAACATTCCTCCACCATTTTTAAAATACAATCATTCTCACCTACAATGTCCCTAAGTTAAAGGAGGCCTTATAGTGCATCAACGAGGGTGTCTCTTTATTGAACCCCCAGCTAGTGAAGACACCATTACAGTTAATCAGATCGAAAATTGTAGCCTAAGTTTTGAAACATACAACCCATTTGACTAACCGACTATGTCATCACGCACAAGGCGTACTCCCCGTACATACCCATACACCCCCCAGATCGACACTTATGAAGCCTTGTGTCATGTACCCTTCGTGAGTGTTTCAGAGCCAAACCCTTTGTCAAAAATCACTCCTTGAAGCGGCAAAACTTCACAATCACTAAGGTGGACCCCATTGATCATGTCCCTATGATGCGACATTCAGTGATAATATAAAACTGGGTCCATTAAGAGCATACGCTCATCCTCTTAGAAACTCTAACGCAGGTTACCAAGCACTACACATACGGGTTGGAAAAAATCTTTTGTGCTTGTAGTCACAAAGATGACAAGTCTCACTCATTGAACCCGTGACCTAGCGTCATACTAGGTGTCAAGTTAAGGGCCTATCATGGATGACTAAAATGACAAGTTTCACACCATCCCTTTAATTATCAAGTCTCTAGTAATGTTCTCAAACAAGAGATCCACTAGCTTCAGACTTACATTTTCAAAGTCCACAGTGATCACTTAGTCTTTCATGAGTTATTTCACTTAATAATATTTGACATTGTTGTGTCTGAACTTTCAGTAATATATCTCACTCTTATATACTAAAACACATCTTACTATCACAATGGATAGAAATAGTATATATTGGCTTGCGCCACAAAGGGATCGTAAACATAAGACCCGTTAATCATTTTGTTTCTTTATAACCAGAAGCCAGAGCCATAAACTCTATTATCACAGTGGAATTTATAATATGTGTTAGTTTCTTGAAATTCAAGGAACAACACCCCCACCACTTATAACATTTACTAGCTTTTAGAAGCATAGTCCTCCTTATCGGATATACAATTGGCATGCTTGTATTCTTCTATGTAGAAGAGTACTCAGTAATATTAACACAATAACTCATGTTCATTCCAGTACCTTATGTACCATATGCCATTTACCTTTAGTTACATAGAGTTATACACACTCAACTATCTAACAACAAAGGCTACATCTAACCTTTTCAAATTTCAATTATACCATTGGAACACTTTCATTTGGTTCTAAATTTTCACACCAAATTGCAACATGTAATCAACACATACATACAACGAATCCTCTGATTTGTTAAACTTGTCATATGCACTCTTCGGATTTATTAACTACCTCTTTCAAAAGGCAACATCGCTAGATCACATAGTCTCGTCATAGTATCTCAATCTATGATACAATAATATTGAACTTTGACATTTATATTATTTCTAGTTCATTCCTCTACAAATATATAAGTCCGATCACTACGCATTCTCTTTTCATACTCTTTGACTCTTTCAAAGCTCTACAGTCTTTCTAGGGATATACCCTCAAACATTATTTTCATTATAACACACTTTCATTCACATTATCACAATGCATCATTCAATATCAATGAAAGACTCAATGTCACTTTCTATGTGCTTATTTACATTTATATCTTGGATGTTCACTTCACCCATAATTCAGTCATACGAATATACATGCCATTTATATGCATCAAACTTTATGGGTAATATAAGAGTCATCAAAATTCATTATTACAGACTCTTTAAATTTCTCACTTTGATGGCTAACAATATCCTAACATGTGAACACAACATCACATAATAATCTTATTTACCATGCAACAATTGCATATAACTATTACTCAATTTGAGTTTTTAACATTCATTGTATAAATGCACTTCATTTTAACCGACTACTCAATCATCATATACATATGCCATTAAAATGCAAGTAATCTTTACTTCAACCGCATTAATCATGATGAGTGATAAAATTTTTACATATGCATGCTGCTTTCTATTGGAACAATACATCAAATAACATTGGAAAACCAACCAAAGATATATGGTCAGTTATGCAATTATAAATCATCATTTCCAAGTGCTTTAATACAATTTCTCTCATCATTCTTAATCATGAATCTTAATGTGAATTTCTTTATATCAGTCATACTAGGGATCATATATAAAATCACCATACATTTCATGATCCACTAATTCCATTCAAATTCACATCATTTTTATTTATTAAGCAAACAAACGGCATTCATTTCATAAATAACCAAGCCGTAAAGTTCATAACCACAGTAAGGTTCATGGACATATTGGCCTCATAACCACATCAACATATATGGTTATACAAATCATGTTCTATGATGCATCAGCTTCAATTTAATAAAATCATACATCCATAATTTTATTAACATGCATATGAGCATTAATCGCACAACCATATTAATGTCCATGCTCATACTTTCATATCTATGGACATGCATGTATTAGTTATATTAACTAACATGCATCATCATTATAACTCCATTAACATATATACATGATTATACTCAAACTTCTTTCATGATTCTCCAACTCCACTATTGTTCACTCCATTATGCCATAACATCAATTCCATCAATGAACAATACGTATAGGAGATTGACTCAATTATCGTCAAAACAAAAATGTGTCAAAATATCCACGTTTATATTCTACTACGGGCTTATGTCCACATAGTTATTAGCATACATGTATTAAACCTCAATCTAATTGATGTTCATACGACAATGAATTTAACTACACACAATGCACAATTTCCCATTTGTACCAAATTATAAATACCTTTTTATATTTCATGAAGAACCCGTTGTTATTTTCAATTCGTAAAATACATGGATCATAGTCAACATACTTCATTCACTTATTTATTATTATTAGTTTTGGCATCGTCTCGGCGTCCGGTTTCAACAACAACGCTGAACAAGGATATCCCTTTTAGCATCGCCTTGACATCTGGTTTCAACAACCACCCAAAACTCGAAATTTCACTTAGAAAAATATCATCAGTTACTAGAATGAACACAACCCATATCTTGCCATGGAGTAAATATTTTCGCATTACACTATATATCAATTAAGTAGAATTCGTGCATGATTTTGACTCCAATATAAATTAAACCGCCAGAGTATCAAGTGAGACTCGATGGCATGATGGTAAGGAGTAACAATGTGGCAGACCACACACAAGGTCGCGGGATCGATCGCCGCGTTGCAACAAATGCACGCATGAATGACAGTATGAGGAAAGAAACTGCAGATAATTAACCGCTTTCTTTTTATTTATTTTCATTTTCATTTTTTTTAATATTTCCAAATTTACACATATACAATTTGACTATTGTATATAAAATTTGCATACTTTCGTCATCTGTATGCACTCAAAACTCTAACAGAGGACGATAGAAACATAATGCTGGGATTTCATTTTGAATTTTATACCCACATCATATATGTGACAACAGGTATGTATATCTAGTATTTAGTTAATTAAATTCATGCAATATTGAACAGTAACATATACAAAATTCTGGCGGTTTTCATTGCAATATTTTAACCCTTTTTTTTTAATTTTCGCTTTGATAAATTCACATGATTTAACATCATTTGATTAAATTTCATGTATGATTTGATCAAACTTCATGATTCACAACCATCATGAATTCAAAGGCACTTGATCATAAATTTATGATCCAAACATTCTATGTGTATTTTACTTTCATCTTGAAATCACATGTATACTCATCATTGATCAATATTCATGATACATAACACATCAAAACAATGACTAAATTGAAAATTAGGAGTTCTTATCTTTGGAATTTCAACCCCACAAGTATATATAATTTCATGCATAAACAACAATACATCAACCACTTCTTCTTAGGCATTATAGAACTTCATGATTTTATCCCGAATCAAATATACGAGATTTCACATTGCTTGTTTCCATTTATTAGATGCAACTCAAAAGGCATAAAGGCATTTTACTATTATCCTTATGTATGCCCAAATTGACCATCATCATGAACTCTTGAATTATGTTATGAAGCCATATGCAAATTAATCAGGTGCATCATCAACAAAGTACAAACACAAATTCTCATTCACCTTAGCGCATCATGGTTTCATAAATTCCAAAATTAAATGGCATACCTTTGATCCATAGTAATTCATACAAAAGATAGATCCAAGAAAGGTCCCAATCCTCTCCATTCATCATTTTCTCCAATCTCACATGGTTCTCCATCAAATCACAGAAAGTGAAAACGCCGTTTTAATTAATGAAATAAGTCTTAAGATTGTTGGGGTACGCACTTGCAAATTCACAAGCAATGGGTAACTAAGAGATCTACAGGTTTCGAGGAGTGTGAACACTTTCCTTAAGACTTATTTCAGTGTAGAAAATAGTCTCGGGGATACAACGATAACTGTTAAATTTCCACCGGGCCTCTAGGCCTGACCCACGAGTCGGAATATACGATGTCCACATATAAGCCCTATTGGGGTTCCATTTTAAAACCAATTGGCAGTAGGTGGAGTAACCCACTAGGCTTATAAGGTGATCTCTTCTTTGTCTCCGCTCCAATGTGGGATTCTATTATATAGGCTCACATGTGGAGTCCTCAACACTCCCCCTCACATGTGAGTCTATTTCGAACGCACCCCTCGCCTTCTCCGATCCAATTGGATCCAGCATAATGGAGAGGCCCTCGGAGAACCAAACATAAATGCACCCCTCTTTCCGAGGACACTGTGCCGACAAACTAGAGTTCGGGATCATCCATCCGCTCTGATACCATGTAAAAATTTGAACAATATGAAATACCAAGAGGACAACACAAAATATGAATGAATTTGGATGATCTTCATTCAGGGAGTACTTATCAATTTATAATACAAGGAATAGGAAAAGCTTAGAGAAAAAAATAAAAATCCTAGTAATTAAATGAATAAATAGCAACAAAGAAATACAAAGAAAACTCCCATCTTGGCCATAATGGCCGGTTATGAGTTGCAGGAAAAGAAGGGATTCAATTTTGAATTTTGAATTCCTCTCTTCAATGCTAGATCTAGAATTTAAATGCTATACCTAATAATTACAAAAGCAATACAAAAATGCATTGAAATACTAACCAAATAAACCTTCAATTTCTACACTCCCTCTCAAGTTGGAGCATGTAAATTAACAATGTCCAACGTGGGAAGAAATGAAGAAAATAAAGGACAACCTAGAGCCTTAGTAAAAATATCGACCAATTGCCCCGTTGACCGAACAAATGAAGTAGTAATCTCCTTTGCCAATAATTTTTCTCGAACAAAATGACAATCAACTTCTACATGTTTTTTCCTTTCATGAAAACTGGATTTGAGGCAATGTGAAGAGCGGCTTGATTGTCACAAAACGTTATGGCCGACTTCTCAATCCCGACCTTGAGATCACATAACAACCGACGCAACCAAACTAATTCACTTGTTACCGTTGCCATAGCACGGTATTCTGCTTCTGTGGAAGAACGAGAAACAACAGTTTGTTTCTTGGAACGCCAAGAAATATGAGCTCCACCTAGGAATACTATAAATCCCGTTGTGGACCTTCTACTAGTTGGACAACGTGCCCAATCAGCATCACAATAAGCACGTAAGTCAAAATTACACTCATGTGGTAAAAAGATTGATGTATTTTTCTCCGTCTATCAAAATTTAATATAAAACTCTATCTATTAAACACACCTAAATTGAAGTGTAGGGCGAGAGGGTGTCGAACCATAGGGACTAAGAGTGCATCAATTTAATCTATGACCTAAATTGATTTAAGGAAAAGTGATATCTTTGTGTTAATTAATCTAGAAAACGACAATTAAACTAAAGTAATCTACTACTAATCAGGAACGTGTATTAAATTGGAGTCTACGGTTTCGAATCCATCATTAGCCAATTATTTTTGCGTTAACTCTTAAATTGGGATTATTGATTGTCACACGGGTAGTGGTTTAGGCTGTAAGCTTCAACCTACTAAGATAATGTTTTTAGTATTGCATATTGACCCAATCTAACTAAAGCATAAGGAAAATAGGCTCTACCTAACGTATTGTTAATTATTATGTATTGATCCTATCTAACTAAAGCATAGGGAAGATAGGCTTGAAGTAACAATTCGGTTAATATTATTGCTTAATTAATTAATCCTAAGGCTACAAGTACAAAGAATTAATCTATAAATATCAATATCTACAATTAAAGGTTACAAACTCAATAATCATATCAATTGAATAAACAATAAAATTATAATACTTCAAAGTATTTATCTCAACCAAGCAATTAATGTAAACAATCAAATTAACCCGAATTAAAAGTAAACAAAAGTAAAGGCTAAGATTTCATCTAACCCC
The DNA here is from genome assembly GCA_018398585.1 of Simmondsia chinensis. Taxonomy (NCBI): domain Eukaryota; kingdom Viridiplantae; phylum Streptophyta; class Magnoliopsida; order Caryophyllales; family Simmondsiaceae; genus Simmondsia; species Simmondsia chinensis. The sequence goes on along the minus strand of JAGTTD010000017.1, from coordinate 5,619,210 downwards.
AAAGAGCAAGTTAGCTCTCCGTCAAGGATGATCCGGTGAAGGAGGAGATGAACGAACTCATATCGGTCTTCACTCTAATTTTGCTCTCGTTCCAATTTAATGACAAAGAAAGAAAAATCAAAATCTGAGAGAGAGAGAGAGCTACTGTGAGGAATCAAAAGCCCAAAACAGAGAGCCAAATTCTCTAAATCCCAAAAACAGAGTCTAACTATCACCCAAATCTCGATTTAGAGCGATGCCTCACAACCCCAGTGAGCTGGGCTTGGTGTTTCAGGTCTGGAGGTGTAGGCCTGGGCCGAGATAGGTGCGGGTCATGGTTGGGCCGAACTAGTGCGGGTCGGGATAGGGGGTGACGGTGCTACAGGCTGGCTGGTGTGGGTTCGGTGATCTGGTTGGTGATGTTTGGGCCTGCGTTTGCTTGGCCCTAGTTTCGGACTTATATTATCTCTTTCTAATCTCCAATTGACTTGATTTAATTATTTACGCATCGAATTTGTCTTATTTGCACCAACAATTGACAATTTCTGGAACTTTAATTTCAAACCTGCTAAACATAAAAATTGCCAAAATGAGTGTAGAATTATAATTAAACAAGTGCAAAATAATTAAAATAACAATTAAAAGATGCGTAAATCTAAGACGCATCAAAGATTCCTTGTCCCGATGTATCCTTAATGTAATGGAGTACTCGAAAAACTGCTTCTAAATGCGAAACTCGAGGATCATGCATAAACTAACTAAGAACCCGAACTACATAACAAATATCTAGTCGAGTAATCGTAAGATACAATAAGCGTCCAACTAGATGACGGTATTGACCTGGATCCTCAATAGGATCTCCCTCTTGATCAGCTAAATGATGATTTTGTATGATTGGGGTATTAACTGGTTTCACACCTAAAAGACCGGTTTCTGACAGAATATCAAGTGCATATTTACGTTGATTTAGAACCAACCCATCTTTAGAACGAGCTACCTCTATACCAAGGAAATATTTCACGGGTCCCAAATTTTTGATTCCGAATTTCTCATTAAGCACGGTTTTCACCCTTCCTATGTAACTTACATCATTCCCTGTTATTATAACATCATCAACATATACCAACACTGTCACAAAAGTGGTACTATTCGAGAAAGTAAACAAGGAATAATCCGACTTAGATTGCGCAAAACCAATCGAAACCAAGAAATTAGCAAACTTCAAATTCCAATTGCGAGAAGCTTGTTTAAGTCCATAAAGAGACTTCCGCAATTGACAAACTTTACCCCTATGTTGATTTTCGAAACCTTGAGGTAGCTTCATATATACTTCTTCTTCTAAATCACCATGTAAAAATGCATTATTAGTCTAATTGATGAATTACCCAATTTCTTGCTGCAGCTACTGCATGAACACATCGAACTGTTACTAACTTTGCGATAGGGGAAATGGTGTCATGATAATCTATACCTTCAACTTGGGTATACCCTTTTGCCACAAGATGTGCCCTGTAACACTCTACGGATCCATCGGATTTGTACTTTACTTTGTACACCCACTTCAAATCAATTGCACGTCTCCCGAGTGGTAACTCTTCCAAAGTCCAAGTCTTGTTGTGCTCTAAAGCCTGTATCTCCTTCTCCATAGCCTCCCTCCAATGAGGAGACTGTACTGCCAGTGCAAAATACTTTGGCTCATCACAAGATATGATGGCCCCAAGAAATGTCGAATGAGAGTTAGAAAATCGTGCGTTTGTAACGAAATTTGATAAAGGAAAACTTATACCTAAGTTGGCCAAAGGAGTTGTAGGACGAGGACGGGCTATAAATTCCGGAATATCACACACATAATCTCGATATTTGATGGGTAAAGAGCGAACTCGTGTAGGTCTAGTCGTCCCCAACCCTTGCTGCCGCAGTTTGGCCACTGCCGGCTGACTGACACCTTCTTGTTGGTATCGGTCAGCCACCTCCTTTGCTGGTGGCTGGTCTGCGGCATCACCACCAGCCTGTGGTGGTGCCATAGGCCCTTCCCAAGCTTAATCCCTCGATACATCATCATCAATAAATCGAGCAAAATTTTCTGGTAAAACCTAAACATTATTTTCACCCTTGCTTTCAAGAAACGGAAATACCTCTTCATGAAACCCTACGTCACAAGAAACATCCATTTTCTTGTTATGTAAATCATAAACTTTATATCCCTTTTTTCCATGAGGATATCCAATAAAAACACAACGATTAGCACGGACTCCAAATTTATCCTTTGAGCGATCCTTCGTTTGCATATAACATAAAGAACCAAAAACACGTAAATGATTATAAGAAGGCGCCCTTTTCATCAATACCTCAAATGGACAAAGATTTTGCAACCGAGGTGTAGGCATAAGGTTGATCAAGTAGGCAGCGGTCAAAACACATTCTCCCCAAAAATGTTTCGGTAGCCCTGCTTCAAGCCGAAGAGCACGAGCGACCTCTAACAAATGACGATTTTTCCTTTCCACAACACCATTTTGTTGTGGAGTATCCCTGCATGAAATTTGTATTTGAATTCCTTTTCCTGCATAAAAATCAAGCAAAGGTCCAAATAGAAATTCTACACCATTATCACTTCTAACTTGTTTTATTTCTAAGCTGTACTGAGTTTGTACTAGCTGGCAAAAATCCATAAGACCCATGTGAGACTGAGACTTGTCACGCAACAAATATACCCATGTGCATCCACTAAAATCATCAACAATAGTTAGGAAAAACCGAGCTCCTGTTAAAGACAAAGTACGATATGGTCCCCAAATGTCACAATGTATCAATTCAAAACAACTTCTAGTACTGCTAACCGACAATGGAAAAGGTAAACGAGTTTGTTTGGCTCGATAGCACGAGTCACAAATAATATCAACATCAAAGTTATTCCCAAAATTCAAATGTGGTAAAGTAGACAATTTGGAAAACGAAACGTGACCCAATATTCTATGCCATAGAACTGCTCTTTTGGTAGAATCTTCAACATGTGCAACTCTTAGAACCAACTGAGACTCCAAGAAGTATAGCCCATCCCGTTCTCTAGCGACTCCAATCAGCCTCCTCAATAGAAGGTCTTGTATCACACAAAAATTTTTAAAAAGGTTACAGCACAATTACTATCTCTACATAACTTGCTCACCAAAAGTAAATTGCAATTAAAACCCAGAACTTTCAACACCCTTTCAAGCACTATATCTCTTGATAAGGCTACCCGTCCAATATGAGATACGGGTAAAACAGAACCATTTGGAAGTCTAACGGGCTTAACTGTGTTGTTGACAAATACATCATATAAAATAAAATTCGAAGACACCATATGATCAGATGCCCCTGTATCGATAATCCAAATGTCATTGTTGTAAGAAGTCTAAGCTGTTAAATTAACGCAAGGAGAACTCCCCTCGAGACTAAGTAAGGCCAACAATTGTTGGTATTGAGACCCTATGAGACCAACAATTGGACTATCATTTGAACCTTAACCTGCATCAATCGGCGACTCAGAACCGGGAAGAAGAAGAGGCACGTGCTGCTGGTTGCTGTTTGGTTGAACAGCAGCCGCGGCAGCGTGGTTCGGGGCGGTAGTCCCACCACGTTGCATCCATCCTGCGGGATATCCTATGAGCTCATAGCAATGCTCCTTTGTGTGTCCCTGTCTTTTACAATGCAAGCAAGATAACCAATTATAATGGACGAGTTCCCTCCCATAAAAACATTATTCCCTTTCACAACTAAAGCTGCCACTTCCGGGACAACAATACTACCAGATGCAACACTTTGTTGCTTTTCTTCTTGACAAAGAGTGGAATAAGCACTAGCATCAGAAGGTGAAGGTTTTGTGTTCATTAACTGGGACCTAACCCTGTCAAAAGATGGATCTAAACCCATCAATAAGTCTAAAAGTCTCTCCATATCACGAATAGCCGCGAAGGCTTGTCTAGATCCACATGTGCAAGGCGGGATGGCTACCAAGGTGTACAATTCGTCCCACAAAGATCTTAGCTTGGTAAATAACCAAAACTTGGCATATTCTCTTGTTTTAAGTGTGCAATTTCACGTTTTATTTCATAGATATGTGGAACATTACCTTGGGAAAAACGCTCATTAAGATCTAGCCAAATGTCACGAGTAGTCTCAAAATACGCTATACTAGCATTAATTTCTTTGGAAACTGCGTTTGTAAGCCACGAAGAAACCATGGAGTCACATGCACTCCAATTCTCAAAATCCGGTGAGTTCTCATCCGGTTTCACAATTGAGCCATCAAGAAAACCAATTTTACGTTTAGCATTAAAAACCTTGAAGATGGAACATCTCCAAGCTAGAAAATTAGGCCCAGTTAAGATATCTTGTGAAAAAACAAGCCCCGGGTGATCCGAGGGATGAAGATAAGAAGGCGAGTTCACATCAGGAACTCCCCCTGCAACAGTCATTGGAGCAATAGTTTGATTAGAACTTACGTTTTCCATGACAACAAAACGTAAAATTACAAACAAAATCACGGTAAAACAAGAGAAATGCAACTTACAGTGCCTCTCGACCATGTCAACAAGAGCAATGTTTTGACTCAATCAACCTGCTCTAATACCATGTTAAATTTCCACTGGGCCTTCTAGGCCTGACCCATGAGTCGGAATATACGAGGTCTACATATAAGCCCTAGCGGGGTTCCATCCTAAAATTAATTGGCAATAGGTGGAGTAACCCACTAGGCTTATAAGGTGATCTCTTATTTGTCTCCGCTCCAATGTGGGATTCTATTATATAGGCTCACATGTGGAGTCCTCAACAATAACCAAAATGGATGAAGGACAAAGTATGTATGAGGAGAGATAGAAGAGACAAATGAGAATGATGTTTTCACTAGAACAAAATCCCAATTCTTAAAAGTGCTTTCACTTTTTACATGTTCATCATCTAAACAAGTAAAGACCAAGGGGATATATATAGAAAAATTGTGAAAAGAGACGTCCCAAAACACACCCCTAAAAAAGGCGCCAAAAGCCAGAAGTTATCGCCCAAAAATTAGTTAAAAAACACACAGTTCTGCGCCGTGCATTCTGTAAGTTTGTGTGTCAACACACGGGCTCTGTGTGTCTACACACATCTCTGCAGCACTAATCTGTAGGATTGTGTGTCGACACACATCCCAATACACATTAAAACACTTAGAATAAACTTTGGAACCAACTTTAAATACTTCATTCACAATTCTTATTGTCTTATTTTGAAAATACATCAATACAAACAACACTCCCCATGCACAAACAACCCAACAGAGCCTAACATCTACGACTAGCACACAAGTGGGGAGGACCTAAAGACCGCATTCTTGGCAAGTGAGTCTGCAACTTGATTAATTAAAGATATACAGAAACTATCACTTAATATCTTTAGTTTTGAACATTTATCACCTTCGACATTTACATCTATACAATGAGATACTTTGAGGCTTGAATATTTTATCTTCTAGGTAGCTTAAAATTTGATGAATTTTTATAAAAATCTAACAAGTTTTATAAAGAAAATACTAATATAGTACATAATTATTATAATATATATAAGCCATGTGAAAATTTTGGAAAAAAATTCAAGAATTACAATAAAAATTTTACCTAATTTTGATGTAAACTACCTATATATTACTGAATTCATTTGTTATATCATCATTTTTTGGCAAAGAATAGTTACATTTTAATGAAAATACCTACATATTATCGGAATCATGTTCCACTTTAGCATTTTCCAGCGAAAATCCATCGCATTTATGTTGGATATTTTAATAAAAATATATATTTTTAAAATTATTTTTTTGAAATTTAATATGATTTTTGATGATGTTGTTTATGTTGGAAAATATTTTATAATAATCATGAAATTATATACTAACAACATTAAATATATATAATAATATATATCAATCAAAAACTAACATCATAATATAGATAAATTATACAAACTAAAATATTATACAACTTGGTTTTATAATCATACTCAACAATTCAATACTAAAAACAACAATACAAAATACATTAAATAGGAAGGGTTTTAGAAAACATATTTTGATTGGGTTGAGATACGTGACAACGCTCTCCTTAGAAAGGAAACACCCCTCTTACACGAGTATTGCTATTAAGCTTAAATGCTTTCCTTTCCCAGGATTCAACAACCCGTCATACTTCTATCAGTGTAGCAATGAAAGATCCCGAACTTCAGCTACCAAACTGTCATGGTTGAAGCCATGCATGCGAGGTTTTAGGGCCAAATCGAGATAAGAGTCGGAGCTCTGGGGAAGGGGAATGTGAGAATGAAAGAGAGAGAGATAGATAGAAGAGAGAGAAGGAAGAGAAAGAGTAAAGTTGAGTTGTATTATTATGACCGTACACAGCAAGGGGGTTAGCTAATATACCCCTAATTACAAGTAACAATCTCTAACAACCAATTAACAGCCCAACCAATTAACAACCCAACTAACAGCTAATGAATACAATCAATACAAGAGTACAACTTCCTTACAAATATAATGTGTATACCAATGCTTATTACAATGAAGATAACATCTAAACTAACAATCGTGACATTGCATCCTCCTCAAGGAATCCTTGTTCTCAAGGACTAGCTGTGAACTCAGGGAATTGAGCAGTTAGAGCACTGGCATCTTCCCAAGTAGCCTCGGATTCATCCATGTTGGCCCATTTAATCAACCATTGTGTCACTGCTATATGTTGCCTTTCTACAATTCTCCTTGCAAGAATAGCTTCAGGTGCTACCTTCATCTCTCCATGAGAGTTCAATGCTGGAAGTTGAGGTTGTAGAACAGCATGAGTGCCTAGCTTGCGTTTAAGCTGAGTGACATGGAAGACCAGGTGTATTAAACGCCCAGCTGGTAGTAGCAGCTTGTAAGCTAGCTACCTTTTGAAGCACTTGGAAAGGACCATAGAATTTGGAAGACAACTTTAAGCACTTCCTTACTGCTGCAGAAGTTTGTTTGTAAGGTTGTAATTTAAGGTATACCCAATCCCCCACCTGCAACACCCTGTCAGTCCTCTTTCTATCAGCAAAATGCTTTATTCTAACTTGCGCCTGGCCCAAGTTGAGCCTTAACTGCTGCAGTATGTGCTGCCTTTCATTAAGCCAGTTCCCAATGGAAGCTGTAGAGACAAGGGAGCTTGGAACATGTTCCAGATCTGGCTGAGGTGGAGTATAACCATATAAAGCTTGGAATGGGGAGCATTGTAAGCTGCTATGGTAGCTGGTATTATACCAATACTCAGCTAGTGTCAGCCATTTTTTCCATTGTTTTGGTTTGTACATACAAAACAGCAAAGGTATGTTTCAAGGCACTGGTTTACCCTTTCAGATTGTCCATCTGATTGGGGGTGGTAGGAAGAGCTAAGATGAAGTAAAGTGCCCAAAAGATTAAAAAGTTCTTGCCAAAAATTGCTTAGGAACATTTTGTCCATGTCAAAGATTATACTTTGGGGTAGGCCATGTAACTTGTAAATATTATCCATGAATAGCCTCGCCACATGGGATGAGGTCAAAGGATGAGATAAGGAAATGAAGTGGGCATACTTTTTCAATCGATCCACCACAACAAGTATGGTGTCATACCCTGCAGAAAGTGGAAGGCCTTCGACAAAGTCCATAGCTATTTGTGACCAACATTGGGTTGGTAATTCCAGGGGCTGCAGGAGCCCCGAGTAGGCAGTGTGGTCTGCCTTGCTTCTTTGGCAAATATCACACTCTTGCACCATTTTTTTGACATCAGATTTCATATGAGACCAGTAAAATAGCCTCTTAAGTCGTTGATATGTGGAATTGACTTCAGAATGGCCACCCTCAGGTGAGGAATGCAACAAATGAATAAGTTGCAGCCTAAGATTATGACCTTGGCCCACAACTAGCCTTCCTTTGTACCTGAGAACACCATTCCTGGCAGTAAACCCTGGCTGACTGTCAGGTTTAATCAGTAAAGCAGTGAGTAAATCAGTGCAGAATGCATCAGCTTCATAGCTTTGTAAAACCTCTGTCACCCATGTTGGATGCAGTACAGAGGTGGTGATGGTGCAGCAAGCTGAATCTCCCCTTCGAGACAAAGCATCAGCCACAATGTTTTCTTTACCTTTCTTATAAGATATGGAGTAGTCTAACCCAAGGAGCTTAGACATGCCTTTCTTCTGAACACTGGTTGTTATTCGCTGTTCTAAAAGGTATTTGAGTGACTAGTGGTCAGTCTATATCACAAAAGGACCAGCCTCTAAGTAGTGTCTCCATTTAGAGACGGCCAAGAGAATTGCCAAGAATTCCTTCTCATATGTAAAGTGGCTAATGCTTTTAGGTCCCAAGCCTTTGCTCAAGAAGGCTATTGGCTTATTGTCCTGAATTAGGACAGCCCCTATACCTGTATCACAAGCATCAGTCTCAAGGGTCAAGGGTTTCGTGAAATCGGGAAGGGACAACACTGGGGCACTGGACATGGCTCCCTTTAGCTGCTGGAAGGCTGAATCAACCCCGGAGTTCCATTGGAAACCACCTTTCTTCAACTGGTCAATCAGTGGTTTGGCTATTGAGCCATAGTTTTTAACAAATTTGCGGTAGTAGCCAGTGAGGCCAAGAAAAGACCTCAGTTCCTTAATGTTTTTAGGTGTTGGCCATGATGTCATGGCCTCAACCTTAGAGTTATCAGTTGCCACTCCCTCATTTGAGATAATGTGGCCCAAGTAGTCTATTTGGGATTGGGCAAAGCTGCATTTGGACCTTTTTGCATAGAGGGTATGTTGTTTTAATGTTTGGAGGACAAACCTGAGATGTATTAGATGGCCTTCAAGCAATTGGTTGTACACAAGTATGTCATCAAAGAAAACCAACACATACTTGCGCAAGAATGGGGAAAAGATTTTATTCATTAAGGATTGAAATATAGCAGGGGCATTTGTTAAGCCAAATGGCATTACTTTGAATTCAAAATGGCCATGGTGGATTCTAAAGGCTGTTTTATGGATATCCGGTGGATGCACCCTGATTTGGAAATAGCCGGCCCTAAGGTCCAACTTGGAAAAGATGGAGGCTCCTCTGAGTTCATCTAATAGATGATCAATATGGGGAATAGGGAACCTATTCTTTATGGTTAAGTCGTTAAGCTGTCTGTAATCAACACAGAAGCGCATGGTTCCATCCTTCTTTTTGACTAATAAAACTGGTGAAGCAAAGGGGGAACAGCTAGGTTGTATGATGGAGGATTCAAGCATTTCCTTGACTTGTTTTTCGATTTCGTTTTTTTAAAGAAGGAATACCTATATGGTCTTATGTTGACTGGTTTGGAATCTGTTTTAAGTGGTATATGATGGTCATGGGGTCTAGGAGGGGGCAAAGAGTTGGGTTCTTGGAATACCACACTAAACTCATCAAGAAGTGACATAACTGAAAAAGGTCAAGAGTTAGGATGTACCTGAGGCCTTTCCTAACCTTGCACGAGCATTAATGTTGCCACAAAAAACTCCTCCTTATTGCATAGCCCTTGCAACTTCTGGCCAATAATGAGCTTGAGAGACCCAAAATCTTGAATCCCTTTGAGGACCACTGTTTTCCCCTCCATGCTAAAAGTGAGTTGTGACAGATTGAAGTCCAAAGATATTGGACTATATTGCTTCATCCAATCCACACCCAGTAGCATGTCGCAGCCCCCTATTTTCATCAATCTGATAAGGTAGGAGAAGGAGTGGGTCTACATTTGCCATTTAGCTAGGCATTGATGCTTACTGACCGTGGTCTGGCCATTGGCGACTGTTATGCCCAGTGGAGAGGTATCCTCTAATGTAAATCCAACCTCCCTTGTCTGCCTCGAGCCAAGGAAACTATGCGTACTCCCACTGTCTATCAGTATAACAATGGATCTCTTGTGCAAGTGCCCAAGGATCTTGAGTGTATTGGTTGAAGAAGTCCCTGTAAGTGCATGGACATACACTTCTACAGCCTCCTCATCGCAAGTATCTAACACATCCCCTTCTGATTCTTGCTATTCAGATTCAAACTCAGTCTCAGGGTCTATATCATGAAGCTCAACAGCCTCTAAGCTGTTTAATGACTGATTTTCACACTTGTGTCCTAGGTAATATCTTTTGTTGCATTTATAACAAAGCCCAGGGGTTCTTTGGGAGGAACCTCTGGACCAGGAAGAGTTATTTTTTGGGTAAAAGGGTTGGTTCTTGGAAGGAAGGGTGTGGGGATTGCTTTTGGAAGAGGGAAATGGGGCTTTGAGGGTATTTTTTGCTTTTTGTAATGAGGCTTCTGTAGCTTTAGAAAATAGTTTGGCCTTAGAAACGGCTTCTAACAGGGTTTTTGGGTTAAGGGCTCAGACCAATGGTTGTATATCAGTGTTAAGGCCAGACACATAAGAAGATAGTACCCCTCACTGAAGGTAGAGTCAGTGCCTAACATCAGGGAGCTGAGTTCTTCAAACTTTTCTTGGTACTCTTGAATGGAACCCGTTTGCTTAAGCTTGTTGAACTGACTCACTACATCGATGTCTTCCTGTTTTTCATATCGTTCATATAGTTCTTGGCAGAATTCGTTCCAAGAAAGTTCGCCCTTGTTAGCTATCAGGCCATCTAACCACAAATCTGCCTTATCATCTAAATGTACAGTTGCGATTTCAAATTTTTGTGAGTCCTCAATCTGATAGATGGCAAAATACTTTTGGCACCTTCTAACCCAACTTCTAGGGTTTGTCCCTTTGAAAAATGGGAAATCAATCTTAGGTTTTGGTTTAAAGCCCTTACCATTAGCATGAGCCCCTGATTGACTTGTCTCCGCATTATCTGGGCAAGCTCCCAAGATCGCGGGTTGGTTAGTTTTTCCCGTGTTGGGTCGGGACTCTTGAAAGAGCATCTCTGCTTCTTGGTCACGTGCGGGAGCTGTAGAACTAGACGAATTTTCCAACAATTGTTGAAGCAAGGTCAACATCCAACCACTAATCTGGGTCATCTAGGCGTTTCCCTGCTGAACAAGCTCGAGCAACTTCGTCTGGTGCTCATCGCTCATCCTCCTCGATTCCTCAGCGGATTGTGCAGATTTCGTGACCAGCTGTACTAGCGTCTGAATCTGGTCCTCTTTTTCCACCATGGGAGAGTGTCGCCTGCCTCGAGCCAGCGTGAATACTTAGGGTTTCGCTTGAGCGAAAATCGTAGAGCACAGGATCAGGCTCTGATACCACTTGTCATGGTTGAAACCATGCATGCGAGGTTTTAGGGCCAAATCGAGATAAGAGCCGGAGCTCTAGGGAAGGGGAAGGTGAGAATGAGAGAGAGAGAGAGATAGAAGAGAGAGAAGGAAGAGAAAGAGTAACGTTGAGTTGTATTATTATGACTGTACACAGCAAGGGGGTTAGCGAATATACCCCTAATTATAAGTAACAATCTCTAACAACCAATTAACAGTCCAACCAATTAACAATCCAATTAACAACTAATGAATACAATCAATACAAGAGTACAACTTCCTTACAATTATAATGTGTATACCAATGCTTATTACAATGAAGATAACATCTAAACTAACAATCGTGACACAAACTCACTATTTTTAAACCAATATGGGAAATCGAAAAAGTTAAACATTTTATCTTGTGCATATTTTTTTCACCAAATTCAATTTAAGGACCAGCATTACAAATCAATTCTCCATCCACAACGGCACATAGCGTCAATAATCAAAATCATTGATTTTATTTGCCTAATGAATATTGAGCATTTAATATTTTTCAATAAAATAATAGAAAAAACAAATAATTTTTAAATAATTAAAATAAGTAATTTTCAAAAGGTTTATGTCTTTAAAATTGATGGTACATTTATATTCAATATCAACAATTATATTCCCATTATGTATTAATAAAACTTAATTCTATGCAAACTTCAATTTGTAATTGAATTACGTACTGTCACTTTTAATTGGCCCTAAATGTTGATAGTTATGTTTATAGTCAGTTATAGTAACATGGCAACAGAAAAGTGAACGGCGGAACCTAAACAATGATTATAAAATGTTTATCTTGTTCATGCTTATGGCACTAGAACCAGACAACTATTATACATATATATAGAGAGAGAGAGAGAGAGAGCTCTTTTATGTTAATCCCTTTACAAAAATCAATATTATTGGTTTTACATTTTTTTTTTTTTAAAAGGGCCTTTTTTTTTGGTGATTAAGTAAGGTGCTATGAATGCTTTATCTTTCTAGGTCGTTCAAACTACAAAAGGGTCAACTAGGGCTGAGCAAAAGTATCTGAATATTTAAAAACCTGAGAAATTGAATTGAACCCAATCCAAAAATAACTAATTTGATTTTAAAGGTTGTTTTAAAACCGTCTACTCGCAAGCATACGAGATCGTCGTAGCTTCGGTGGGTATACGGGTCGTGTCCACAGGGAATCATTGTTAAGTTAGAACTAACCCTTAACAAACAGTTAAAAGTCAGTTGTTTTTGCGTTGGTTTAAGTTATCAAGTAAAACAAAAGCAGTTAAACAATGAAAGTGATGTCAATTCAATTAAAGATAGTTTAGGAAGTGAATTTAAGGTAGCTCTATTCGTATCCTGTTATTATATTTTACTTAGGACGACAATTTGAAGGTCCTAGGCTACAGGCTCTAGTCTTGGGTTAATATAAATTAAGGTTTAGGGTAATGAACTAGTCTAAAGGCATAACTTATCTTAGCACCCTGAGTGTAGCATATGTTATCTCATTAGCACTACTTATTTTCTTTATTACTCCTAATTTAATATTAAATGTTATAAGAGATTGGGTTCAAGGTTGGGTATAACCACAACCCTGACCGTGCGTGAAATACTGTTATGTTATGGTCTAGGCTACAAGCTCTAGACTAATCGCTACAAAATTAGAGATCTAGTTATGGCTACAAGCACACATGCAGAAATACCAAACAATCATGAATAACTCCCTACAGGGGTGCGAATATAACATAACTAAATTATCATCTAGCAAAATACAAAACGGAGATACAGACGGCTATCCGTCCTTCATCTCTAAACTCAAGCGTCTACTCCTCCATGAGAGTTTTACATATCATGTAATTCAAATAAAAGAAAAACAATGTGTAAAACAAATTAGAAGTAAAAACTCCCTCAACCATGTGCTGACGTTGATCCGAGCCTAAATCCTTCCGGTACTTCGACCACCTACGCTTTGGCATTTGAGAGCACGTAGTTCTCGTAGCGGCTTCGGGTTTTAGGGCTACGCATGCAGAGCTATAGCCGATCGATCGGCTAACAGCGTTGATCAATCGGCGAGGTTACTGTAAAAAATTTTGATCAATCGGTACCGTTGGCAGATCAATCGGCGAGCTCACTATTCGATTCGCCCGTCAATGAACCGTTGATCGATCAATTCTCCATGCCAATTGTTCGATTGAATCCCGAAATGCTATGGGATGTATTTGGTTCACTGAATTGGGACCCGGTGAGTTTTCCTTTTGCACCTGTGGTCGAGTTTCTCCAAATAGTCTTCAAATGTGCTTAAATAGTGCCTGATTTTGCCGCTATTCATCCTCGGTTTGCTCTGATGTGTTCCAAGTAGAAATGTACCTAAATGACAACCAAAACTCACATGCAGAAGCCGAATATAATGCAGGAATGAGAATAAAGTATGTAAAAGATGAGGCACCTCAGTAACCGACTCAAAAATATCAGGTTAGGGTATACCCGACTCGTTGAAATATGGATAACGGTTTGGATAAGGGTATCGTTTTGAAAAATATTCGGGTACCCAATCCAACCTGATATTGATTTTATCTATTGTCTTAAATAAATATTTGTAGTGTATTTAGAAGCCTTGGTTATATTATCTTCAATAAATATTAAGGTTGCAGGTGTAATTCGAAATCCTAACAAACATCTTTCAAACTCTGCGTTTTTCCTTTCTTCTTTCAGCAAAAGCTTACCCTACTTTTAAGTAAAACTTTTTTTTTAATTGTTCAGCTATCTATCGAAAAAAAAGACTGCTCCTTTAGTTCTTGAATGTATCAGTAACAGTGGATTAATGGAATAAGGATTTTTTTTTTTTTTTTTTGGCCGTGCTCTATCTCTCTATATGTAATCTTGAACTTTCACATATTTATGAAGCTTTGATTTATATCTTATGGTCATTCTAAGATGGTTTATGGTTTTGTTACCAACAAAGTATGACAATTATGTTCATGATCTTTTTAAATTTTAAATTTTAAATTTTGAAGCTTAAGTGGAATTGTGCTATAATAATTTTATAGTATACTCACAAACAATTTAATAGTATATTAATAGATAGTCGTTTATGTCTTTTATAAAATAAATTTTATAAAAAAATTTAATTAAGTGGGCGGGTACCCGACACGATGTGATTCAACCCAATCGTTTAGGGTGCCCTATTAATCTAAGTATCCGAATTTTTAGATCATTATGAGTAATGATGTTGGTGGATTTAGTGTTTTTGATACCCGACCTGGAATGCATTTTTGGATAGGGTACCCGACCCATGCTCACCCCTAGTGTCAACTATAGTTGGACGTTGTATCCTGGAGGCAGCGCGCCGGTACTAGTTGCACTGGCTTAGATCCGAGAGGGGTGCGAAACCATCTTAAAGAGAGCGTGATCCGCGACTCATTCAACTATTAAATTATTGGTATTGTGATGTTTTCACACGTTTTAGGAAATATCTTTTCTTGTAATATGTTTTATATAATATTTTCTGCATTCGGTTCCAACACATTTCAATAGAATGATACCTGATTGATGAACTATAAAACTTCAGGTACTTCAGGATAACATTTTTAAACCTTAAGATACCCTATTGTATATATTTAAATATCATATTACCTAAGTGGTAAATGATTAAATATTAGAATACCTAACTGATTATTTTCCTAAAATATAATACGAAAATTATCACTCGGGTATCCTAATGTTTTTAGCATTTATTACTTAGGCACCCTAACTTTTTAATATATACGATGGGGTTACACTAAGGTTTGAATATTTTATTACATAGGTACCATATATTGAAATTTTATGAATTTTTGTAAGAATCTGACTAATTTTATGTGTAATATGATAATGTAGTACATGATTATGATATATATATATATATAAGTCATGCCAATTTTCTCGACAAAAGTGAGGAAATCATGATACAAAATTCATTGACTATTGAAGTAAACTACTGAAATAATTCTGAAATCATGTGTCATATTAGCATTTCGATAACGCTGCAAACTGGGGATCAATCAAACAAGCATATCATGTAATATGTATGAACTTGGATAGCTAAAGAAGATGGTTTGAGGGAGAAGAAGAATAGAGAAATTGGAGGGAGAAAGAGAATCTTGATCTTATTACTTTTTTGCATAACTAACAATACAATGTTTTTACCCCTTTTATACTCTTGCTAATTACAGCCAATCATAACAACCTCTAACTAACTACATACAAGAATAAGCCCAAAGAATGACTAATAGTACTATAACGATATTTTTCCTGTAACAACAATCCCCCCCCCCCCCCCCCCCCCCCCCCCCCCCCCCAAAAGTACACTTGTCCTCAAGTGTGGAAGTCCAGATAACGACATTAAATATCAAAAAAGAATTTTCATGTAACCTCTTCTCTAGGATTTACCCTGCCATTGAATCAAAACCTTAGTATCACCCTTGTTCCCATGTTTCGCCAATTGTCTTGCAAGGATGGTAGCTGAAGCCTTGCGCTTCAGTTGTTCTTGCAAATGTGGCAGAGGAATGGTAGTATTAGGTGGAGGCCCAACATGAATTTGTGCTGTAGCAGGAAGATTTAAGCGATATGCCACTTTACCCACCAAACCAATAATGAAGAATGGACCAAAGAACCTTGGAGCAAGCTTGGCATTGCTCCTTGTAGCTACTGTAATATGACGATAAGCATGAAGCTTCAAATAGACCTAGTTTCCTAGAGAAATGTTCTCTCACTACGTTTTTTGTTGGCCTGCTACACCATTCTATTTTGAGCTCTATGCAAATGGTACTTCAAAATCTTGATCATTTCTTCTCGCTGCACTAAGCTTCTATCCACAGAATCTACACTGCTTTCACCAAGCAAATATGGAATATGTATAGGAGGAGGCTGCCCATACACCACTTCATATGGTGTTTTCTGTGTAAAGAAATGCCAAGTCATAATGTACAACCGCTCTGCTAATGGCAACCATTTATCCCACTGTGTTGGATTAGTGCTGCACATACAACACAAATAAGTCTCCAAGCCACGATTGACCACCTTCGTTTGGCCATTTGTTTGTGGATGATAAGCCATTGAAAGCATAAGATCGACCCCCTGAATGGAGAACAAGGATTGCCAAAATTCACTCTGATCACTCACAATGGTACTAGGTAGCCCATGGAGCTTGTACACATGCCCATATAGGCTTAGACCATAGTAAAGGCAGTATAAGGAAGAGCTAGAGGCATAAAATGTGCTGCTTTACTTAACTGATCTACCACAACAAAGATCACATCTTTACCAAAGGATCTTGGAAGATCTTCAATGAAATCTATTGATATGTCTGTCCATATAGTCTCGGGAATAGGCAAAGGTTGAATCAATCCAGGATATGCTACTGTATCGTGCTTACAGGCTTAACGTACTACACAAGTTCTGATGTAATTCTACACTGCCTTGGACAATCCTTCCAGTAAAAAATGGACTTGATGAGTTTAAGGGTAGCATCTCTCCCCGAATGACCCCCGCTTGAGAATGTATGTAGCCATTGTAGGATTTTGGTACGCAATGCTTCATCTTGTCCTACTACAATTTTTCCTCTCCTTTTCAGCTGATTGTCCTGCCAGGTATAATGCGGGTGGCTGAGAGTATTCTATTGTAATTGAGTGATCATTTGTTGTAGAACAGGGTTAGTTTGCCACGATAACTGCAGCATTGGGTACAAGTTGCTCTCTATAGATGAAAGTAGCATGCACACAACCTCTTGACAAGGTATTATAGATAATCCATCAACCACAATATTCTCCTTGCCCTTCTTATACTCAATGACATAACTGAAACCCAGCAGTTTGGACAGCCAAACTCTCCCAAAATGTGTACTAATTCTCTGCTCTAATAGGAACTTAAGACTCTTCTAATTAGTCCCAATGGTAAATGTGTTGTTGAGCAGATATTGTTACCATTTTTGCACGGCAAATCAAGGTTGTCAAAATTGGGATTCTACGCAGAATCGGTGAGGGGTCATCAAAACCGGAATCATGGAATCGGATCGATAATCGTAAGATTCTACTTTTTGTGTAAAAATATTATTTATATTGACAAAGGTAGTATTATAATTCCCACATATATTATAAAGAATATCAAAAAGGTAAAATAATGTGAGTTTTGATTTTAATGTAATTAAATAGGAAATATTTTTCTTAATTGTAGTTAGGGGTTGTAATTAATTTTAGCTTTTTTTTGGAACAATAATTAATTTAGCTTTTGTTTTTGTCCTTTTCTATTCTTTTTTTTTTTTTACTAGTTGTCCTTTTCTATTTTGTATATTTTGTAAAGTTGTCCACAGTCCAGCTATTTTTCACTTTTTCTCTGTCAAAAACTGTAGAACTTCATCTTTCCCTCGCTCTTACCGAAAAAAAAAAAAAAAAAAAAAAAGAAACCTGCTTCCTCTCTCTGTGCCTTTGAAGCCCATCAATGGAAGTTACTCTACTTGCTTTCTTTGTCTAACAAATCAAAAGGCGAAATCAAATTTGAAGCTCATCTTCTGCAGAGCAACCAGAGAACCGAAGAGAGTGGGAACGAGCTCATCTTTGGCAGAGGTCGGTGTCAACCCCGTGGTCAGAGCATCAACACCATGGACATGGACGATTGACTTTAGGTTAGGGATTTTGACCCCTTTTTTTCGTTTACAGCTTGCACATTGGAAGCCCAATGGTAGTTTTGTGGAATCGGTAGAATCGTGCTTAGAATCGCGATTCCACCGATTCAACTGCAATTCTACCGATTCTGATCGATTTTGCTTCGATTCTACAACTATACGATTTTTAATGCGATTTGAATCGAAAGGCTCGAGTAGGATCGTAGAATAGCACGATTTTAGGATCTAAATCGCGATTTTGATAACCATGCGGCAAATACAACCCAGAGCAATTCTTTTTTGTATACAGAATAAAGCTGTTGCTTTTGACTCAAGTGCTTGCTAATAAATGCTAAGGGATGCTCTTCTTGGAGTAACAAAGCCCCTATCCAGTATTACAAGTGTCTATCTCAATTGTAAAGGGCTTGGAAAAGTTGGGTAAGGCTAATATGGGAGCACTACATATAGCTTTTCTCAATTCATCAAATGCTAGTTGAGCCTCCTTAGACCAATGTCAATTATCCTTCTGCAATAGCTCAGTTAAGGGCCTTGCCAAGACCTCGTATCCCTTTATAAATCTCCTGTAATAGCCCGTGAGACCCAAAAATCCCCTAATATGCTTGACAGAGTCTGAGGTACATGCCATTGCATCACTACCGCAGTCTTCTTGGGGTTAGTAGCTACCCCCTGATCAGATATAACATGGCCCAAATACTCAATCTGAGCCATAGCAAAAGCACATTTGCTCCTTTTTGCAAAGAATTGATGTTTCCTGAGCAATTCAAGAGCTAACTGTAGATGTTCAACATAAGCAATTTGTGTAGTACTATATATCAGAATGTCATCAAAGAAAGCCAATATAAATTTAAAGTAGAAGGAGCATTAGTTAAACCAAAGGGCATGACACATAACTCATAGTGCCCCATCTGTGTCTTGAAAGCAGTCTTGTGAATATCTTCCTTGTGCATCAATATTTGATGGTAACCCGATCTAAGATCAATCTTTGAAAAGAACTTTGCTCCACCCAATTCATCCAGCAGCTCATCTACAAGAGAGATAGGAAATTTATCCTTGACAGTGGCTTGATTCAGCTCTCGAAAATCCACACACATGCGCCAACCTCCATCTTTCTTTTTGACTAAAACCACAGGTGCAGCATAGGGACTCTCGCTGTGCTGAATGTATCCCTTACTGATCAATTCTTCAACCATATTTTCGATGACATCCTTTTGTAAGCTGGGGTACCTATAAGGCCGCTTATTGATTGGTTGAGTACCATTCTTGAGGTGAATCTTATGGTAATAAGGTGGTCTTGGAGGTGGTCATTTCCTTGGCTCTTCAAACACATCTACCTCCTGCTTTAATACCTCCTGTACTTCGGATAATACTGTAATATCCCCTTCTGCCTTAGGGTCATTTTCCAACATCATCAATTCTGAGGACAACTGATTCTCCCCTTTGTGTACTATTTGCAGCAGTGCAATACAAGGAGAAATAGACAATACCTTGTTGTTACAGGAAAATATCGTTATAGTACTATTAGTCATTCTTTGGGCTTATTCTTGTATGTAGTTAGTTAGAGGTTGTTATGATTGGTTGTAAATAGCAAGAGTATAAAAGGGGTAAAAACATTATATTGTTGGTTATGCAAAAAATTAATAAGATCAAGATTCTCTTTCTCCCTCCAATTTATCTTCTCTCTTTCCAGAGGCCTGCTTTGCTGTAAAGCCATTCCCACAATCATCTCGTGCAATTCTCGAATTGAGGACTTCAATTCACCTACAGAGTGTTCTATGGTCTCATTTGTGAGTTTGATTTGGAAGGTGAGAGCCTCCTCAACCTTGCGGATCTCACTCAAAGAATGGGTGCTTTCTTCCATGAATTACACTTGCAATTACTTGATAGCTACCCACAGGTTAGAGGATGGTGAAGCTCTGATACCAGTGATAACGCTGCAAACTGGGGATCCATCAAACAAGCATATCATGTAATCTGTATGAACTTGGATAGTTGAAGAAGAAGGTTTGAGGGAAAAGAAGAATAGAGAAATTGGAGGGAGAAAGAGAATCTTGATCTTATTACATTTTTGCATAACTAACAATACAATATTTTACCCCTTTTATACTCTTGCTAATTACAACCAATCATAACAACCTCTAACTAACTGTATACAAGAATAAGCCCAAAGAATGACTAATAGTACTATAATGATCTTTTAACTGTAACACACTTTTTGGCAAAAAAATATTAAATTTTAACAAAGATACTAATATATTGTTGAAATTATGTTTCATTTTAGCATTTTGCAATGAAAATCTATCGAATTTCAACAAAAGGGACTTGATTGATAAAGTTTTTGAACTTCGGGGTACTTAAGTGATAAAATATTTAAACCTCAAGGTATCCCTTGTAATGCAGCCTGTATCTTGGGTAGAAGGGCTACAACATATACACCAGTGGGTGAGCTTGGTGAGCTGGAGCTTGACAGGAAGGAGAAAAGGCATGAGGGAACATAGCGTGGCGGAAATAACCCGTATGATCCATTGGCGAATTCTCTCCAACCCAGAGAGAATGATGCAGCCCTGCCTTCATATTTGGCGGATAGCTCAGTAGGAGGGTCTTGGCGAGCTGGAAAAGATGGCGAGAAGGGAGACACGTGGTAGAAGGCTGAGGAGCTAGAGTTTAACATTAATTAGGATAGCTTAGATCAGTTACTTTAGTCTTTTATTTTAGAAAGATCACACGGATTAGTAGATGAAGCACACGGATGACGATCTCAGCTGTTAATCTTAATTAGGGATTTAATTTAAAATTTGAATTAGTTGAGTTTAGCTAGGAAAACCTCTCTATTTAAAGAGGGGGTTGGTTGGGTATTTTATTTAGCTATTTAATTTTTCAGATTTAATTTCCAATTTTAGTGCTTCTTTTCTTGGGTTGTGACAATTGAGTTTATTTTCCTCTTGAAATTTTATTATTTCGTTAATAAAATTAAAGGAAAGGCTGTTGACTCCTTCCTATTCCCCAATTTTTCACTTACTCGCTGCATCACCTAGTATATAATGTGAGGGTACCTACTTGATAAATGACCAACCCTCGAGATAATTAAGTGACACTTTCCCAATATAATATAAAAGACTATTTTAAATAAAAAAATAGAAATAGTGAACCAGTTTGAATAAATTTATAATGACAAAAACTACTTCAAATAAGATAAAAACCAATTTAAATAATTAAGTAAATAATTCTTGACCACATGTAAATCACCATACTTGACCTAAAAATATTCGAAGCTAGGACACATTTGGTATTTACCCCATAGAAAAGTTTATCTCAAATCGAGTTTAAAATTATTGCGCTGCCTCCCATTACAAATGGTTTTAATGAGGGAATAGAGAAATTTTTTTTTAACATGTTTCTTAGCTTGGGAAGTTTTTGAAGATTAAAAAAATATTTACATATTTAATAATAATTAAAATATTTAATAAATATTCTAAATATTTTAAAAGATTATAAACATTAGAAAAAAAAAAGATTATAAACATTGGAAAAATATTTTAAATCTAAATATAATTTAAACAATTAGAAAACTATTTTTAATACATAAAAATATTTAAATATTAGAAAATATTTTATTCTAAAAAAAATTAAAATATTTAAAAATATGTAAAAACATTTTCAACATTAGAAATATATAAAAATAATCAGATATGAACAAATATTATAAATATTGAAAAATATTTTAAATAATAGATAAATAATTTATATATTTACCAAAATATTTAACATTTTAAATATTTACAAAATACCATAAATATTTACAAAGTTAAAAGAAATTAGGAGAGATCTCCAACGGTGATGTTGCTGAATCGATTCCCAAAATTGTAAGCAAATAAAAAATAAAAAAACTAATGTAAAAAAAAGGTTGTTTATATTTTAGTACCTCAACGTTTTTAGAAATAATAAAAAGGACTTTGACCTTTTTCAATTTATAAAAGGCTCCTAAATTTTTGTAGTATCAATAAAAGGCCGTTCTCCAGCATGACGACATCATTTTTCGTCAATAAAGCTGAGGTAGAACCTACTTTTTTTATAATATTATACAAAAATGACAAAAGAACCTTTCAATACCCTTGTTCTTACGTTATAAGCAAGAAATTCAAGATGTTGTATTCTGTAGAAGCTATTTATTTTCGCTTGTTTGTTTAAAAATATATTTATTAAAGGGTATTTTTGTCATTTTATTATAACATTAATAAAAAATAGTTGTCACGTTAGATCTATCTATAAAAAATGACGTCATGATCCTGAGATAGACATTTTTATTAATAAGATAAAAAATTATTGACCTTTTTATTAATGAAATAAAAATTTATACGTATTTTTATTATTATTTTTTTCACAATGATAAGGACGGGGGAGGGGGTTGGGGAAGGGGAGAAGGGATAAACCCCATAAATTTCCTTTAAAGGAGACCACTTTTGTGCCATGTGAGGATTGAGCCAATGTGATACAGGGGAAATTGGTATCGGATAGATTGAGCTAAGTGTATCGAGTCATCCTTACACTTCAACGGCAGTTATCCAGTTGGGTTTTTTGGCGGGAATCCCAGCAACAACAATCACATGCGAGGCACGTGACCCCTGAGTTAGTTAGTTACAGGGCATGCTCTCCTTGCTGATTCATTTAGTTATTTCTGCACTTTTGAGTATTTTTCTGCAATTCTTTCATTAATTAGGTAGTATAAATAGAATGGCTGGGTTGTATTGGAAATCATCCAAGATATTTGATCAATACTATCTTCTTTAATCTTCTTCCTTCTAATTCTTCTCAATCTATTTCTATTCTCCCTCAAACTCTATTTCTATTCCTGTTCGAATCTTGAGAATTAAGTTCTCCATATCATTGGTATCAGAGCCTGATTCTCGGATCTGTGGGTACGAATAGGTGATTGAATTGAACAATGGCTGAAGGAACCCTAGCCAATGCTGAAATCAGAAGGGTGGAAGGCATGATGGCCACCAGAATCCAGACCAATGAAGGTCAGATTGAAGAATTAAGATCAGAATTGCGAGCATCCAGAACTGAGGTTAAGGCTTCCATCGACTTGTTAAGTGAAGAGTTCAGAGAATTTCGACAAGTAGTGATGGGTTGGTCTATAAACCAAGGCAGACCTCCAGATCAGGGAGCATCTCAGGATGGAGGGTCAAACTCATCAGCTGCTCGAGGAAATAACAGAGAGAATACTGACCTTGCAAATGGTAATCGCTCATACTCTGCTCGACTTAGTAGAATGGATTTCCCTGTATTCGATGGTGATGATGTAAATGGATGGTTGTTTACATGTGAACAATTGTTTGAAGTAGATAATACTCCTGAATTAGACAAAATCAGGCTTGCCTCGATTCACTTAAGGGGCTTAGCCCTTCAATGGCACCAAAAATTGATCCGAACTAGGGGAAATTTGATTGGGATGACATGGACAAGGTATGCTGAAGACCTCAGGGGTCGATTTGGTGACACTTATGAGGATCCTATATCCGATCTTATGAGCCTAAAACAGGAAGGGTCTGTGAAGGAGTATTTAGCTAAATTCGACTCCATCTCAGTCCGGGCAGACTTAAACGAGGCCCAACTTGTTAGCTGCTTCCTTACTGGCCTACGTGATGATTTAGCTCTGGAAGTTAGATCCAGACATCCTATTAATCTGCAGGAAGCCGTATGCCTGTCCAAATTTGCAAAGGCTAAGGTCGAGGCCTTGTCTAGACAATTGAAAATGAAGGCACCTCTATTACCTACTCCCAACATCCCTAAGTTAACTCCTAATACCTACAGACCAGCATCCCAAAGAACACCCCTGAGTGTTCCAAGTGCAGCAATTAATAACAGGTCGCAGAGGACAATGTCAAGAGCTGAATTGCAAGAGAAGAGAGCAAAGGGCCTATGCTACTTCTGTGACGATAAATTTGAGGTTGGGCATCGATGCAAGAACCGTGGCCCTCAGCTTTTTGTAATTGAAGTTGATGGAGAGGATGGGGAAGGTCAGGATGGAGAGACATCACAGGACACTTTCACTGCATTTCACGAAGACGAACCTGCCCAAATCTCGCTGCACGCCTTAGCTGGAGCCCCCAACTACCAGACCCTGAGAGTCACGGGATCTATCAAGAAAAACTCTATACACATCTTGATAGATTTAGGCTCCACCCACAATTTCATAGACTTGGACATGGCTCAAAGAACTGGGTGCCACACACAACCAGTACCATCCATACTAGTGGTAGTAGCTGATGGGAATAAATTGCTGTGCAATTCTCAATGTAAGGGACTAAACTGGAAGATGCAGGGTTCGAAGTTCTCTTCAAACTTCCTATTGATACCCTTAGGGGGACGCGACATGGTGTTGGGAATTGAATGGTTGTCGACACTAGGTGACATCAGTTGCAACTTCAAGAAGCTGACAATGTCCTACAACCGAGATGGAAAGACGCATACCCTGACTGGGGAAGAATCACAGGGGTGTAAGGCTGTGGGAGCAAGAGCCATTTCTCGAGCCTTGGAACACTCTCCCATAGTGGCCTTGCTGCAAGTCTTACCTGCAGATCATGACAACAGATGTGTTGAGTTGTGGTCAATAAGCCAGGCTGAAGTGCAACCACAAACACCCCATCTGCCCAAAGAAGTTACTGCATTGATCAGACAGTACAATCGAGTATTCGAGGACCCTCAACTGCTACCTCCAAGTAGACCTCCCTTTGATCACAAAATACATTTGAAGGAGGGCACACAACAGATCAGCAAGCGGCCTTACAGGTACCCCGCCCTTCAAAAGGATGTGATGGAAGAGATGGTATAAGAACTGCTGAGAAAAGGCTATATACAGCACAGCACAAGCCCATTTGCAGCAGCTGTTGTTTTGGTAAAGAAAAAGGATGGGGGGTGGAGGATGTGTGTGGATTATAGGGACCTCAATCAAGCTACCATCAAAGACAAATTTCCAATACCCTTGGTAGAAGAGCTCTTGGATGAACTGGGAGATGCACAACTCTTCACTAAAATAGACTTGAGGTCCGGGTACTACCAAATCAGAATGAGTAGGGATGATGTTCAAAAAACTGCATTCAAAACTCACTTTGGGCACTTTGAGTTCTTGGTCATGCCCTTTGGGCTAACCAATGCACCCTCTACATTTCAAGCATTGATGAACTCCATCTTTGCGCCTCATCTCAGGAAATTTGTGTTGGTTTTCTTTGACGACATTCTTGTTTACAACCCTCACTTGGAAGCACACTTAATACATCTGCAGACAGTGTTTCAATTGCTTCAAAGGCATCACTTATATGCCAAGATGAGTAAATGTTCCTTTGCTGCAACTCAGATCGAGTATCTGGGGCACATTATTGCTGAAGGGGGTGTATCTACCGACACTAAGAAGCTTGAAGCAATTAAGAGCTGGCCTACTCCAGAAAATCTCAAGCAACTCAGGGGGTTTTTGGGGCTCACGGGATATTACAGAAGGTTCATTCAAGGATATGGGGTACTTGCAAAACCTCTAACTGAGTTAACTGGAAGACAAAGGTTGGAATGGAATGATAGAGCTCACAAAGCCTTTGAAGAATTGAAGGCAACACTTCTGGCAGCCCCTGTTCTAGCTCTTCCCAATTTCGCCAGACCCTTTATCATCGAATCAGATGCCTGTAACCTGGGTTTGGGAGCTGTTCTTACACAGAAGGGACACCCGCTGGCTTATATGAGCAAAGCATTGAGCCCGAAACAACAAACCTTATCAGTTTATGAGAAAGAACTTCTGGCCCTTGTCACTGCTGTTCAGAGGTGGCAACAATACTTTATGAATAATACATTCATCATCAAAACAGGTCAGAAGTCCCTGAAGTACTTGTTGGAGCAGAAAATACATACGCACTTTCAGCAATTGTGGCTAGCCAAGCTGATGGGTTTCAGCTATGTAATCGACTACAAGAAGGGCAAGGAAAATATTGTAGCTGATGCATTATCCTGAATCCCTAGACACCAGGTCACTTGCATGCTCATATCTTCTGTTGACAGTACACTCTATGCTGAAATACAGCTTTCATTGCAATTGGATGAACACTTGCAGTAGCTCATTGAACAAATCAGCTCGAACCCTCACAAACACCCTCACTTCAGTTGGCAGGATGGCCATTGTGATTGGCAAGGATCAAGCACTTCAATTAAGGATCCTCAAATGGCTACATACATCTCCAAGTGGAGGACACTTGGGCAGAGATGCTACCATACAACGAATCAAATCAGTGTTCTGGTGGAAGGGTTTGTATCAAACCGTAGTTGAGTACATTAAGGCCTGTTCTGTTTGCCAGACCTACAAAAACGAAACCGTGGCATCACCAGGCTTGCTGCAGCCCCTTCCCTTACCTGAGACAGTGTGGACCGACATCTCAATGGACTTCATTGAGGGCCTGCCGAGGTCATACGGGAAGGATGTAATTCTGATAGTAGTGGATCGATTGGGTAAGGCAGCCCATTTCCTCGCATTAGCACATCCATACACAGCCTTGACAGTAGCTCAGCTCTACGTGGATAATATTTACAAACTTCATGGGCTCCCTAGCTCTATAGTGAGTGACATGGATGCTATATTTCAAAGTGACTTTTGGTAAGCCTTGTTTTCCATCCAAGGGGTGGAGCTCCATCTTTCCACAGCCTATCACCCGCAATCACACGGCCAAACCGAGGTGGTGAATCGAGGATTGGAGACCAACTTGAGGTGTATGTGCAGCTCTCAACCTCAAAAATGGTCAAAATGGTTACCCTTGGCTGAGTGGTGGTACAGTACCACTTGGCATTCAGCTACACACAAGACACCATACGAAGTAGTATACGGGCAACCTCCTCCTCTCCATATTCCTTACATACCGGGGGAAACACAAGTAGAAGCAGTAGACAGGAGCCTTCAGCAGAGGGAGGACATGATTATTACATTGAAATACCATTTGGCAAGAGCCCAAAACCGAATGAAGCAAGTCGCTGACAAAAAGCACACAGATAGAGTGCTGCACCCTGGTAACTGGGCCTACCTAAAGCTCCACCCCTACCGACAAATTTCTGTGGCACACAGGGGTAATCAAAAGTTATTCCCCAAATATTATGGCCCATTCTTAGTGACTGCCGCAGTAGGTAAGGTTGCTTATCAGCTCGAGCTTCCAGCATCAGCTAAAATACACAATGTATTTCATGTCTCCCAGCTCAAGCTTCATGTCAGGCCTTTACCAACAACACCAGTAGCTCTCCCACTGGACGTAGAAGCTACCCCAGCAAAGTTTCCAGAGAAGATACTGGACAGGAAGGTGGTTAAAAGACACAATAGAGCTGCAACAAAGTGGTTGGTGAAGTGGAAAGACCTTCCCATGGAGGAGGCCACTTGGGAATTCGCATATGACTTACAATTGAAGTTTCCCAACTTCCACCCTTGAGGACAAGGGTGCATCTAAGGGGGAAGGAGTTGATACAGGGGAAATTGGTATCGGATAGATTGAGCTAAGTGTATCGAGTCCTCCTTACACTTCAATGGCAGTTATCCAGTTGGGTTTTTTGGCGGGAATCCCAGCAGCAACAGTCACGTGTGTGAGTTAGTTAGTTACAGGGCATGCTCTCCTTGCTGATTCATTTAGTTATTTCTGCACTTTTGAGTATTTTTCTGCAATTCTTGCATTAATTATGTAGTATAAATAGAATGGCTAGGTTGTATTGGAAATCATCCAAGATATTTGATCAATACTATCTTCTTTAATCTTCTTCCTTCTAATTCTTCTCAATCTATTTCTATTCTCCCTCAAACTCTATTTCTATTCCTGTTTGAATCTTGAGAATTAAGTTCTCCGTATCACAATGTCATGCCGTTGGTAGCCGGAGAACTCTGTTACAAGGTTGTGTCCCTAAGAGACCATGTAGGGGAATTTTTATTAAATAGAAAAGGTCAGAGTCTTTTAATTATTTCAAAAAACATATACATATATATATATATATATATATATAGTCTCCAAATGGACAAATGTATCCATTCAAAATGCTGTTATGTAGCATAAGGGTTGCAGTATTTAACATTGTTTTAAAATGTGATTATTTAAAATCCCAGGGTAAAATTGCTTTATGGAACAACAGTTTGCCTTTAAAAAAAAATACCAAAACGAAATCGGCTTTCCAAACGGCTGTTATCTGCCATAACCAGTTTATTGTATTTTAATAGGAAGAATAATGAAAAAAAAAAAACTAAATTAGGTGTATATTAATTTTTTTAGCACTGTATTTGTGAAGTTAAAAAAAAGATATTATACTAATATTAATGAATTTTTGTAGCATCAAACTAGGAATGAACTTTTTTTTTTTTTTTGGGCACTTGTGGTGAAGTTTGAACCCCACTTGCCACTTTTAGAAGTGGTGAAGAACTAAGGAAATTTTAATAAATAAAAAATAATTAATAAACATTAATCTATTCTTATGTAAACTTTTTTTAGCAATATGCTTACAAAAGTAAAAAGAGATACTATAATAGCCAAAATGGATTTTTTCAAAGTTACATTAGATATGCACTAATTTTTTTGAATACTATATGCTATCTAGCATTTGTCCACATATTTGATTTGTATCCCTCTCATAATGTTTGATTGGCAGTACATAAAAGAATGGTTTTTAAGTGTATTATCATGTGTTATTATGTATAATTTTTCATTTAAATATTTCAGTTGCTAATTAACTCAACGAGTCTGATTTTTGTGTGTTAGGTTAAGGGTCGTTGTAACATATGTACTTTGAGGTTTGATGATTTATCGTATATGTACCTATATATTTTAATTTATATAATAAAGTATGTAATACTTTATTGTTTTATTATCTAGGTACTGAACCATTTTAATCAAGTTTTTATAAAAGTACCATCGAGCTTGGACATAAATTGCTAATGTGGCATAAATTACCATAATACATATTTGCCACGTATTTGTAAAAATCTGATAGATTTTATATAGAAATTGCTAATGTGACACTGATAACCATAATATATATTTGCCATATTATGATTTCAGTACAAAATTTGCTAAATTCCATTAAAAGTTCATCGGATTAGTACAAAATGTACCTAGATATTGTCAAAATTATGTTCTATATCAGTCATTTTCGAGCAAAAATACATTGGATTACGACAGAGGATAACCATATACGTGATTGATTTATTTGTCGTAGAATCAAGTTAGGTAGTGAAAAACGAGAGGAAAACATAAAACATTATGTCACCATAACAATGATAAATGGAATACTCAAAGAAAATATACATCCATCATATGGAAGTTACAGTCATCTAAGATTTGTAAGCATATGAGCAAATATTAGACACCATATATTACTTAAAAGTTTAGTTTATGTTTACAGTAACGTTGAAAATTTCATTTTGACTAGCATAATATCTTTTTTTAAACTTTTGTAAGTATAGTGCTAAAAAAATTCACTTAAGGATAGTTTGTTTATCAATAATTTTTTGTATATTAAAATTGGGGTTATTTAATTGTAGTACTCTGACCTTTCTGGTAATTATAAGATAGACCTTGACGTTTTGGAATTATTTAAAAAGACCTTAAGTTTTTATCGTAACAATAAGAAGGACATTTTCGGCCACCTGACGTCATTTTCCGTCACCCGCACAGTCGTGGCAAGACTATTTAAGAAATTTGCTACATTATATTGACCATATTACCCATCAGCTAAAAAAATAAACATAACCCCCCATCCCATCTCTCGGGCTATTTTTTATTAAAAAAGTTCAAATACTTCTTCTTCTTCTTTATTTTCTTCGTTCCATCATTAATGTTGACTTTATTTTTTTTTCTTTGAATGCTCAAGTGTTTTAACTTTTTTTTAAATTCAAATGTATATTTCCATCGTCTCCCTCTTCCTTCTACTTCTTCATTCAACCATTGAAGGCTACCTTAAGCTTTTTCAAAATATTTCTTTAAGTGTTGTTTTTAAGCTTAATTTACTGCGGTAGATTTAAAATATTTTTTTCAAATGTCATTTTTTGGCCCTTTTTTGTTTAATTGTACTTTATACAATAGTATTTTTCAATTTGTTTATTTTTAATTTTATAGTGTTACAATTAATTATTATTTATTTAATTTTAGAGTATTATCTTTAATTTTTTTAGTTTTAATGGAGGAAAAGCAATAGATGGAGAAGACGATGAGCCTTTGAACAAAATAATATATATTTTTAATTTAAATTACCCAATTATAAAATGCAGATTTTTATTTTTTATTTTATATTAACCAAAACGATGTCATTTTGAAAAGTGTAAAGAATTAGACCTCAAATGACGTCGTTTTAGTAAGTGTGAAGAATCAGATCCAAAACGGCGTCGTTTTGCTTAAGGGTAATTTCGTCTTTTGATTTTTTCAAAGGTTTAGATGGCCAGAGAAAATCCTTTTTATTAATACGATAAAAACTTATAGTCCTTTTTAATAATTTTAAAATGTCAGAATCTTTTTTATAATTATCAAAAAGGGTTGGATACCAAAATGTAAATAACTTTCTCATTTTTTTCTTTACTTGCGAAGGTGGCAATTGGGGTTTAAATCCCACCACAAGTGCTAAAAAATTAGTTTATTCCTAATTCGGTGTCAAAAAATTTATTAAAACTAGTACAATATATTTCTTTTTAATTTCATAATTAAAATCCTAAAAAAATTCATATAAACATAGGTTTTTTTTTTTTTTTTTGGTCATTCTTCCAATTTAATAATATGTTTAGCTAGAGCACACAAATGCTTTGGCAGTGGAAGAGGAGTGAGATTGCGACATAGAGTCTTATCATTTTAAATTTGCTCAAATTAGTTTATTATTTTTTATTTTTTTTAAATAATCTCTCGTTAGTAATTATGTTACATTTAGTTTTTTTTTTATTCAAAATAAATTCTAATATTTTATTTTTTGATAAATTAATATTTAGTTTTTAAAATTTTGACCTAATTTTAATTATCAATTGGGCCAATTTTGTCCTAAATTAAAATTTATAAATTATTTTAAATTAAAAAATAAAAGATAAAAAACTAATTTAAATAAATTATAAAAATAAAAATTTAATTAAAAAAAAAGGTAAACCAATTTAAAAAATAATCTAAAAACACGACGAGCACTAGGGTCAACAACTCCCCGCCCCCTCCGGCTAGTGGTGAAAGGCAATCCGAACCCTAGAGGTTGCGCTTCCCCAAAAACCACCGTCAGCGCCTCCTTCTCGGCTGCCATTATCACTTTCTCCGCGGTCGATCAACCTTCACGCTTATAGGTACTGTATTTTTCACTTTTTTTGGTGTTTGAGTGTTACAGTAATTTCAATCCAATAGGGACAATTACCTCATGTTTGGTAACAGGATAATGAGGGGTAAATCCTTACCCTTGTTTAGCAAATTATTAAAAAGGGTAAAGAGGAGTAATGGAGGGTAAAAACTTACCCTCCTTTACCCCCCACTATCCTCGTTTACCCCCCATATTTTTTACCCCCTGTTTGGCAACAGGGTCAAGAGGGGTAAAGGGGTGTAAGGGTAAAGAGGGATAATTTTCTATCCCTGTTTGGCAAAGTTATTCGAAGGGTAAAGGGGGGTAATTTTTTACCCCCCATTACCCCTCTTTACCCCCAATTTCTTTAACCCCCAAATTGGAAGATAAAGGGGGGTAAGGGTAATTTTTAAAAAAAATTTAACACCTTTACCCTTATTTTAACTATAACTCTCTTTATCCTTAACCCTTTACTCAATTGCCAAACAAGGGTAACTCATTTACCCCTCTTTACCCTTACCCCTCTTAATTTGACATATCCAAATAGGGATAGAATATTACCTTACATTCCCCCCTTGACCCCTCTTTACCCTTACCCTCATTTACCCCTCTTTACCCTCATTTACCCTGTTGCCAAACAAAGCATTAACCTCCAAATTGGGGGGTAAGATAAACTTTTACCCCTTGTTTGGCAACAAGATAATGAGGGTAAAGGGGGGTAAGGGTACTAGGGGGTAAATTGTTACCCCCGTTTGGCAAAACATAAAGAGGGGTCAAGGAGGGTAATGAGAGGTAAAAACTTACCCTCTTTTATCCCCCATTACCCCCCTTTGCCCCCATTTTTTAACCCCCAAATTGGGGGGGTAAAGGAGGGTAAGGTAAATTTTTAAAACAATTTAGACAATTTTACCCTTATTTTAACTATAACTCTCTTTACCCTTACCCCTTTACCGAATTGTTAAACAAGGTTAACTCATCTACCCCTCTTATTTTGACATATCGAAATAAGGGTAAGATCTTACCTTACCCTCTTCCTCTTTACACTCCTTTACCCTCCCCTTCTTTACCCTCTTTACCCTCCTTTACTCAGTTGCCAAACAAAGCATTAAAAAGTTTGGACAATTTTGCCTTTATTTTAAGTATAACTCACTTTACCCTTACCCCTTTTTCCCAATTGCCGAACAAGAGTAACTTATTTACCCCCTATTACCTTTACCCCTCTTAATTTGACATATCCAAATAAGGGTAGGATATTACCTTACCCTTCCCTCTTCACCCCTTTTTACCCCCCTTTACCCAGTTGTCAAACAAAGCATTAGAAGTTAAAGGGAGAAGAGAAAAGATATTAGAGGTTTACCCCCTGTTTGGCAATAAGGTAAAGAGAGGTAAAGGGAGATAAAGGTAAAGGAGGGTAATTTTTTACCCTTGTATGGCAAATTTGTGCAAGAGGTAAAGGGATGTAATGGGGGTAATTTCTTACCCCTTTTTACCCCCCATTACCCCTCTTTACCCTCAATTTCTTTAACCTCCAAATTGGAGGTAAAGGAGGGTAATGGTAATTTTTAAAAATTTTTGGACACTTTTATTCTCTTTGCCCTTACCCCTTTTGTAATACCTAGTCTAATTAAATTAGGCTCGATATTATAATATAATTAAAATTTACTATTATTTCAATTAGGTTATAAATAAATTAATAAATTAATTATAAAAAATAGATCCATTAGTAATACCAAAGTGATTAAAATGGGTATGGGTATGGGTATATATATATATATATAAATAAAAATGTAAGGGGGTTATGAAGTCCCAGTGAAAACCCTCCCAAAAAACCCATCTCCCCCTCGCAGCTCTCTTTCTCTCACGCCTCTCTCATCCTCCCCTCCTCGCGTTTTTTTTTTTTCTCTTGTTTCCTCTGCATCAAAGCCCTAAATGTCGATTCCGCGTTTGATAGGATCCGAGGCTAACCCACAATAGGAGTTCGACTTTTGGATTAAAAGCTAGTAAAGGTAAGTATACCACTCCCCCTACTTGTTTGTAGAACATGAAAATTTGCTTTACAGGATTTGATATATAAGACTTGTATTTGAATAGTTTATTAGTTGTTAAAATAGGTTCTGGCATATGTACTTAGTTGGTTATGTGATTTTTACCCTTATGATTTGAATTATACTGATTTATACGTCGATTTGATGCTAAATATGCGATTTCTACCTTTATGATTTCATGATTTAATATATAGTTTGAATTATATTGACTTATATGCTTAATTGATCTTTAAATATGTGAATTTTGAAAGAATTTGTATTTGTGATTATGTGAAAGAAATTATTGTGAACTTGTGACTTGAATTGAAAGGTTTTATGGGAAGAACTTACAGATAACTACGTTGACTCTCAGGGGTATATCGACGATAGAATTTGAAATGTGAAAGTCGATTAGTGACCTTGTCGCGGGAATAATACCGGCACGTAGATCTACATTCGATCCTAGCGGATCTGTCAAATATGTGAAATGTGAACGTCGATTTCGACCCTGTCGCGGGAATAATACTGGCCGTAGTTTTCGTTTCATCTGTAAGTTTTATCAAAAAGCGCTCTTGTAAATAAAAGATATGTGCTACCATAATGTGAATTTTTCTGATAAATTGATTTTTATTGGTTTTGATTGAAATTTTATTTGTTTTAAATAATATGCCTGGTCCGGGTAGGGTGTATGGTATACTTGTTGAGCTCGTTGTTTGCTCATCCAATTAATTCATTTTCCAGATTAGTAATTTATGGCACGTTCTTGAAGGAAGAAAAGATGGAGCAGCTCCCTATCTTGAGAATTAGTTATCTTGCGTAGTTTAACTAGTAAATGAAATTTGTAGTAGAATTTTATAGACTATTTGAGATTTTGTAATTTTGAGCTTCTGCACTACTGGTTTTTATTTTTTATTTTTTTATATTGATTAGTATTGATGTATTCTGGACTAGCTGCCATTTACCATGGAATTTTGAGAAATTTTAGTTTGTAAGTTTTTCGGGCTTCGTACTATGATGTGGGACTACATTATAGTACGGCCATGTAGCGCCCTTTTAACTTAAGCCTATTCGGCATAAACGTTTGGGGGTGTTACATAAAGTGGTAGCAGAGCCAGGCTATGAATTTTGGGAAAATTTTAGTGTTAAGTGAGAGCCCTAGACTATTGAGAAATTTAAGTATTAAAGTGAGAGCCTTAGGTTATGAACCTTGTGGGATTTAAGTGATAAGATGAGAACTTAGGTTATTAATTATTGAGGAACAAAATTTTCGATGCTGAGGAAACATAATTAGCTATTTGAATTGGTAGCTTCAACTATATTGAAAAATA
The DNA here is from genome assembly GCA_018398585.1 of Simmondsia chinensis. Classification (NCBI taxonomy): domain Eukaryota; kingdom Viridiplantae; phylum Streptophyta; class Magnoliopsida; order Caryophyllales; family Simmondsiaceae; genus Simmondsia; species Simmondsia chinensis. The sequence continues at coordinate 5,584,669 of JAGTTD010000017.1, read as the reverse complement.
ATAATAATTTGTTTCTTATGTGATCTGGGTTCAGGTGAAGATGGGTGACAAGAGTAAAATACCAGCATCCTTAAAGAGGAAGTGAACCCTAAAGGGAAAGAGCAGGGTTCCACCCCCGGTCGAGGAACGCCTTAGTGAATCGGAGAAGGATATAGACGAGGAGCATCTTAATGAGGAACATGTTCAACTGCTAAATAGGCCCACTGGTCAAAACGGCCAGAGCTCAGGTGGTTCCTCTAATCAATTTGATGTTGCAACAATGCACCAGCTCATGGTTAACCTCTTGCAACATCAACAACAAATCCAGGCTGTACCTCCACTCACTCGGCGCGTTGAAGAGACACCCTTTGAAAGGTTGTCAAAGTTGAGGGCCCCAAGTTTTGAAGGAGTAGATGACCCTCTAGAAGCTGAAAAATGGATACGGGAGATGGAGACCTTGTTCGAGGCAATGTCAATTGCCGATGATGATAAGGTTCGAGCAGCCACCCCATTTCTTAAGGGGACTGTGGTGTTCTGGTGGGCTACAGTCAAGGTAGCGTACCAGAATGCTACTGAGCCTTTGGATTGGGAAGAGTTTAAGGAGATCTTCTACAACCAGTTCTTCCCTGAAGCACTCAGAATGACGAAAGAGAATGAATTATATGAGCTAAGACAGGGAGAACATATGACAGTGTTGTAGTATGCTAACAAATTTCATGAATTGGGGTGTTTCAGCCTGAGCATCATGGCATTTGAGATTAGTAAAGCAAACAGGTTTGAAAGGGGATTGCTTCCTCGCATTAGGAGGCGTCTGTCAAGTGTCATTTTCAAGAAATACAAGGAGGTCCTTGAACGTGCTTTGAAGGTCGAAGCAGATCTGAAGTTAGAAGAATAGGAATATGCTGCTAAGAAAAGGTTGTCAGATGGCAAGTTTCAAGGAGGGAAGCCTAACCGATCTGGTGGCAAAGGCAAACCGTTTTATACGAAGAATCCTGGGAGCTCTAACACTGGATTCAGGAAATGCGAGCATTGTGGCAAGGACCATTCCGGTGAATGTTACAGAAAGTTAGGGGTGTGCTTTGAGTGTGAAGAGAAAGGACACATAGCTCATGATTGTCCCCTCAAGAATGGTTCCAAGAACAGAGCCAGTGATGGCAGACAGGGACCTCGGGGTAACTCCAGAATGTTTGCTATGATCCAGAAGGACGAGACTGCTAGTGACCGTGTGGTGACAGGTACCCTTTCTATCAATTTTACTAGTGCGCATGTATTATTTGACACCGGGACCTCTCACTGTTTTGTGGCTAAGAAATTTGCCTCTAAGTTAACTTGTGAGCCGAAACTGCTAGATGAGCCCTTTTGTGTGGCAACCCCGCTGGGGTATGATGTGCTTGCTGATCTTGTGTGTGAAAATTGTGTGATCAGAATAGGTGATATGGAGTTAGTGGCAGATCTAGTACTCCTAGATATGGAGGATTTTGATGTGATTCTAGGGATCAATTGGCTGTCTTCTTATCATGCACATTTAGACTGTTTTGAAAAAAAGGGTTGTATTTCATATTCTTAACCAACCAGAGTTTGCTTATCATGGGGATGGGTTAAATCCTCCTATGGGAAGTAAAGACTCTAAGACTTCTAGTATGATGATTTCAGCCCTAAATACTAGAAGGTCCCTGAGGAAGGGATGTCGAGGATTCCTTTGCCATGTATTTGATAGTAGGAGGGACGATGTGAAGTTAGATGACATTCCCATTGTCAGGGAATTTCCTGAGGTCTTTCCAGAAGACCTGCATGGTTTGCCTCCAAGGAGGGAAATCGAGTTTGAAATCGATCTAATACCTAGCAGTGAAGCCATATCCAAAGCCCCTTATAGAATGGCTCCTTCTAAACTACGAGAATTGAAGGTGCAACTCCAGAAGCTGTTGGATAAAGGCTTCATTCGACCTAGTGTCTCGCCATGGGGTGCTCCAGTATTGCTTGTGAAGAAGAAGGATGGCAGTATGAGGTTATGCATTGACTACAGAGAACTAAATAAGATGACTGTTAAGAATAAGTATCCCTTGCCTCGAATTGATGACTTGTTTGATCAACTTTAAGGCGCTAAGGTCTTTTCTAAGATTGACCGACAATCTAGTTATCATTAGCTAAAAATCAAGAAGAAAGATGTGGCTAAGACTGCTTTTCGAACCAGGTATGGCCATTATGAATTTTTAGTTATGCCATTTGGGCTAACGAATGCACCTGCTGCCTTCATGGATTTGATGAACAGGATGTTTCGACAGTACCTGGATCGATTTGTAGTTGTATTTATCGATGACATACTGATCTACTCTAAGAGGAGGGAGGAGTACGAAGAACATCTGAAGATGGTATTGCAAGAGCATCAGAGTGGCATCAGTTGTATGCCAAGTTGAGTAAGTGTGAGTTTTGGCTTGACAGAGTGGCATTCTTAGGCCATGTGATATCCAAAGATGGGATCTCAGCGGATCCAAGGAAGGTTGAAGCGGTATTGGAGTGGAATCCGCCCACCACTACAACAGAGATTAAAAGCTTCTTGGGACTGGCTGGTTACTATAGAAGATTCATTGAGGGATTTTCGCAAATTGCACTTCCTTTCACCCGATTGACTCAAAAAGGAGTGAAGTTCGTGTGGACAGATGAGTGTGAAAGAAGCTTTCAGGAGCTGAAAAAGAAGTTAGTGTCTGCCCCTGTACTTGCATTACCTACTAATGAGGGTAACTTTGTCATTTACATTGACGCTTCAAAGAAAGGGCTAGGTTGTGTGCTAATGCAGAATGAGAAGGTGATAGCCTACGCGTCCTGACAATTAAAGCCTCATGAAAAGAATTATCCAACGCATGACTGGAGTTGGCAGCAGTGATATTTGCTTAGAAGATTTGGAGACATTACCTCTATGGTGGACCTTGCCAGATTTTTACAGACCACAAAAGCTTGAAATATCTCTTTACTCAAAAAGAGTTGAACTTGAGGCAAAGGAGATGGTTGGAATTGATCAAGGATTATGATGTGACCATTAATTACCATCCTGAAAAAGCAAATGTAGTTGCAGATGCACTGAGCAAGAAGTCAGTGGGCAACTTAGCTGCCCTGATCACTTCCTAGCCTAAGCTACTTAGAGACTTGGAGGAAATGCAGATTGAAGTGTGCATTCATGATAAGAAGGGTGGTGTTTTAGCCAATCTGGTTGCACAACCGCCATTGTTAGAAAAGATCAAAGCTGCGCAGCAACATGACCCGTTTTTCATGAAGATGAAAAGTAAGGTGTCCAATAGAGAATCTTCAGACTTTCTGCTGCATGATGACGGAGCATTGTACTTTGGAAGTAGATTATGTGTACCTGATGAACCAACAATTAAGAGGGAAATCATGGAAGAAGCACACAGTTCCCGCTTTTCAGTACATCCTGGAGGCACGAAGATGTATTGAGATCTGAGAAGCTGCTTCTGGTGGAGAGACATGAAGCGAGATATTGCTGAGTTTGTGGCTAAGTGCTTGATATGTCAACAAGTAAAGGCGGAGCACCAAAAGCCTGGTGGATTGCTACAGTCATTAGAAGTGCCTGAATGGAAGTGGGATCGAATTTCCATGGATTTTGTTGTTGGCCTACCGAGGACAGTTAGGAAGAATGATGCGATTTGGGTCATAGTGGATAGACTTACAAAGAGTGCACATTTCCTTCCTATTAGATTTGGTACTCCATTAGATAAGTTGATGTTGTGTTACGGTTGCACGGTGTGCCAAGTGAAATTATTTCGGACAGAGACCCGAGGTTTGTGTCTAGATTTTGGGAGAGTCTGCAGAAAGCTTTGGGAACTAAATTGAGTTTGAGTACTACTTACCATCCTTAGACAGATGGGCAGACTGAGAGGACTATTCAGACATTAGTGGACATGCTGCGTGCCTGTGTTATAGACCTTGGGGGTAGTTGGGATAACTACATGAGTTTGATAGAGTTTTCCTATAACAATAATTACCATTCTAGTATTGGGATGGCACCATATGAAGCTTTGTATGGGTGGAGATGCATAACTCCTTTGTTTTGGAATGAGGTTGGAGAAAGAAAAGTGTTAGGTCCCGAGATTGTACATGATGCTAAAGAGAAGGTCAAGCTAATCAGAGAGAGAATGAAGATAAGCCAAGATAGGCAAAAGAGTTGGGCAGACAAACGGAGAAGACCATTGGAGTTTTTAGTAGGTGAACATGTTTATCTGAAAGTATCTCCAACTAGGGGCGTGATGAGATTTGGAAAAAAGGGGTAAATTAAGTCCGCGTTTTGTAGGACCATTTAAAATTTTGGCAAAAGTTGGGGACGTGGCTTATAGAGTAGCCTTGCCGCCGGAGCTGTCCAGAATACATAATGTATTTCATGTTTCTCAATTGAGGAAGTATATTTCAGATCCCTGTCACATGATACGGCATGAACCGTTGCAAGTTCGAGAAGATTTGACTTATGTAGAGCATTCAGTTCGCATAGTCGACCGAAAAGAACAAAAGTTAAGGCATAGAATGATCCCGTATGTCAAGATCTAATAGAGTAATCATACTCCTAGAGAAGCAACATGGGAGACAGAAGAAGAGATGAGAAGCAAATACCCAGAATTATTCGAAAACGAAGGTGAGTTTCGAGGACGAAACTTTTGTTTAGAGGGTGAGGATGTAATACCCAGTCTAATTAAATTAGATTCGGTATTATAATATAATTAAAATTCGCTATTATTTCGATTATGTTATAATAAATTAATGAATTAATTATCAGAAATAAGTCCATTAGTAATACTAAAGTGATTAAAATAGGTATAGATATATATATATATATATATATATATATATATATATATATATATATAAAAGGAAAATGTAAGGGGGTTATAAAGCCCCAGTGAAAAGCCCCCCAGAAAACCCATCTCCCCCTCACGGCTCTCTCTTTCTCTCACGCCTCTCTCATCCTCCCCTCCTCGTGTTTTTTTTTTCTCTTGTTTTCTCTGCGTCAAAGCCCTAAATTTCGATTCCGCGTTTGATAGGATCCGAGGCTAACCCACAATAGGAGTTCAACTTTTGGATTAAAAGCTAGTAAAGGTAAGTATACCACTTTCCCCTACTTGTTTGTAAAATATGAAAATTTGCTTTACATGATTTGATATATAAGACTTGTATTTAAATAGTTTATTAGTTGTTAAAACAGGTTCAGGCATAGTACTTGGTTGGTTATATGATTTTTACCTTTTTGATTTGAATTATACTGATTTATACGTCAATTTGATGCTAAATATGCAATTTCTACCTTTATGATTTGATGTTTTAATATATAGTTTGAATTATATTGACTTATATGTTGAATTGATCTTTAAATATGTGAATTCTGAAAGAATTTGTATTTATGATTATGTGAAAAAAAGTATTGTGAACTTGTGACTTGAATTGAAAGGTTTTATGGGAAGAACTTACATACAACTACGTTGACCCTCCGGGGTTTATCGACGATAGAATTTGAAATCTGAAAGTTGATCTGTGACCCTGTCGCAGGAATAATACCAGCACGTAGATCTATGTTCGATCCTAGCGGATCTGTCGACTTAGAATCGGTTCGAATATGTGAAATGTGAACGTCGATTTCGACCCTGTAGTGGGAATAATATCGGCTGTAGTTTTCGTTTCATCTATAAGTTTTATCAAAAGAGCTCTTGCAAATAAGAGATATGTGCTACCATAATGTAAATTTTTCTGATAAATTGATTTTTACTGGCTTTGATTAGAATTTTGTCTGTTTTAAATAATATGCCTGATTCGGGTAGGGTGTATGGTATACTTGCTGAGCTCGTTGTTTGCTCATCCAATTAATTCATTTTCCAGATTAGTAATTCATGGCACGTTCCTGAAGGAAGAAAAGATGGAGCAGCTCCGTATCTCGAGAATTAGTTATCTTGCGTAGTTGAAGTAGTAATTGAAATTTGTAGTAGAATTTTATAGACTATTTGAGATTTTGTAATTTTGAGCTTCCGCATTACTGGTTTTTTTTTTTTTTTTTTAATTGATTAGTATTGATGTATTCTGGACTAGCTGCCATTTATCATGGAATTTTGAGGAATTTTAGTTTGTAAGTTTTTCGGGCTTCGTACTATGATGTGGGACTACATTACAGTATGGCCGTATAGCGCCCTTTTAACTTAAGCCTATTTGGCATAAACGTTTGGGGGCATTACACCTTTATCCAATTGCTAAATAAGGATAACCCATTTACCCCTCTTTACCCTTACCCTTCCCCTTCTTTACCCCATTTATCCAGTTGCCAAACAAAGTATTAAGGGAGAAAAGAAGGGAAATTAAGGGGGAGAGAGTTTCATTACATTTTCATTCATAATCTCGTTACAATCTAATACTTCCTATTTATAGAACTTAGGAAGGAGGATATCTAATTAATACTAATACTACACTAATTGCTTAATAAAAGGAAAAATTACCTATAAGGCTATATATTAAAATATTAGTTAATTATATATATAATACGTGATTAACTTATTTATTCTGTATCAATACATTTTCTTTATAAAGATTATTGTCTTCAAGGATTAGGGTATTGATACTCGAATTAATAATCTTCCATGGCTAAATACTAAAATTATAAGTACTAAAAAATTTAACTAAAAATCTGGGGCAAAATTATAATTAAAATAACAAATTTCCAAACCCATTTTTCCCTTCTTTCTCTGCGAACGCCATCCACAGTCCGAAACCCTAACACCACGGCACCATCGTGACGGCGCTTTTCGGTGGGCGGCGGGAGGTTCGACGCCAAGGCCGTGGCGGTGACGGAGCTGCGACGTCCTCCCTGGTGTCTTCACTTGTTCAGATTGCTTCGAAGCAGCTGTTGGTGCCGTTCTCCTCCTCCGACAGCCTGACACGGACGACGGTGGCGGTGGTGCAACGCCGTGGTCGTCACCGAACACCTCCTTACTGCCATCAAGCTCATAGTTGCCGATCTCCTCATCTTCGTCGTTCTTTTCGTCAGTCTTTGCGAGATCCATAACGGAATCGTCGAGAACCTCAATACTTCTTCGGTAATTTTGAAATTGTTCCTTTATTTGATTTTCCAGAGAAGATGTCTACTCTTTCAGCTGATTTTCCCAATCTTCGAATTTTTTGTCAATTTTGTCAAACTTTTTCAATATATTCTCGAGTGTTGCTGTTCATGGATCAATTTTGACATCCATTGATGAAATAGAGGATCGATTTCAGTATTCTCAGATGAAATTGAGCACCCACAGTCAGAGGATCACAGCTCTGATACCATTGTTATAGTAATTCCAATCCAATAGTGACAATTAGAGGTTAAGGGGAGAAGAGAAATGATATTAGAGGTTTCAGGGAGAAGAGAAGGGAAATTAAGGGAGAGAGAGTTTCATTACATTTTCATTCATAATCTCATTACAATCTAATACCTCCTATTTATAGAACTAGGGAGGAGAATATCTAATTAATACTACTACTACCCTAATTGTTTAATAAAAGAAAAAATTACCTATATTATTATTAATATAAGGCTATGTATTAAAATATTAGTTAATAACATGTCTAACACATGATTAACTTATTTATCCTGTATCTATATATTCCCCTCTCAAAGTTCTATAAATAGGGGGTAATAGTTGTAATGAGAGGATCATGAATGGAAATGTCAATCAAATCTCTCTCTCCCCCTTACTATTCTCTCTATCTCTCCCTTAATTTCCCTTCTCTTCGCCCTTAAACCTCTAATTGTTACTATCGGATTGGAATTGCTGTAACATTGAGTTTGTGGGTTTACACCTATTGATTTGGTAGAATACAATCTAAAATATAATAGTTAAATGAGGGGTAATTTAAGTGTTCGTAAATAGGCTAAGTTCTTTATTACCAACTATACCCTTCCCTAACTTTATAAATAGGATACCTCCCCCTTTTCTCAATTTCAGCTCTCTATCACCCCTTACCTTCTCTCTTACTATACAAATCTTACCTTTATTTGTAAATTTCTATTCCTTTGTATGGATTATGCGAGTCATATACAAAGATACTACTAACTTTGAGTTGGATTGAATGATTGATTATTTGATTTGTTGGTTGATTGATTTGGTTCGCATCAAATTCATCCATGTTTCTCTAACTTGGTGAGTTATTTACAGTGTTGGTTCCTCCTCTCTTCTTTTGGGAAAATTATCATTTAGGTATCATGAGGTTTGGTCATTTATTATCTAGGCACCTTGACATTTCAATATATACAATAAGGTACCCTGATGTTTCAAAATTTTATCACTTAGGTACCCTATGTGAGAATTTGGTGAATTATTATTATAATTCGAACATTTTTTACCATAAAATGTTGATGCAATACATGATTACAATAATAAGCTATATCAATTATTATCTAGGCACCTTGACATTTCAATATATACAATAAGGTACCCTGATGTTTCAAAATTTTATCACTTAGGTACCCTATGTGAGAATTTGGTGAATTATTATTATAATTCGAACATTTTTTACCATAAAATGTTGATGCAATACATGATTACAATAATAAGTACAAGCTATATCAATTTTTTCAACAAAAATCAAACAGAATACGAAAAAAAGTAACAGAATTATGATGGAAGATATTGGCAATTTAGTGAAATGATGTGGTATGTTAGCATTTTGTGATAGAAAAATATAACATTACGATAGAAGACCCCTATATATTGCTATAACTATGTCCAATGTTAGCAATTTTTAATGACAATTTATATAATTTTGAAAAATGGTACCTAATTGATAAAATTTTTAAAATTCAGGGTACCTAAGTGATAAATGTTTTAAATCTTAGGGTACCTCATTGTATGTATGGAAACATCAGGGTACCTAAGTGATAAATTTCCTTTCTTTTATTCATAATGCGTTCTGCATTGGTGGGATAGAGGAAAATATGCCGAAAGATACCGTAGGAGCTACTCTACCCATTGGCAAAAGTTTTGGATGAAACCTCCTTTGGTGTGTATCAATTCAAACTAGTCCTTTGTTTTTAAGTTTGTCAAATCTTTTATTTTGTTTAAAAGGTCCATTTTCTGATGAAATTAGTTTGTTAGTGACCTAAATCAGGTAAAAATTAAAAAGTTGAGAGACTAATTTTGTTATAAATTAAAACAATATGAATTGTTTTGAGCAAAAGAAAAGATGAGAGACTAATTTGAACAAACTTAAATACATTAGGACTACTTTGAACAGAAGAAAATATGAGTGACCAATTTGAACAAATTTAAAGATACGAGGGACATAACTTGGCCAATTTTTCTACAAATGGCATCCATTGGTAGACCCTAGAAATTCGTTCTCCGAAATTCCTCAGCAATTTAAGATTTTTGGTATATGAGCTTATATTAACAACCATGGAACCTCTTTTCTACAAGTCGAGGTTCCTTCAGTTCTGATGCCATTGATGTTAGAACTAGGAAGAGTGGCAAGATTTCCTTCTTCGATTCTTTGAAGTTTAACTACGTTGTATAATATAATTGAGAGGGGGAAAAGAGAAATTCACAAATTTTCACAAAGGGGGAGAGGGAAGAAGAGTAGTAGAACTAGGAACAACGAGATTTCAACTTGACCTAATGATCATTTTTTTAATACGTGTTCAAAATATGATCTTTTATATTAATATTAGGGGTGGCGGAATCACTATAATTCTGATCATCCATTAGAAAGAGGAAATTATCTAAACTATTACTTAAAGAGAACTATCCACTAAAATGCTATTAGATCACATGTTCTACACATGGTTAATTTATTTTTTCCTGTGACAGGAGGATAACACTCACAAGAAACCCAATTAAAAATGGCATCTTTGCTTCTCAGGCTGCCACGGATTACCCCCATCAGGAAACCCTCAACGCCTTTCTTACTCTCTCTTTCCAAGCACTTCTGCTCCCATGTTGAGGATTTGCCGGAGGGCTTCAACCAAGACCAGCAAGAACAATTCCGAAAACTCCGAGTTCTCATCCAGCAAAGCCGCTTTGAATCTGCTGAGAAATTGATCAAGTCCATTATCACATGCAAAGTACCGTTTGCTTCCCCCATTGAGTTGTTTACTTCATTTTCTCTGTCTAATCCTGCTCTTAGAGATGCATTTTCAAGCATGGTTTTGTCCGCCTGTGCGGAATGCAAAAGAACTAAGGAGGCAATGGAGGTGCTCCAGTTGATAAGGGATGGTGGGGGTTTCCCTTCGATGACGGCTTTTAATAAGTTGATTGAGTCCTTGGTTTCATCTGGGGAGTTTGATAGGGTACTTTGTTTGTTTGATGATGTTGTTGGGTCTGGGATTAGGCTTGATAAGTTTGCCTATGGCAAGGCCGTACAATCGGCGGTGAAGGTGGGGAGCTTAGAGAGGGGTTTGAAACTGCTGGATCAGATGAAGAAGAGGAGAGTCGGTGTAAGTGTGTTTGTGTACAATGTGTTGATTAGTGGGTTGTGTAAGGAGAGGAGGATGAGCGATGCATGCTGCCTCTTTGATGAAATGCGTGAGAGAAAGCTAGTTCCTAGCCAGGTTACTTATAATACACTTATTGATGGGTACAGTAAGGCTGGGGTTGTCGAAGAGGCGTTTGCGTTGAGGGAGAGGATGAAGTTAGACAATATTGCTCCTAGTCAGGTTACGTTCAATTCGTTGCTCAATGGGCTTTGTAGGGCTAGAAGGATGAACGAAGCAAATCGGATATTGGAAGAGATGAGATCCTGTGGATTTTTGCCTGATGGGTTTACTTATAGCATCCTCTTTGATGGGCACTCGAGGTGCAACGACACCAAAGCAATGTTGGATGTTCTTGAGGACGCAAATGCAAATAGAGTTCAGATTAATGACTATACCTGTTCCATTTTGTTGAATAGTTTGTGCAAGGAAGGTAGGGTAGAAAAAGCGGAGGAAGTTCTGAAGAAGCTAGTTGAGAATGGTCTCGTGCCTACAGAGGTGGCATATAATACCATATTGAAGGGATATTGCCTGACCAGTGACGTGGATAAAGCACTTTCTATATACGATCAGATGGAAAAGGCAGGTGTTAGACCGAGCTTTGTTACATTTAATTCTTTGATAAACAAATTTTGTGAGCTTGGGGATATGGAAGAGGCCGAGGATTGGATTAAGAAGATGAGAGAGAAGGGAATTGTTCCAACTGTTGAGACATACAACATCCTGATTGATGGCTATGGGAAAAAACACCAATTTGATAGGTGTTTCGAGATCCTAGAGAGCATGGAGAAAAATGGGTTGAAGCCCAATGTTGTGACTCATGGTTCGCTTATAAACTGTTTATGCAAAGATGGTAGACTTCTGGAAGCTGAAGTTCTCCTCAGGGATATGGTGGGAAGAGGGATACTGCCGAATGCGCAGATATATAATATGCTCATAGATGGTCACTGCACGGTGGGGAATTTGAAAGCGGCATTTGGGTTTTACGATGAGATGTGTACAGAAAACATAGCTCCAACACTTGTAACTTATAATTCTCTTATGCATGGGTTATGTAAGAAGGGAAGATTTGAGGAAGCTGAAGATTTGGTTCTACAAATCACCAGTCGAGGCTTAAAGCCCGATGTTATTACTTACAATTCCTTGATCCATGGATACTCTAGTTCAGGAAATGCATCGAAGTCATTGGAACTATACGAGACTATGAAAAAGATAGGCATTAAACCAACGTTAAGCACATATCATTCACTAATTTCCGGATGTAGCAAAACAGGGCTGGCGTTGGTTGACACAATATACCAAGAAATGCTACAGTTTGATTTAACTCCTGATAGAGTAGTGTATAATGCCCTTATTTATTCCTCTGCTGAGCATGGAGATCTTGAAAGGGTACTCACTTTACGGAATGAGATGGTAAAAGAGGGCATTGAGTTCGATAAGATGACATACAATAGTTTAATATTAGGGCACCTTAAATCGGGGAAATTGAAAGACGTAACAGAACTTGTGGCTGATATGAAGGCTAGAGGATTCCCACTGAAAGCTGATACCTATACAGTACTGGTTGAGGGACATTGTCAACTTGAAGACTTTAGTGGGGCATACTCTTGGTATAGAGAAATGGTTGGTGATGGTTTTCTTCTGACCACCAGAGTTTGTAATGAGCTCATAAGCGGCCTTAGAAAAGAGGGAAGGCTCGAAGAGATCAAGTTTATCGGCTCAGAAATGAATGTAAAGGGATTGGAGGACGTGGGTGCTCATGAGGATATCTTTATTGCTGCTTAATTGTAGTGGGTGACATTCAGACGATGGTTAAGAGCCCGATACTAGTTGCGCTAAAGAAAAATGAATATTGTGGGAAACAACATGCAGTACAAGGACTCTGAGGATTGAGTATTGAGGAATTCAACTCATAGGTAAGTGGCCTGCAATGATTTTCTAGTTGGTTTTCTCTTCTAGCATATTTAAGTCTGAGTTATTAATGGCTTCTGTATTGGTCAGAGACTTCACATTCCTTTTGTCAGTTCTTTACTGATTGTTTCTATCAGCAATATTTATTTATCACATTTCTTGAGGATAGTCTGGATCTATGGTTGCTTCTTTGTAGTGAAATAGGTTAAACGAAATCCATGAAGAGCAAGAAATGCCATAATTCTATATATGTATTTTTTTTTTTTTTTTTGTGGCGGGGGAGGGGTAGGAGATGAATGTTCGAAAAGAAGATAGGTAACTAATTTGCTTGTAATGTCTCATCAGGATGTTGTCCTTTTCTTCATATAGCATGCATTTCTCTTTACTTTATGTAAAGCTCTGAACTAGACGTTCTTTCTTATGCAGTCGAAAAGAGAATGTCACCTCTTTCTTACATTCTGCTGAGCCATTACACGAATGCATTGATGAGAACTTTGTGTAAGGTCTGTAATAAATATTTTCTCTTATCTCGTGGTAGCGATGGCACCAGGGCAGGGTTTGGTATGAGGATGCTTCTCCATGTCTGTACCTCCTACACAAGTCCATACCCGTTACACACTCTATTACTCATCACGGGTAGTAAATGGATATCCATACCCGCCCCAGTGAGTATGGTGCCGTACCGATACTTGCTATATTGCCCACGGGAAGCTGACAAGCTCCATTACTCACCTGATACCTATGGATATCCAATAAATCTAGAATTTGTTTAAAATGGATTAGATATGAAATTTATAGCGTGAAACAAGTAAACAGTCTGAATCCAAGTCGTGATGTGATGGATGTGAAGCAAGTATGGGGCAGCTGGCAGGGGTTGGGGTGGGTAACGAATGAGGTGGGGTGGGCACTACACTTCTGTACCTGTTACCGGCCTCAAGTGCACCTCTACCTGCCTATACGTGTAGCATATTTTATTCACCCCATTGCCATCCCTATTTGTGGAGTATAAACTCTTCTTGATCTTTCCTGTTTGTCATGCAGGGATGTATGACAATTGTGCTACTTCACCTGAGCTCGAGGAAATTGATTGTTACTGATACGGTGCTAATCTAAACATGTACGGTTTATGTAGTAGATTTTCATGAGATTTTATTGCCGTGCTTTCTCATCGCATTATGATATTCTGCTCCTATATTGAAAGAAAATTGGAGATTCTATTTTTCTTTCACATTACCTTTTTTTCCCGACAATGCAACTTCTCTCAGTATGTTTTTCCTTCCGTGTTGACTGTTGACGCATGTTTTTGAAAATAGTTTTTGGAGAGAGAATTCAGTTAAGAATATGGAGAGGCACATGTTGGGGAGAGCTAGAAGCACCTCAGATAATGCATCTCATTTGGTATGATTATATGGCTTTTCTCTAGTCATGTGATGCTACTGTTTCCGGAAAAGACTTGTAGCTCCTATCCAAAGAATTCGATGGCTTTGTTATTCCAAGCTTCCCTTCTTTTTCTTCTTGCTTTACTAGGGCTTGTCCTGAATTCATTTTCTTATCACCCGTCATTCAATTCTACTTCTTCTAGCTGGTGAAGTAATTTTTAACATATACTTTAAAATGGATATGTTGTAAGAAATGCAAAAGTAATGATATCTTTAATACAAGATATGCAAGAAAAAAAAGATCAGAGTCACGATATTGCAATGAATGGACATGAAGAGAGCTAGAAGGAATTAGGTAGTTTATTGCTTAGCATGTTCTCTATCTTCATGTGAATGTGATATGATGTGCATGAGAAGCACGTTGTCTTTAGACGAGTAGTTAAGATTCTTAGGGCCTATTTGTCCAAGATGTGAAAATATTGTTTTTCCCACAAGCACTTCTATTGAACCATTTGTAAAAATTGCTTTCACAATCACTAGTTTTCTGTTTCTGCCTAGATGAAGAATAACTTATACTTTTTTTCCCTAGCCAAATACTCTTAAAATTTGGTGCTCTTTTGGAGGATAAACACGTCTTTTTTTTCATAAATGTAATTTGGCCAAATAGACCCTTAGCCTTTTCCTTTGATGTTCTTCTCTTTATCCTTTTCCTTTGCAGTTCTTCTCTTATTGATTGCTTTGTCAGCGGTCATATCAGTTTAGGCGTCCAAATGACCAATGATATGGTTGCATTTTCTCTTTTAGTCATTATTAGTTAGATGTTAACAAATAATCTAGGCTCATACATTCCTCAGAAATTATTCCTCGTTATATTTTGGATTTCATGGTTTGATTTGTAAAGTGGAACAACTGGTGCTTGATTTGACAGATATAATCTAATTCTCACAGTGGTCAACTCTTTCGATTTCAACTTATTGTCTCGCTGTATTATTGCGTCTTATTTTTGCCAGTAACATATGTAGGTAATTGAGCTTGGGCCAGTTGGCCATAGATGGGAGAAGATGAATTGCTAGTTATTTAATAATGCTAGTTCGCCATTATGTCAATGTGAAGCTTGGACGTTGGTTCAGCTTCTAGACTTGTTAGATAGGTGGCCATCATCTCCTTTTTTACCTTGGTAGTGGTGGGTATACTTAATCCTAAGCTATTGAAATGAGTCAATTTTTACTTTTTTTTTTCCTGGTTAGAAAGAAAAATCTGCGTGGATCAAGTCGTCAGTAAGAGAGGCAACGAAATTGTGTCAGCACATAGCCAAGATAAAGAAGACAGTGCAACGGTATAACCTACAACAGACACGGCAATGTATATGTGGCATCAGGTCCATCGGCAAAGCAAATCTACCCCAGGTAACTTCCTCACTCAGCATTCATTTTCCACTTTTTTTTTTTTCCTCTTCACAGCATTTCCTTACATAAACGTTTCCAGCAAACAGGCCAAAGCAACATTGTGAAGATCTTATATTCCTCTAGTTTTCCCCACCCGGCTGCGGAGATTAATAGGAAATCTCGAAGAAGGCCCCAAGAGGGGTCAAGCGTCCATGCATTCTTATAAATGATCATGTTGGTCTCCGAAGGAACATAAGTTATTTTTAAACTTTGTGCTTGCAAATATTTGAATAAGTAGTGATATAATTATCAATTTTGCCCCTTCTATGGGCTTGGACATGAAAATACATTCAAACTATGTTTTAATGATTACAATATAGGCCATGCATTTGGGGATTCACTAGAAGATCACCCTCCACATTACGAACAATTGTGCAACGATTAGCTCAAAATGTATGTTGCATTAAGAAACAGCCTTTATTTGATTCTATTTATCCATCTGCTATGGCAGTGTCATATTCACTACAATCAACGTAGCACTAGCAGATCCTACCATGGCAGGGATCGTCGAATCAGTTGATTGTAAGGGCCATCACTAACTGGAACTTAAGCTAGGTGCTTAGACGATTGGGTGTTACGTGACGACGGGATGGTGGGAATAATCTAATAATACATTGACTGGTGCTGAATCTGCTACTCCAAATTCTAGTCCACTTCCTGATCCTTGGAGTAGTGGTGCTGGTGAGTTTTGGTTGATCATCCTTATATTTCTTGCTTCATTATCATTTTTATGATTAATTTATAATAATTTTATTGTCAGGGCAAAAATGTTAATGTAGGAGCGACTTGTTGAAAATTTGTAAGTATTATTCATTCTAGGTTACATCATTGCTCTAGCAGTTACATCACCACCCTTAATTGTGACAATATATCTCTCCTTTTACATTCTCATTACCTTACTAATTTCTCTTGCTCACCTTGTGTTGATTGGAGAGTAAAATTGAGAAATAGGGATCACTTAGGTCCTTTAAGGGGTACTGTAACATTTATATACAATGAGAATACCTTAAAGTTTAAAAATTTTATCACTTAGGTATCCTGAAGTTCACAAAATTTAATCAAGTATCATTTGCGGAAATTAAATGGATTTTTAGTTGGAAATTTCTGCACGGAGCATGACTCAAGCCATATATAGTATCTTTTGCTAGGATTTGATGAGTTTTTTGTTGAAAAAGGTTGACGTGATATCAATGTTGTCAAAGGAGCGAGGTGCATGGAGGCCCGACGGCTCTGTAAGGCCGAGGCGCGAAGCACAGGGTTGGACATGAGGCGCATTTATCAATAAATAATCATATATATCATACGTAACGAATTTTCTACTCAAAAATAAACTATGACTAATAAATTCAAGCGAAAGATCTATAGAAAAGCTACCAAACAAATAAAAAAAAGAGCTATTAATTTTGTAGATTAATCCTATGATAAAAGTTATGATTGAAAAAGGCATTAGAAAGCTAAAAATCATCATCGTTATCATAATTTGCTTCTTCACTACCTCCATCAAAAACCTGAATATCTCCTTCCTTTTCATCTTCTGCAGAGACATCTTTATTTGTAAGGCTGTATACTAAAGTAACCCCACAACTAGAGGGCCTGGAGGTTGATCCTTGTCCACATATGAGTAGAGACGTAGTCACATTTGTCCTTGATCTAGTGAAATAAGATGGTTCATTAACACCAGTAGCCCTACTAACAATCCTCCATGTCAAATAATCATCTTTGAAAACAAATTTATCATCTCCAGAATCATCGTCCATTCTCACAATTAGCCATTCATCACTATCATACACTTCACTTAAAAGAGTAGGATCAATTGTATCAAGCCTGTTGAATCGATGTCTCAATGCTCGGCTGTATTTCACAAATATGAAGTCATTTAAGCTTGCTTGTTGTAGCCTATTTCTTTTTGTGCTGTGAAACTGTGAAGACAGTAAAGATACATGTGTTAGTTGTTTGTTCTAAATATAGAATAATAACTTTTAATGAAATTAATTAGTTACGTATTTAAAAACACTCCGATTTCTCTCACAACCGGTGGCACTACATGTAAAGCTAAGGACGTAAATGGCAAACTTCTATAAATTTGGTGTAGAAGATCCATATGAAACCTAGCCTTCACCTATAAAAATATTTTGTGTTAATATAAAAACTTCATATAAAATTGTTAATATTATAATAATCAAAGTTAAAAAATAACAATTGTGTTACCTGGTGGCTTTTTATTTCTTTTTCTAATAGCCATATCCAATCCAAAGATTCCGAGAGCATCGAACACATTGATAATTCATCTGGAATCTTATCTTGGATTTCTACCCTAGCAACCAATGTTGAGATGCATTTATATAGCCTGCTCATAACTTCCTCACATTGCTCCAAGTCATATTAAAATAAAAAATAAAAAAAATTTATGGATTCAGATAGTGTCCCGTTGCTTGCAAAGGTCTATTGAGCTGATCTGACCATCTTTCATCAATGATTGCAAATGCCCTCGACTAGTTTTCTTTCCTTGCTCCAAAAGTTTTCTCAATGGCTTCCTTGGCTCTATCCTTAGCCTCAAAAATGTAACCCATTGCAGGTTTCCTCTCACCATCAACCAATCGAAGAACTTTAATAGGTGGGCCAGTCAACTTAGGACTATAAACAATGTTTTTCCAAAAGCTATCCATCAACATAATTGAAACTGCTTGTTTTGCGGCAGCCTTTTTCTTCCATTTACTACTAGTCCATTCTTCAGAAGTGAACAACTTACTCAAATTATTCTTCTGCATGTGTATGGATCTGAGTGTGATAAAAGCTTTTGCGAACCTTGAAATGGTAGGTCTAAGCGACTCCCTCTTTTTTGTAAACCCCTCATCATATTCAAGACACTAGTATGGTTATAGATAAAGCCAATAAAAAATATTGCCTTCTTTATTGCTTCTTTGATTTTCAGTAGCTTCCCAATATCCTCTAGCATCAAATCAATACAGTGGGCAGCACATGGCATTCAATAGAAATGTCGTCACTTAACTTCTAACAATCTTCTTGCTTTCACATAGTTTGATGCGTTATCAGTAACCATTAGAACTACATTTTCTTCTCCAACTTGCTCCACAAAATCATCAAGCATTTTAAATGACAAAGCTATATCCTTAATAATATCTGAAATATCCATGGATTTCATGAACATTAATCCCTTTGCGAGAATTCACTAAAACGTTCACTACATCTTTACCTACAACTGAGTCATGCTACCACTTGATAAGATAGAACACCTATATTTTGCCCACTCTTCTTCATGACTCTTCATTAGGTTCTTAACTTGATTAGCTTCTTTATTAAGGAGGGGGCCTCTTAACTCATGATAACTCGGTGGTTTCATGTCAGGGCCAAATTGCCCCACTGATTCAATTGCCACTACAAAACTATAATACTCAGCGGCATTGAGTGGAATCCCAGCATCATAAAAACACCTTGCAAGATCCTACAATCTTTGTTCCTCATTTCCTTTCTGCAATAGTCTGTTGCCCGCTTTTGCCTTTTTTCTCTTGGACAACTTTTTCAAGATCAGGAGTGAAAAAACATGTCCATAGACCCTTTAATCTTTGCCTTCTTCGAAAAAGGATGCTTGCTATTTTGAGAACTTCCGCTAGAACCACCACCTTCTCCCCCACTACGAGGTCCACTACTAGCTGCACTCTTCCCATAATTACAATATTATCAAATTCCCATTCTTCCTCTTCCTCGTCTCCAAAATCAATATCATCTAAATCTTGCATAGTAGGCGATAATTCATTTATTCTTTTATCGTCCTTTCTTTTCATATAATCTTGAATCTTCACGTATATGGGACAAACATTTCTAAGTCCACTAGCTGTATGTTCTTTGACCCAATCATTGTTGCTGAAGCACTGGTAGCTAGTACCGGTTATCTCAGGCGATTTCTAAAGGAGCGAATCAGGTTATCCTGGAAGGGGACAATGAAGTTGTAACTAGAACCCTTCAGGGGAAGTATAAGTGCCCAAGCGACATCAGAATTAAAGTGGAAGAAATTAAGGCCCTCGGCAGATTGATTAGTAATATCAAATTCTCTCATGTGTATCGCAAAGCAAACAAGTCAGCAGATTTCATGGCCGGAGAAGGTTTCAGGAGGTCTGGGTTTCATATCAATGTCATGGAGCCTTCCAGATCCCTCCTTGTTATTTACAAAGCTGAGACTTTAGGATGCCCCTCGATTAGGAGGGGTGAAGCCGGTCCCTTTGTCTTTACCATCTAAAAAAAAAAAAAATTATGCTCTTTGACCTGACGAACTCCCCCACTAGTCACCTTGTCAAAAAAATTACATTCAAACTTCGTAACATTTTTCGATCTACCAAATATGAATACTTTCCTGCAGGATCTTTTCTTGAAGATTTTTTTTTTTCAAATGCCATTCATTCACTGTTTCACAAAAAAAAATCATGAACTATTGATAAATTGTTAAATTAATATACACAAAACTCGAGAAATCTATTAAATTACAATTGATTTTTTAACTAATTTTATTTTAAATATATGCTCATTCGATTATGAATGAGCACATATAATAATTTTTAGTAAATAATAGTGTTCGTCTAGTGCTGGTGCGGCAAAGTATTATTAAAAAAGTTTTGATATTGTAATAATATAATAATACCATAATAATATAATAAAATAATAATGTAATATTATAATAAAAATTAGAGAAAAAATAAATGGCTTTTGGGTATATTGTATTAAATATCGAGTAATATTATAATTTTAATATATTTATATTTAAATTAATAATATCGAGCAATAATAGTGTTTGACTAGTGCATCTGTACGCCTTGTGCCTTTTCTTTACCCTTGTATTTGGCTCTGTTTTGCAATTTCGCTCTCCCTTTATCTTTTTTTTTTGTGGCTTTCTCTCTCTCCTGATAGTCGTTTGATTTTTCAATATGTTAATTTATTAATTAACTTTACTACAACTTTTGATGGTGAAGCACACTTCCCTAAATGTTTGTCCTTTTCTTCATTATGTTATTTATTTATTCCAATTTAACTAACAGATGTCAAGCACTAAAGTTTTTGGGAAATCGTACGGAAAGAACCCCCACCCCCACCCTTATTCTTTTGCCAACCCATGTAACCTTAAATAGATCCTTTTGGACCAAAATGCCCCTGCCTCTTTACTTTTTTTTTTTTGGTGATTTCCTATCACTTTCCCCCACTTTTCCCCTCTCTTTTCCCTTCTCTCTCCTTACATTTTCACTCTCTCCTTTTTCTGCAGAACCATTTCCCTCTCATTTTTCACTCTCTCTCTCCTCTGAAACCTATTCCCATGACTCTCCATAATTTCTCTTCGTTCACTTCATCGCTGCTCTCGTTCTCACGTCCCTCGCATTTCATCGCTGCACCTTGTTCATCTAGGGTTTAATCACCATTTCCAAAAAGGTAACACCGATTTCGTTACTGCGTGCTTGTTTTCTCTTGGTTGTTTGTTGGGGTTGTCTGAGGGAAATGTATATGCGGTTGTTTTGTGTGTTGCACGGGCCTAGTATTGGTTTGGGTTTTTTTGGGGTTTTAGGGTTTTCTGTAGTGGTTTAGGTGTTTTTTTTTTTTTAGTGGTTTAGGGTTTTGCTTTTACTGATGTTGTGAGTAAAGGTTAGTGTATTTTGAGTGAGGTATTCATATTGGCTTGGTTATTTGATTATTTGGCTGATTTACTTTATTGTTCCTCATTGTACATGCGTCTTATGTGTGGACATCGGGCGATGGAAAGCAAATGTTGACGGTAAAGCATAAATGGTGTATGGTAGTTGATGGATGGCGTGTGAGTGTTGAAAATGCATCACTATCATATGTTGTTGGTGTTGGTTAATCATACACCATTTATGATTTGTTTAAATGGTGTAATAGCATTTTTTTGTTGGTTGTTTGAAGTCATTAATGGTCTTAAACCAATCATATATTGTATATAATTGGTGTAAATGGTGTGAAATCAACTTGTTTTAGTATGGTTTTTAAATAGTGGTATATGATCAATCATACACCGTGTATGATAGGTCTAAAGGGTGTGAAATCAACTTATTTTAGTATGTTTTAAGTAAATAGCGCTGTACGATCAATCATACACCGTGTATGATAGGTTTTAATGGTGGAAGATCAATTTGTTTTAGTGTATTTTAAGTCATTAGTGGTGTATGACCAATCATACACTATGTATGATTGGTCTAAATGGTTTGAAATCAAGTTGTTAAAGTGTGTTTTAAGTAAGTAGTGGCGTTTGGTTGATCATATACCACGTATGATGGGTTTAAATATTGTGAAATCATTTGTTTTGGTGTGTTTCAAGTAATTAGTTTTGTATAATTAACCATACACCGTGTGTGATAGGTTTTATTGGTGTATTATCACGGCTTGTTAGTTGTTTTAAGTCATTAATAGTTTTAAACCAATCATACATATGTCTAGGTTTGAGTGACCATTTACATGCAAAAATTTCTTAGCATTTGATGGCGTGTGAGTGTTGAAAGTGCATCACTATCATATGTTGTTTGTGTTGATTAATCATACACCATTTATGAGTTGTTTAAATGGTGTAATATCATTTTTTGTTGGTTGTTTGAAGTCATTAATGGTCTTAAACCAATCATATATCGTGTATGATTGGTGTAAATAGTGTGAAATCAACTTGTTTTAGTGTGGTTTAAGTAAGTAGTGGTATATGATCAAGCATACACAGTGTATGATAGGTCTAAAGGGTGTGAAATCAACTTATTTTAGTGTGTTTTAAGTAAATAGGGGTGCATGATCAATCATACACCGTATATGATAGGTTTTAATAGTGAAAGATCAATTTGTTTTAGTGTCTTTTAAGCCATTAGTTGTGTATGACCAATCATACGCCGTGTATGATTGGTCTAAATGGTTTGAAACCAAGTTGTTAAAGTGTGTTTTAAGTAAGTGGTGGCATTTCGTTGATCATACACTGTGTATGACAGGTTTTTAACGTTGTCAAATGAACTTGTCTAGGTTTGCTTGAAGTGATTAGTTGTGTATGTTTAAGCATACAGGTGTAAAATCAACTCGTTATACTGTGATTCAATTAATTAGTGGTGTGTGATGAATTCTATCGATACATAGAGTATGATTGCTTAAAGTGGTGTGAAATCAACTTGTTTTGGTACATTTTAAGTGTTTAGTAGTGTATGTTTAAACATATACCGTGTATGATAGGTTTTAGGGGTGTGTATGAACGTGTTGTGGTGTGTTTTGAGTAATTAGAGGTGTGTGTTGGGTTTTATCGACATAGTGTTTATGATTGCTTGAAGAGGTGTGAAGTCAACTTGTTTTGGTATGTTTCAAGTGTTTAGTTGTGTATATTTAACGAAACACTATATTTTTATCGGTGTTCTCTTTCTGTGATTTATGTCACTAGTTGTGTATGAACAATCGAACACCGTGTATGATGCCTTTAAATGGTGTAATATATTTGTACAGAAAAGAGAACCTGGATTTTGCTTGATAAGCAACAAAAACACAAGGTTCTTCTTGAAAATTCTCTTATGTTTGGTTAAATATTTCATAGGTATTCCATGCGATAATCCAACACCAATTTAAGAGGGGGAATAATTATGTGGTTATGTTGAAGAGAGACGTCCCAACTTTGTGTGTGGACACACTGTGCTTCCGAAGGCCAGGACCATGTCCCAGCAGTGACCCAACGCGCAACCCAGGCGCGTCCCCATCGCGCGACCCCTGCGCCTCGCCTCACGGTACCAGTGCCCAGAACTAGCCGTTGCTGCCTGCCAGAACTAGCCGTTGCTGCCTGCTCAACTAGTCGTTACTTAGATTCCCTTGGATATTTGCTAGATTTAATTGATGTAAATATTATTAGATATTTTTTACTATTTTTCAGATTTTATTTTTGATTTTGTTATAAAAGTATAAATAGGATATTTTGTAATTCATTTGGAATCATGTAATCAATTGAATGAAATGTGAACTCTCTCTGGCTCATCTAATTCTCTCTCTCAATTTCTCATCTTACTCTCATTCTAACTCTAATTCTCATCTTATCTAACTCTAATTCTATTCTCATCTTACTCTACTTCTCATCTCATCTAACTCTCAATTCTAAACCTCTTGACATTAATCGGGCCCAAGTCCTAGACTTTGGCCGTCAAAATCCCAATGTTGTGACAAATTTGTATCAGAGCTAGTCACAACCCCTAAGATTGTGACATAAAGTTGGTCCCAAATGTGTTCTAAGTGATTTTAATGTATTTTGATGTGCTTTGGAATGTGTGTCGACACCCATTCTTACAGAACAGGTCTGCAGAGTTGTTTGTCAACATACAGACTTACAGTAAGGTTCTGTAAAGCTATGTGTCGACACACAGGTCAGTTTTTTAACAGAATTTTCGCGGTAACTACCGGTCTTTCGCACCCTTTCTTTGGGGTATGTTTTGGGACGCCTCTTTTCATACAATCTCCTATTTATATTCCCTTGTTAATTTGGATCAAAGTGTGCTTTGAATAAAAACAAAGATTAATCTTGAAAGAACTTGTGTTCGTTCTTGAAGAAACTTCATTCTCTACATCTCTCCTTTATCTCCCTTTACATATCTTCACACATCCATGGCCAAATGAAAACACTTAGAAGTGTTTTTAGGGAACAACATTAAACATTTCAACTCATATTAGAACAACATCATTCACGTTTATATGCAATTCCAACAATGTTCACACATCACTCTATAATACACTTAGAATTAGTTTGTTCTGGTAAGGGAAAGGGAAGAGATAAAGTTGTATTGAGGGAAATAAGGAAAGTAGGGAAAGCAAAATAAGTTTTATATTTTATTAGCTACATTTACACATCCAGCAATCAATCCCTATTACACTTAATACAAACTCGTAACAACCTAAACCAGCTCACTAACCTGTCCAACGAAAATGTTTATTTCCCAGAGTATAATGAATACAATGTAAATCATATTGAAATAAACAAGAACATGTACAGAATAAGGTCCTTCTATTCGCTTGTATATGTATTCTTTAATTTCTTTCTTCCATGACTGTACAAGTATATACATGTATTGGTCCGCAACGTCTCCATCTGCTCTTGTGTTCATTAGGAGATGCTAAGGCCAACTGTAAGCAAAAATTCAACAAACTTTACGATGAACATGCCACAGTCAAACTTGCAAATAAACATAATAAACATAATATAAGTTAATTTAACACCTTTAAAACCCATTATACATAGTGTTTGCTTAAACACACACTACTATTCACTTCAAACACGCATTATTAATTAATTGGATCAAACTATAACGAGTTGATTTTACATATCTAAAACCCATTTCACACCATTTCAAGCAATCATACACTATAACGAGTTCATTTTACACCTCTAAAACCTATCATACACGGTGTATGCTTAAACATACACCACTATTCACTTCAAACACACCAAAACAAGTTTATTTTACACCTCTAAAACCCATCATACACAGCGTATGCTTAAACATACACCGCTCAAACGCTTCAAGCACACCAAAACATGTTCATTTTACAATGTTAAAACCCAACATACATGGTGTATGCTTAAACATACACCACTAATCACTTCAAGAAAACCTAGACAAGTTCATTTTACAACGTTAAAACCCATCATACATGGTATATGTTTAAATATACACCACTAAACACTTAAAACATACCAAAACAAGTTGATTTCACACCACTTTAAGCAATCATACTCGATGTATTGCTAGAACCCATCACACACCACTAATTACTTCACACATACTAGAATGGGATGATTTTATACCTCTAAAACCTATCATATACGGTGTATGTTTAAACATACACTACGAAACACTTAAAATGTACTGAAACAAGATGATTTCACACCATTTCAAGCAATCATACACTTAAAACACGTCACACACTATTAATTAATTGGATCAAACTATAACGAGTTGATTTTACATATCTAAAACCCATTTCACACCATTGCAAGCAACCATACACTATAACGAGTTCATTTTACACCTCTAAAACCTATCATACACGGTGTATGGTTAAACATACACCACTAATCACTCCAAGCACACCAAAACAAGTTCATTTTACAATGTTGAAACCCATCATACACGGTGTATAGTTAAACATACACAACTATTCACTTCAAACACACCAAAACAAGTTCATTTTACACATCTAAAACCCATCATACACGGTGTATGCTTAAACATACACCACTATTCACTTCAAACACACCAAAACAAGTTCATTTTACATCTCTAAAACCTATCATACACGGTGTATGCTTAAACATACCCCGCTAAACGCTTCAAGCACACCAAAACAAGTTCATTTTACAATGTTAAAACCCATCATATATGGTGTATGCTTAAACATACACCGCTAATCACTACAAGCAAACCTAGACAAGTTCATTTTACAACGTTAAAACCCATCATACACGGTGTATGTTTAAATATACCCCACTAAACACTTAAAACGTACCAAAACAAGTTGATTTCACACCACTTGAAGCAATCACACTCTATGTCTTGATAGAACCCATCACACTCCACTGATTACTTCAAACATACTAGAATGGGTTGATTTTACACCTCTAAAACCTATCATACACGGTGTATGTTTAAACATACACCACAAAACACTTAAAATGTAACGAAACAAGATGATTTCACACCATTTCAAGCAATCATACACTTAAAACAAGTCACACACTATTAATTAATTGGATCAAACTATAACGAGTTGATTTTACATATCTAAAACCCATTTCACACCATTTCAAGCAATCATACACTATAACGAGTTCATTTTACACCTCTAAAACCTATCATACACGGTGTATGCTTAAACATACACCACTATTCACTTCAAACACACCAAAACAAGTTTATTTTACACCTCTAAAACCCATCATACACGGCGTATGCTTAAACATACACCGCTAAACGCTTCAAGCACACCAAAACATGTTCATTTTACAATGTTAAAACCCAACATACATGGTGTATGCTTAAACATACACCACTAATCACTTCAAGAAAACCTAGACAAGTTCATTTTACAATGTTAAAACCCATCATACATGGTGAATGTTTAAATATACACCACTAAACACTTAAAACGTACCAAAACAAGTTGATTTCACACCACTTTAAGCAATCATACTTGATGTATCGCTAGAACCCATCACACACCACTAATTACTTCACACATACTAGAATGGGTTGATTTTACACCTCTAAAACCTGTCATACACGGTGTATGTTTAAACATACACCACGAAACACTTAAAATGTACCGAAACAAGATGATTTCACACCATTTCAAGAAATCATACACTTAAAACACGTCACACACTATTAATTAATTGGATCAAACTATAACGAGTTGATTTTACATATCTAAAACCCATTTCACACCATTTCAAGCAATCATACACTATAACGAGTTCATTTTACACCTCTAAAACTTATCACACACGGTGTATGGTTAAACATACACCACTATTCACTTCAAACACACCAAAACAAGTTCATTTTGCATCTCTAAAACCCATCATACACGGTGTATGGTTAAACATACACCACTATTCACTTCAAACACACCAAAACAAGTTTAATTTACACCTCTAAAACCTATCATACATGGTGTATGCTTAAACATACACCGCTAAACACTTCAAGCACACCAAACAAGTTCATTTTACAACGTTAAAACCCAACATACATGGTGTACGCTTAAACATACACCACTAATCACTTCAAACAAACCTAGACAAGTTCATTTTACAACGTTAAAACCGATCATACACGGTGTATGTTTAAATATACACCACTAAACACTTAAAACGTACCAAAACAAGTTGATTTCACACCACTTGAAGCAATCATACTCTATGTATTGATAGAACCCATCACACACCACTAATTACTTCAAACATACCAGATTGGGTTGATTTTACACTTTTAAAGCCTATCATACACAGTGTACGTTTAAACATACACCACGAAACACTTAAAATATACTGAAGCAAGATGATTTCACACCATTTCAACAAAGCAAGATGATTTCACACCATTTCAAGCAATCATACACTCAAAACATGTCACACCCTATTAATTAATTGGATCAAACTATAACGAGTTGATTTTACATATCTAAAACCCGTTTTACACCATTTCAAGCAATCATACACTATAACGATTTCATTTTACAACGTTAAAACCCATCATACACGGTGTATGGTTAAACATACACCACTATTCACTTCAAACACACCAAAACAAGTTCATTTTACACATCTAAAACCCATCATACATGGTGTATGCTTAAACATACACCGCTAAACGCTTCAAGCACACCAAAACAAGTTCATTTTACAACGTTAAAACCCATCATACATGGTGTATGGTCAAACATACACCACTCTTCACTTCAAACAAACCAAAACAAGTTCATTTTACACCTCTAAAACTCATCATACACGGTGTATGCTTAAACATACACCGCTAAATGCTTCAAGAACACTAAAATAAGTTCATTTTACAACGTTAAAACCCATCATACATGGTGTATGCTTAAACATGTACCACTAATCACTTGAAGCAAACCTAGACAAGTTCATTTTATAACGTTAAAACCCATCATACATGGTGTATGTTTAAATATACACCACTAAACACTTAAAACGTACCAAAACAAGTTGCTTTCACACCACTTTGCGCAATCATACTCTATGTATCGATAGAACCCATCACACACCACTAATTACTTCAAACATACTATAATGGGTTGATTTTACACCTTTAAAACCGATCATACACGGTGTATGTTTAAACATACACCATGAAACACTTAAAATGTCCCGAAACAAGATGATTTCACACAATTTCAAGCAATCATACACTTAAAACACGTCACACACTATTAATTAATTGGATCAAACTATAACGAGTGGATTTTACTTATCTAAAACCCATTTCACACCATTTCAAGCAATCATACACTACAACAAGTTCATTTTACGCCTCTAAAACTTATCATACACGGTGTATGGTTAAACATACACCACTAATCACTTCAAGCACGCCAAAACAAGTTCATTTTACAACGTTAAAACCCATCATAAACGGTGTATGGATAAACATACACCACTATTCACTTCAAACACACCAAAACAAGTTCATTTTACACCTCTAAAACCCATCATACACGGTGCATGCTTAAACATACACAGCTAAACGCTTCAAGCACACCAAAACAAGCTCATTTTACAACATTATAACCCATCATACATGGTGTATGATTGGTCATACACCACTAATGACTTAAAAGACACTAAAACAAATTGATCTTCCACCATTAAAACCTATCATATACTGTGTATGATTGATCATACACAGCTATTTACTTAAAACACACTAAAATAAGTTAATTTCACACCCTTTAGACCTATATACACAGTGTATGATTGATCATATACCACTATTTACTTAAACCACACTAAAACAAGTTAATTTCACACCATTTACACCAGTCATACATGATGTATGGTTGGTTTAAGACCATTAATGACTTCAAACAACCAACAAAAAATGATATTACACCATTTAAACCAATTATAAATGGTGTATGGTTAATCAACACCAACAAAATATGATAGTAGTGCATTTTCAACACTCACACGGCATCCATCAACTACCATACACAATTTATGCTTTACCGTCAACTACCTTACTCATAATATTAGTAAAAGCAAAACCCCAAAATAAAAAATAAAAAAAGCACTAAACCACAACAAAAAAAACCCTAAACTACAAAAAAAAATCCTAACCATTGCATGAAACAATCGCATTCACATTTCCCTCAAACCATCCCAACAAACAACCAAGAGAAAACAAACACGCACTGACAAAATTGGTGTTACCTTTTTCGAAATGGTGATTAAACCCTAGATGAACAAGGTGCAGCGACGAAATGTGAGGGACGTGAGAACGAGAGTAGGGACGAAGTGAACGAAGAGAAAGTTTAGAGAGTCATGGGAATGGGTTTCAGAGGAAAGTGAGAGAGTGAAAAATGTGAGGTAAATGGGTTGGGATGAGTTTGAATAACAGGAAGAGTGAGGACAGAGAGGGGGGGAGAGAGAGTGGGAATATGGGGGGAAAAGATGGGTTTGAAAGGGAGAGTGACGAGAGAGAAGGGGGGAGAGAGAGCGGGAATGTGAGGGAAAAGTGCCTGGCACTTTCACCCCCAAAAAAAAGTAAAGTGTAGGGGCATTTCAGTCCGAAAAGGTCTAAATAAGATTAGAGGGGTTAGAAAAGCACAAGGAGGGGCCAGGGGTATATTCCATATGATTTCCCAAAGTTTTTAGTTTATTTAATATTTATTAATTTAATTTAAATATAAATATATTAAAATTATAATATTACTCGATATTTAAATATACCGAAAAAGGTCTTATTTTTTCTCTAGTTTATTTTATGATCTTATAATATTATTTTATTATATTATTATGGTATTATTATAAGATAATAATATTACAATATATAGAATTTTTTAAATAATATTTTGACGCACAAACACTAATCGAACACTATTATTAGATAAAAATTATTATCTGTGCTCATTTATAATCGAATGTACATATATTTAAAATTTATAATTTAAATAAGACTAGTGAAAAAAAAATCAATTCTAATTTAATACGTTTTTCGAGTTTTGTATATATTAATTAATAAATTATTAATAGTTCATGATTTTGTTTTTGAAATAGTGAATGAGTGGCATAAAGAGAAAATCTTCTAGAAAGGTTCCCACGTGGAAGTATTCACATTTGATATATCCGAAAAATGTTACCAAGTTTAAATGTAATTTTTGTGACAAAGTGACTAGTACGGGAGTTCATTGGGTCAAAGACCATCTAGCTGGTGGATTGAGAAATGTTATGCAATGTGAAAAGTGTCCGTCCCATATACGTGATGAGATTCGATATTATATGAAAAGAAAGGAGGATGGCAAAAGAATAAATGAATTATTGGTATGCCTAATTTAGATGATATTGGTTTTGGAGGCGAGGAAGAGAAAGAATCGAAATTAGATAATACTGTGAATTATGTGAAAAGAGCAGCTAGTAGTGGACTTAGTAGTGGGGGAGGAGGTGGTGGTTCTAGCGGAAGTTCTCAACGTGGAAAATATTCTTTGTCAAAGAAGGCAAAGACTAAAGGGTCTATGCACATGTTTATTACTCCTGATCTTGAAAAAGTTGTCCACGACAGAAAAGGCAAAGGCAGGAAATAGACTATTAATGAAGTTTGCAAAAAGGAATCGAGGGACAAAGTTTTTAGGGATCTTGCATGGTGGTTTTAGGATGTTGGGATTCCATTTAATGCTGCTAAATATAATAGTTTTGCAGTGGCAATTAAATCAGTAGGGTAGGTTGGGCATGAAACCACCAAGTTATCATGAGTTAAGAGGCCCCCTCTTTAATAAAAAAAGCTAATCAAGTTAAGAACATAATGAAGAGTCATGAAAAGAGTGGGCAAATATGGTGTTTTGTCTTATCAGATAGGTGGCGTGACTCAGTTGTTGGTGAGGATATAGTGAATTTTTTTGTGAATTCTCCAAAGGGATTAGTGTTCATAAAATCCATGGATGTTTCCGATATCGTTAAGGATGAAGATGCATTATTTAAAATGTTTGATGATATTGTGGATCAAGTTGGAGAAGAAAATGTAGTTCAAGTGGTGACTGATAATGCATCAAACTATGTGAAAGCGGGAAGATTGTTATAAGCTAAAAGACGACATTTATATTGAATGTCATGTGTTGCCCACTGTATTGATTTGATGCAGGAGGATATTGGAAAGATATCGAAAGTCAAAGGAGTAATGAAGCAAGCAATGTTTTTGAATGGCTTTATCTATGATTGTACTGGTTTCTAGAATATGATGAGGAGGTTTACTGGAATGAGGGAGTTGTTTAGACCTGCCATTACAAGGTTCGCAACAGCTTTTATCACACTCAGATCCATTCACATGTAGAAGAATAATTTGAGGAAGATGTTCACTTTTGAAGAATGGACTAGTAGTAAATGTGTGAAAGAGACGAGTAGTTTTAGCATTTGGAAAGACATTGTTTATAGTCTTAAGTTAACTGGTTCACTTGTTAAAGTTCTTAGATTGGTTGATGGTGAGTGGAAACTTGCGATGGGTTACATTTATGAGGTTATGGATAGAGCCAAGGAAGCCATTGAGAAAACTTTTGGAGGAAGCGATGAAAAATATTCGAGGGCATTTGCAATTATTGATGAAAGAGGGTCATATCAGCTCCATAGAACTTTGCATGTCGCGGGACACTATCTAAATCAAGAATTTTTTTATTCTAATCATGACTTAGAGCAATGTGAGGAAGTTATGAGTGGGGTATATCAATGCATCTCAAGATTGGTTGCTAGTGTAGAAATCCAAGATAAGATTACAAATGAATTATCAATATATTAGAATCCCCTTGAAGTCATTGGATTGGATATGGCTATTAGACAAAGCAATAAAAAACCACTAGGTATCAAAGTTGTTTTTTTTTTTTTTAATTTATTACTTAACTTTGATTATTATCATATTAACAATTTTATATAGAGTTTTTATATTAACCCAAAATTTTTTTATAGGTGAATGGTGAGCTTTATATGGATCATTTACAACAAATTTATAGAAGTTTGCTATTCACGTCCTTAGCCTTACTTTTAGTGCCACCGGTTGTGAGAATCAGAGTGTTTTTCAACACATAAGTAATTTAATATTTTTATTTACCTAATTTAATTTCCTTACAAGTTATTATTGTATATTTAAAACCAACAACTAACACGTGTTTCTTTATTGTCTTTACAGCTTCCCAACACAAAAGGAAATAGGCTACAACAAGCACGCTTAAATGACTTAGTATTTGTGAAATATAACAGAGCAAATAGACGTTGATTCAACATGTGTGATACAATTGATCCCATTCTTTTAAATAAAGTGGATGATAGTAATGAATGGCTAATTTAGAGAATGGATAATGATTCTGGAGATGATGAGTTTGTTTTCGGAGATAATTCATTGACATGGGGGACTGTTAGCAGCGCTGCTGGTGTTAGTGAACTTTCTCATTCCACTAGTTCAAGGATAAAAGTGGCTACATCTCTGGCCATATGCAGACAAGCATCAACCTCCCAGCTCTCTAGCTCTAGGTTTACTTAAGTGCACAACCTTATAGATGAAGATGTTTCTGCAAATGATGAAGAGGAACAGGATATTAGGGTTTTTGATGGAGATGGTGAAAAAGAGAATTATGACGAAAATGATGATTTTAAACTTTCTAACGTCGTTTTCAGTCTTAAGTTTTATCATGGGATCCTGTCTACATATTTTATAGCTTTACTTTTTATTTGTTTGGTAGCTTTTCTAGTGTTCTTTTGCTTGAATTTATTAGTTATAGATTTTTTCTGAGTAGACAATTCATTACTTAAACGATATATATGATTATTTGTTGCTAAGTGTGCAACATGTCCGAGAAGTCCGCGCCTCATTTGTGCACCTTGCACCTTGGCCTTATAGAGCCTTTGACAACTCTGATTACAATGTAGGGTGCCCAGGTGACAAAATTTTTGAAAACTCGGGGTACTTGATTATGTGCATTGACATCTCTTGTTACTCAGATGATAAATGCTCAAACCTTAAAATACCTAAGTAATAAATTCCCTTGAGAAATGTATGCAAAATGAACATAGAACGAGAGCCTCAAGCTATGTCTTGATACAAGGAAACAAGAGTCCAAAGCAATATGGCTTCCGAATGAATATATTATTCTTATTGCAGATATCCCGGTCCTATCATCTATTCCTGAAACAGTAGTGATATTTGTCACTTTGGGAAGGTACGGGTTTTGTTTTTGATATATATAATGTTATGTGCTGAACTTTCTTCTGGTCCATGTGGCTCGGCTTTATTGGAGATGATGAATCATAACATGGTTAGCGGTGTATATGATCCGAGCAAAGTTGGAGATCATCGGGATCTCGACTAGGGCTCAAGTTGAATCTCGCCAAGTTGGAAACTTCAAGTTAAACCTCAACTCTTCATGGGCTCGGGCTTCGCTAAGCTCGGTTGAGCTTTGGCCTTGAGTTTTGAACTAAACTTTCTTTATTTATGTTTATTCAAGCTTGATCTAGGATTGTTTAGGCTTGAGTCTGATTCATTGAGGCTCAAACTAGGATCAATATATCTAAGCTAATAAAAGATGTATTAACATAGGCTGCTTATTTACGCTCATGTGCTTATGAGCTTGAGCTTCATTAGGTTTGGGCTCGACTTAGTAAGTTGAATGAGGCACTTGGCTAGGCTCAAGCTCGAAAGGAGCAAAACATTTCAAGATTTATGACGAGTCTTCATTTACACCTCTTAGCATAGTGGGAAATATGTACAGACTAATTTTATCTCATGCATCACTCGACAATGGTATTCTTCATCCCCCTCAGAAGCAACTTTTGATTTTGGGTAATGTTATTGCTACAGCAAAGCTGTTAATGATAGAGCAACTTTATAAAATCTTGCAGTGTTTATTCACTATAAGTCACATCATTGCTCTGATATTAATAATCATTGCTTTGGTAATAGCAACTGCCTTGATTTTAGTGAATACTCTTTCACGGAAATATTTTATTTTTGGTCCCAGTATTTGCTTATAGCATGCATTGTTCATTTTTTTAATGATCTTATTAGGAGCGCATGTTATATCAAAATTCAGCTTTATCGCAGATGATGCAATAAAGTGTGCTTTCAAACCCCACATTATAATCAAGTATTTGTGTCACAGATTTATTTTTGACTACCTATGGTGGCAGTGAGGTTATGCTTCACTTGGCCTAAACACACAAAAGCATGCACAAGCGCAACGGAATTAAATATAAACAAGCATCAACACAAGTCATTGAACACAAGGCACAAGGAACGACTTTTATTACTTGAGCACTCTTTGAATTACACTGGAAAACCCTCAATTCTCTTCCTTACAAGGCTCTCTAGTTTACATAAGTATCGATGCCCTCAAATCTGGCCAAACAACCCTATTCATAGAGGCTCCCAGCATTTTCGAACAGTCTTCCCATGTTCTGCAGTGAGGTAACTGCCCCTGGATAGCTGGCAGCACCTTATGAAACCTAGATCTCCACTTCCCTTGAGAGGCGCCTATTCAAAAGGGCAGTTATTGGTTCAAACTCCAGTCAACAATTGCCTCCTGCTGCTTTTCCCGCCTAATGGAGCGGTTACTGGTAAAAGGCATGCCAAAGACTGCGAGGTTAGCTTCCCTCCACTTTTGCGGCAGTTACCGATTCAAGGCTCTAGTCAAATCCTTCATACATCTGGTCAAGTGCCTTCCTTCAAAGATTCCACATCCCATGCTTCATAACCGTCAAATCATGTGACTCGCATGTGCCAAGCACCTTTCCGTATGTGCAAGACTCCCCAAGTATTCATGTCCCGTGTGCTGCGTTGCACGCACCCAGCGCTGTGCCCAGACAAGGCCTGTGCGTGTCACCCCAGGGCCATGCACGCTGCGTGCACCCAGTGCGCAACGTGCGCCGCACCTGCGGGCTGCTAGTGCCAGGCACTAGCTGCTTTGAGTGCGTAGCAGACACATTGGGGTGCGCATCGCATGCGCAAGCCAACGCATGCCTTGCGCCACCATGGGCCCAACTACACACTTGGGCCGCATACCTTGACATCCAGCGATCCCAGTGCCTATCACCTAGTGCGCACCTGTGCCCAGTGTTTGTGCATTACATGTTGGCGCCGCGCATTGCCTGTGCCAACCTCAGACTCATCCATTGGTCAAGGCCTTAACAAAAGAGTGTTCGTTGCCCCACTCTAAGTTAACATCAATGCCTTGGCCCACTTAAATGTCCATCTTGAGTTCGTGCCATATTGTGTTTAGGTGAAGGTCCATTGTCACGCTAGCGTAACGCATCCAATTTTGTGCGCTTGGACTTGGCATTTCATGCCTCATCCCTTGCTTGTGCATGCAATGCGCTTGACCTGCGTGCATTAGGTTAGCGCTGTGCAACAAGCGCATGGCCCTCGATCCGTCGATGCCATGCTCAGGCTCCTTTCCGCTAGGCCCGATTCATCCATATAAAGGATGTACACTGCGTATATACTTGTATCTAATTGATGTCCGTCTCATATAGCCATAACGCGTGCGTAGCACTTATTTAAGGGTCTGTCTTCAACTAGTGCGGTGCAACTAATGTGTGCCCGCTTGAGCATGATCATGCGCTTGACTAGTGGTCCTTTACTATGTCAATCCGCTGCTTCAAGCGTACATCCCCTGCCTGAGTCATGCTTGGGTCAAGGTCCATTATGTCTTATGTCACAGCCAAAACCTAGGCGCTGACATCCAACCAAACACTAGAGGTTTGCACACCAAGTAATTATGTCAGCACACTGATCGGAGCACGATGCGCCTAACGCCAGGCATCACCCTGCGTGTGGCATCCCAATGTCAAGGGTCTTACAAACCTCCCCCACCAAAAGAACCTGACGTCCTCGGTAGGAAGTGTATGTACCCCAAGAAACTAACTTTGGTCATCCGTTGCCTTAGTCTTTTCATGGGAACCAGCGACATCCTCTTCCAATCTTGCCTAACACTAGTCTAAGTTTCACATGCACCAACTAGGCTAACACAAATCCTCATGCACCCAAGTCCGTTAGGTGCTTTGACGCAATTTCACTCGTCTAGACTAACACAAGTCCTTATGCACACGAGTCTGTTAGGTGCTTTGACATGGTCTCTTTCGTCTTTTAGTCTTAACACATATTAGGTCACATACTAGTCCCTTAGTTGTACCATTAGGCATCCATTCGTTTTGGTATAGGGTCATTCAAGTCCATTAGATGCAGTGCTAAGCCACACATTTGATAGTCCATCAACGCATGTATAATCATCATATATATATATATATTGCATATAAAATCAGGATAAACGACCATGGAAACAACATAAGCGAAAAGCATCGAAACGAAAATTACATAAAAAACCTCCAAAACAACGGACCCCGACAATAAAATTTAAACATAAAACATCAACAAAGCAGCGGCTTATTGGCCTGCTTGGATGACCAGCTCCCTACGCATCGTCCCTGCGCATCACCCCGAAACTGTTTTGTCCTTTAATTTCAGCGAGCTCATTCTCATATGAGAAGGAGATGGCTCACGATCCTCATCCTTAACTTCATTCTGTTGAACAACAGCACTCAAGGGTTGTTTGTTAGGGCAATTCCTTGCAAAGTGAGGACCATCACATATGAAACAAGCAATAGACTTAGGACCCTTCCCTTTGTCATTTCTATCTGTCTTTGCTGAAATCTTAATGTTGTTAGGTTTAGTGGCAGGACCCTTACCATTTTTAAAGGACTTAAGGTTGAATTTCTTCCCTTTCTTAAAGTGGTCCTTCCTACTAAAGTCACGGCCAACATTAAAATCCACCAAAGATTTAGCCGCAGCCAAAGCAGAGGCAAGGTCTTGGACCTTTTGGCGCCTCAGCTCTAGTTTAGCCCATAGTTTAAGACCCGAAATGAAATTAAACAATTTGTCCTTATCCATCATGTCTTTAGTTTCTAAAATTATGGAACTAAAAGCATTAACATACTCACGAATGGGACCATTTTGTTTATGTTCCTTCAACGATTCACGGGCCAACCACGAAACATTACTTGGGAAGAATTGTTCACGAAGGTCTTTCTTAAAGATCTCCCATGAATTGGCCCCAGCATGTCCAGTAGCACGGTCCTCTGACACCCGAGTTCTCCATCACAACTTAGCATCACCCATCAAGTGCATGGAAGCCATGACAACATTGTCTTGACGGACATGGGCAGCCATAAAATATTGTTCCATGTCCCAAAGGAAGTTCTCCAATGTTTTGGCATCATGTTCACCGCAAAAGGCTTTCAGAGTAGGAACTTTAATACTACTCTTGTCAAGCCCAAAGGTACTTGCATCAAATGTCTTACGCAGCACCAAAATTTCTTTTTGTAAATTTTCCACTGTTGGGATGAAAGTTTCACCAACATGAGGCATATTTGGAGAACTACTTCCGACACCATCAGGACCTAACCTACGAAACACATTAGCAGGGGGAGTAGGGGCAAGAGATGGGGTCCTTCGGGCAGCAATTAGGGACCCAATCATCTCCTTAAGGGCCCTAATTTCGTTAGACAAGGACTTCATTTCACCCAAAACCATTCCCAGAGGAAGGTCATCAACATTATACTTGGAACCTAGAATCTCCTCTATTCGGTTCAAACGTTTCTCAGTTTTAAGGAATTTTCCTGGTTCTTGCTGATTTTGAGTCATGATAACAACTAACCAACACAATAATTCAAGCACCCAACACCGAAACTACCCCCACAACGACTAGACTCACACAGCCCGCTCAAAATCTCAGTGTAAAGGGTCAAAATTAACCCAGCCTGCACAACAACAGGCGCTCACAAGTAGAATTTCACCTAATTTAGGACAAGATAACATGCAACCCAGCAGGCATAACAAAAAAACCTCACAGTAGGGACAAACCCACAATTTCGCAGCCAAGCACCGCCCTAACTGACACTAGGACAAGCCCACAAGTACCAACCAAGGCCTCAATTCAAAAATGAGATCTTGAAAAGAATTTCAAAAATAAAATTTGAATACAAGGGGTAAACCTGATTTGAGACTCAGCCACAAAATTCACCAGCAAGCAGGCAAGTTTGGACAATAACCGGGATAGGGTCTGGATAGCAAGGTTCATGCAAACCTGGCTCTGATACCAAATTGTCACAAATTTATTTTTGACTACCTGTGATGGCAGTGAGGTTATGCCTCACTCAGCCTAAACACAGAAAAGCATACACAAGCACAGCGGAATTAAACATAAACAAGCATAAACACAAGTCATTGAACACAAGACACCAGGGACGACTTTTATTACTTGAGCACTCTTTGAATTACAATGGAAAACCCTTAAATCTCTCCCTAAAACGTATACAAGGCCTATTTATAGAGGCTCCCGATTTATAGAGGCCTATTTACATAAGTCCCGATGCCCTCAAATATGGCCAAACAACCCTATTTATAGAGGCTCCCAGCAGTTTCCAGTAGTCTTCTCATGTTCTGCAGTGAGGTAACTGTCCTTGGATAGCTGGCAGCACCTTATGAAACTTGGATCTCCACTTTCCTTGAGAGGCGCCTGTTCAAAAGGGAAGTTACTGGCTCAAACTCCAGTCAACAATTACCTCCTGCTGCTTTTCCTACCCAAAGGAGCAGTTACTAGTTAAAGGCATGCCAAAGGCTGCCAGTTCAGCTTCCCTCCACTTTCGATGGCAGTTACCGTGTCAAGGCTCTAGTCGAATCCTTCATACATCTAGTTAAGGGCCTTCCTTCAAAGATTCCACGTCCCGTGCTTCATAACCATCAAGTCACATGACCCGCATGTGCCAAGCACCTTTCCGTATGTGCAAGGCTCCCTGAGTATTCATGTCCGTGCACTATGTCGCGCGTACCCAGTGTCGTGCCCAGGCAAGGCCTGCGCATGTCACCCCAAGGCCACGCACGCTATGCGCACCCAGTGTACAACCTGCGCTGCACTCGCGCGTTGCCAGCACCCGACACTGGTTGCTTCGAGTGCACTGCAGATGCATTGGGGTGCACAGCGTTGCACACCTAGTGCGCATGCTTGCGCAAGCCAACGCATGCCCCGTGCCTTCACGGTCCTAGTTGCACACTTGCGCCACGTACCTTGACATCCAGGGATCCCAACGCTTGTCACCTGGTGTGCGTGCCTGTGCCCAATGTCTATGCACTGCATGTTGGCACCGCGCATTACCTGCGCCAATCTTAGGCTCATCCGTTGGATAAGGCCTTAACATAAGAGTGTCTGTTGCCCCACTCTAAGTTAACATCAATGCCCTAGCACACTCAAAGGTCCATCTTGAGATGGTGCCATATTATGTCTAGGTGAAGGTTTGTTGTCACGCTAGCACAATGCATCCAATCTTTTGCGCTTGGAATTAGCAATTCATGCCTTATCCCTTGCTTGTGCAAGTGATGCCACTGACCTGCATCATTGGGTCAGTGCTATGTAATAAGCGCATGGCACTCGATCCGTCGATTCCATGCTCAGGCTCATTTCCGCTAGGCCCGGTTCATCCATACAAAAGTTGCAAACTGCATATATACTTGTTCCTGATTGTTGTTCGTCTCATATCAGCACAATGCGTGCCTAGCACTTAGTCAAGGGTCCGTCTTCAACTAGTGTTGCGCAACTACCAAACACCTTCTTGAGCATGATCATGCGCTTGACTAGTGGTCCTTTACTATGTCAATGCGCTACTTCAAGCCCGCATGCCCTGCCTGAGTCATGCTTGGGTCAAGGTCTATTATGTCCCATGTCACAGCCAAAACATAGGCGCTGACATCCAACCAAACACTAAAGGTTTGCGCACCAAGTAACTATGTCAGTGTAGTGATTGGTCGCCCCGCGTGCGACATCCCAATGTCAAGGGTCTTACCCTTGGCCATTAAAAGATGAAGTATAAGGTTAGCTCAAATTAGGGAGTGTTTATGAGATGTTGAGTTGAGAGTGATATCTTTGAGGAAGAGGCTTGGCTGATTAGCATTTAGCTCGACTTAAGTTCGGCTTAAAGTTTGTTGACTTTGGAAACTTAAAAGCTTGACCTAGCTTCATCATACTCTCAACTAGATTGGGCTCGAACTTAGCTTGGCAAGCGTCGAGTTAAGTTTACCTTACAACAACAAAATAACAACCCAGTGCCTCATAGAGGCTCCTGTCGTGGCAGGGTCTTGGGGGGTAAGATGTACACATTGTTACCCCTGTAGGGTGCTTCCCCAAGTCAACTTCACCTTATTTAGATTTATTTAACCTCAATCTAGGCTCGTTTTGGCTTATTTAGGCTTGAGCTCATTTACGCTCAAACTTGGCTTGATTAGGCATATATACAACAATAACAACAACTACTGTCCCAGTGCCATAAGGGCGAGGGGGGGGGGGGGGCGGGGGGGGGGGGGGGGGGGGGGGGGGGGGGGGGGGGAGGACCCCCAACTTGAGGAGTGCATCATCATGGAAGCGTCATATCTTGAAAGCATGAGGTTAACACAGTTAGAGTAGTTAATAGCACAAGCCAAGCACTACGAAGCACAACTCAATAGAAGGTAGCCGCAGTCAAATATTCTGCACGTACGCAAGTGCTCAAGTACACAAATAGGCAGATAAGTGTGCTAATACGTGCGCCAAAGAGGAAGTCAATACACCTAGAGACACTAGTGCAAGCAATAATAAGATGCACTCCTGTAAGCCGCTACATCGGCTATCCCTATGCTCGCTCTCCAACGATATCTAAGGCGATCTCCTCCTATAGGTTTAGGTGTGTGAGGTCCTGTCGGATCGTTTTCAACCGTCTCTTTTTTGGCCTGCCTATCCCTCTCCTCCCTAGTGTAGTATGTGGCTGTTCGCATCTCCTGACCGGGGTAGTGGGTGGTCTCCTCCTAACATGGCCGAACCACCTCAAACACTGTTTCCTTAATTTATCCTCAATCGAGGCCACGCCCAATTTGCCTCTTATAACTTCGTTCCTGATCCTATCCTTTCTAATGAATTGTGTGAACATAGGCTCATTTAGACTCGTGAGTCTATGAACTCCACACGCTGGGGCTTGAGCTCAAAGAGAGCCAGCCTTTTGAGCTAACCTCGTGAGTCGGATCGGCTCATTTACAGCCCTAGCTCATCCTAATAATCTCTTTTTTGGAATTAGGTAATGACCCCTAGTTGCGTTCTGTGTCTGAATTGAACCCTCAGCTGTGGGAAGTGATGCAGAATCCTGAGTTTCTTGGTCAACTGGCCTCTCCCGAGGTGATGCAGGTACTGTCCGGTTAAGATTGTCTTTATTTTTAGAATCTTACTATCTGTTCATATGCATTATTTGTTGTTGAGACTTAAAATTTCTATGATTTAAATTTCTTTTGATGTGCTGGTTGCTTTGGCATTCTAGTGGCCACAGTGACAGATCTAGAAAGTTTTTCATTTGGGGTAGTGGTAAGAATAGATGACAGACGGCAAACTTAAAATTATATGCAAATTTACATTATCATGACTTAAAAAAAAAAGGCATATACCAATAAATGAAAAATAGAAATAAAAGGCATTGGAATATGATGGCTCAAGAAAATACTGCAAAACTTAGACGCAACACATTCATTTGTGATACAATTTGTATAAAATCAGCATATTCCATCAGGTACAGATTTGGGAGATTAGGACAAATCATTAGATGCAATCTTATCATTTCTTACTGGGGGTCTATTTTGCTGAACTTCCTTTTTTGAAAGAAAGTGTGTTTTTCCCCCAAAAATACTTTTCTCAAATTTTAAGGGTGTTTGTCTTTGAAATAAAATAATTTTTAAATTATAAGGTTTTTTTTTTATTTTAAATAAAAGTAGAAAGTTAGTGCTTCTCCTTTAAAGTAAAAACAGAAGCAAAAATT
Organism: Simmondsia chinensis; assembly: GCA_018398585.1. NCBI lineage: Eukaryota > Viridiplantae > Streptophyta > Magnoliopsida > Caryophyllales > Simmondsiaceae > Simmondsia > Simmondsia chinensis. Next base: position 5,542,852 of record JAGTTD010000017.1, on the reverse strand, counting down.
AAAACTTTTTTAGGCAAAAAGGACTTACAAAAATAATTTTTTCACAGCATGACCAAACAGACCTTAAGACAAGTGGTGATAACTATTACTGCTTTGAAGTCATATGGGACAACTGCCCCAAGTCCTATTATGTTGGATCTGCCAACGTGGCAACCATGATATGGTATAGTATTCTGTATAGTTCTGCTTTACGTGCTGCTGCAGAAGCCATGTATCTTTCCATGTTTTGCTCCCTCTTTTATTTGACATTTTAGTATGTATCTTTTTTGCAGCAAATGTTGGCCATGCTAGTAGTCAATTTTGTCTATGTTGAACTATTTTCAATCAAAACAGTAAGTGAAAGAGTAAACTTTTACGTATTTCTCTCATTAGGCTTTGTTTGGTTTGACGAAATACTTCTTCTATTTCATTTCTACTATATTTTTGCGTAAGTTTATAGCATCCATCCATACTTAATTGGAAAGTTTTTACTTCCCCTCATGGAATGGGGAAAGCATTTTTTTTTTTTTTGTTGTACTCTTATTTCATATCTATTTTAACCTCAACTTGGCCAAGCTGACCTAAATGGAATTTGTTTTGTAGGGGACCCTGAACAAGCAAAAAGATGCCAGTTCTGATCTGAACCCTGATGAACCAAGACAAATAGAGCATGAGTTTCTTGCCATTTTGTGAAGCTTTATTTCAATTTAGTGAAGAAATAATCAGTCAAATTATGTTCATTAAATTGGAACAACTTACAGCTAATGTGCTGTGAATCATCCTTGCGTGTTGTTTAGTTCGTTCAGTTTTTTTTTCCCTTCTTTCATGGAACTTAAATTGGAATGACTAACAGCTATGGTGACTGGTCTGGTGGTTGTGGCGACAGTGGTGGTTGCTACCTATTGACAGTAGTGTTGGTGGTGGCGGATGCGCAGCGCTGGCTGTGGCAGAGATGGGCAAGTAGCTTTGGTGGGTGGATAACTCCAGTGGGCGAGTAACCTCGGTAGGCGAGTAACCTTGAGCGGCGAGTAAAATGACGCCAGTGGTGGTGGGGAATAGAATGACACCTGGTGGTTGAAGTGTTGGGGGTGGTGGTCAAACTTGCTTCTGGTGTTCAAAGCCTGGTGTTTAAATCTGGAATTTCAAGTGGACATAATTTTTTATCCGTAAAGAGTTATAGAGGGAGTCGCCTATCAAAATGAAGCTCTTGAAGAGTTTTACATAACTATACTGATTTTTTGAAACTTTGATCAAATAAAATATGTAAAAGATGAGGTGGGCGTTTTTCCAGTGTGGTGGTGGTTGATTGTTATATAACTAAATCATATGACTTAAAACGGGTATGACTTTTAATCCTTGAGGAGTTGTGGGTTGAATCACCTATCACAACGAAGCTCTTGAAGCATTCTATGTATCTATGATGACTTTTTGAATTTTTGATCAATGAAAATATATAAAAGACAAGGAGGCATTTTCTGCATGTGGTGGTTATGTAATTTGATCATGTGACTTAAAACGGGCATAGATTTCAATCCATGATGAGTTACGGATCGAATTACCTATCAGAACGAAATTCTTGAAGAGTGCTATGTAACTATGATGATTTTTCATATTGTTGCTAAAAGGAAATCAAAAAAGTAAGATTTTTATCCGAAAAGAGCAAATAAGGGTTGTCCTTACTAAAAGAGATGAAAGATTTATTTATTTCTTAGAAGAAATAGTACTTATTTGAGATTAAAATTGAACAAGCTACTTCGATTCTCAAGAGATGGGGTTGGTTAGTTCTTAAGATATACTTGTTTCAATTTCAAGGGGACGAGATAAACTCGTTTTTTGTCTAAAGGAGGTAAAAAGAATGAAATAATACTTAATTTTACTCAAGCAAATCTCTTTGTGTATTCAAAGGTACAAGGGAGCTTCTTTGGTTAGTTTTGCTTGAGTAGGCTCATTTTTATCAAGAAAAAAAATGCAAAAGAGACTGAAACATGTTGAAAATTAACCTACTCGATATTAAAAATGTTTGAATCTTTTGAGAAATGCCGAACTTGGAATGATCTCATGATATGACAAACTATCCATAACAAATAAAGCACCATGGATCAGCTAAAGTGGTTATGAAAGATCAAAACATAGAGACGTAATTTGGAAACACTTTGGCATCAACTTGATAAAAATGCGAAATCAAGTATTTACGCCCCTACTTAGGAATTAATTACGGTAAAGTGTTTTAGGATAAGGTAAAAACATCACTATGCTCAAGATATGAGAGAGAGTTTTAAACACCCTCGGTGTTTCAGAAAGGAACATATCCAATGCCTCAAGGGCTCCCGCCTCTGCAGGGTCTGGGGGGCGGATGTACGCAGCCTTCCCCATTCAGGGTGTTATCCTAAAGAGAGGCTGTTTCCCAATACCCCTAACCTGAGGGTGAGGACTTCCTAGGAGGTCACCCATCCTAGTACTACTTTCGCCCACGCACGCATAACTTCGGAGTTCTAATGGGATCCGGTGACGGCGTGTTGTTGCCCTCTTTGGTGCCCGCAAAGTGTTTGAGAGAGAGAGATAAAAACATGATTCCGCCCAAATAATTTATCTGATGCCAAAAATGCTTCAATCTTATAAGAAATAAGTTAAGCGTGAGCTTGTGGTCTTTCCAACAAATGACACTAAAATGGTTATGATGAATGGGGTCAGTGTACTTATTCATCATATTGGAGTTGAGTTTGAGGTGGGGTTCGTTTGGATGAGATGAACTCAAGCTCCAGCTACACATCCGACTTGATATATCCTTAAAAGAAGCAGAAAATATGAACAATTATTGCTCCGAAGAATTGATTAGCACCGAAAATGAAAGGGAGGCCTATCCTGCCTCTTAGAACCCCCTTTCCTTCCCATTTTATAGTATCATCATCTTTATCCCCGTCGCCCCCATTCCCTACTATCTTTATTATACATGTCCACCCCTCTTGATAAGTGTGATGGATACTTTTACTTTTGCCATGTGTCACCACACGAAATATGGTGACCTCATAATGATGGCTTTATTCGATATTTTCGGGTCCGATTTTCTAATTTAATTCTAGTTTATTACCCTACTTTTACATGGTAATTACCTGCTCATTATATTTATATCACCAAGTCTAAAAGTACCGGGCATGTAGGTACTGGACGCGTGACCTAAGATAGATATAGAGTTTAGTGTTGTCCTGATTTTATATAATAATTATCTGTATAATTTATTTGCCTATTTACAGTATCAAGCTGCTCCCTCCCTATATTATAAACAAGGATGTTAATATGAAAGCATAATACTTTGTGTTTTTGGATGATGATAGAAGAGGTACAAGGGGCCTATAAATAGGCATACATAAGACTAGGGGTAGATATGGAAAGCATATAAACCCTAGACAGGGAAGGATCTAGAATCCCTTCCAATACGCCCCCTCAATCTGAGCGGGGTGGTAGCACGCGAAGATTAGACTGATGTTGGTAGAAGTGGTCGGCTGGGAGACCCTAGGTGGATATATTAGCTACCTGTTTTGTTGTTGGAGTGTACCGGACTTGTAGGTATCCTTTGAGGACCTTTTCACGAACATAGTGGAAGTCTACATCAACATGTTTGATGTGATCGTTGGAGGTGAGACTGGCCGCAAGATACGAAGCAGAGACATTGTCACAGAAGATGTGTATTGGTCCTGGGTGTCGTAAACCAAGGGCTCGCATTAAGTATCGGATTCAGTCACTCTCAGCCACTGCTTGCTTAACAGCCCTATATTCAGATTCTGTGGTGGATTTGGAGACGGTGGCCTGCTTCTTTGCCCTCTAAGAGATGAGGTTGGGACCAAGGTAGACAGCATAGCCCATGGTAGAACGGTGTGTGTCAGGACAGCCACCCCAGTCCGCATCAGCAAATGCGGTTATAGAGATTGTATGAGTAGGGAAAGGCAGAGACCGTGGTCGGGGTTGGACTTGAGGTATCGGAGGGTGCGTTTGACAGCTTGCCAATGAGGGGTACAGGGGGCATGCATGAACTGAGAGATAAGATTCACGGCATAGCAGATGTCGGGTAGCACTCCTATACTCAGTCGGATCCTCAAGGAGGTCCCCATCACACAAGAAGAGGTGTGCTAGGGATGGAAGTGGGGTTTTGACAGGTTTGGCCTCACAAAGTGAGTGCTTAGTGAGGAGATCAACGGTGTACCTATGTTGGCTAAGGAAGAGCCCATTTGGGTCACGTTGTGCCTCAATCCCAAGAAAGAAATGTAAGGCCCCAAGGTCCTTCATTGCAAACTGGATGGAGGGAGAGCGTATGAGGGAGGTGACATGGGTGGGTTCAAAGCCTATGAGGATGATGTCATCAACATACAAAAGATGACATGTGAGGCGAGCTTTTTTCCTATGGATAAACAGAGATGGGTCAGCTCGACAACAAACAAAGCCTAGACTAAGGACAAACGCATTAAATCTCTGGAACCTGGCTCAGGGGGCCTGTTTAAGGCCATATATGCCTTGCGTAGACGACAGACATGGTTTGGGTACTTAGGATGCTCAAATCCCTTAGGTTGTTACATGTAAACCTCATCCTTAAGAAAACCATTTAGGAATGCGTTTTTGACATCCATTTGCTAGATAGGCTAGTTGTATGTTATAGCAAGTGTAAGTATAAAAGCGTATGGTGGGGGGTTTAACAACAGAGCTGAAGGTTTCCTTGTAGTCAAGACCTTCACGTTGATGAAATCCATGAGCCACAAGGCGGGCCTTGAACCTTTCGACAGAAACTTCCGCTTTGTATTTAACATTGTATTTCCACGTACTTCCTACAAGATTTTTCGAGAGGTCGTATGGGACCAAGTCCCACGTATTGTTGAGAATAAGAGCATTAAATTCGTTTGCTTTGGCTTCCGGCTATTGAGGATTTTTGACAGCCTGCGAGTAACATTCTAGTTCATGAATAACAGTGATCGACGAAAGAAAGAGGGGATACTTTGTTTTACGTATACCATCTTTAAGTCTAGTGCGCATGGGGTGGTTGTTTTGATGTGGGTGAGGTTCGGACGGGGTGGGGGGTCATCCGACGGTGACTTCGGGTGCAAGACTCTGAGCCGTATCAGGGATGGTAGGGCCGGGGCTGTCGGAGCGGTGGTCTCGGCTGCATGGCTGGGCAGGGCGCTTGGCCTGAGTGTGGAGAGACCATCGGGAACAGTTTTTATCCCAACAGTGCCCTGGTGGCAGTCCCGTGCTGGAGGAGCAGGGTTATCATGTGGGGAGGGGAGACCATGTGTCGTGGGAAGATCGGCTAGCCGCCGGTCACCGAGGGTGGTGGTCGGTTGGGCCAGGGTTTGGGTGTAAATGAGAAGGGGTTGGGGACAGGTGGCATTGGAGCTAGGTACTGAAGAGCTAGCTAGGTCATTGTAGGGAAAGTACGACTCGTTAAACACTACATGACGACTAGTGTAAATCCGTTTAGTGTTAGCATCAAAACACCTGTATCCTTTATATCTCGCGGCATAGCCTAAGAAGATGCATGTTAATGATCGAGGGGCAAGTTTATGATTGGCACGGGATGTGATGTGTGGGTAACAAACACACACAAAAACACGAAATCGATTATAGTCCGGTTGGGTCTGAAATAGTTTTTGAAACAAAGAAAGATTAGACAATGTAGGGGTAGGCAAATGATTTATGGTTAAGCAGGCAGTATAGAATGCGTCATCCCAGAATGCATAGGGAAGTTTTGAATGAATTAAAAGTGTTCATGCCATTTCAGATAAAACTCGATGCTTGCGCTCCGCCACCCCATTTTGTTTTGGGGTATCAAGACAGAAGAGGCGAAAGTGACTTCCAACATCGCGATACAGGTCATTCATTCGGCAATGATCAAACTCACCCTTACCATCACTTTGAAATATTTTTATTTTCAAGTGAAATTGATTTTCAACAAGAGTTTTTAAGGTAGTGAAAATCTCGAAAACTTCTGCTTTGCACTGCATCGGGTAGAACCATGTAAAACGCGAGAAATCGTCCATGAATAAAACATAGTATTTATATGCCGAGTTGGAGGTGATTGCCAAACGTCGGAATGAATTATTTGAAGTGGTTTAGTAGTGTTACGTATAGCACGCTCAAAAGGAAGTTTCGTAGACTTGCCCAAACAACATGAATTGCATTTATTGAGAAATTTAACAGCGGGAAAATAATGTTTCTTACATAACATATCCAAAACAGTACTACCTAGATGACCTAGCCATTGATGCCACAATTCACCACTTTTGACACGGGCTAGGAGTCCCACATCATGCAGAGAGACACTACTAGAAAACACTCATTTAGAGACGGATAGTTCCGTAGATAAATTTTATGGAAACCATCTCTAATTAATTAGAGACGGAATAGAGATCAAAAAAATTCCATAGGTAAGTTGGGCGTAGCTAATTGTGGGTTGTCTCTGATCAGTCTCTAATTAAAGACGGACTAGAGACGATACTATTCGTTTCTAATTAGAGACGGACATTGTGTCTCGTCTCTAATTAGAGATGGAACAGAGACGACAGTGTCCGTCTCTAATTAGAGATGGAACAGAGTTGGAGTTGTCTGTCTTTAGTTAGAGATGGCCCATTTTGTCTCTATTCCGTCTCAAATTAATTTTAATATAGAGAGTATATAATTTTTAGCATTATATATAAATTTTTTTAATACATTAACCTTTATCACCTAATATGAATTTTTTTGTAACTAAAATGTAAAGAAAATAAATATAAAATGCACTACAATTTGAAAAATCAAAACAAATTCATATAATAACAAAGACGTCAAATTCCAAATACACTATTTCTTGATTTGAGCAGATATCCAAAGCAAATACGACAATCGTGATACAAAAGTTTTTTTGGATAATTCAAAGTACAAACATTAAGTGATCCAAAATAGGCCGGAAACCCTATCTCCAAAAACACACATCAAAGCAAAGAAAGGCAACAATCTTGAATTGAAAAAAAATAAAGGCACTAACTTAGCAAACATATAGCACTTCCACCCCATTACTGTTCTATAGATGGATCATCGGGATTTAGTGGACGCTGAGGATTGTTTGAGAGTTGTCTTTGTATCATTTCAGTTACTGCTTTGTACTCTCCAACAATACGTTCTAACTCAGAAACACTGTTCCTTAAAATTGTGTTCTCCTCGGCCACCTTTGATTGTTGACGGGAACTAGTCGTGGAAGATGATGCAGTCCACTTTGAGGCACTTAACCTTGTTGTTAATCCGTAAGTACGATTCTTAGAAGGCTCTCCAGTCGCCGTCGTCCAAGCTTTTAAGTCGAGTTCTCGTTCAAACGCGTTCTCTCCATGTCTTTTTCTAATCTCATCGTCATATGTATTCTACACATAAAATAAAAAAAATCTTATTAGTAAAACTTAAACTATAACATCATTAGCAACAAGCTCGCATCACAAAAACCAACATCCAACCTTCCATTTTGCAATATTGGACTCACAAAGAGATTAATCAAAAGATGATAAAATTGGATTTTGAAGAACAACCGGATGAAATTTATATCAAATTAACAATGGGTTTTTGGGTTTTGATCAAAATTTAAATTTGCATAAAGAAATTGAGAGAGAAAACACAAAAAACAAGCAAAAGGGCAAGAAAATTAATTTAGATAATAAAATTGAATAACTAAATTATTAAGAAAAAGCGCTTCTTTTTACAGTCGATTATTACTAGAAGACGATAAAATTGAATCCACTAACAACATACATCCCAAATATTAACTATATATGAATTTGTAAAAAAATAAAAAACAAAAGATACAAATTTAATATGTGTACTTACCATAACCTTTTTTGACATCTCATCGACAAACTCGCCCTTATGCTCTCCTTTTTGTTGGAGGTGTGTTGTTTCAATCTCTATATCCGTTAATTTTTGATTCTCCATCTTCTCCTACAAAATAAAAACGGACAACATAAACAAAAGCTAGAAAAACGAAGGAAAACAAGCAACAAACAATATAAAGGAAAGCAAGACAAGAACAAAATACAACCAACCCAAAACAATAGTACCCATAACCAAAATATGCTGCACAAAAATCGGATGCTACAAATTAACACAAACAAGAAGTTTGTCCAGTACACGCACCAGGAACCACATGCAAACCCAAACTCAACACACTAGGAATCATGTATCTTAACCAATCTCCATGTTTAATTCCAATGTGATTAACACATAGCCAAAACAACTGAAATGTATTAAAATTCAAATATGAACACACAAAGAACACTCATAATGAGAACTCCAACTCATGGCCTTCAAGTCGTACAATGTGCAATACAACCCACTTTTGTCAACCCAGTATACAATGAATGCTAAATTGACCACGAATTGAAAAATGTTTACAATCTAGCACTAACAAAAATGGTGGCATTAACCCCCAACAAAGATCATCAATCACAAATTGAGATACTCATAATTGACCTCTAGGAAATAACATCAAATTTTGACCTAATATAGAATATAACATCATAATTTAATACATTAACCAAACAAGCATCACATTCTTAAGCCAATAATATAACATGAAACCATTAGTTAGATACACTTAAATGACATACCATCCTTCTTTTATGCTCAGAAAATGTAATAGAACTGGTAGTGTGTGTACTTCTCTGACCGTTTTCATCACTTTCCCTATTTCTTTTATTTCTGTTTAACTTATCTTGCCAATCCTGAAGTAGCCATATATCACATAATTCATTCCATATATGTGGGGTAATCCATCTAGGGGGATAAGCCTTTAGGTCCTTGTTCTTGATTGCACTTTGACGAGCAGCGTACAAACTTTGGCTTAAGCGCTTCGTCGCCGTAGTGCCAAACAATGTCTTCATCTGTATATCCCGATTTTCATCCCAAGAATATGTATTCTGTTTATAAAAAATAATATTTGTTAGTTCCATTATTATCTAATATACATAATACAAAAAGAATATGAAGCTAATAGTCAACAAAATCTATTTTAATACTCTAAATTCATGCCATAATGCATCCTTAATAGGCTCGGGAATATCTCCATATGTAGCCCATGCTCCATGAAAATGGTGCCTTACAAGGTTACCTATATATCCACTAACTCCAGAAATTGAAAAGTTCCTATATATTAGAAAAGACAAACATCAATACATATGTTAAAAACTACAGAAAAACATATAAATAGAAATGTAAGTTGAACATTTTACCCATAATCATTGATGTAAATGTGTATGCGTCCGTTGTTCCTAGGAGGAGATGGAGCCACAGGAGGTGAAGGCGAGCGTGAGCGTCCAACCTCAGGTGGAGGTGGACATGATGATGGATCAGTATTTGTGTATTGAGAGGGCCTCGACCTCTCATGATACACCATCTGATGAGGGTAAAGTGGGGGTGGGGGTGGGGGTGGGGTGGATACAACTCTCTATACTGAGGGTACGGTTGGGGAAGCACTGCATGGTACCCTGTATGTGAAGGGGTAGGTCCAGATAAAGGCACATATGAGGATGGACCTGCCTCTCCATACTAAGGCTGAGGGGGCATCCCATAATACCCCATGTACGTGGATAGTGCATATGAAGGTCGATAATTCAGATCAGGGCCTCCAAACTGAGAAGGAGGCCGACCATAGGCCCCCACAGTCAATGGGCATAAAATGGGTGCGTGGCTAGTAGCAGGGGAGGAATTAGACCCTACCCCAGTTAATAATTGTGTAAAGCCCAATTCTTGTAATACCTCGTTCTTATCCTGCGTATCCCTCATCCTATTCTGATAGGTGAGGGTACGATCAGATCCTGAGATGGAATGCTCACGGTGGCTCGAATTGTCTCTAGAAGCAAGGTACTCTTGCTGATCCGACATCTCACCTTTTATACAATATCAATATAACAGTACTATCTTCAGAAATGAAGTAAGAAAAAGTAGCCTACAAAAACTATATCAAGACACTGCATCAAACACACAAGCAAATAAACCAAGTAAATAAATGTCAATTATTAGAACATGCTATTTCAGTTTGTAAGTAGGTGACATGAACCAAAAACATAGAACATAATATTTGAAATTATCAATCATCATCAATGTCATTGCGTGCTTCATCATTATTAATATCATCATTATCAGCGTTATCGTCTTCTTCACTATCACCATCACTATCATCATCATCTTCTTCATCCTCATCATGACGTTGACTCTCTTCTTCATTTGAGTATTGTTCATCCTCTTCACCTTCTTCTTCTTGTGTGTTCGTTGGTGGCATTATAGGAGTCTCATCGGGGTTCACTTCTTCGCCTTCTCCCAAGACAACAAGAATTGAAGAGTCATCAAGCTCTATGGTAGGCATTATTGGTCATGGAGTTGAAATATCATCTTCTTGGTAAAACATTTCATTTTCAACAATACGACCAATGGATGGGATGTCATATGTAGCTCTTGATTTTGTTTTGCACACGACCCACCATTCACTTGCGTCACGCCTTTTAGAAAAGTAAGGTATGAAATATACTTGTTGAGCTTGATGTGCTAGTATAAACGGGTAGCTACAATTAAGTCTCGACCTATGTCAAATTTCAACAAGTCCATGTTCAGGATGTACTCTTGTCCCACGCACTGTGTCAAACTAGTTACACTTGAAGAGTACAACTCTACTGGAGCCAAAATATTCTAACTCCAAGATTTCGACCAACATACCATAATAATCACTTCCATCATCATTACTATAACTCCCTTTCACACAAACTCCACTATTCGTTGTTGACTTTGTTCGACCATATTCGAGCGTATGAAACCTAAACCCATTTACAAAGTACCCATTGTAATATTTTGCCTTTGTTGCTGGTCCATGTGCAAGTTGACATAGTTTAGAATCAATGTCGGGACATTCCACAAAAGCCTACATAACATATAAACATGTATAATTTGTTTATTATTTACATTACATGTAATTGGTAAATAAGGATTTTATATCCTTACATAATTTTGAAACCATGAGGCGAACTCCAATTCTCTTCTTCTTACAAGTTGCTCATCGGTGAGATTAGGGTGCTCACGTCTCACCATTTCGTCATAAATGCTACAAAATCTGTCATCCATTAGTACTACCTTAAATCAACCAAATGACTAAAAGACTAACAAAATAAAAACTTACTTCACAATCGGAGTCATCTCAGTACAGTTTAAAAGCACATATAGAGGAGCCTTGCAATATTCATCATTATTCAACCATCTATGACCATTAGAAGGTCCAATTGATCTACCAGGGATGTTGAATATCGATAATCATCCAATCTTCCCTACCATCATCATTATGTGAAACTCAATTGTGTCGTTTGGGTATATTCGGCTCGAAATAATGAGAGGTGAATGTGGCAACTTCTTCAATCAAATACGCCTCAACTATGGAACCCTCAACTCTTGCCTTATTTCATACTTTAACTTTCAGTGTCTGGAGAAACCTCTCAAAGACATACATCCATCTATATTGAACAAGGTCAGCCACTAGTGCCTCATAAGCTAAATGAATGGGAAGATGTTCCATTGAATCAAAGAATGCTAGAGGAAATATTTTATCTAATTTGCAAATGGTTTCTACAATGTTACTCTGCAAGACTTTCAAGTCATCAACACGCAACACAGAGGCACATAGATCTCGAAAAATTGGCTAAGTTCAGTTAATGCATCCCACACAGGATTAGGCAACAAATATCTAAATGCAGCAGGCATCAATCTCTGCATAAAAACATGGAAATCATGGCTTTTCATGCCTTTTATATTCCTCTCTTGAACATTCACACATCTTCCTATGTTGGATGCATAACCATCTGGAAATCTCAATTCCTTTGCCCATTCACAAACATCACAAACTTCTGACTTGTCCAGTACGTATGATGCACGTGGTTTGTATATTTTGTCATCTGCATGCACCAAATTCAAAGCTGGGCAATGACAAATTTGTTGCAATTCAACTCGAGCATTGATAGTATCTTTCGTCTTACCTGCAATATCCATAATCGTGTTGAAAATATTACAAAACACATTTCTTTCAATATGCATTACATTAAGGTTATGGGGAATAAGATTTGTGTGCCAATAAGACAATTCCCATCATATACTCTTCTTCACCCAATTGTGTTTTTTTCCTTTCCCTGGTATTGTTGGAAGTTTCGGCCCAAAAGTCACATCAGGAAGACATTGAACTATCGATAACATTTGCTCACCGAACAACATTATTGGTGGACTATCCCTCTCAATTCTATTCTTCATGAAAGCATATCTTTGCCTCCTATATGGGTGATCCATTGGTAAAAAGCGACGATGACAATCAAAGTAGCATGGTTTCTTGGTCAACCCTAATCGGAAAGCCTTTGTCTTATCCATACAATATGGACATCCTAAATTTCCGCCCGTGCTCCACCCGGATAGCATTCCATATCCAGGAAAGTCACTTACAGTCCACAGAAGTGTAGCTCTCATTGTAAAGTTTTTCTTTGACACATCAAAAGTGACTGCCCCATCTTCCCATAACATCTTCAACTCATCAACAAGGGGTCTTAGGAAAACATCAATATTAAAGCTTGGATCCTTATGACCAGGAATGACCGTACTTAAAAATATGTTTGGTCGCTTCATGCACATCCACGGAGGTAGATTGTATGGTACAATCATCACCTACCAACAAGAATAAGAAGGTCCTCCCTGATCAAACGGATTGAATCCGTCAGCACATAGTCCAAGTCGTACATTCCTAGCCTCTAAAGCAAAATATGAGTGACGACGATTAAAATGCTTCCACGGATGAGACATGACATCATTCGGAGATTGATGTTCAGCATGCCATCTCATATAACTTGCTATGTGAGGTGACATGAAAAGCCGTTTTAGTCTTGGAGTGAGAGGAAGATAATGGAGCACCTTATATGGTACCAACTTTGGCCGTTTTGCGGCAACATTTTTACTTTTAAACCGAGGATGACCACACACAAAACATGATAACAATTCTTGATTTTCCTTGTAATAAATCATGCAGTTATTTATACAAGCATTAATCTTTTGATTCCCTAAACAAAGACCTGCAACTCTCTTTTTTGTATCATAAAAGCTTTTTGGCATTTGTTCTCCTGAGGCTAACATGTTCTTTATCATTGAAAAAAATTCTATTATAACATGCCTCACTCATATTAAACTCTGACTTGATGTTCAGTAATTGAGTTACAGCCGATCATCTCGTGTACATGGAGCACCCATCCCACAAAGATTTATCAACATCATTAAGTAACGAATAGAACTTCGCAGTGTTAGCATTTGGATTTTCTTGCACCAGCTGTTGCCTTTCAATATAACTATCAAAATTTGTTGATTGTCTAACAAACACCAACCAGGGTCCCAAAGCATCAATGACCATTTGGTTGTATGGGTTAGTACTTTCCATCTCAGTATTAGGGTACTCGGTTCGATCTGATGATTCACAATGGATGTAAGAGCATGTTGTTCTTATTTTACCATGTACATTCCATATTGTGTAATCATCCTTAAATCCCTTGTTTAGAAGATGATACTGAACAGTATCACGATTTTCGTAGCATAGGTTATTGCATTTCTTACACGGACACCTAATTTTTCCATCGTTTGAAACGTAGTCACTATTACAATAAGCAAAATCCAAAAACTCCTCAACTCCTCTATCAAACTCGGGATTAATGTATCCTTGTAGTAATCGTCGAGACATCCAAGATCGATTTGTGGGCATTTTTGTAGAATCTATATTTAATGAGTAAACAATACACAATTAACCAACTTGTCTTATATATATATATATATATATATATCTCATTCATAAATAGTACATGCACCTAAGTGGGTTAATAAAATTAACTTTACAACTATAACTAAAATGGGTATCGTTCACTGTAATCTACTTTAGTTTAAGATTGAACTAATTAGATGGATCAACTAAGACTAGAACTATATAACTCTGACACCGGATTTATAGCAAAGGATCAATTTACGCAACGACTCCATCATTTTGGAAAAAGAGTGTTATGTAAGGTTCACACTACCGATAGTTTCAAACGGGTGATGTTTTCCATTTTCTCTATCAACAAACATAACACAAAGTCTCTCCAACTATGAGTCAGCTATCTATTTACCTTCTGTGATATTTTTCAATAACTTGTGATTTTTTTTTTTTGTTGGTTACTAGTTTGTTTAGTTGTTGTTAGGTTCTTTAGTTGATTTTTGTTAACATTTTTTATGTAGCCTAATTGTCATATATAAGGTATTTGTATTTTGTTTTATACATATAATAAACACATAATAAAAATATGTGAATCCTTGTTCTCTTCCAAATCTCTCTCTTATTCACTCTTTTCTCAATTACAGCAAAATACTGTAAATGTTCAGATTTTTCTATCATAACCATACAGAATCACCACTAACTTGTGTTAATCACCGTAAGCATCACAAATATATCCAAAAGCAATTACCACAATTTCCACCAGTTAAGCATACAAAAGCCATACACCAAACAACACACTAAAAACTGTAAATGTTTAAATGTTGGAATAACTAAATGATAATTTCTCTAAAATTTGGGTATATGTACAAAAAACTAAACATTGTATAAATCAAATATTCATCTACACATCAGAAATAAAATGTGAGAAATAATATAGTAGAGGGATAAATACAATACAATGGGAAGTAAGAAAGGGAGGTGAATGGACGACAACACCGCGTGGGTTTTCGGACCTCAACCGTCGACGTCGTGGACGGCAACAACTCAGGCTGGAGTATGAGATGAGAGAGAGAAGATGGTTTGGGAGGGGAATGGAGAGAGATGAGAGAGAAGAGCGTTTGGGAGGGAATGGGGTTATGTGAGAGAGAGATACAAGGGGTTTTTTTTTTTTTGGGGGGGGGGGGGGGGGGGGGGGGGAAGGGTTTACGTGAGTGGGTGAGGAGAGAGAAGGGTTTGGGGGAAGGGGGAGGGTCACATGAGAGAGAGGAGAGAGAAATGGGCTTGGGAGTGTTTGGGTTTGGGAGGGAAAATAAAAAATGTAATATTAAAATTTGGGCGGAATATAAAATTAGATTTAGATATTTATGTTGTTAATTATTTTATAAAAAATAAAAAATTATTGTATAATATTTTATTTTTAATTGTATTAATTTAGTTTTTATATAATTTTTATTATATTAATTTAATATTATGATCAAAATTAAAGTTAAATTAATGACATAACTGATAAAATTTGATCATTTAATATGTGATTGACTCAATTCAAACTCATTTAGGCTGTGTTTAAAGTACGGAATTAGAGGCTAGAATTGGAGCCCAGAATTTTAATTTTGTTGTTTGGTTAACTTATTGGAATTGGAATTACAATTTCATTGCCCAATTACGTGGAATTATATTTTAACTGAAAATCATACTTTCTAATTCCATGGGGTGGGGTAAGGAATTGCAATTCCATATTAACTCTATTGACCTAAAATCCAAAATGATTCAACTTGATTAACCCAAATCCAATATGACTTAATCCAAAGACTTGGACATAATTTAAAATTTGCCCCAAACCTTAAAATCACCTAATTCAAATGAGTTGAAATTGAAATGATCGAAATCATCTTAGTTCAAATACCGAAGTGACCCAACCCGATTGACCCGAAACTCGAGATGACTTAAATCAATAAAATGAAACTACTCGATTTGAATGTAATATAAACAAGTTGAGCCAAAGTGAAAATGACCCAAACAAATTGACCCAAATCTTAATACAACCTATACTCAAAATAACACGGCCTATCTCAAACTCAGTCTAAGATGACTCAAACTTTGAAATGGTACAACTCATTCCTTTTAATTGTCGACTATCAAAAAAATTCCCAATTCGTTGAAAGTTTCTACGACATGATATTGTTCCAAAACTAAGATAACTTAAGCTTGAAATGACTTAAATAAACTCAAAGTCAATCATAACTAGCATGAATCCCGAAAACACCTAACATGATTAACTTAAAATCCGAGGTAACTTGAACATCAAATGATTCGACATGATACTTTACCCCATTTGACTAGAAAATCAAATAACTTGAACTCAAATTGAATCGCTTCGGCTATCTTAACTTGAATACAATGTGAACCACTCCGACTAAAATCCAAAAATAGTTGATTTAAAACTTAAAATAATTCGACTTAATTGACCGAAATCCTTGATAATTCGAATCACTGAGTAATTATAATTCTGACCTCCAATTCCTTTGATGAACCAAACAATAGAATTTCAATTCCATTAGAATTCTAATTTCGTTAGAATTGGAATTGGAATTGCAATTCCACAGTCCAATTCCAAATTCATATGTCAACTAGATATCATTAATGTATTAAAAAAACCCAACTTAATATCAATTGACAAAATGAGTAAAATATAAAGACCTCTCATGTATAATGATACAGGACAAATAAGTTAATCACCTTAGACATGTGATTAAATAGTATTTTAGTGGGAGCCATTATTTTAATGACAATCTAGGTTATTTTCCATTACGTAATTACAATATATATTTGTTAGTTATTTCTCATTTCTATCTATAAATAGTGGTATTAGGTAATTACAATTGAATATATTTATTAGTACTGCAGTGTGGGCAATATTACTCATTCTCATTTGTCCATGACTCTGCCACAGGTTATTTACACAAAAGCCTATTATACTTGTCCGCTATATATGTCAATTGAGTCATATAAAATAAAACTAAAGTTATTGTATCAGGTCATTTGCATTTGTTATGTCATTACAATTATATAATTAACATTACTTCAATTTGACAATAAAATTAAAATACTAACAAATGGACAAATTAAAGAAATCTTTTTATGTAAATAACGTTATTTTACAAAACATAACATCTATAAAAATAAATCCGTATAAAAATAATTTTAAATTAAAAAAATTTCACTATTGTTAATTTCAATTTTAAATATATAGAGATGGCAAGCTATCACTATTCCGCCTTAATTAGAGACGGATTAGAGAGGGAAAGCTGCCATCTCTGTTTTACAATTAGAGACGGTGGTTTTTGTCTCTACTCCGTCTCTGTTTAGAGATGGAATAGAGACGGAGCTTTCCGTCACCAATTTCCGTCCCAAATTCGTCACAAATCTGTCTCTATATATTTTTTGTCTCTACTCCCCCTCTAAATCTGTGACGTGCATGGGCCGTCTCAAATTTCTGTCTCTAAATGAGTGTTTTCTAGTAGGGAGAAACTATAGAGAGGTCCGTTAGTAGGTGCTTGTAGAAGCAGCGTCTCCATAGCCTTGTCCTTTATATAAAAAAAGTGTGAGTCAAATTCGACCATACAGTTATTATCTTCGCATAATTGCTTAATGGATAAGAGATTATGCGTGAGTTGGGGAACGAGCATGACATTGTGTAAATGTAAGGGGGACTTGCATGTGGGTAGGGTCGTGGAACCAACATGTGTAAAAGGTAATAATGCTCCATTTCCAACAAGTACACTTTGAGAACCCGAATAAGGAGGGAGTTTAGCGAGAATACCTAGATTTGGCATCATGTGCTTAGAAGCCCCGGAGTGCATACCAGTTGAAGTCATGCGGCTCTCTAATAGTCATATCAGTAAATGAATGAGAGGGATCAGGGAATGTTGAGGTGTCCAACTGATGGGGACAAACATGAGAACCAGGACCAAGCACACCTGCACTAGAGTTAGGATAGGGACCATTTGGGGGCCGAACCAAGGGTGAAGTGCCATTGTAGGGAACCCTAGTTTGAGGTTGAGAGTGATAGTGGTTCGGTTGAGCCGAGGACCCACCACTCCCCCCTCGATTGTTTTGTCGATTGCGGCCACGACCTCGACCGCGACCACGTCGGGCATTGGAACCTCCTTGATTCGACTGTTGTGTGGTGAGCATAGCATGGGTGGGCTCAGTTGTGGTCCGCCCCGAGTTGTGATTCAAGGAGCCTCCTCATTAAGTAAAGCCGATTTCAACTCTTCATATGAATAGTATTTATTTGTTTAACGGGAAAAAGTAGCAAAGGCAGCATGCTCAGGGGGTACGCTATAAAGGGCAAAGGGTTGAAATTCTCTATTCGATACAGGGGAGTCAATGGCAGCTAAGTCATCTGTGATTGATTTTAATTGAGAGAGGTGTTGGTCCATTGTTTTGCCATCTTTTCGGACATTCATGAGTTGGATGCGGAGTTCAAACTCCTTGGCTATAGAATGATCACGAAAGCGCTTAGTGAGGGCATCCAACATGGCTTTGGAGGTGGGTTGGCAAACAATGTCATTTATTAGGGTTTGAGAGAGGGTAGCTGCAATATAAGATCTAAGACTTTGATCCGTATGTAGCCAAGTTGTGTAATTCGGGTTAGGGTATAGCAATCCATTTGGAAGTGTTATTTGGGCAGGGGGACAAGGATATGAACTATCGATAAACCCTAGTAATTGACGGGCTATTAACAACATTTGAAATTGCTCCCACCAGGGGGGATAGTCAGATGTTGTCTCAAGTTTTATAGTAACAATACTTGTTATGTTGGAAAGGGGGAGAACAATTGGAGAAGAGAGATGATTATAATTATTAGGGTTTAAGTAATTGGGGTTCATGTAGTTGGGGAAAGGGGGGAGTGGCTCACTCCTCGGCAACCCAACGGCCGGGCCATGGGGCACAGACGCCAGGGAGGGCACGACGCTGCCACCGGCGATGCTGGTGGCCGATGGGCGGGGGGGGGATTATAGAGAGGGGGAGCGGGGATGCCCAAATTAAGTGCCGAGGTCATTGTAGGCCTCTCGATTGGTAGACTACCGAAGATGGCGACACCGAAATTAGCCAACAGAGGGAGGGGAGCACTGATAGTGATGCTGCCGACATGGGAAGAGTCGGGCATTAGTCCGGTTGAGGCACCACCAAGCATGGACGGTGGAGAATCGGCATGGGAGAGGCCGACCTCCACCACCGACGTGGCAGCGCCGCTGCATGAGTGGGGGAGAGGGGAGAGGGCACTTGCATAGGATCGATTTAGGTTAGATGCCAGTGCTCAAAGCTAAAAAAAAAAATTGATTAAAAAAAAAGAAAAGAAGGAAGAATAGAGAGTTGCAGCACTTTGTTAAATAAGATGTAGGGGAGAAAGTCGACCGTTGAGATCCAATGTAGGGTCGTGGTCGTCGGGAGGTCTGTGCGAGTCGGAGAGCTACCGCGGAGTAGCACTGGAGAGAATGGGTGCCAAGGGAGAGACACCAGTGAGAGAGCGGCATCGGTAATAGCACCGGGGAGAGCGGGTGCCGGGGTTGCAGCACCGGTGACAGCAGGTGTCAGGGGAGGAGGGACGGCGTGACGGTGGCACTGGCGGCTGACTTGTAGGGCTAGGGGAAGAGAGTCGTGGGAGTGAAGGGGGTGGCGGCTGCACAACCTCCCTTTTTGGTGTTTTTTTTTTTTTTAGTTTTAGGGTTTAAGGGGGAAAGCGTAGGTATTATACTCTGATACCATATGAAAGCATAATACATTGTGTTTTTGGATGATGATAGAAGAGGTACAAGGGGCCTATAAATAGGCATACATCAAGAGAGACGAGTACAATAATATCCCTTGACCTATACATAAGACTAAGGGTAGAGATGAAAAGCATATAAACCCTAGATAGGAAAGGATCTAGAATCCCTTCCAATAGTTAAAGCTATAATTTGTTTAGTTTCCTCAAATTTATGTAATGGTCCAATTTATTTCAATTGTTTTCCAAACTTTTGTGTGGATTTGTCTGATCCACCTACAATTGATACTATGGTTTTGAATATCTATATTCAAAATATTCAAGCTTTAGAATTAAGAAAAGAATTTCTATTGATTTATAGATTAGTTTATAGAGTAAAGCTATCAAATATTGGAGCCTTAAAAGTCTAATTTAAGAAAAATGGTTCTACTACAAATAAATACTCAAAAGGTATGTTGTTACTCCCTAAATTACTGAAATGGGACGAAGTAAGTTTACCAACAAAATGAAAAGTTAAAAATGATAGACCTTTAGCTCTCGTTAAAAGTTTGTATGTATATATATATATATATATATATATGTATGTATGTATGTATATGCATGACTTAAGTGAGAGGGTGAGAGTGAATTCTTGACCACTTATTTAGTTGTTCATCATTTTTCACCAACTTGATATCACCCTTTTCCTTCATTTTAACTAAATATGGAGCTCAAAATTCACCATCTCATCTCTCATAAGAATCACCCCATTTATGAGAGGGTGAGAGTGAAATAGTGAATTTTAAACCACACATTAAGAGATAATGTCAGATAAAAAAATAATGTCAACAACTAAATAAGTGGCTCACAATATATATATATATATATATATATAATAAATCTCAAAACACCTATTAATGCATTCCCTTTCAAATAATTTTTTAAAAACAAAAAATAAAAATAAAAAGAGTTAGGATAAAAATGTTAATATAAGACAACTTTATTAAAATTTATATTCACTTTATATCATATAAATAACATTTTAAAAACATAAATAAAAGAAGTAATATTATTGTAAGGATGAAATTGTTAATAGGAGACAACTTTGTTAAAATTTAGGGTTATTTGCACCAAAAGTCTATATACTTTGCTCATTGTATCAATTTAGTCCTTGTATTTTTAATTGTATCAATTTAGTCCCTCTACTATTTATATTGTGTCAATTTAGTCCTATGCTCAAATTAAAGTTAAGTTAATGATGTAATTTTTAATGGTACAATCATGTTAAATACAAGTAATTCATTACAAATCTACTCATTGACTCAATTTAACCGAAATTATTGCTGAACCATTAAAAAATTTTATACAAAACTTAACATAAATTTCACTCTAAGGACCAAATTGACACAATATAAATAGTAGAGAAACTAAATTGATCCAATTAAAAGTACAATGACTAAATTAACATAATAAATAAAGTACATGAACTTTTGACGTAAATAACTCTAAAATTTATGTTCTGTTGTAAATATTTGATATGTTTTGGATACACAGTTAAGAGTCAAGTTTGGATATTACCAAATATCATAGAAAATTAAAAATTACGTAAAAGACATTTATACACACACACACATATATATATATACATACATACATACATACATATACGTATAATATATGTGTGTATACATATGCATGCGACACGTGTCATATACGTGTCGTACTCTAGATTTGCAATGTGTGACTCATTGTGATTTCATGTGCATATATATATATATATATATGGAGCAAGATCAGGAAAATAATGTACAACAACAAGAATTGTGAGAATTGGAAATGAAAGTTGAGAGAAATATTATATAATAAAATATTGAGAAAATTATTTCCGTAGAAGAAAAACTTCTCTGGTTCTCTGGTTCTTATATAAAATACTTGCTATTTTTTCCAAGTATATTTGAGTTTATCTTTTTATTCTCTTCCTATAGAGTATAATATCTTTATAGTCTTATAACACATTATTAGTACGAGTCTCTAGCCAACTGAGAATCGTTATATACTCGAGGTAAGTTTTCATTCCTTAATCTTTGTGATTTATAATTATTATGTCTAATCTTACTGACCTTAAATTTACTGCTCTTGATATATCTGGCAAAATTTTTTTGCCTTGGACCCTTGATGTTTAGATTCACCTTGATGCTATGAATCTCGGAGATCTAATTAAAAGGGAAAATAACGCATCCCTGTAGGATCATGCTAAAGCAATGATATTTCTCAGGCATCACATCCCTGAAGGATTAAAAGCTGAGTATATTGCCGTAAAGGACCCATATGTCCTTTGGTCGAATTTAAAGGAGAGGTTTGATCATCAAAAGTCTATGATCCTTCCTAAAGCTCGTTATGAATGGATTCACCTGCGATTGCAGGATTTTAAAACTGTAAGCGAGTATAACTCTACAGTATTTAATATTACCTCCCAATTGAAATTATGCGGGAAAAATATTACTGAGGAGGATATGTCAGAGAAAACGCTCTCTACTTTTTATATCTCGAATATACTCCAGCAGCAGCAATATCGAGAACGAGATTTTAAAAAATACTTAGAGTTAATATCATGGCTCTTTGTTGCTGAACAAAACAATGAAGTGTTGATGAAAAATCATCAGTCACGACCAATTGGATCCAAACCATTCCCTGAAGTAAATGCTTCGACATACGACTTTCAGGGATGTGGTCGAGGTCATGGTCGAGGACGTGAACGTGGACATGGTCGTGGCTGTAGAGGAGGTTATAACCGTGGTCATAATAACTGGCACTATGGTACCCAGAATGGACCAAAATTTAAAAAGTCCACAAATGACGAGGAGAAAAATAGAAAAGAGAAAAATTCCCTGAACGAAATTTATCAAATGATCTGGAAATAGATTGCCCCCGATGCGGTATTAAAGGTCATTGGATGTGTACCTGTCGTACAACCCAACACCTGGTAGACCTTTACCGAGCATCATTGAAAGGAAAAGAAAAGCTCCCAGAAAGCAATTTTTCTGAATATCATTCTCCGCTTAATGATAAAGATTCAGATATTTCTAATATCTTCAAAGAACCTATTGGAGAATTGATCATTTGATTGACTAACATTTTTGTTTTTGTATCTTATATTTTGTACTGAACTATGTTTGATAATGTCGCCTTACTATGTACAGACTAGAGTGATATCATCTATCTAATATTTTATATGACATATATTTAGTTATATGTATGAATCATAATTGATATGTTATATTACCAAAGATTGGATGAGATTAACCATAATTAAAGTTTACTATTGTTTATTGATTCAAATGTTACGGGGTGGCTCAGGGCTCGCTCTGTCGGGTTGCCTTCTTATACTTCAGCTATGCCGTTAATTATCCAAAAAAATAAAAATGTTAATCTAACCATGAAATTTGAACAATTTCTCGGAAGTGTTATACGTAGATATGATAACTCTTCTTATATACGCAAAGTTAAAGTCTTAATGTATAAAGACTTTAAAACCAACTATCATAATATGGTTATGTAAAGTATTTTGTGGTATTACGCTTTTGTTAATAATTATATGTATTTTATGTTTGGATATGAATAGTGAAAATTAGGGGTGTAATCGAACGGAGCGTTCGATGAGCTGCTCGTGTTCGAAATCGATTAGGGCTCGTTCGTGTTCATTAGGAGGGCTCGATAGCTTATCGAACCGAGTTCGAGCAGGCACGATAAGCTTAACGAGCTGAGTTCGAACAAGGGGGTGCTCGGCTCGCTAATGTTCACGAACAATTTAATAAGGGCTCAATAAGAGCTTGTTAAAGGACTCAATATCAGCTCGTTAAAGGCTTGTTATGAGCTCGATAACAGTTGGAATTAGCTCAAAAATGGTTTGATAATAACTTAAAAAGCTCGGCTCGTTAATGAGCTCGACTTGATTGCAAGGTTGGCTCGATTTTAAACTCAATTGGGCTCGATAATGACCTCGACTCGATTTAATAACAAGCTCGACTCGACTCGATAACGAGCTCGACTTGGCTCGATGGCTAACGAGTCGAGCCGAGTATTGAACACACTATATTCTTATCGAACCGAGATCAAACAAGGGTTAGAAATGCTCGATAAGAGGTAGGCTCGAACTCGAGCTCGATAAGCCTTATCGAACTCGAGTTCGAACAAGGGGGTACTCGGCTCTGTTTGACTCGGCTCATTTACACCCCTAGTGAAAATTCATGTCCAATAGGCAGTATAACAACGATGGATATTTAATACGTAATTAAAGGCTCCAGAAAAGTATATATCATGTTTCTTGAAGGAACAATATTTAATTCTGAGATACTCTGTTGGGATAGTTAACCAGAAGTTAATAGACCCAAAAGGCTTTTATGGCATGACTATTTGAGTCATCTGGATATAAAAATGATTAAGAGAATCGTTGAAAATTCTCACACCCATTAAAGAACCAGAAGATTCTTATATTGGATAAAACATAATGTGTTGCTTAAGGCAAAATGATTACTATATCATACTCAATTGAAATTGAGTTTTGAGCCCCATGTATTTGGAGGACTACTAAATGGGATTTATGTGGGCCAATTATTTCATCATGTGGACCAATTCGGTATTATATGATCTTAATAGAAGCCTCTACCCGTTGGTCACATGTTTGTAAATAAACCACTGGTAATATGGTATTTGTAAAACTCCTTGTTTAAATAATCCGACTATGAGCTCAAGTCATGGATTGCATGATAATGCAGGAAAATTTAAATCCCAAGAATTTAATAATTATTATATGTCAATTGGAATTACAATTAAATACCATAAACCCACATATAGACACATAATAGCCTTGTTAAATTCTTGATTAAACGCCTATTACGCGTGGCTAGACCATTATTATTGCCTACTTTTAAATGAATACATGCTATGATATTTGCAGCACTAATTATGGATCTCTCTAGTATAGCTCGTCTCTAAGAAGAACCAGATATATATCCCATCCATGAATTTTAGTTATATACAATATGTCCCAACTACTCCACCTTAATGTTAAAAGATGGGTCTAACATGGGGACTTGAAATTTATATCGGGTTTAAATTCCCGTCAAGAATAAAATATCTAGAGATGTTAAGTGGAAACATTTTACATCATAGTTTGCTAATTGTCAATTTGACAAAACAAGGTTTCCAGAATCAGGGGGAGAAATAGAAAAATAGAAAAATGAGAATTTATATGAAATGCGTCATCAAACTAGAAGTTCGAAGAATTGTTCACTTGTAAATTATTACAAGCCAATTCACAGATGTATTCACTTATGGAAAGAGGGTGACCATATAATATGTCCCCACTATAAATGCTCCTGCTCGAATTAATATCTCAATCGAGCGATATTCTAATACATTGATAAATGCATCCATTGCACGCTAGAAGCGTAGCAGATATATCGGTTCTAAATATATAATCTGAGAAAGAAAAAGGAGTAATAGAAAAAGATTGGTCCTTCTATTATGAAACTCTTGAGGAAAAAAACTTTGCAGAGATAATAATATTTATAAATAAAATTTCTCAAGATTATCAGGTACCTGAGACTACTGAGACTATTAAAATAGTCAAACTATTGAAATTATGATAATAAAGAGATCTCTATGAATTATGGAATATAATGGAACCGAAATAAAAATTCTTCAGATATTTGTATTTACAGTAGCTACTTCCTGATCAAAGAAATTAAAATCTTGAACAAGAGTTTGTTCAAGAATGCCTACAAAGAAATGATTGGCTAAAATAGAAAGATACAATTTAGGCTGGACTAGCCATGTGTAATTTTTGGACTTAAAGTCCAAATGCTTAAAGAATAAAACCAATAAGCTACATATGAATGTTGGTGCGAATATAATGAGGTGGTGAGAAGCACAAGTTGTAGCCCAAGGTTTATCATAGAGACCAGGAATAGATGGGACATACATAAGAAATAGATGCAATTAGTCTGGTGGTCTCTGTATGCGTCTTATGAATATGGTAACAGCTTATTTGTAATATGATATTTATATGAAAGTCCCAGAAGGACCAAACATGGCAAAAGCATGTAGTTCAAAACCGCGGTACATATCTACTAAAAGAGAGATGTGTTAATAGCATCATCACTCTTGAAGAGTTTAAAGAAGCTGTTATAAACTTAAATTGAGAACTCGAGATTGAGGATCTCAGAAAAGGAAAGATTTCATCTCGACCTATAGATCGAGCACTAATATGATAGAATATTACTCTATTGGTCAACTCATACCAGTACGGTACTTGAGTATTTCACCATGTTGTTTAGTGCCTCAATTTTGACCTCTTCTGGTCCTCAATGATGTAACGAATAAATTCTTGACCCCATCATGCCTTGGTTTAAGTGACGCATTAATATAGTTGTCAAACAACCAGATATGGCCTCTTTGGTCAACTTGTCACTAGTATGTGATATGTGGTTACATGTTTATCTTGATGGATTAACCAGTATACATTATTATATTATGTCAAACTTGCAATTAATATGTATGCAAGTGCTGATCGGCATCCGATAAGTGACAAGAATGCTATTTTGTTATATAATTGCATTGCTATGTTTTGGCAATCTACGAACAATTGCAATTACTACTAAAACACTTGCGCTTTATGTTCAAGTAAAGAATTGGTAACATCAAAGCCCTTGATCCAACGATCAGGGGGAGTGCAACAATAAAGATAAGTATGCATTGTTCAAGCGAAAGAGAGTTCATAGAACCAGTGCACTTCAAAGAAGTTCTTACTCTTAAGCTTCTTGAAGAAAGATGAAGTACATGTTTGCTCAAGAACCTGGAAGAGTTATTCAAGAAAGCATCTACTACAAACTTTCAAGAAATTGGCATAAGATTGGCATTCGCCAACTCCGAGACATCCTTGATTAATGTGCGCCCCTGAAGAGGAGTTAATTATGCACTGCACTCTTTTTCCTCTGCTATGGTTTTCCCACTGGGTTTTTTCCTAGCAAAAATTTTTTCAACGAGGCAGTTCAAGAAGTGTATATAACTCGGATAATAAACACTTTCAAGAGTGTTATGTCCCGCACATATTTTAAGAAAAGCGATGAAACTAAACATATCTCATCGAAGTTCTTCTTTACGCACGAGCTTCAGAAGATGGATGAAATAGATGTTCAACAAGTTCGCTCAAATGAGAACCTGGCAGATTTATTCACGAAAGTGTCGCCAACAACAACTTTTGAAGTTAGTTCACAAGATTATTATTCGTCGACTCAAAAATGCCCCTTACTAATATGCTCACATGATGAGGAATTAAATATGAGTTGTACTCTTTTTTTCTTCGCTATGGTTTTTCCCACTAGGTTTTCCTAGCAAGGTTTTTAATGAGGCAGATATATTTAACTTGGACGCTGTGTCCCATTATAACGGAAAATATCCAAATGGGGAGTGTTGTAAATATTGGATATTTTAGGGGTACACATTTAAGAGTCGAGTTTGGATATTACCAAATATCATAAAAAATTAAAAATTATGTAAAAGACATTTATATACATGTACGTATAATATAGGTGTGTATACATATGCATGGGACACGTGTCATATGTGTGTCGTACTCAAGATTTACAATGTGTGTAACGCCTCCAAATCATATGCCAAATAAGCTTAAGTTAAAAGGGTTCTCCAGGTCCATGCTATAATGAAGTCCTACATCATAGTACGAAGCCCGAAAAACTTACAAACTATAATTCCTCAAAATTCCATAATAAATGGCAGCTAGTCCAAAATACATAAAAACTAATCAAATAAAAAAAAAACCCAGTAGTGCGGAAGCTCAAAATTATAATATCTCATATAGTCTATAATATCCTACTACAAAATTCATTTACTACTTAATCTATGCAAGATAACTAATTCTCGAGATAGTGAGCCGCTCCATCTTTTCTTCCTTCAGAAACGTGCCGTGAATTACCATTCTGGAAAATAAATTAATTGGGTAAGCAAACAACGAGCTCAGCAAGTATACCATACACCTTACTCGGATCAGGCATATTATTTAAAATAGACAAAAAACTCAACGAAAACAATTAACCAATTTATTTTCACAAATCATATTAAAGTGGCACAAACCACTACTTTATAATTTAACCTATTTTACAAGAGCTCTTTTTGGTAAAGCTCATAGACGAAATGGAAACTACGGCCGGTATTATTCCCACGACAGGGTCACGATCGACGTTCACATTTCACATATTCGAACCGGTTCTAAGTCGACAGATCCGTTAGGATTGAACGTAGATATAAATGCCAGTATTATTCCGGCGACAGGGTCACATATTGTAATACCCAGTCTAATTAAATTAGGCTAGGTATTATAATACGATTAAAATTCGCTATTATTTCGATTGGATTATAAATGAATTAATTATCAGAAAGGGGTCCATTAGTAGTATTAAAATAATTAAAATAGGTAAAGGTATATATATATATATAAAACAAAAAAAAAGGAAAGGAAAAGGGGCCGTGAAGACCCCCTCCCAGAACCCCAAAACCCTCTCCCTTCACCTCTCCCCTGCGCCTCCCTCTCTCTCGCTTTCGTCTCTCTCTCTCTCGTTCTCTCTCTTTCTTTTTTCGTCAAACCCTAAATTTCGATTCTCGCTTGATAGGATCCGACGCTAACCCATAATAGGAGTTCGACTTTTGGATTAACGCTAGTAAAGGTAAGTATACCACTCCCCCTACTTGTTTATATACAAAAAATCTTATTTTTAAGGGTTTATATGTGAGACTTATATTTGAATAGTTTATTATTTTGTTAAAATAGGTTCAGACATATATATATTTGGCTAATTGTGTGATTTATACTCTTTTGATTTAACATGTACCGATTTATACGTTGATTTGTTGTTTAAATATGTGATTCCTACTATTGTTTGATGTGTTAAAATGTAGTTTGAATTGTATTGATTTATACGTTGAATTGATGTTTAAACAAGTGAATCTTGAAAGGAATTATACTTGTGAGTATGCGAAAGAAACTATTGTGAACTTGCTATTTGAATCAAAAGATTTTATGGGAAGAGCTTACAGATAACTACGTTGACCCTCCGAGGTTTATCGACGATAAAATGTGAAATGTGAAAGTCGATCTGTGACTCTGTCGCAGGAATAATACCGGCACATAGATCTATGTTCGATCCTATTGGATCTGTCGACTTAGAACCGGTTCGAATTTGTGAAATGTGAACGTCGATTGTGACCCTGGAGCGGGAATAATACCGGCCGTAGTTTTCGTTTCGTCTGTGAGTTTTACCAAAATGAGCTTTTGTGAAATAAGTTAAATTATAAAGTATTGGTTTGGTGCTACCTCAATATGATTTCGAAATTGATTTTACTTGCTTTGGTTGGAGTTTTATTCATTGAAATAATATGCCTGATCCGGGTAGGGTTGACTCAAAGAGGAGTGAAGTTCGTGTGGACAGATGAGTGTGAAAGAAGCTTTCAGGAGATGAAAAAGAGTTTAGTGTCTGCCCCTATAGTTGCATTACCTACTGATGAGGGTAACTTTGTCATTTACAGTGACGCTTCAAAGAAAGGGCTAGGTTGTGTGCTGATGCAGAATGAGAAGGTGATAGCCTATGTGTCCCGACAATTAAATCCGCATGAAAAGAATTATTCAACGCATGACCTAGAGTTGGCAGCAGTGATATTTGCTTTGAAGATTTGGAGACATTACCTTTATGGAGGACCGTGCCAGGTTTATACAGACCACAAAAGCTTGAAATACTTGTTTACTAAGAAAGAGTTAAACTTAAGGCAGAGGAGATGGTTGGAATTGATTAAAGACTATGATGTGACCATTAATTACCATCCTGGAAAAGCAAATGTAGTTGCAGATGCACTGAGCAGGAAATCAATGGGCAATTTAGCTGTCCTGATCACTTCCCAGCCTAAGCTACTTAGAGACTTGGAGGAAATGCAAATTGAAGTGTGCATTCATGATAAAAAGGGCGGTGTTTTAGCCAATCTGGTTGCACAATCGTCATTATCGGAAAAGATCAAGGCTATGCAGCAACATGACCCGTTTTTGATGAAGATGAAAAGTAAGGTGACCAATGGAGAATCTTCAGATTTCATGCTGCGTGGTGACGGAGCATTGTACTTTGGAGATAGGTTATGTGTACCTAATGATCCAACAATTAAGAGGGATATTATGGAAGAAGCACACAGTTCCCGCTTTTCGGTACATCCTGGAGGCACGAAGATTTATCGAGATCTGAGAAGCTGCTTTTGGTGGAGTGACATGAAGCGAGATATTGCTGAGTTTGTGGCTAAGTGTTTGATCTGTCAACAAGTAAAGGCCGAGCACCAAAAGCCTGGTGGATCTATAGTCATTAGAAGTGCCTGAGTGGAAGTGGGATCGAATTTCCACGGACTTTGTTGTTGGCCTACGGAGGACAGTTAGGAAGAATGATGCGATTTGGGTCATTGTGGATAGACTTACGAAGAGTGCACATTTTCTTCCTATTAGGTTTGGTGCTCCATTAGATAAATTGGCAGAATTGTACATTGATGTTGTGCTGCGGTTGCATGGTGTGCCAAGCGAAATTGTTTCTGACAGAGACCCGAGGTTTGTGTCTAGATTTTGGAAGAGTCTGCAGAAAGCTTTGGGAACTAAACTGAGTTTGACTACTGCTTATCATCCTCAGACAGATGGGCATATTGAGAGGACTATTCAGACATTAGAGGACATGCTGCGTGCTTGTGTTATAGATTTGGGAGGTAGTTGGGATAACTACATGAGTTTGGTAAAATTTGCCTATAACAACAGTTACCATTCTAGTATTGGGATGTCACCATATGAAGCTTTGTATGGGCGGAGATACAGAACTCCTTTGTTTTGGAACGAGGTTGGAGAAAGAAAACTGTTAGGTCCTGAGATTGTACAGGATGCTGAAGAGAAGGTCAGGCTAATCAGAGATAGAATGAAGATAAGCCAAGATAGGCAAAAGAGTTGGGCAGACAAACGAAGAAGACCGTTGGAGTTTTCAGTAGGTGAACATGTCTATCTAAAGGTATCCCTAACCAGAGGTGTGATGAGATTTGGAAAAAGGGGTAAATTAAGCCCTCGATTTGTAGGACCATTTGAAATTTTGGCGAAAGTTGGAGACGTGGCTTACAGAGTAGCCTTACCGCCGGAACTGTCTAGAATACATAACGTATTTCATGTTTCTCAATTGAGGAAGTATATCTCGGATCCTTGTCATGTGATACGACATGAACCGTTGCAAGTGCGAGAAGATTTGACTTATGTAGAGCATCCAGTTCGCATAGTCGACCGAAAAGAACAAAGGTTGAGGCATAGAGTGATCCCATATGTCAAAATCTAATGGAGTAATCATACTCCTAGAGAAGCAACGTGGGAGATCGAAGAGGAGATGAGAAGCAAATACCCAGAACTATTCAAAAACGAAGGTGAGTTTCGAGGACGAAACTTTTGTTTAAGGGGGTGAGGATGTAATACCCAGTCTAATTAAATTACGCTAGGTAATATAATACGATTAAAATTCGCTATTATTTCGATTGGATTATAAATGAATTAATGAATTAAGTATCAGAAAGAGGTCCATTAGTAGTATTAAAGTAATTAAAATAGGTAAAGGTATATATATATATATATATATATATATATATATATATATAACAAAAAAAAAAGGAAAGGAAAGGGGGCCGTGAAGACCCCCTCCCAGAACCCCAAAACCCTCTCCCTTCACCTCTCCCCTGTGCCTCCCTCTCTCTCGCTTTCGTCTCTCTCTCTCTCGTTCTCTCCCTTTCTTTTTTCGTCAAACCTTAAATTTCGATTCTTGCTTGATAGGATCCGACGCTAACCCATAATAGGAGTTCGACTTTTGGATTAACGCTAGTAAAGGTAAGTATACCACTCCCCCTACTTGTTTATATATGAAAAATCTTATTTTTAAGGGTTTATATGTGAGACTTATATTTAAATAGTTTATTATTTTGTTAAAATAGGTTCATGCATATATATATTTGGCTAATTGTGTGATTTATACTCTTTTGATTTAACATGTACCGATTTATACGTTGATTTGTTGTTTAAATATGTGATTCCTAATATTGTTTGATGTGTTAAAATGTAGTTTGAATTGTATTGATTTATACGTTGAATTGATGTTTAAACAAGTGAATCTTGAAAGGAATTATACTTGTGAGTATGCGAAAGAAACTATTGTGAACTTGCTATTTGAATCAAAAGATTTTATGGGAAGAGCTTACAGATAACTACGTTGACCCTCCGGGGTTTATCGACGATAAAATGCGAAATGTTAAATGTGAAAGTCGATCTGTGACCCTGTCGCGGGAATAATACCGGCACATAGATCTATGTTCGATCCTATTGGATCTGTCGACTTAGAAACGGTTCGAATTTGTGAAATGTGAACGTCGATTGTGACCCTGTCGCGGGAATAATACCGGCCGTAGTTTTCGTTTCGTCTGTCAGTTTTACCAAAATAAGCTCTTGTGAAATAAGTTAAATTATAAAGTATTGGTTTGGTGCTACCTCAACATGATTTCAAAATTGATTTTGCTTGCTTTGGTTGGAGTTTTATTCATTTAAATAATATGCCTGATCCGGGTACGGTGTATGGTATACTTGCTGAGCCGTTGTTTGCTCACCCTATTAATTTATTGTTCAGATTAGTAGCCGGTGGCAAATTCTAGAGGAATGAGGATGATGCAGCGACTCTCTGTTTCGGAATTTACTCTATTTTTGTAGTTTAATTATTTGATAGTTTTGTAGTGGGATATTATAGACCGTTTGAGATATTGTAATTTGAGCTTCCGCATTATTAGTTTTAAAATGTTAGTATCGATGTATTTGGACTTGAGGTCATATATGTCAGCAAAATTTATGGAATTTTGACAAATTCTCAGAGAAAGATTTTGGGCTTCGTACTATGATGAGGGGATTTATTGTAGTACGGCCGTGTAGCGTCCTCTTAACTTAAGCCTATTCGGTTTGTCGTTTGGGGGTGTTACACATATCGACTTTCATATTTCACATTTTATCGTCGATAGACCCCGGAGGATCAACATAGTTATCTGTAAGCTCTTCCCATAAAACTTTTTAATTCAAATAACCGATCTATAATATCTTCTTTCGTATACTCACAAATACAAATTCTTTCAAAATCACATATTCAAATATCAATTCAACATATAAATTGATACAATTCAAACTATATATTAAAACATCAAATCATAAAGGTAGAAATCACATATTTAACATCAAATCGACGTATAAATCAATGTAATTCAAATTAAAAGAGTAGAAATCACATAATCAGCCAAATATAGATGTCTGAACCTCTTTTAACAAACTAATAAATTATTCAAATATAAGTCTTAAATATCAAACCATGTAAAGCATATTTTTTTTCATATTTTACAAACAAGTAGGGGGAATAGTATACTTACTTTTACTAGCTTTTAATCCAAAAATCCACAGTTCATATAGTTAATTAGCTTCGAAATCGACGAGATGGCGTTACCGGTGAGGCGGCCGGAATTGCATCGGCAAGGTGGCGACAGTGGGAGAAGAGGAGAGAGAGAGACTCGTGAGGTGATAGAGAGAAAACCGAGAGGAGAAAGAGAGTTGTGGGTGGGTGGTGTGAGGTTGAGGGCTTGAGGGTTAGAGGTATTTATAGACCCCGGGAGGTCAGGCGGTATGGTGGTGGGAGGGCGGTACCGTGGTGGTGGACGACGGTAGTGGACGTGGTTGGCAGTAACTGGTGTCAGCGAGGAGAGAGAAGAGAGCAAGGAGAGGAGAGGAGAGGAGAGAAGGGACGCTATACCGGTGGCCAGAGGCGGTACCGGCGTGGGTCGAGTCGAACGGTACCAGCGAGAGCCGGGCGGCACCGACGGGGGTCAGGCGGTATCGGCAAGGCCCGGGCGGCACCGGCATAGGTGAGAGGAGAGAGAGAGAACCGTGAGGTGAGAGAAGAGAGAGAGAGAGAGAAAAGGAAAAAAGTTGGGGGGAGGGGTAATTTGTCCTTTTTTTAATTAAAAAGAACTAGGTATTACAATGTATGACTCATTGTGATTTCATGTGCATATATATATATACAGCAAGATCAAAAAAGTAATGCACAACAACAAGAATTGTGAGAATTGGAAATGAAAGTTGAGAGAAATATTATATAATAAAATATTGAGAGAATTATTTGCGTATAAGAAAAAATTCTATAGTTCTCTAGTTCATATATAAAATACTTTCTAATTTTTTTAAAGTATATTTGAGTTTATTTTTTTTATAAAGTATAATATCTTTGTAGTTTTATAATATGTTCACTTTATGTTAGATAAATAAGATTTTATTTTGCAATTGTAATAACACTACTCCCCAAGCAATAATGGAACAACGCCCTGCTTTTAAATTTTGATCCTCTCTCGCTGCTTCTCTCTCTCTCTCTCTCTCTCTCTCCCCTCCGAGGGTTCGATCCCATAAGGTAATGGCTCCCCTTTTTCCTATTCAACATCAGATTTTATTGTTGTTCTTCTTTCATTTCCTTTCATCCTTCTCCATCTTCCTATACGGCAACTCCATAATTGATCTTTCGCTGTTAATTCATTTCTTAATTTGTACATTGTTAGGATAAAATTGTAATTGCAAAAGTAAGATTGCAGTTTTCTAATGTAATTTGTGGCTCTCATTGTTTGTAAGTTATATTATTACTCTAGCGTAACAACTCTTTTTCTACAATTGTAATTCTATTTCATTAATTCGTCTAGCTTAGTGCATTAATCTTAGTATATATCTAATTTGGTTGGCAAGGGGATGGGATACACGAACGCTTGGCTTAATTATTACTGTCGATTTTTGGAAATTTGTGGAAAATTAGGTTTTAGGTTTTGAGTGTCTGTCTCTAATTCAATAATGCATGCTTTTATAAAGGGGGATTAATGTGCATGTTTTGGGTGAGTTTATTTCGGGGTAATTCTTCGTGGTTGGGTATCAACGAATCAACTATTGTAACTGTTTAAGTTGATTAGGGAAAATTTATGAATGATTTTGTACTTAAATAGGCCCCATTCAAGTGCTCGTTGCATAGAGAGTGGTGGTTTTTGGGGCTCAAACTTGCAACCCTTTATTAAGAACTCCACGTGCGACTCTAGTATAAGAATCCAACATTGGAGTTGTAGTGAAAAGATCAATATATAAGTCTAGTTGGTTACTTTACCTATTGCCAATTGGTTTTAGGATGGAACCTTGCTTGGGCTTATATGTGGATCTCATGTGTGTGCCAATTCCGTGGGTTGGGCCAAAAGGCTCGGTGAAATTTAACACTTTCAGTGAATAAGATTCTGATACTATATTGAGGAACTAACTATTCCAAACGCTTAAACTAGTGGGTGAAAAGCCTATGAAGATTTTATACTCTTAACATGACCCAAACAAATGCCCATTAGGCCTGAGGTGGTGGATAACACACAAGCCCACCACTTGCACTGAAATTTTTTTAACATAGAGACTGGCGCTGTTGGAATTTGAACTCACGATTTCTCGGTGAATAAGGTTCTGATACCATGTCAATGAATCAATTTTCCTAACGCTTAAGCCGATGGGTGAAAACTCACGAATGATTTTATACTCTAACATACCCCCACATGAGTGCTAATTGGGCTTGAAGTGTAGATTATCCACACACCTATCCCATGTCGTGTGCTGCAAGCATATATCATAGAGAAGTGGGGTGTTGGAATTCTAACTCTTCATCTCTTGGTGGCCAAGGCTTTAATATCATATCAAAAGATTAACTATTCCAACAACTTAAACTTATGGGTGGATGCCTAAGAATGGTTTAATACACTGACATTGAGGTAGTTTTGTTTTATCTGTTGCAAAACGTAAAATAATGGAAGCCTCTGAATTATTTAAACATGAAGACTTTTAAAGAATCTCAATTTGTACGATTATTGCTATGTGGTTATCTGAGAGTGGCTTAACATGTTGAAACAGGTTCCTCTTTGTCTTATGGTGTGTGAAGTAGGAGGAAGAGGATTTCCTTGATCTACTGTTTGATTGTTTGGGTGCGAAAGTATAATAGTGGAACATTAATTGCCAGCTTTTGTTAGAGCATAAAACTATTTTTGGACATTCATCTAACCATTTAAGTTTTAGAATACTTGATTCCTTGTTATGGTATCAGAGACTTGTTGAGTGTTGACTGACGAGTCTCAAGTACGAATCCCTACAACCCCTACTCTTAATAGCAATATAATTTAATCACAAGGTAGGAGGTAGGGCTATGCATTATTCATACTTCAAGTTCAGTAGGAATTGTGTGTGAGTGTGCATGCATGTGTGTGTTTTTTTTTTTGGGGGGGGGGGTATATGTTAAAGTACAAAACTATTCGTGGTAATTTACCTAATAGAATAAACTCTTAGAAATATTGGTTCCTTGATAGCTTATAGGCGTAGATCACCAATACATTGCACTAAGTTCTTTTAGAAGGGCCGAGAGTGTAAAGAAGTCAAGACTACTGTTATTTGTTGTAGGCAGGGAAAGAATTATATCTATTGGAGCATTGGTGTACTTTCCCGTGAGTGTATTCATGGCTACATTATTCACTTTCAGATATTGGTTGACAATTTGAAACGAGATTATATCCATTGTTAATGCTAATAGTTCCTGTTCCGGAAACTATGCTCGTTAAGGATGTTGGGAGAAACGAAAATAATAAAGCAAGAGGGTGGAAACAAAAACTAGAGTCTAAAAGCTTGGAATATAGGCTTTATTGGATGAGATTAGGGGTGTAAATGAGCTGAGTTGAGCTGAGAACCCCTCTGTTCGAGCTCGAGTTTGATAAAGCTTATTTATTTCAAGTTCAATACGAGCTTTTATCGAGATTTCAAATCTTTGTTCGAACTCGGTAAGATAATTAGTGCCCGATACCCAACTAGACTCAATTTGTTAGCCTAATCGAGCTCGTTATCACGTCGATATGAGCTTATTAGCGAATAGAGTTGAGCTCCTAAGCTAGCCAAGCTTGCTATCGAGTCAATCTCACTAACAAATTGAGCTATTTGAGTTATTACTGAGCCACTATCGAGCCATTCTCAAGTTAATATCGCCAGTAATGAGTTCTTATCAAACTATTTGCGAGCGTTAATAAATCAAGTACCGCCTTGTTCGAATGGCTTGTTAATCTTATCGAGCTTGTTCGAATTTGGTTCGATGCACTATCGAGCCCCCAAAATAAATATGAATAAGCCCTGATTGATTTTGAACACTTGTAGTTCATCAAATATTTGTTTACACCTATATTTGAGAGGCAATCTTCTTTCACCTTGTCATATTATTATTTGTGAACATGAATGAGTAACAAAATTAATTTGAAGAGAAAACCTCTTTCCTTATGTGTGAGAAATTCAATTCCTCTAAAGGAGAGAGGAGGTCACTTTTTTTTATTTGCATCACTCTTCTTGCCTAACCTCAAGCCTCGTGCTTTTTCCATCTAAGCGCGACTTCAAATCTAATAAACTTCATTCCAATGCAAAGTTATCTAATAATTATTATTTTCCAAGCAAGAGGGGGCCCAGGTTTTTGGCTGATGGATGCAAGATTATCTTCTTAGGCTGGGGGTCCTAAGAAACAGCCTTTCTTCAGGTAGACCCCTAAAGGGGGAAGGCTGCGTACATCTACCCTCCCCAGACCCTACTTTTGGCGGGAGCCCTTGGTGGCACTAGGTTTGTTGTTGTTGTTGTTGTTGTTGTACACACATATTCTGAAAATTAGATACTTATAGTTAAAAATTATTTGATGAGAAATACTTTCCAGAAGGAAAATATCTTCCCTCAAACCAAACGAACCTATAGAGTGGGTATGAATCTTTTGTGGGTTAAATTTTCAAAAATTGGTTTCCTTATTTATGTTGTTCCATATAGTACTTGATGCTTACTTGATTGGCTTTTTTTCCTCCGTTTTAATTTAAAAAGCACATGAAAGTATTTCAGATGTGGTGTATTTTCTGGTTCTTGATACCTTTCTGGAGATAGATTATGCAGTCTACTAGTGTCAATCCAAAAATGATGCATAAACTTGCAATTAGTTGTGAGTACGGGTATATTTTGAATATTTCTATTTCTTGATATTTTATTAACAAATTTTCCCATTTTAATATGGGAAAGTGCTTATCGATTAGCGATTTAGGGGTAGCGGATATAGTAATTTAGGATAGAGGTGCACAACAGAATAAGCCTATAGCGCCCTCAGTCTTCATACTGCGGTTGCTTGGGGGCTGTTGCCGGCGTGATCCATTGTTGCTCTACTGTTTTTTTGGTGCTTTGTGCTTTTATGCTCAATGCTTTACTGTTGCTTTATTGTTTCGTTTCCTTCTTACTTTTTAGAGTTGGGGGCACTCGAACACAACCTCTTTTTGGGGTAATACCTTGAAGAGGTAAGCCTGCGTACACCCCCACCCCCCATCTAACTTTCGCGAGAGCCTTTGTGGCACTGGGATGATGGTGGTTGTTGTTGGGGGTGATATTAAGGGGACTTAGAGAACTTTGGACTGATGCTCTAGGCAAATATATCTTTCAGTATAGTTTCCTACCTCACCAATGGAATCAAAGCATGGTTTGTTGTTGGTTGGGGAAGCGGGCCTCATGGTAATGTGTCATTTGTCGTGGGAAAAATTGAGTTCGTTTAGAGGGCATAGGTTGCTTTTAAGCCTTCTATTTGCAAAATTTTGATTGACTTCAACTTGTAAACATGTTTATAAGAAATTTTTAAATGAAAAAAAATATTAATTACCCCACATAACGACCAATCCATAATGGCAAGCTTAAAATCTGTTACTCAATTAGTCCAGTTTGAGGTGCGTAGGCACTGATTGCATTCAATATTTCACCATCTAGGATCATCTTGATACTTATGATCCCATCACCAGTCCTTGATACTCCAACTACTTTATCCTTGAGGTAACTATCCACAATGATTCCAACTCCATTCCTGCCTCGGACCTTGCCCGCATACCAAAGCTTATGTCCTAACACATCCCTGGCTTTCGTGCCAACCCATTTAGTCTCTTGCAGACAAAGGATGTTGATCTTTCTTTTCATCATCATTTGGGCCACCTCGAAACTCTTCTTCGTTAGTGTCCCGACATTTAGTGTCCTTAGTCTCAAGTTCCCTGTCCCCTTTTGCCTCGGCCTCTCCCTGCCCAACCCCTTTGAAGATGACCTCAATCTCTGAGTTCCATAACTGGTAAAGTTTATCAACTAGCTGTGACTATCGCGGGTGAGTGATCAACATAGACAAGAGGCTCATTATAGCATATACGCACAAAGTACCGTCACAATCAATAAGATCACACTATTCAAATTAATAAAAGGAGAAAGAATCACGTGAAAATTACCCCCAACAATGGTAAATTAAGACACTACCCTGTTGAAATAAAGGATAGATCAAACCTGGGGCTGGTGCGTTGTTGATACTCTGACCCGGCTAATACTTACCTGGGCCCGGTCTTGGTTGTCGGTTGCGGGCTGCTGGCTTTGGAGTGGTGGCGGAGGTGATGGTGGTGATGAGGGGCTGGTGGTGGTGGTGAGTCGGGTGAGGCGTGGAGCGGTAGTGGTGATGGGGCGAGGTGGGGTGGGGTGGGCTGGGTTGGGGTGTGGTGTGGGTCATGGTGGTGGCTGTGCCGGTGTGTGGGGAGGTTGGTGGTGGGGGGGGTGGGGGGTGGGGTGGGGTGGGGTGGGGTTGGGATGGGTGTTCGAACAGGTGGCGGCGGCAGTGTGTGTGTGGGTGGGGTGCTGTGGTGGGACCCGGTGGTAGGGCGATGGAGGCCGGTGGTGAAGGCCGGTGGTGGTGACCCGGGGTTGGAGGGCCGGGGTTGGAGGCAGGGAGGAGGGAGAGTGGAGGAGGAGGGTAGGAGAGCGAAGGGGGTATGGAGGGGGAGATAGGAGGGACGCGGGGACTCGGCTGGCAGTTGGGTGTCGCCATCTTAGGTCGTCGCCGGCGTGGTGGTGGGCGGCGGTTGTCGGTGAGATGACCGACGTGACGTGCCAGCGGGTGACTGACAGCAGGTGGACGTTTGCACAGGGCAGCAGGTGGACGTTGCTTTGGCAGAAGACAGAGAGAGAGAAGGGAGAGTTGCAAAATAGTCTCATTATATAAATTTGTGTGAAGTTCATGCTTTAGCTAAAAGTTGAGGTTGAAGTGAGGCATGCAATGTGAGATTACTGTAGAAAACATTTTCCCCTCATGAAAAAAAAAATGTTTCTCCCTTTTGTTGATTGTAAGTCAATTTCCCGTCAATGGAAGAAAATATTTTCCATATTTGTTGTTGTTGCTATGAAGCTAAGTAAATAAAATTATAGGATGAAGACGGAAAAGGTTTCTGTGAAAAGCAAACAAAGCCTTAATATCTCTCATTCTTCTTCCTTTTCATTTTTCTGGGAAAGCTACCAAAATTTCCCTTTACTTGCAGGTCTTTTCGCTTCGTCCATCCTTCATGAATTGAATCACTCCAACTACTATAACAAAATGGGCGATGCAGAATCTGATGATTTGAGGCATGGAAACAACGAAACCGCCTTGCCAGTGCATGATACTCAACTTCCTCTGGCTGCTAGGAAGACTCCATTGAAAGATTTGCCCAATGTAAACAACTCTTTAACTCCGAATTCTAGTGGCACTTTTCTTTCCCTCAAGGACGGTGTCACAACCCAGGTTCCCAAGGTTTCTGGCACCAAACTAACCTACCCCAAGTCCCCGGTGAGCCCCCATCACCAACCACCAAGCGCTGATGGTGCGAATAGTCATCTTGTTTATGTGCGCCGAAAGCCCGAATCAGAGGTTGGCAAGAACAACGCCAATGAGACTATAGATGATAATTCTGACTCTCCACAGCTAAGAAAGCTTGGCCATCATGATCGTTTTGTCCAACCCAAAGCCCAGATGACTGAAGCTAAAATGCAATCTTTACCAGTATCTTTGACTGGCGTTTCTGCCGGGAGACCTTTGGTTAACAGAACGGTGATGGGAGTAACTGTTGATCATTCTATTACTTCTGCTATTGTACCATCTGGGCAGACCAGAATAAACAAGCAGAACTGGGAGGAGCGGTATCTTCAGCTGCAGATGTTTCTGAAGAAGTTAGATCAATCAAATCTGGAGGATTATCTTCAAAGTATGCTTGTAATCGTTCACGCTTTTCAGAATATTTATTTACATAACAGTCGATTTCTTGTGTTGCATAATGTTGGTGTTTGTCGGTTTTGTCAGTGTTTCGATCCCTTTCTGGAGCTGAACTGAGCCGGCATGCATTTGAATTGGAAAAACGAGCAATCCAGCTTTCGCTCGAAGAAGGTAGTTTGGGCTTCTTGTTATTGTTTCCTTACATGAATGAGTACTGAAAATAAAGTCTCTGTTCTTGTATGGGAGAAAATGGCTTTCTTTCAAAGGGGAGAGGAAGTCCTTTCCTTTCCGCCACTCCTCCCAACCTTCCCAAACCTCGTACAATATCCTGTTGCGAGTCTGCCCTCAAATGTGCTAAATCTCAAACCTATGCAAAGTTATGCGAATGAAATTTGTATTTGATGCTAGACAAAAGAAAATTTTGAAGAAAATATGTTCTTGGTTGATGATATTTGGATGAGACATTTTCCGGAAGAAAATGTCTTCTCTCCAACTTAATGGGGCCCTTATGTACTTAAGATCCGTTTGGTATAGTTTTATGTTTGTAGTTTTTGCCTTTTGATTTTTAAAAAACTAGAAACGAAGTTTTCAAAATGATTTTTATTGCTTTTTTGTTTCAGTTTTTTCTATGTTTGAGTGAAAACTGATAGCAGAAAACCAAAAACAAGAATGAATCGTTTTTAGAAACTAGTTTTAGTTTTGTAGAAACCAAAAACCGTAAACAAAAATCTATATCGAACAAGCACTGACATTTCCAATAAAGCAACATACCAGGTGCCCCAAGGGCTCCCGCCTAAGCAGGTTCTGGGGGGGCGAATGTACGTAGCCTTCCCCCTTCGGGGTATTACCTTTGAAGAGAGGTTGTTTCCAAGTGCCCCCAACCTGAGGGTGACGACTTCCCAGGAGGTCACTCATCATGGTATTGCTCTCGTCTTAGCACGCTTAACTTCGGAGTTTTAATGGGATCCGGTGACGGCATGTTGGTACCCTCTTTGGTACTATTTGCTATTGCTATCCTTACTTCAAATGAAGATGAGGTAGCAAAGCTTCTCATCTGTTTTCTGCTTATCTTATCAGGGAAAGAGTTGAAACGCGTAAAAGCCTTGAACATCCTCGGAAAATCTACTGGTAGAACTCCCGGACCTCGAGCACCACCAGTTCAACAATAGATTCCACTGAGCTAAGCAAGGTACAAATAGCATTCCAGTGATTAGTCTGTTTCTATTATGGGCGCGTTCAGTAATACGACCGATAGTATTGATTACCATGTCAGTGTCCATATAATGTTAATATATGTAAAAG
Organism: Simmondsia chinensis; assembly: GCA_018398585.1. Classification (NCBI taxonomy): domain Eukaryota; kingdom Viridiplantae; phylum Streptophyta; class Magnoliopsida; order Caryophyllales; family Simmondsiaceae; genus Simmondsia; species Simmondsia chinensis. Next base: position 5,500,815 of record JAGTTD010000017.1, on the reverse strand, counting down.
TACCGGAAGGAGCTTGGGTCTTCGGTAAGAATTACATCTCGTTTTCTGCTCATATAATCTTCGTGTCTTCGGTAAGAAGCTTGGGCTGACGTTTAATGGAGATGAGTCAGTCGTTATCAAGCATATACCAAGGTTGAAATAGGGAGTTAAGAATTACATCACATTTTATTTGACTAACACAACTACTATAGTCGGCTAGCGCTCCTGTTAATGATTGGCTGCTCTCCCTCCCTTGTTTTATTGCATTGATTTTTTCTCTTCCTGTTGCTGGTCCTCTCCAGTGATAGTGTAATCTTCTATTGTTTGTAATTTCCTCCTTTTCATGTTTTTTCTGGATGTGATATTGGCTAGTTCTTTATTTCTTTACTGCACGCTTTTATACGGGCTAGCTCAGGTCTCGCTTTTGTGAGTTCGCCTGTTTTGTACCGCGACTCTTGTCGCTAAATATTTAAAAAAAAAATTTGTTAAAATACCGTAATTCATGTTTATAAGTCACTCTTGTATGTAGAGTTTTTTTTTTTTTTTTTTTTTTTTTTTTTTTTGTGTAATGAGTTTGTTTACCGTCTGCCACCCCTTTTACCGGATACACACTTAGTTGTGTAAATGAGCAGAGCTCGAAGTCGAGGCTCGGTTAGCATCTTTACCGATGTCGGCTAATTTGGCTTCACACATCTGCCTTCCCTTTTACTGGATTTGCAAGTAGTAGTGTAACTGAGCAGAACCAAGCCTAGCTCGGTTAGCATCTTTACCGATGTCGGCTAATTTGGCTTCACACATCTGCCTCCCCTTTTGCTGGATTTGCAAGTAGTAGTTTAACTGAGCAAAGCCGAGCCCAAAGATGCTGGACTTTTGGCTTGTCAAGATTTTGCTCAGCTCTTTCTTTTCCCTTGTTTTTTTTTATTTTTTTCTTTTTCTTTTTTTGTTTTTGTTTTTGTTTTTTTTTTTTTTTTTTTTTTTTTGAATCAAAGAAACACGGCCACAGAGGCTCAAGAAGCCCCAGCTAAATCAACAGACAATATAGATAAGAGTTTAAGAGGTGGGTCATTCCACCACTTATGATTACAAAGTTTATCAAAACGGAGCTTAACTCCTATATGAGCAGCTTGATTATAACATTGGGGAATCCGACAAAAAGTAATACAATAAAAATGCCCCAAGTCCACAAAAGGCCCTAATAGGAGGCTGAATAGTCAAGGGAGGAATGGCTTCATGATTTATAACATAAATGACCCAAGCAATCCGACTCCATGATCACCCTTTTCCATTCCGATGCAATGGCCAGGAAACAAGTACCTCGAATGGCTAAGACTTCAGCAACTACAGGATCGGAAACAGCGAAAGACGAACACCAACTCCCGATAAGGGAGCCCAGGGAATTACGAGCAATCGCTGCACATGCAGTCCATCTTCCTTCCTGCCAAGCTGCATCGGTATTGATCTTGATAAAAGTAGAAAGGGGCAGGGTCCATTTGGAGGGGAGGGGCATCACAGCAGCCCTGGGAGCAACAGCAACCTGTACAAATTCAAGAGCCTCTATCTGAGCTTGGAAGCACACTTGACTTGTACCAAGTCTGCTTCTTCTTAAAGTAAAATTACATCTGTTTTTCTATAACCACCAACAAAGATATGTACAAGCAGCAATAATCTCAAGATCGAATTTAAAAACAAAAAACAAGTCAGCCCACCATTGTAGGAACCCTGAAAATCCAATCGGATTGGGCTTAAATCCTAACCCCGAGGACTGGCAAGCTATGCGTGCATACGGATAAAAAAAACAGGCTATGATCAATGGATTCAACTTCGTAGTCACAATGAGGACAGCATTGTGTGGTAACAATTTTCCGCTTATAGAGGTTTTCTCATGTTGCAATCGTGTCGTGACAAGATTTTGCTGGGTTCGTTTACTCCCACCTATTTGTGACGTTTGATTGGATTTTATGTTACTCCTGTTATGTAAGCTTGGAACATATTTAATGATGTACGGCAAGTGTGGCCAAACACATGTGCCTCCCCTTTTACCGGGTTTGTGATTTAGGGGTATAAATGTGCCAAGATCAGCCTTAGTGTGTTAGGTTTGAAGCTCTTGTCAACGCTTGGCTCATCTCATTCACACCGCTGTTTGTAATGGTAACGAGGAACCTAGTTATTAGATAAATCATGGCTCATGCAAAGACCCATATTCCACAAGAGCCAGTTAATTTAGGAATTCCTTAGGAAGAGGTTCTGCCAAAAGCAATATTTTATCCCCCTTATCTGCCTCCTACCACTACCCACCACGGAGATTGAAAAAGCGGAGTTGGAAGAGAGAGGAAAGGAGGGGTGGAGGCGGCAGCCGGCGGGGGGGGGGGGGTTGAAGTGTTATTTTGGGGCATTGGAAGAGAGAGAAAAAGAGAGGCGGTGTGGGTGAAGAGATATAGGGTGGAAGAGAAAAGGGTATTGGAAGAGAGAGGAAAAGGAGGGGTGGCAAGGCGGATGGGCCGGGGGACGGGTGGCTGTAAGGCGGAGGCGGCAGCAAGAGAGGAAAAGAGACGTTATTTTCTAAGATCGCTCATACAACACGAACACAACATACATGCTATTTGCTATCCCTCCAAATTTGACTATGGGCCCTTCTTGGTGGAAGGTTTCTTATGATTACATAATAATTTGGAAATTTATCACATAGCTATCTTAATGTTTGCGGATTTATTACTTAGATATTATGGTATTTCAATATAGGGAATTTATCATTTAGGTATCCTGAGTTTAAGGATTAATCACTCGGCTATCCTAACGTTTCAATATATATAATGAGATATCCTAATATTTAAAAAAATTATTACTTAGATATCCTAAAGTTTAAAAATTTTATCATTTAGATACTATTTTTTAAAATTATATATATTTTTATCAAAAGTTGCTAACATACGACATAGTTATAGCAATATATATGTGTCTTCTATCATAATGTTATATTGTTCAATGGTAAAATGCTAACATAACATATTATTTCACTAATAGGCCAATATCTTTCATCATAATTCAGTGATGTTTTTTGGTATTCTATTTGATTTTTGTTAAAAAAAATTAATATAGCTCGTGCATATTACCTTAATCGTATATTGCGTCAATGTTTTATAGTGAAAAATGTTCAAAATTTCTTAAATATTCACCAAATTCTGGCATAGAGTACTTAAGTGATAAAATTTTGAAACCTCAGGATATCTTATTATATATATTGAAATGTTATGGTACCTAAGTGGTAGATGACTAAACCTTAGGGTACTTAAGTCAAAATTTTCCTTCAATATATATAATGAAGTATTCTAAGATTTTTAAGATTTTATGATTTAGGTGCCTTTCAATTTAATTTGGTGATTTTTTTTTTTTCAAGATTTGGCGAAATTTAGATGAAAATAGCTAACTTAGCACATGATGCTGTAACATAAATGTGCCATGTTAGTATTTTTCGGTAAAAACTTGTATTCCAATAGAAGTCATCCGTCTAGAGCAGAAGTATATCTATAATCATGTTCCATGTTAGTATTTTTAGGCAAAAATGCATTGGACTACAACAAAGGATACCCATATTGTCGTAACCATGTGCCCAGTTGGCGTTTTTTAAATAAAAATTTGTAACAAATCGCACTTAGGCAACAAAATATTTAACGCTCAAGGAATGTAAGTGATGAAAGTTTGGAACTACATGGTACATTATTCTATATATTAAAATGTTAAGGTACCTTGATAAATCTTTAAATCTTGAGTTACATAAGTGATAAATTTTATGCTAATTTTATGCTCTATTTGTTCCAAAATAAATGTCTTGTTTACTTTTTCTTTGACGATTAAATGTGATCTTTAGGAACGGTAGAATGTGGGTTCAACAAATCAAAAATAGTCCAATAACCCATATACACCAAAAGATTAAAAGTAAATAAGTTGAGGTTGAGTAAGCTCGGTTAGCTTAATAAGTTGAGTTCAAATAAAGGGTGCTTAACTCGTTAGAGTTTATAAATAGTTCAATAAAAGTTCACAAATGGTTCATTAAAAGTTTGTTAATAACTTGTTCAGAGCTTGTTAATTGCCCTATATTAGCTGGACATCGGATTGATAATGGATCATCAAAAGAGAGCCATTTGACACACATTAATAGCTCGTTAGTGGCTTGAATAAATTGCCCGATAATGAGCTCAGCTAGGTTGAATTAGCATTAGTATTCTATCCAACCGAGTTTAAACAGTGGTTCAAAAACATGTTTAAAGTTTAGCTCTAATTTAAGCTCCTTAAGATTTTTCGAGCTAAAGTATGAATAAGAAGATATTTGGCTTGATTCAGTTGGTTTCTACCCTATGTGCAATTCAAGTTCCACTGTTGTGAAAGAACCTTAGGCCTTATTTGGCCACGATATGAAATAATTGTTTCATTTAGGATATTTTTTGAAATTATTTTTCTAGAATCAATTTTATTAAATTATAAAAACAAGGAAATTTTATCTTAAAAGTTCTAATTTGCTTCTCGTTAATTTTTCTGATTAAAAGCATTTTTTTTATCCCTCAAATGGACAACATAATGAAACACACACCTACAGTATGAGTTTTAAATCTTTATTGCCAAATATGCCTTGATTAGTCAATTATATAAAAAAGATACTTGTGTTATTAATCATATAATATTCTGTTTGGTGTTTGTTTATAGGTATCTTAGGTTTTCATGCCTCTGGAGTTCATATAGGTTTAGGAATTTAGGATTTTTTTTTGGGTGTTTTGCTTTTAGATATTGGAGATTTTCCTCTTTTTATTTTATTTTTATTTTTGTCCCTCTCTTATGGGCTTTCTTGAGCTCCGCTTTTGTGGGTGCATCGGTTTTTAGTTTTCTTTCTAATTATTGAAAAAAAAAAAAATGTATTAGTTTCTTCCTTCTTAAATATCTGTGACTTAAGAAAATACGATGGAAATTGAATCTTGGTAGTACAATTGTTTTCGGGTGTAAATTTTGGAGGACTTCTCTTTGCAAAAGTACTTCAGAAGAATATAATGTTTGGATAAAGCAATAAAGACGTAATATTATTGTATACATAAGGAAAATAGGGTGTTTTGTTAAAAAGGTGCTAAAAGGTTAACATATTTTGATAAAAGACCAAGAAGGGTACAGCCTATATTATAGGAGACTGAAATAATAATTGATAACTGAAAAAATGATGTGACAAACAGAAAGATAATTGAGGTAAACAACAAGGCAATCGACATTGTAGATGATGTGGCAATTATTGGTGAAGCCAATATTTTTTTTGTTAAATAAGTTGTCCTTATTTATTTTTTTTTTTAAAAAACATGTTGTGCTTTTTGTACGAATGATGACTATCATACTATTTTTGTTTCTTTTTTCTTTCAAAAGTTACACTCTTTTGAAATATTCTGCCAAATTTTTAGGAATAAGTTATCCTATTAAATAATATAAAGTATTTTTATGTTAATTATATTGAATAAATGAATTGAGTATAAATTAATTGAACTCAATAGTATCACTTCTCTTCAAATATGTTTGGAGGTTAAGACCAATGAAAATCGTCGAAATCATATATGTTATGACATGAGATGTACAAATGTTAAGGCCAATCACCAATGTAAGGTAACGACAAACTTATCTAGATTAACTAGGGTGAGGATTATGTCCGATCCGTTTGTGATGCTATGGGTTGACACGGATCAAATTTGTGTTTAATTAGGTCATGAGTTTTGTGGTGGGTCAACTGGGGATAAAACAAAAGAAAAATGATCCGTGACTCGGCCAGTTATAGTAAGTTGGCTGTTCCTCGTTGATCCACCACTATGGCTATCCTTATAACTATGCAACCAACCTCTGTCACTCGCCTCGTACTAGCCACAATGTTGGCACTCAATGATTATTTATACACGTCTCAATCCTCTCTTACATGTAATTATTTAATATTGTTTTTGTGATTTAGTTATATTTTATCAGATTAGTAAATAATAAATTTGGTACATAGATAGACTACAACCGAGAATGAAATTGAAGAAAAATGACATGTGACCTGGTCCACTATAATAGATTGGTTGTTCCACTGCCGTGGAAATCCCCATAGGTATCCAACAAGATTTTGTTGCTCCCCTCGTACCAGCCACAATGTTGGTACTTAATGATTATCCATATTTGTATCAAACCCTCCTTACATGTAATTATTTAATAAAAAAAGGAACATACCCAGTGCCTCAAGGGCTCCCGTCTACATAGGGTCTGGGGGGAGTGGATATACGCAACCTTCCCCCTTTAGGGTGTTAACCTGAAGAGAGGTTGTTTCCCAGTGCCCCCAACCTGAGGGTGAGGACTTCCCAGGAGGTCACCCATCCTGGTACTACTCTCGCCCAAGCACGTTTAACTTCGGAGTTCTCATGAGATCCAGTGACAGCATATTGGTGCCCTCAACCTGAGGGTGAGGACTTCCCAGGAGGTTATCCATCCTGGTACTACTCTCGCCCAAGCATGCTTAACTTCGGAGTTCTCATGGGATCCAGTGACAGCATATTGGTGCCCTCTTTAGCTACATGTAATTATTTAATAACATTTTTTATAATCTAGTTACATTTCTATCGTATTACTAAATAGAAAAATTTGGTACATAGGTATATTATGTATATCATGTTCTTTTTAAATTAAACATAAAAGGGGTGTCAGCACGTGGACTCCCTATACCCGTGGCAGGTATTGTTACATGTATCCCACATGTACCTAGTGGAGGCTAATGGGTTGGATGAATCGAAACTCGACTTGGTTCGACTCACGAAGTGATCCAACTAGTAAACCTATGCATTATACCAATTTGGGTCATGTGCTTAGAAAAGTTTATTTTGATGCAGTTCAACCTAACTTGTGACCTACTTCAACCCATGTCTTCCTAGTTGCTCGATGTGGTGCCATGTCAAAAAGAAAATTTTTTTTTTGTTTGGCTATAATGTTATATATATGTAATTATTATATGTTATATCATGTTTTATATTATAATGGATGTAACTATTACATTTAGTAATTTGCTTGTTATTAATAAAGTTAGTGTATTATTTATTTATGTTTTATACATGTGTATTTAGTATTTTTCAAAAAAGTTGTTAAAGATACAAAAAGGGGAACAAATCCAAGTCTTGATTGTATCATAATTATAACAGGTTAGACCTGGTTCGACTTTAGTGGTTCTAAACTTTAATGAGGTTTGACCTGATCTACCCTAGCTATGATACATTTCACAGGGTGAATTGGGTTGAAAAAGCCTTTTCCCCATATCTAACCTGCTTGGACTCCTCCATACAACTCAGTCCACGGGTTAGGTCACGTGTCACCCTCCTATTACTAGTTTCACTTGTACCTACATCTGCCTCAAGCGTAGGGCTAGTCCTAAGATGCTAAAATGAGTTTTGAAGGCTCGGTCCACTTCTAGTAATGGAAGTGACTATGTCAGCTTTAACGTACCCTAAATAATCTTCTTTATATCGTGGTACTAATATACACAGGTCTCTTAAATTACATTGTTGTGCATACATTCACAATATATTACATATCAATCCTTACTGGTCTAATGATGAATATTGATATACAATGGAACCACTCATATATAATCACCTTTTAAAAGGAAACTTTAACAAATTGGGAGCTTCAAGCGGTCGCTTAAGTTGCTTGGTGATGATTGGCTTTGCCCAAGTGAGTAATGGGTTTTACATCCCCAGTGAGATCCCTCCTTTAACTGCCACCATAATGTTGTAAGATGTGATATAATTATATGTGAGTAAATTGGGTTACCTAAATAGTTCAATTTTTGAATCTATATTTTTTTCGATAATTAATAAGTAAACTTGCAATACAAAAACTGACACGCTCCATAGGGATGGGGCCCAAAAGAACTCACCAAAGTGAGAAAGCTAAGGGCATTGTATGATTTCATTTTTTTGTTTCCAATTTTTAAGAAATAGGAAAATGGATAATAAGGCACAAAAGCGATCAACAAAATGATATAATTTGAATTGATATTTTGAATTATATTAGATTTAAGTAACTCTATTATAAAAGGGTTTATAGGTTGATGGTTCAGGAGAAGAAAAAAGAGAAGGAAAGATGTGAGAGGTTGGAGCAATTTTGTAAAACGGTGCCCAAGGGAGCACTCGGGTAGGGGAAGAGATTTGATTGAGAGTTCGTAACTTCCTCTTTCCAAAGTTACATGGAGGAAGGTTGGTGACTCACTATGCAGAAGCTACGGTTAGGAGGGTTGGTGGCTCACGTCGCAACAGCTACATTTAGGAGGGTCGTTGACTCACTGTGTTGTAGCTACATTGTGAGAGGGCTGATGACGTACCGTGCAAGGGTCACATTTAGGATGTTGAGAATGTATGTGGGGTTTAGAGTTATAATTAGAAATTATAATTCCTTATAGTGGATGAGGCACAATGTTTCCCTCTAATTGAGAGAAGATTTCCACGTAAATATCACTAGCTTCCATTTGTGTTGATTAGTAGTTTTTCCAACACGTGAAACTACGTACTCAAGATTTAATGTCTTTATAAAAGTCGAATATCTTAATAATCTTATTATAGCCTAAAAGGGTTTTAGTTAAGCTACATGGATACCTTTGTTTACATCCTTCATTCGTTTCTTCTACGTAACTACTTCATAAAGATGACTTGTTATTTCAATTTTGTTGTGTATTGAAATTAAATATATACTATTTATATTTTATAAACATCACTAACAACTACTTTTAACATAATGTTAGTTTTTTCTATTGTAAAGAAATAACATGCCACATTACTGTTAATTAAATATAAAATATGACTTACAACGATTCTTGCCATAACAAAAAAGTAAGTAGTATAAGACAACCGTAGTAATCACATAAAAATTAGGGTATGTTACAAAATATTTTTGGCTTAGAATTGAGTACTTTTCTCACAAATAAAATCAAACACTTAGGACATTTACGGTTTTTTTTTAAATTAATCATTTTACCCGCAATCTGTTAATAGGGCATTAATTTTATTCTTATGATTACTTTTTCCTATTAAAAAAGGGATAAACCAATAAATTTCCTTTTCTTTAGAAAAATTTGTAATTTTATTTAAAATTTTCTGATATTTTAAAATTTTATTATTTAATTTCACCTACTTTAATTTGAAAAATTAAATATAAATATTGTTTTATAATATAAGGAGTAATGTTTATAATAGTAAGTATTCTTTAGCAAATTTAAATATATTGCCAATTTTTTTTATTATAACAAATGACATATTCTACCACTTTAAATACAGAGATGATTGACAATGATTCTTGCCTTAACATATAAGTAATTACAGTATATAATAATAAATCACATAAAAAATTCAACGAATATTATGTATTAAAAGAAAATAAATATCATAAATAAATAAAACATGAGCACCAATATCTCTGTGTATATATATATATATATATATATATATATATATATTTTTTTTTTTTTCTAATAAAATGATGTGATGATTGTATAAGAAAATGAAAGACTAGGTGGAAATGGAAGCAAGAGGAATCTTAGGGGAGATGAGAATCTTCAAGGTATCTTTGTTTGATTCGCAAATGGAATCAATCTAGGGTTTTCAATATTTTACATTATCGTGCTTTGGTGCTTATAATTTTGCAAACCCTTTCAACTAATGTTTTCAAATTTTCCCATTTCTTCTATTTTTTTGGTATATATGTAAATTTTTTTCCGTTAATTTGAAAAATAACACTCAAAATTTTTTTTTTTTTTTTTGACAAATAGCGCCAAGACGCATTACAAAACAGGCACTCTCGCAATCATGAGACCAAAACAAGCAGATACATTAAAAGATACAGCATAAATAGGCACTTAGATAATGAAAAGAAAATTACGTCCATATGAACTGCAAAAGGCCTTTGACACTATCATTCACAAAATGAAATGAAATCCTGCACCAAGGCACATAGACTAGAACATAGAGGCTTAGATCCCCTTGTTGTGGATATTTGACCAGCTTCGAATGCACTCAATATTCCTAGCAATGTCGTCGGGAGGGTACTGAAAATCCTGGCACCAAGCTTTTAACCCAAATGCCGAGCTTTATTTTGATATTCCAAAAGACCTCATTCTTGTTGAACCGACCATTTTCAAAAACAACTTTATTCCTCCTATTCCACATTATCCAAATCACGACGAAGAACAACATTATCCAAACCTTTTTTTGGAACTTCCCCCCTACATAACACGTAAGCCATTGTTTGTATAAATTCTTCACGTTTTTTGGTACGACCCATTTTATGCCCCACCACTCTATACACTTGCCCCAAATAGACCAACAATAATAACATCCTGAGAACAAGTGATCGATGGTTTCTACTTCCACTTCACAGAGTAAACACCATTTATCTTCTTCCTGAATAATACCTAACCTTCATAGTCTTTCTTTAGTGTTAATGTTTTCTAGTAGGGCCATCCAAACTAGTAATTCAGCTTTTGGCGGAGCCAAACCCTTCCAAACCCCAGAAATAAAGGGGTCGATGATCTTACCCGCTAATGTGTGGGTCCATACAACCTTGGTAAAAGAACTTATTGTGAACCATGAGGTTGGATCTAGTGTCCAGCATGCTGAGTCTGCTATCTCCTTTATCGGCTGCACTGGGTCAAGGAGTTCTTGGAATGTTGCAATGAAGCTCCCTTCCCTGGTGAAAAATTGGCGACGCTAGTTCTATCCATCTCCATTCCACACCATCCCAAATGCCCATGTGGCACACTAAGCAGTCTTGTTGAAGTGACACCCAAAACAAATATGGAAATCTTGATTCAAGTGATATTTACTTAATCCAAACATCCTTCCAGAACTTTAAACAAGAACCATCACCTATTTTAATTTTCAAGCCTTCTCTAATCACCTCAGGGACATGTTGATGCAAGTGTTTTACTTCTGCAATAAATACCCAAGTGCTTCTAGTCTTTGAAGCTGAGGGTGGGAGCAAGTCACGTTCGGATCACCATGTATGGAGCAAATAATCTTCTTCCAAAGCGATGATCCTTCACTGGAGAAACGCCACCACCATTTGAAAAGGAGGGCAGCATTCTTGAGAATAGGATCCCCTACCCCAAGACACCCTAAATGTTTTGGCATTTGTATGAGTTCCCATTTTATGCACAGAAGACCACTTTCCCCACTGTGATTACTCCAAAAAGACTGTCTTTGGAGCTTGATTATTCTCCTTGCGTAGTCTTTGGCATCCGAGATAGGGAAAGGTAGTATGTGGGAAGGTTGTTGAGCACCGAATTTATCAATGTGAAACGCCCAACTCTAGACAAAGCTTTTCCTTCCAACCTACAAGTTTTGATTCTACCCTCTTAATGATCGGCCTCTATGTGCTTTCCAGCCTCGGATTTGCCCCTAGTGGAATTCCAAGGTATTTCGTGGGTAGTGACACTACCGAACAACCCATTATAGCTGTTGTCTTCGAAGCCCAATCTTGTGACTCTCCAATCCTGATAATTGCCAACTCCCGAAAATTGATTTGTAATCTCGATATTGCCTAGAAACAATTGAGGAGATCTTGCACGAATAGGATCGTGTCCAAGTCTGCAGGACAGAAGATTAATGTATTGTCTGCGAATTGGAGATGAGTGAGTTTCGCTTTGTTCCTGCCTATTTCAAGCCCCCTAATAACTCCTAGATGCACAACCTAATTCAACATCTGGGTGAGGACCTCTGTGACATGTATGAACAAGAATGGGAAATCGGGTCCCCCTGACGTAGGCCACGTTCCATCTTGAATGGTGGTGTCGGACTTCCATTCACTAGAATGGACGAGGGTGTGGTGATGCACTCACGAATCCAAGCTTTCCAAAAATAACACTCAATATAAAACTGGCACACCCATCGAAGTAGATTTTGAGAAAGCCTACCTAAGCAGGGAAAAAAAACATAGCAAGAAACCCTAGACGTCTACCACCACACCACTCCTGAAGTGCAAGAACAATGCCCTACCAAGCCTATACGGATATTCTGTAGCAACTCCTAAAACATAAAAGGCCATATGAATCACATATTTACCAACTTCTGAAAATAAAAAAAGCCAAATGAAAGATATCTTTCTCGGCATAAACTCCCAAACATGACACGAGTACCAATGATTAGATAGGCTCTTGATGACCAAAGGGTTAAATGTTGACTGCTTTGTTTGCATTCTTTGTATATTTATGATTGTCGTAAGTTTAAGGAAAGAGACTCGTCAAACGGTTTACCATGAACTAAAGGGAAAATTAAGTTTGAACCGTACATAATTAACCTTAACCAATTACATGTTAGATGTGTTCATATTTTTGGTGTCTTTGATATATTTGACTCCGGTTTACATTTTTTTGTGTGGAGACATATATTGTAGTACCTAAACATAAAGAGATGGCACCAACTCAAGCTGCACATGAGGTGGAATAGTGTGATGCACTCCTCAGACCTCGAACCCTGAAAAGCTAAGAATTTGGTGGACATGAGCTAGAGAGCTTTGCAACCTGTCTTGAACTTGATTCACTGAGGTCTATGCCTAATAGTCTTGGCTGAAAATAACTCAATCGATATGAAATTTAACAAGATTGAGATTGAATGAATCAATTTGGGTGACTAATCGAACATCAACTCATTTAGGTTCCAAGTTTTGCAGTTAAAACATTAACTTATGACATAAGTTAAATTCACTGTAAGGGTGAATGGAAGAGACAGTGAAATGAATTACACAAATAGTATGCCATCTTGGACACTGTTTTCACTACTCTGATTGTATTTGCAGAAGCAAACAAATGCTACAATTATGACTATTCCTATGAAAATAGGAAAAGAACAAAAAGCACTAGTGTGCGTAAGATATACTGAAGAGTCTATTGTATGGGTGCGAAACCCCTTGTTAAGCTATCGATTCCCTTATTTATTTACTGCAAATTCTTACTGCTGCTTTGAGTTTCATGCAAGCACAATTCATGGACTCGAGCCTTTCATGATTTGCTCATATTCCTCCGAAAATGGAACATCTTGGGGGTCAATGACCTTCTTCTTCTAGTCTCCTAGCCATGGTTATCAAATTCCTGCACTAATCTTATACTCTCATGATTTTATGATCCCTTAATTCTTATTTGATCCCGATTTTAGTAAAATCTTAATTTTATAAAATCCTGCAATCCGTCGATATTAAATGAAGCTAACAAATATGATTATAATACGATTTTACAATTTTACTGACCCTACCTGTGCCTACAAATAAAAAGTTAAAAAGTAAAAGATTTAAACATATATTGTAAACAAACTTTTTTTTTTCCTTTAAAGTAAAAGAAAGTTAAATTATGCCTTTATGTACTCTCATAAAACTTAAATTAAGCTTAGTTTTAAGTTATAAACTAAAATTAGCTAATACAAAGTTTGATTAGTAGCACATCATCTTGAAATCTCTTACGATCATTCAAGTATAGAATGATATATCTATGTTACATGATAATGTTTTATCTTATTTGATTATATACCCTTGTATAAGGTCTTATACGATAAATTTTTGAATTATATAACTAATTTTAATACCAAAAACGAATGTACCATATATTTAATAGAATCTTATAATTTTTTTTTAATCCTACATACTATTTCAAATTGAAAGCCCAAAACAATCTAAGGTACAGTCCCGCTTTGAACAGCCTTACTCTCAACTCCATCGTAATTGTCCTTTAGTACATGTATCTTTTATGCATTCCAAGTAACTACCTTGAGCTAGAGCACCTATCTATCTGCAATGTACCAAATAACCAAACTTGAGTGTCTAACCTTAATAGCATCCCTAGTAACTGCTCGAATGCTTCCTTTCTTGATTTATTTCAAATCAGTGCTAGATATGTGCCTCATTAAACGACATGGTTTCCGAACTTATTAGTTTTACTACGTAAACAAACCCTTTAAATTTTTTCACTCTATACACACAGAAGATGAAGGTGACGGAGATGTGAATGCTGAGGTGGATGTGCGGACACACAAGGAAAGAGAGGATCAGAAACAATGTCATAAGAGGCAAATTGGGCATAGCCCCCATTGAAGATAAATTGAGAGAGCAACTTTTGAGGTGGTTCGGACATGTTAGAAGGAGATCGGACAACGCTCCAGTAAGGAGGTGCGAACAGTCCCTTACTACACAAGGCAGGAGAGGAAGAGGCAGGCCAAAGAAGAGATGAATAGAGACGATCCGACAAAACCTCACCCACCTAAACCTTCGGGAGGAGATGGCCTTAGATAGGGCCCAATGGAGAGCTAGTATAGGGGTTATAGATGCTCCAGTTGGAGTAGGGTAGTCTAGCTTACTAGTGCTAGGCCGTGATATCCTCCTGGCTCACTGAGGTTGTGTACTTGCTCTCACGAGCTACTACTTGCCTTCCTACCTATCCTTTGATTTCTGCTTGATGTGGCTTGCTTTGTGTCTGTTGTGTTTGCGTTTGCTTTGTGTCTGTTGTCTTGCTCGCCATGTGTTTTGCCTTACTCATGCTTTGTTGCTCTCCTGCTGCAAGGTCACGTGCTCTATGCTGCGGACCAGCCTCTCGGGTTGGGGGTCCTCGGAAACAACCTCTCTTCAGGGTTGCCCCCTGAAGGGGGAAGGCTGCGTACATCTACCCCCCCCCCCCCCCCCCGGCCCCCCGACCCTGCTTTTGCGGGAGCCCTTGTAGGCACTGGGTTTGTTGTTGTTGTTGTATATGGGTTAAAAGTGTTGCACTAGATCCCCATAGTGCAAAACTTTTAAGCCATATGAGATGAAAACTTTTAAGACTTTTAACTCAATATGCGGAAAATGTAATTTGATGAGTTGAGTTGACTTGCAATCGGCCTAATCCGCTTTGATGCAAAACCAATTCAACCCGTATAATGACTCGATAAGTTTAAAGAGTCAAATTGATTAGAGTTAGAATTATACGGGGGATTTTTTTTTCATCTTTGACCCAACACAACTTGCCCTTTGATCTATGGTTCGAAACAAAACAAGTATGATTGTGCATTCAATATGATTTAGATTCATTTATATTACATTTTCTTACAAGTCCCACCATTTTAAAGTTCTTGAAGTTTTTCCGTAAATATTCAAAGTTTACGCATAGTTTATACTCCAAAAATTATTGTATAAGTAGAAAGAAAGACTTTAACTTGAATCAAACCAATCAAAGTCAAACCAATGACCTGAATTGACCAACCCACCTTTAGACAACTAAATAGATTAAGTCAAGCTGGTAAATGTTTTGCCTCTATTCTAATCATATTTAACCTTTCATCCTATTTGGTACAAATTTTTGTTTGTAATTTTTGATTTTTAGAAACTAAACATCAGATTTTGAAAATAATACTATTCTAATATTTTATTTTTAGTTTTAAATTTTATCTGATTTTGAGTGTAAAACTGAGAACACTAAAATAAAATACAACAAAAAAAAATTGAAAACCTGGATTTTAATTTTTATAAAACTAAAACTACAAAAAAAGAAAACTACACAAAATAGAAACATCATTCTACATACATGTTATGAGGAAGTGACCTCCCCTCCAAAGACCTCCCCACATCAAATCCAACAAATCTAAGCAACCAACTTTTGAATTCAAAAAAAAAATAAAAAAAAAACAAATATATATATATATATAATGATAAAATAGTGAAATGTAAATGCAAAGTAGAAAAGCCTTTTCTTAGATTAATTTCAAACAACAACAATAACAAACCCAGTGCCTCAAAGGCTTCGCCATAAGCGGGGTCTAGGAGGGGTGAATGTACGCAGCCTTACCCCTTCAGGGTGTAACCCTACAGAGAGGTTGTTTCTGAGGACCTCTAACCGTATAGGGTTGGCAACATGAGGACTTCCCATGAGATCACCCATCCTGATACTACTCTCGCCCAAGCACGCTTAACTTCGGAGTTCTAATGGGATCTGGTGCCTTAATGCCAGGTAAATGAACCATTCTTAGATTAATTTCAAAAGACGGTGGAAAGGAAAATCAAATTAAATTACTTATGACAATTAAATCTCATGTTTTAAAAAACAGAAATAAAAATGTAAGCTAACAAAAAAAATATATATATCGGAAATTCAAAGGACAAACCAAAACCAAAGCAGCTAATTAAATCCCTTTAGAGTTTTTACTTCAACATTAAATCACAAATGCACAAAATGCAAAGGCTTAATATGAAAAGTAGAAACTCATTCGCGCTAGAATTTCATCAAACCAAGTCCTTAGATCAGTAGTCGTTTTTGCGAGGACTAGATGTCGGTACCCTATCGATGAGATAATGTAGCAAAAGTCAAGCCGAATCTATCCAAGTGATTGAGGTAGCCCTTGCGGGCTGTTTGTTAAGAGTAAGAACTCCACGTGTAAGTTTCGTATGAGAATCTCACATTGGAGTTGTGGAAGTAAGTAAATCAATTTATAAGTCTAGTGGATTACTCCACCTAGAGCTATTTGAATTTAGGACGAAACTCTACTTAGACTTATATGTAGATCTCGTATGTGCCAACTCAGTGGGTTGAGCTTAAAGGCCTAGTGAAATTTAACATTGTTTGTGTTCACAATGGCAACTAGGGTTAGATGGGCGTGGATTATTGTCCGAGTTGTTGACAAGGTAAGTACAGTTATTTGGTATTTTAATTTGGGTAGCTAATTAAATGAAAAAAAATATAATCAAGTAATTATATTTTATAATTTAATAATTTTGAGTTATTATTTATTTATTTTTATAGCATTGCGACATGATCTTAATCTTGAAATATTAGCTTAAATATCTATCACAATTGATACTATAAGGTTTAGTTTTGTCCATCACATAGATAGTTTTATTCTATTATGTTTAAAAGGTTTAACAATCAAATATCTGTGCCGAGTTCTCATAAATTTGACATTGAATGGATATCATTTTAAATTTAGAGATTTTTAATTGGAAAATTCTGGTTTGCCACATAATTTAAGCCAACCAAAGTGATATATTATTAATCTTATAAGAATCTATTTACCAATTACTAATGAAGAAAATTAAAATCTTATAAAAAAAGAAAAAGAAGATAAATAAGCTATTAATCTTATTTAGTGATATACATTTATTGCATGTCTTTTCAATTTCCCAATAATGAAAAAAGAAACTATTAATCTTCAATTAAACGTAAGGATTAAAAGTCTCACCCAATAAATTGTTGTGGTTGTTATTAAAATTGAAACCATAATTAAGTAATACAATTGAGAAATGAATGATAAGAAAACTAAAAGCCAAACATTAGAAACGAGAATGGAAAAAAAAAAAAAAATAATGTCCGTTTTCAAATCCAAAAATTAAAAAAGTACATTAAAATTTAATAATGCAACTTTTAGGGGAAAAGGCCTTTACAATTTTGGCTTTTTTCAAAATAATATCTTAAAATTAACTTTTACAAAATTTTCTAAATAATTTATTTTTGATAATTTTCTAATTGCGTAATATCTAATTTGAAATAAATTATTTATTTAAAAAATCAAAAATTGGAAAAATAAAGTTTTGAAAAAAATTAAAAATTTCCAAAAGAACAAACACACCAAAACATTATGGTAAAGTTATTATTCCAAAGTAACTAATATTCTTCAAAAAACTTATTATAATTTTTTTTTATTTTATAGAAAAATACCTTTACTATATTTACTTTAGAGAAATACAATAGTAATTGACATAAAAATTAATCAAAAAAATCTTACAGAAGACACATAAGTCATAAGATAACAAAATAGTTTTGAAACAAAATAATTATTTGTATGAAAAATAGCTTTTTTCACAATTCAAATGGGGTCTTTACTTCTAATTTCATAGTAAAAACACTAAATACCAATAAAAAATAAAGTTTATGTCTCAAAACAATTACACATATATTCAAGATAAAATAAAATAAAAAAGAACAAATAAAATATTAAAAAGAAATCATTTACTGAAAAATAAAAAAATAAAAAAGACGAATAAAAAAATTTTCTGGTAAAAATACTTGCAACAAAATTAAGAAATTTGAAAAGAACGAAATTCAAAAAAGTTCTAAATCTTTTTACATATTTCTTCAAAACATAAAAAGGTTATAGGATAATATTATTTGATAGTATATAATTTAATAATTATTTCTTAAATAAGTAAGAAAATAAGGTCGAGAACTATTTGTGTAGTATATTTATTAAACCAGAATGAACATATAATACAAAAAAATCTAAAAATATTATCATCATAAATTTTATTTCATGTATTAGAGTATTTTAAAATGTAAACATTTTCTGCACATCTTACAGAAAACAATTGATTTATATATTGATCATACATTTAAAAAATTATACCATATATTAATTTTAAAAATAAGAATAAATCATGCATCGTACAGGAATGCGCTAGTATTTAATTATGTGAGGGTTTGTTTGCTTCTTGTGTTTCGTTAGTGGTGTGCCGGGGCCTATATATAGCTACAAGCTTTTTAGAGTCACCTTTTTTTTTCCCACCTCCGTTATCATTTTATCGTATTGATATGGTCCATATATTTTAATTACAAAAAATAATTAATTTTATTATATATATATATATATATATATATAAGAGGTTACATTCTTATAAAAGGGTGAAAGCGTGAGAGGGGCGAATTCTGGCCCTCCATAGCAATGGAAGCCAGGATTTGTTGAACACTAAAAAAAAATTAATAATTTACGGTTCATATTTCTTTACGGGACAGAAATAAAAGGAGTAAGGAAAAAAAATTATTATTATTATTTTTTTCAATACAAAATGTTGGCCATAAATTGTTAATTTTTTTAGTATCCAACAAATCCTAGCCGTCCATTGCAATGGAGGGCCAGGATTCGCCCCTCTCACGCTCTCACCCTCTCATAAGAACGTCACTATATATATACACACACACACACACATATATATAATAAGAACGCTAGGTTGTCTATAATAATTAATTTTATTATATAATTTATATAGAGTTTGTATTTATTCATTTATTTGAAGTCCATTTAAGACTTAAAATGTAAGATTAGAGCAGAAAATCTTTTCTCCTCATCAAAGAAAATATCTTATCGACATGTGAATTTTTTTTGATAATTAGAGAGAAAACTCTCGATACAAAATCTGGCATACCCAACTAACCGGAGCTCAAGAAAGCCCACAAGAGTAGGAGAAAATAAAGAAGTAGCTCCCGAATCCAGAAGCAACACATGCCAAGAGCCCAGACGCTTACACTAACGCCGACGCTTGAAGCACTCAAAGTTTCTAGCCATATGCCTGTGTATATATAGTTACATTATACGACGCCAATACAAACACCAAATATCTCAATTTAACCTTCCACAGTGAAAACACTCCTAATCCACTCCTAACTGTCTAACACGATCAAATTTCTAGTAGACCATACAACCCAAAACTCCACAAAAAATAGAGGACCACACATTTTTTGAATGATGGGAACCATTTAACACTCAACTCAAAATCCAGCTCGCAATGCCCCAAATAAACCATGCGCAAAACTATGGTGACATCAGGATCTGACAGGGGCCAAGGCACAACCTGACTTCTTTTGATGCTTCGTTTTCTTCTAGGTAACCCCACCAGGGGCTTCGTTTTCAAGAGAGCAAAAGAGTTGAAGTATATCATTCTCAAGACCATCGCAGCTTAAGCCCAATCGTTTTTCAAAGTCCCACACACGATGGCCCGTTGGAAAGCAGAGGAAGGCTTGGAAGAGGACAAATTATCAACATCTAAAAATTAAAGAATTTATTTCGTTTGTTTTTTAAAGACAAGTGCAAAAACTATCATTACTGCCAAAAAACTGTGTACAATCGAACTTATACAACTCTCAAACAAACTAAAAACTAAATATCGACTCACCCTAACCCCAAACAACTCAAACTCTCGAAGGGATACAAACTCAATAACGGGCTGCTAAAAATTTCGCCTACATCACACACTTTTAAATTTGAAGAAGAACCAACTTGACTGATCTTCTCACTCCCACACAAACACCCTTTTATTTCTTTCTTTGCATATGTTGTAGATTTTCACTTCCAAGCACAATCTCTTGATCTTAGTATTCGTTGTCCTATTCCGCACTTGATGTTTAAACCAATCTAATGTCCCTTCCAAAGTACAATACCTACGAATCTAACTCCAATAGTAGACTGAGTTCCAGATTTTCGAGGACTGGGGTCACTCAAAGAAAACATGCCTAATATTTTCATTCCGCATATGCAGTGAACACCCATATGTCAAAAAAGAGCAATGCTACACGAGACTAGAAGGGGGTACATGAAAATGCCACGATTAAGGCATAGTTTGTTGTTAACGATGAAATAGTTTCTAAGCACCTATTTCTCGTGACATTTTTGTTGTTTTTGTTTCACGACATTCATCATTTTTGGTCAAAAAATACTGCTCTTCTCTGTAGCCAGTCTCAGTGTTCAAACTCCATGAGCATGCGAGCCGTAGAATAAAGCTTTGAAGCGGAAAATTAATGTTACACCATATCGTCCTTTTCTAGTGATATATCACACTTCTCTCTCTTAGGAGATTACAAACCAAACCAACTTTAAATTTCCACACCCTAACACACCTAAGCTAACTTTCTTTTGCTTCTGCTACCGATCCCAACCAGTATACCGATTAATCTTGTGCCCCACGGATAGAATTGTAAACGAACAAAGTATTCAATGAACTACTCATATTCGAAATTGATTAGGGCTCGTTCATGCTCACTAGGAGGGCTCGATAGCTTATTAAGCCAAGTTCGAGCGGGCTCGATAAGCTTAACGATCCGAGTTCGAAAAGGGGATGCTCGACTCGCTAATGTTTATGAACAGTTTGATAAGGGCTCGATAAGAGCTCGTTAAGGGGCTTCGATTTGAGCTCGTTAAAGACTTGTTATGAGCTCGATAATAGTTGGTATTGGTTCAAAAATGGTTCGATAATGGCTCAATAATAATTCAAAACGCTCGGCTCATTAATGAGCTCAACTCGATTGCAAGCTTAGCTCGGTTTTAAACTCAATTGTGCTCTATAATAAGCTTGAATCGACTTAATAACAAGCTCGACTCGGCTCGATAAGCCTACCGAGCCGGGTATCGAACACACTATATTCTTATCGAATCGAGTTCGAACAAGAGTTAGAAATGCTCGATAAGAGCTCGGCTTGAACTCGAGCTCGATAAGCCTTATCGAACTCAAGTTCGAACAAGGGGGTGCTCGCTCGGCTTGTCTCATTTACACCCCTACCCAAGGATGCATTTCCTGTCCGCCGAATTGTTAGTCTTTTTAGGCATGGTCCAAAAAATTGCAAAATTTCGTTATGTAAGTTTGTAAACAATTTGTATTTTGTGAGATCAAAAATGTAATATTAGAGGGGAAAATATTTTATCATCATGAGGAAAATCTCCTAGGGTTCATTTACCGGGCACAAAGGCACTAGATCCCATTAGAACTCCAAAGTTAAGCGTGCTTGGGAGAGAGTAGCATTAGGATGGGTGATCTCCTGAGAAATCCTCTTGTTGCAAACCCTATAAGGTTGGGAGTCCTTAGAAATAGCCTCTCGACAGGACTACACCCTAAAAGGGTAAGGCTGCATACATCCACCCCTCCTAGACTCCACTTATGCAGAAGCCTTTGAGGCACGAGATTTGTTGTTGTTGAGGAAAAATCTCTTCTAAGTGTTGTGAACGAATACCACTTTCTCTTCTATAGTGAAAAATATATTCTTGTTAACATATATGATAATTTGCCATGCAAAAGAATTATAGAATTTAGGCTCGTTTGACGTTGGATAAAAATTTTGACGAAAAAGAAAATATAGTTTTCAATTTACTTTATTTAATTTAAGAGAAAATATGATGTCGTGGCTCCATCAAAACTTAAAGTAATAAATTGACTATAGCTATTCTATTCATCAATCTAACATTTTAGACATTTTCCAGTCTTCTGTCCATTCTAGTCCGTGTTTGAATTAATAAACACCCTGACTTTAGTTCATCAATTTCAAAGGGGGATCGAAAAATTACAATTTTTGCAAAGAAAATCAATATTTAGCAAATTCAACTCACATGCAAAAGAGGAAAACGTTTTCATCCATAAATAATTTTTCACTCAGTATTTTGTCCCAAATAAGAAAAAAAGAAAAACAATTTTTTTTTAAATCAAGAAATGCCTTCCTCTTCTAGAATTCAATTTTGGATTGGTCACGCGTCATTAATATTTTAAAATTTATCGTCACTTGGTTTCAAGCACTAGGTGGATGCTCTGGCATTTCTTTTTACCATTATATGGAAAAACCCTCAAAGATTAGTCTACATTACTATTCGCAGTTCAAGATCCAAATCTGGATTGTCCCTTTGCATGTTCCTCATTGCCCCCTAGACAACGTCTTTGGTTCTAGACCATGGTTGGTGATAGACAACTTTAAGTTCAGCTTTAGCGATAATGCCTATTTTATATAAGAGGATAGACTTTATCATTATCTATTTACTTCGCTGTTGTTTGGCTCTTGTATCTTGAGGACTATCTGCTATATGTTTTTTAGGATCTTATTCTCTTACTATTCAAAATTAAAAGGATAAAAAGAACATTTTTGTTGTACCAAATAGGGCCTTACCGTGGATCATGTCTCTATGCAAGAGCTACATATGGCTGGTTCATGAATGGTGGATCCAATTCAAGATTACTTTAAAAATTGTGCATCGAAAATTTAACTATTCATGTGAGCACATGCTTGCTACTAATTTATTTTATCCTAAACAAAAAATTGATTATTTTAGTGTTAGGATATTCTTAGTATATATCATGTATATTCTTGTCTAACTTTAATTATTCTTGTCTTGGTTATAGATTTATTTACTTATATGCTATTAGATATTCTTTTAACCGAGGTCCTATTTGATTACTGGCAATCATGTCATATTGAAGTTTATGTCAGAATAGTTGATTCATTAGGCTTTTTGTGTTTCG
Source organism: Simmondsia chinensis (assembly GCA_018398585.1). Lineage (NCBI taxonomy): Eukaryota > Viridiplantae > Streptophyta > Magnoliopsida > Caryophyllales > Simmondsiaceae > Simmondsia > Simmondsia chinensis. The sequence continues at coordinate 5,477,811 of JAGTTD010000017.1, read as the reverse complement.
GAAGTTGGCATAGGTATCATTCATTTGACTAAATATGTTCCAGGAGTTCATGGGGGTAAAAGCGTCTAAGTTTGAGATATGTTGTTGTATTTCAATGGTTGGCAAGATGGTAGGCATCTAGGGGTTTTCGGGTCAATTGTTTTGTTTTTTCCCATTCTTGTGGCTTTTCTCGGGCTCACTTCGATAAGTGCACTAGTTTTGTACTAAGAGTTATCTTTCTAATATCAAAAGAAAGAAGGCTCTTTAATCGGGAAGTTCAAATTCCACTAAAACTCCCATCTTAACATTAATATAACTTCGAAACAAGGTGTAAGGTCGGTTTTTGTGGTATTCATGCTTCAACCTTACAAAGTATTTGGGTGAGGGAGCATGAATATCACAAAATCATATGACATAAACTTTTACAATTTATTTTTTTGACATTTATCACATATATCAAAAGGTTACACGAAATAAAAGATGATCGTATTCAGTAGGACATATCTCTATTTATGTGCGCCCAAAAAATATAAGGAATTGAGAATTAAACAAAAAGAAATATAGAAGTTATGCGTGGTTATGATATACAATATAGTTAAGGGCCAATTTGGCATTGTTTTAATTTCTATTTGAACTTTTTGAATTTTGAGAAACTAATTAAATGAAGTTTTAAAAATTATATTTTCTTATTTTGATTATCTGATTAGAGTTCTTATTTCAATTAGAGAAAATACTACAAATAAAAATTTTAAAAAATACTTCAATTTCAAAATTTAGGCTTATTTCATATTATTTTCTATTTATAATTTTTAATTTTTAAGAAAAATAAGAAAGAAATTTTTTAAAACAGTTCATTTGTGGTTTTTGTTTTTCTTTTGTTTTGAGGTTTTAGCCAAATTAGAGGAAAAAAACCTTAAATAAAAACTAAAGTCCAAATAAGTCGTTTATAAAATATAGTTTCTAATTTCTAAAGACTAAAAATTACAAATAGAAAATAGTATCAAATATACCTAACATTTGTTTTTAAGAAATCAAAAATTACAAAAAAAAAAAAAAGATACCAAACAAGCTCTAAACAAATAAAATATTGTTTGTCGCAATTACACATCAAATAGTTATAATATATTCCTGGGCTTTTTTTCCCTCAAAATAATGAGGTACAACTAAACTATTACTCAGTCATATTCATCCAGATTAGGTAGAGATTTAAACTCATAAATAAATCATATTCTTACAATTGTCACCCAAGATTCTTCTAGTGAACAAAACGACAAATCAAGTTTACTCTTTATGTTTACTAATATTTGAGGCATATAAGCTTGACAATGATCTTTTGTATGTTGCTATATAACATCATTTTATCTATCAAAACTAATATTGACAAATATTTTTAAAAATTAGAAAAAATATCTTCATTTATAATAACTTATAGTCAACTGATTATTTGTACCTTCTAGTTATTTATAATTAAAGTTGATGTATCATTATTTTTGAAATTTAGAAGGAAAAAAAAAAGGGCGAACTAGTCAAAATTGAAGCCAGAGGGAATCTCCATAAAAAATATAATATTGAATTTAAAAATCCCATTATGATTCCGTGCAGTATCTAGGTTTTATTCTATTGGTCTGCCGGTCGGACTATTTAATGTTTTTTTTAGTACGAAATGAGTTTTTCCGAGACACACCACTTGAATAGTTGACAATTTTTATTTAATCATCAAAGCTTCTTAAATTTTTTTAAAAAATCACTTCTAAATGTTTAAAAAAATTTTAATCAACTACCTTAAGTTTATTACTTTACAATGTTAATTATTCCTTACCAGCAAGTAACTTTTATCTGAAGTTTAGTTTACCTTTTTTTCAATAAATTGCGACAAAATTGCGAACACAAGCAGGCCACGCGCTAAGCGAGGTCTGAGTCCAACTGCAACAGCACGGGGGCTAGAAACAAAAAGCACAAAATAAGAGTTCAAAAACAAAAGCTCCCCTCAAAACACGACATAGCAACCACCGAGAATTGGACCAGACAAGACACAGGGACAACTCACACAAAACAAACACACACAGGGGCCCTAGCTGAAGAAGAACCAGAAGGCGAATAGGAGCAAAGAGAGCGGAGCTGAAGCGGAAGAAGCTGAAGCAGAGCCACCCAAAAGAACACCTGGCTGGATCTCAACTGAAGAAAATACAGACAAAAAACACGGGAAATAGGAGCTGGACTGAAACCTCAACCCCAAAACCAACCACCTCAATTAGCAAGCAGCTTTGCCACCCTAGGTGGGCCGAAACCATCAAAATTAAATCCTACTAATTTCCCCATCTCAGTAGCCCGCTCCGCTTGCATAATCATCTTGTCATACTTCGCTTCCGAGATCTTGTCATACGCATTCCCCCTATTCCGTTTTTTCTTCTTCCCGGCTGTCTTTGACGATCTTCCCCATTTCGCCTCATTCCCCTTTTTCCGCTTGTTTAAGGCCTTGGTCTTTTCCGGTGTGCTGTTTCTAGGCGACATATCTTCCAAAAACTCCAAAAGCTTCCGCTTTTTATTCACTTTTTCCTTGTGCTTCAACACTTTCCTCTCCTTTTTGTCATCACTCCTTTTCCGTTTCTCTTCCCAACTTCATTGGGTCTCTCCATACAATTCTCTGACCTGTTTAAGGCAAAGGACTCAAAACCCGGAGGAAACATAGGTATTGAGGATCCAGAGTCATCTTCACTGGCGGGATCTTGAGTTACATTCTCAGGATGCAATAAGTGCGCATGACTGGCTATGTCACCCTCCACCCCCTGGTGCAAAGGAGGCATATGTTGGTTTCCACGCACTTCCTGAACTGAAATAAGATCGCCACGTTGTGGGGACGGAAGGGGAAGAGAAGTATGTGCCCGACTGCATTCCATAGACCATCTATCGACATCTTCCTCCACCCACGGAAGTAAACTAGGAGGATGGGCCAAAGGTTGAAGAAGGCAAGGCTGCAGTGTTTCAAAGGGATAGGAGCATTCCAATGCCCATCTACCAATGATCTGACCATTGAGGTGGAAGGAAATTTGACCGAACGGCAGCGAAGTAACCCCCAATCCTTCCTTTGTAGACCAAGGGATAGAAGTTTCAGGCACCTCACAAGCACTCGAGAAATCCGTGATCTGCTCCAATGAGGGCCGAACCCATGAAGTATGTTGTGCTACAGCGTTGCACTGACTTTCTGGTTGGGATTGTGTCGAAAAGGATGCCTGCTTTCTAGCCAATCTGTCCGAGGCCACATGGGCAGCAGCTCTGGGAGAGTAGTCAGGGATCAATACAGAGCTGCCTTCTTTAACGAGGACCAGGCAGGATCCCCCACTAAACTGAACCTGGACTAACTGATGAATGTAAGTTGTGTAACAGGTGTCAATTAGTATCCTGGCAACATCGGCGCACCTCATAGCGGATGTTCTCAAGTCTACTCTTATGAATTTTCCCCGCGCTTTGGCGATATCCACAAAACAGTCCTTGGACCAACATTGGACAGGTAGACCATGAATCTCAAGCCACACTCTTCTATTAAGGGACCCAAGGGTCTCACCAGAGTACCTGTACACCTCTCTGAACTTCCGTAGAAGAGTCTCCTTGCCTGGGCCCAGGTAGGATTCCAAGGTGCCAACAGAGTTGCATACCAAGATAAAGGTAGTGTTGCTTAAGCCTTTAGGAGTCAGCCCGTAAAGATTATTCTCCGTGATAAAAGTAAGTATATCATCAAGACTGACCTCATTTGACGAATGGGCAATGATTGACCGCTCAAGCCATGCTTCGATATTCCTGTTGGTATTTGACACCACAATCCTCGGAGTAGTTGTGTTGACATCTTCCCCACCTCGATTAGGTGGTGTGTTCCTCTGGTCCTAAGTATCACTTGTGTTTCTGACCTGTTGGGCAACCCTTTCCTGCGGTAGGCTTCATGCGGATGGAGGTACCGATCTTCTGTCTGGGTTTGCCCATTGCACTCTAAGCTTGACACCCACCACCCCTCTTCTATTCACGGATGTAACTGCCTGTGTAGCTTTATTGGAGTCATAAATTGAACAAAGCCATAAGACCATCTAGATCTTAGCCTTTTTTTCACAGGAACAAAGGTGTCATAGATTGACCTGAAGCCACGAAAAACAGCCCTAAGCCATGAGTTTGTCATTTTTTCAGGCAGGCCATCACGATGACCGACACCCCTGCATTTGAAGTCGGTATTTCAGGCAACGTTGCTGATGAGATTAGTGGACGGGAGGCAGAATGAAGGCCGAAGGGAGGAGGAGGTGTTGGTGGCGGTGGGTGGTGGTGGATTTGATGAAGGCTGGTGTTAGGATGTGAAATTGGAGATGATGGGAGGTGATGAACGTGGCGAGAGGTGATGGAATCTGCTGGTGGGCGCCCGATTCTGGTGGCGGTTGGGTCTAGGTGGGCTGGAGATGGTGGTGAGTGGTGGTGGTTCTGGTGTTGGAGATGGTGATGGTGGTGTTTGGTGGTGACAATGGAGTCTGGTGGAAATGGTGTTGGGTGGTGGTGGAAATCGGTGGTGGGTTGATGGGTGGTGGGATTCGGTGGTGGATGGTAGAGTCTGGGGGTGGAGAGTGTTGGTGGAGGCCGTGGTGGTGGTGGCGAACCTGATTGTTGAGGAAGGAGGCGGTGGTGCTTCTTCGATGGGCCACCGAGCGTTGATGGACGGAAGCCACAGTTGTACGACCGGGTTGGCAGGCCGACGGCGAGTCGTCGGAGGTGACTCCGGCCCCTAGAAAGCAACCCACGTGCCCACACAAGCCGGAATTGGGTGGCGCGTGTGGTTTTTGATGACCGTTGGGGCTGGGGCTTTTAGGAGAGAGAAACGTGGTTTTTTAAGTTTAGATTACCTATTAAGAATGATTTGTAATACTTAAAGTGATTTGTAAGCATGACTTTAAGTACTTAAAGTGACAACATTTTGAATCCCTCGTCTATTAAACCCCTTGGGACTAAACCTAGACGGGAGAGGAGGACAAGCTAATACATTGCTAGTTTGATTATTTTCAATCCATGCTTCATGTGCATTTAAAAAAAAAAGGGTGAGTTAAAATCCATTTGGAAGTCATATAATATTTAACAGATAGTTAATAACTTGATTTAAGATGGTGTTGACTAAAAAAAATTTAGATTTTTAAAGGTAATTTTTTAAAAGAATAAAAAGTTATGGTGGTTAAGTAAAAATTGACAATCTATCGAAAGAGAAAGTGAAAAAGAAAATTTTTTAAGGTATTTTTAGTTATAAAAAAAAAAAAAAAACTCAAAAGGAATATAATTAAGATTTGTACATTGTTGAATTTTGGAGGTAGAGTGTTTTCAATTTTGTTGTTGCTGAAAATCATGAATCCCACGTAGGAGAGCTAGAATAGGGGGGCCATTTTAAATACCCCCATGTCATTTCCTTTGATAGGGTTAGAGTTGGCTTAGTCTTCTATATTTATGGACATTGTGTTTTTTTGTTGTCGTAAGGAAACTTGAGGCAAGTTTTGGACTGAGCTTAAGGGCATATGCTCGAGCTCGAGATGTCCTCTCCTGACCAACCTTGAGGCTACTAAGCTTGAGGTCATGTCCGTTATTCCATGTTCGAGTTCGAGGTTACAAGCCTGAGCTCGAGTACATGTTTTGATTGTGTAATCGCCCACTCTTTCATATAAGCGTTGTTGCTTTAATTGTGACCAGATTTTTTGTTCCTCCATATCCGCCCACCTTCTTAATTGAGGCAGGATTTCTTGCCCACATTCTAGAACTAACTTTTGCTTAAATGTAAGGTTTTTGTTTCCTATAAATACCGTGCCTTGGGGCATTGTTCAACACACAAAAATGCAAAACTCATTCTGTTAGGATATGTCTTAAATTACTTGTTTATGTTATGCGGGAAGCCGTAAGTGTGCCAATCGATCGGGGTACTCAGCCGATCGATCGGGCACTTCGTTGATCAAGGACGCCTACAGAAAGGGAGCTGATCGATCGCTATCGCCGATCGATCAGGGGCAGCGCATTGTGTGCCCTAGCTATTTGTTATAAATAGACCTTTAGAGTTTCAATTTTAGGTGATCCAATCAGATCGAATTAAAAGTGAGCCGCCGTCATGAAGGCGTTTGAGCGCATTACGAGAGTTTAGAGGGAGTGATTCAGTAGTTCTCCATAGATCTCGTTCAGAGGAAGTGTCTTTGTAATTATTACATTATTTGTGATCAATAAAGAATCTCCATCTCCACTCATGGTTTTTCCCATCTCGATTGAAGAAGGGGTTTCCACGTAAATCTCTGTGTTCTTCGTTTGTTCTCTTTTATCCTATTGTTTACTTCTCTTGTGCGTGTTATAGAATTTGAATCAAATCCCATATTGGGCGTTAAGTTTCGCATTAAGGAGGTATTAATTTCCTAACAAATTGATATCTGAGTATATCAAGTTTGTTCAAGATTTTCCCTCATAAATTGGTATCATAGTATATTAGATTTATCCAGATTCCTCAACGATTGGTATCAGAGCCCTGTTTATTTCGATTTGGTACTATGACGTCTGCAGTTACATCTGAATTTGAGAAGTTTGGTGGTCAAGGGAGTTTCAGTTTATGGCAGGTTCACGTTAAGGGCCTCTTGACTCAAAATGGCTTGAAGAAAGCCTTAGAAGGAAAAAAGAAGAAACCTGAGAATTTATCCGAAGCATAGTGGGAGGAGTTAGACGAAAGGGCCCTTACGACAATTCAGATGTGTCTTACCGATGACGTTTTGACAGAAGTTCTGGAAGTAAAGATCGCTAAGGAGTTGTGGGAGAAATTGTAGGATATGTTATGTTTCAAGTCTGTCTCCAACAAACTTGCAATTAAGCGTCAGTTGTTCACATTTCGTATGTCAGAAAGTACGTCACTTAAGAATCATGTTAATGAATTTAATTAGTTAATTCAAGAATTAAAGGAGATTGATGATGCTCCTAAGGATGAAGATCAAGCAATGTTATTGTTATGTTTACTCTCTACCTCTTATAGAAGCTTTGTAGAAAGCATGATTTATGGTGGTAGGTCATCTACTACAGTTGATGAGCTACTGAGTAAAGAAAGAGTAGATAAGGAGTTGTCAAACTCTGTTCAGAACTCAGGTAGTGGTTTATTTGTGAGAGGAAGAACTGAGACTAATAAAAAATCTGATCATGGTGGAAACAAGTCTATGTCTAAGGATAGACATCAAGACCTGTCCTGTAATTACTATCACAAGAAAGGCATATTAAAAGAGACTGCTACAAGCTTAAAAGGAAACTCTGACTAGAGATTCACAGTAGCTAGTGTTGTAGTTGAAGATGAGAATGATAGTGATATACTGTCTGTGTCTGAACCTAAGTCCAATTTTAGAAAAAGTTGGATTTTGGGTTCAGGTTGCTCCTATCATGTTTGTCCCAATCGAGATTAGTTTTCCACGTAAGAGTCAATTCAAGGTGGAGTTGGTTTGATGGGCAATGATGCTACATGCAAAGTTTTGGGTATAGGAACAATTCGTATTAAGATGTTCGATGGCACTATCAAGACGTTGAGCGATGTTTGTCACATTCCTGATTTGAAGAAGAATTTCATCTCTTTAGGTATCCTTGAGTCACATTGGTACATGTACACAGCTGAAGGTGGAGTTTTGAAGGTCATTAAGGGTGCTTTAGTTGTGATTAAGGGCAGAAGGGTAGGAACATTATATGAATTTCTCGGTTCCACAGTTGCAAGATCAGTTAAGATATCTTCATCATCATTGTTGACATAACCAGATATCACAAAGTCAAGGCGTTTGAGATTGGATCATTCAGGTGATAAAGGTCTGTCTGAGCATAGTAAAAGGGGCTCGTTGTGTGGTCAGTCTACAAGACTGAAATCTAGTGAACACGGCATTTATGGGAAGCAGAAAAGAGCTCGCTTCAAGCAATTCCTGACAAGTAGAGATGTCATGTTTGATGAGTTGCTATTTGTGATTGAGGTCAGCAGAATAAGCCGAAGAAAGTTCAGTTTCAGTTAAGTAACACAGTTCAGCAACAGATGGTTGTTTCAAAAGATGTGTCAAGAGTCAATTTAGAGAAGAAGAAGATTGGCATTGCTGATAACCTCTCAGATATGTTCACTTCAGTGCTACCTAGCAGGAAGTTCAAGCATCACTCGGACTCCGTTATGTTTTCTATTTTGTTAAGATAACCCCATGTGTGGGGTGTTTTGTGGAGTAGGTGGAGAAATTCTTTTATGTGTGTAATTTGAGCCAAGGTGGAGATTTGTTAGGATATGTCTGAAATTAATTGTTTATGTTATGAGGGAAGCCGCAAGCGTGCCGATCGATCGGGTACTTAGTCGATTGATAGGGCACTTCATTGATCAAGGACGCCTGCAGAAAGGAAGCCAATCGACCGGGGGCCGCGCAACGCGTGCCTTAGCCGTTTGTTATAAGTAGACCTTCAGGGTTTCAGTTTTAGGTGATCCAATTTGATCCAATCAGATCCAATTAAAAGTGAGCCGCTGTCATCGAGGCTTTTGAGCTCATTACGAGAGTTTAGAGGGAGTGATTTAGTAATTCTCCATAGATCTCGTTTAGAGGAAGTGTCTTTGTAATTCTTCCATTATTTGTGATCAACCGTCGTGGTTTTTCTCTTCTCGATTGAAGAAGGGTTTTCGACGTAAATCTCTGTCTTCTTCGTTTATTCTCTTTTATCATGTTTTTTATTTTTCTTGTATGTGTTATAGTATTTGAATCGAATCCAGTATTGGGTGTTTGAATCGAATCCAGTATTGGGTGTTAAGTTCCGCATTAAGGAGGTATTAATTTCCTAACAAATTGATATTCGAGTATATCAAGTTTGCTCAAGATTTTTCCTCACAAATTGGTATCATAGTATATCAGATTTGTCCAGATTTCTCAATACATTCATATCTTCTTCTCTACTTCTCCCTAAGTTCTTTTCTTTTACTTTGGTTACTAAGCAAGTTGGGGTGTACTCCAACCTATCACCCGAGAGTACACTCCTGTGCTAGGTGCCATGTTAACCTTGGGAGTTAGGGTACTTGATAACCCCATGTGTACCATAGCAGGGGCATAAATGACTTAGGGCAGTGGTGAGCTCCATGGCACAGCAACTTCCTTGAGTTCAATCCTTCTACTTTGAATTTTTTAACCTCAGTTGTTTTATTATCTTTTCTCAAGTCTGTTTGCATAAATTCGAGGTCTATGGTGTTCGGGTCTAGGCTTTCTGTTGGAAGTTCCTCTTTAAGTCCGTTCAAGTTTATTTGGCCTCCTTCTCGAGTTAGCTTCTAGCATCTTGAGTTTGAGAATTTTTAGTTACCCATTTGCCCTATTTTTTAACAGTTATTTATGTCTTGTAGTAAATAATAATAATGAACTTTCATAACACGGCTCCCATATTAATAATTTTGTCTTGACAGTAATATTATCCTTATTACATAGGCATCTGTTTGCATTTTTATATATAAAGGTTGTACATGATATTTGGACATAGAATTAGATTCCAGTAATGTATAAGTATCTTTTCTCAGAATCTTATACTTTTTCTAGAAAGTGTTGAGATGACACGTGATTTTGATATTATATAGGAATGTGAATTTTTTTTCATAATCCATTGAATATTTGCTAAATGCAGTAATGCAACTCATATATATTATTATAATTATGTACCATATTGTAATATTCTGATGAAAATTGCCTAAACTGTTATAAACATTCACTGAGTTCTGTCACATAGTACCCAATTCATAAAATTTTCAAAACTCAAGTTACCTAAATCCCAAATTCCCTTTAAAAAAATTATCAATGTTTTGAGTACATATAAATTAGGAGACAAGTACATCTTACGAAATCGAGTTTGTGTTGTATGAGGGATTATAGAAAAGTGAATCAACTCGGACATTATTAAATGAGTTGGAAATCTTTAACCATTATCTAATCTAATTAATAAACAGTGCCTATTTAATTGTAGCTGTGACTTTTTTTATTTTATGATTGTTGGTAAACTTACAAACATGTTGATACTATGCCTTACACTTAATTAATGCTAGTGATGAATACAAATATATTTACAATGTTTAAAATAGATTATTAAATCAACATAATCAGACTTAGTCGAAATTATTTCATGGATAAAAGAATAATAATAATAATAGTTATTATTATTATTTGTTTATCATTTATTATTATTATCATTAAACATATCGAAAACAAATTAATTCTATTGAAACCCAATTCCATTCAATTGCTCAAAAGCGCTAAATATGTCAACTCCAATTTGATCCAACTTAAAGAAAAAAAAAAAAAAAAAAAAGGATCCCAGCCCAATATTTTCGTGTCCTATTTATCTTGTTATCGTGTCATGTTACGATAATAACTAAAACAGCGAACGCTATCCCATTAAGATTGTACTTAAATTTAATATCTAATATAGTAGTATATATATGTAAAACTATTTTTAAATTTTATAAATTTAAATTAATGATTTATTTTTTTACATATATATTTATTATTTTAATACGTAAATTTGCTGGAAGCATGCATATTTTTAAAAGAAAGCTTTAGCAAAATAATTGAGTTTTGACTTTTAACTATGTTTATCTGCTGACGCAATGGATCCATGATATTTTTGCCAGGTTTTATTCATATTTAATTCAGTTTAGAAAGGTGGTGACGCAAATTTTTTAAGTTTATGAATTACTTCCCCATGATTTGAACTTTATTTAGTTAAATACTATGATATTTTAATATACAATTTTGTAACGGGGGCTTCAAGAGTACATGATATGATATAATAAATGTACACGTAATTTATCTTTTTTGGATAACTAGCGACAAATTCATGATACAAAGCAGGCAATTAGAATAAACGAGCCCTTAGTCAACCTATAAGTGGACTGGGATCAAAATAACAAAAACAGTACAAATAGAAAAACAAGCAGAAACAAACATATACTAAAAGCTTCAAACACCTCTAGGGAAGACTTAAAAAAGGACAAACCAAAAGATAGGAGTATTTTTTGTGATGATAACTAGTGCTATTATTGCACTTTTGTAAAATATATGCAATACCCTTCAATCAAAATGCATCACATTAATTATGAGACACAATATCTTATAGTAATGGGTTAATAAATCAAAAGAAAAAAATAGCTAATATACATTTATTATGTTTTTGCATGTGCTCTTTGGCACCCATAATAAAAAACCGTTCAATATATATAATGCGGTAATCTAAAGACAAAAAAATTCATAACTTAGGTATGATTAGTGAAAGTCTAATGGATTATCATTAGAAAATGTTGATATATAAACACATTTTCTGTAATAGTTCACTTGGTGATTTTTAACATGAAATGTTAACGTGTCATATGAATAGTAAAGGTATCCCTCCGGAGTCAAGCGGTGTTTTGTCATAATTTGGCCAATTTTGCTCAAAGTGCAAATTTATGCTACATCAATTATCATCCAATAAAATTTCATTGCATTTCAATGAAAATTCATCAAATTGTAACACAAGATATTCAATGATAAAATTTTCAGAATTCAAGATATGTCATTATTGTCAAGGTATTTAATTTGTGAATTTTTTTTTGTAATTTATTTAGTCGTGTGATGTAATAGAAGTTAAGTTGATGATAAATATTTAATGGCCCGATCATGATGAATATAAGTAACTCAATACAAACTCACTTGTTGACCCAATTTAAAATCAACCAAGACCGAGCCATTTAAAATTGTTTCACCAATTGATAAATTTTGTACCTTCTTTAGTTGTTCTCTCTCCCCCCCCCCCCCCCCCCCCCCCCCTTTTTTTTTTTTAATTCTAGTGCTTTTAGAAAACATTTTGTAATTCTAATGCTTTTCGATAACATAAACAGTGTTTTTCTAAAAACTCGAAAAAGGCATTTTAAAAAAGTTTCCATTTTTTACTCTAGCATTAGCTACTTCACTTCTCCTCCTTTGCCCATTATGTTGTTCGCACATTGCAATTATTAGCACGCTGTCGTTCATTGTTTGCCACCGTACGTTCGATGTCTCTTTCTTACTTGTTCACCCCCTCTCTCTTGTGATCACTCTCACGTTCTCTTATTCTTTCTCTTTCTCTCTCTCTCTCTCTCGGTTGTTGTGTCTCTCTCATGATTCTTCTCCCTTTCGCTACCTCTCTTTCCTCCCCATATCTTTCTCATGGTTCCTCTTTCTTTTGCCCTACCACTATTTGCAGAAAATAAAAAACTATTAGTTGAAAACTAAAAACTGCAAGCAATTTTTTTCGTAAACCGAAACATCAAATAAAAAACAAAGCAAAACATACCCTTAGTATCATGAGGTATGAAAATTTATCACTAAAGACCCTGAGTTTATTATACAAAATACGGTATCTTGAAGTTTGAAAACATTATGACTAAGACATTCTATACTAGAATTCATTGAATTCTTTTTAGAATTTAGACAATTTTCACCAAAAAAAAACTACCCTAGTATATGATTACCTTGGTAATGTTGGTTATGTCAGTGTTTTAAGTGAGATATAATACAATTTATCAGTTTCTAAAGAAAGACACTTACACTTTGCCTCAATCATGCACTATTTCATTATTTTCCAGCAAAAAAAATCAGATTCTAATAGCAAATACTTAGAATCATTCCATGGCAACAATTTTTAACGAAAATTAATCGATCGAATTTTGATATAGGATACATAATTGATTAATGTTTAAACTTTAAGACACATAAGTAATGAAAATTTTAAATTTCTTAATACTTTTTTTATAATAAATATTTAAATCTTAAAATATCTAAGAGATAAGTTCCATTTTTTCCTAAAATATAAGATTAATCTACCATTCTGTACTTGCAGGTTTACACACACTTTAGGTTGGGGGTCCTCGGAAACAGCCTCCTTTCCACTCGGAAGGGGTAAGGCTGCGTACATCCACCCCTCCCAGACCCTGCTTATTGCAGGAGCCGCGAGGCATTGGACTGTTGTTGTTATATAAGATTAATCCACCAACCAAAGAGGGCACCAACACGTCGTCACCGGATCCTATTAGAACTCTGAAGTTAAGCGTGCTTGGGCGAGAGTAGTACCAGGATGGGTGATCTCGTGGGAAGTTGATACATGTATTAGAGTGTATTAGTGTAAGGTTGAGATTAGTATAAATAGTAGTGTAAGTCATCTTGATTAGCATCAATATCAATAATCAAATCCTTCTCATTTTATCTCTACTTCTCATCCCCTTCTTCTATTTCTTTCTCTCACCTAACTCTAATTCCCCTAAACCCTAACCCTAGGCTCATTATACCGATTCGGTGTAACAATTGGTATCAGAGCAGGCAACGTGCTGCGTATCGTGATCAATGGCCACGGGCACGTGTAGCGCCTCAAACACTCGACGCTTGGAGGCTCGGTTAGGAGACACCGAGAATCGAATTGATGATCGCTTCAATGAATTGGAGTCGCAATTTGACAGCCTATAGTCACGATTGGAGTCGCGATTTGATGGCCTACAGTCACGATTGGACTCAGAAATGTCTTCGATCAAAAATATATTGCAAGAAATTCGCCAATCGCAATGCACCGGCAATGGATTGTTTGCTCGGCCTGCCGATCCCGCCCAGCCACCTCCTCCACCACCACCGGTAAACTCTGCGTGTCCGGTATCTGGTATTGAATCTTCTGCCCCTTTTCCTTATCAATTTCATAGGCGTTTGTCCAAGATTGATTTCCCTCGTTTTTCCGGTGATCTTGAAATCAAGAATTCAGTGTGGAAAAGTAGCACAATTCTTTGAAATTGATAATACTCCAATATCGGAACAAGTTAAAATGGCCTCTGTTGACACCTTGATTAACACTATGACGGATGACACATTTACTAATGTTGAACTTCCACCCGAGAAGACTCAAAATGTAAATGAGGGCTACAATGCTAATTTCAATGCATCTCATGTGGACAACCATGATTCGGGAGTATCTGCGGAGCTTTCGAATGAATTATTTGTTCCGCCTTTCAAACCGGCGCCGCCGGTAACCGCCTCAGTTGTGGGCTCTGGTATGATTTCATCCGTTATTTCTCCTTCTCAAGAGACAAAGACTACAAATGCAGACAGACCTGAAAATCACCGGAATGCAATCACAAGATCGGTTAGATGAAACTCCTGTGCAATATAATGAGGTTGAGGTCATGAAGGCGGAAGTAGTCAATCAATGTGTTGTTTTTCCCCTATTTCTTTCATTACAACAAGGTAACAATGTCTGGACAAAGGCACAACAATACTACGGTCCACCAAGAAAGAAGAAAGACCAAGGCGTCAACAAGAAGACCAAGAAGACACGGGTAAGGGCGAGCTTTCTGCGAATAGGGATTGGCACAAGAAGCGCATCACGCATAACCCTACTTGACCCTAAACTGATCACACGAAAAGAGATCGGGTAGGCCATGAAAGAATATGGTCATGTTAGTATACATAAAATCGTAGAAATAGGTATGATGTAAAAGTCGTTTAAAAAAAAAAAAAACAAAAAAAAAAACCAACAACAACAACAAAAACCAAACAAACTAAAACAAACTCTTAATGGTTGTTACATAGGGTTGTTAGGGAGTACAACTTAGGGATTGTTAGTTGATATATTAGATTTCACTATATGGTTGTAGAATGTTTGATGTAATGTTAGGGAACTCATGTAAATTTAGGCAAAGTTCATTTCGAATCCCTCATCCACGGCAATGCTTCAAGGGCCCCGACGAACGACAACTGCGCGAGACTTGAGACGCCGATTCCGTCTTTTTCTTCCTTGAGGGCAAGTAAGTTCTTTTGGGGGGGAGTAATGATACATGTATTAGAGTGTATTAGTGTAATGTTGAGATTAGTATAAATAGTAGTGTAAGTCATCTTGATTAGCATCAATATCAATAATCAAATCCTTCTCATCTTATCTCTACTTCTCATCCCCTTCTTCTATTTCTTTCTCTCACCTAACTCTAACTCCCCTAAACCCTAACCCTAGGCTTGTTATACCGATTCGGTGTACCATTCTGTACTTGCAGGTTTACACACACTTCAGGTTGGGGGTCCTCGGAAATAGCCTCCTTTCTACTCGGAAGGGGTAAGGCTGCGTACATCCACCCCTCTCAGGCCCTGCTTATTGCGGGAGCCGCGAGGCACTAGGACTGTTGTTGTTGTATAAGATTAATCCACCAACCAAAGAGAGCACCAACACGCCGTCACCGGATCCCATTAGAACTTCAAAGTTAAGCGTGCTTGGGTGAGAGTAGTACCAGGATGGGTGACCTTCTGGGAAGTCCTCACCCTCAGGTTCGGGGCAATGGGAAACAGCCTCTCTTCAGGTTAACACCCTAAAGGGGGAAGACTGGGCACATCCGCCCCCCAGACCCTGCAGAGGCGGGAGCCCTTGAGGCACTGGGTATATTCCTTTTATAAGATTAATCCACCAATGTTGACCCAAAAACGTGAGTGTATAATTTAACACATTAACCCATTTAATATTTGCTGATGTCAGCTTAAAATTTGACTTTACAGCACAGGCATGTGGTGGCATTGTACAATGAATTCCACTTACCAATATTTATACTATAAAAAAAAAAAAAAGTGTACAAACTACACCTCCTTTACCTATAAAATTTCGTATTTCTATATACTTCTTTGTATGTAGAGTTACTGTTGAGAATTTTACATATGAGTCTACTATAAGAATTTTACGTTAAAGTTGTAAGAGTGAAAAATATCAATATATGAGTCTAGTAGGTTACCCCATTTATCACCAATTGGTTTTAAAATAAAACCCTATTAGGTTTATATGTGGATCTCATATGTGACAACTATAAGGATCCTTTCTTAAAAGCCTCGGCAAAATTTAACAGTTACCTATACCCATCTCATGTATCAAGAAATTTATGGTATTTCTCTCATTCAGTTTGATATTTGGTGAAACACATTGTACATATAGGTGGTGGAAATGTACTTCTAGGGTGTGATGCAGAAAGTGGAAGCAATTCGTGTAATTGTTGCCCTTGTTGATCAAGGAATCTAGAGTAACGGACCTGAAAGCTGCAATATAGATACCTTCTATCTATCGACAAGTTTGTTAACCAAGAGATACAAAATTAAAAGAACGTGAAAAAGACCTTCAAATTATATGAATAATATTCTCAAAATCTTCCTTGTAGTGTTAAATACATTACTTTGGAACATCATTCCAAGCATAAAATTAAAAGCGTAATTTTAATGCATCTATTACAAAGTTCGAGATTCATTCAACAACTTTTTTGAAGTTCATTCAACAATTTATTTGCGGTTGATTTTGAGCGTTTGGAATTAAACTATTGCAATTCACTCTCGGGAAAGGTTAAAAATATCATTCATGATTCAGCTAAAGCTAGACATTTAAAGCTTTGTAGTATGGTCTGAAGACTAAGGCTAATCAAAGAGTAAATCAAATAATTGACGAGAAACGAATGGGACAACATAATAACAAAATTGGATAAGCTAAGGCTAAAATTTTAGAGATTCAAGAAATGCTAATTGTCCAAAGGGAGAATATTTTACATTTCTAACATATATCGAACAAACCAGTATAAGATGAGATAGCTTGTGAAAGGAGATAGAAAATTCAAATTCTTTCACATAGTAACGATCTCTAAGAGGGAAAAAAATTGATCTGTGTTAAAACTCCAAAGTAAAGTGGGATCTTGACTTTTGATTGTAAATTTACTTACTCATTAATATGTTGTTCAAGATATACCAAAAAGGGAAAAAAAAAAAAAGATTATTGTTTAAGATGTACCAAAAAAATTTGTTGTTAAACAACCATTTTAGCATTATCTTTTATTTATAGTTTTTATTTTATTAAAAACTACAAATTAAAATTTTGAAATATTTTTTTCCCGTTATTTCTAGTTTTATATTTCAACTTTCTTAACTTTGTAAAAACTCAAAAAAAGCAAAACATGAATATATCTTCTCAGAATTTAATTTTTAATTTCTAAAAAGTAAAAAATATAAATAAGAAATAAAAATCAAACAATCCCTAAGTAACTACTCATGTCTTTATTGAAAAATTATATGAAGTAAATGCTAAATGTGATTGTATATTATATTTTGGTATATTTGTTTTAGTTCATTTTCGTGATTAATGAATTATTATTAGATTTATAGTTATTTGCAATGCCGTTTCTATATTGTATGGAAACAAAGTAGTTATTCTTAGGGTTGTTTAAACTAAATGTCCATATACTCATTATGCTAATTTATTTACTTTATTTTTAGTAATATCTCTTTCATATATATGTTTTGTTAAAAAAGGAAAAAAATTAAAAAGATATTGAACTATATCCTAAAAAATATTTTTGATATTTAACTTTTTAATGATGAAAGAAAAATAATGAACACCAATATATAAATTAATTCAAAATTAAACATCTATATAAGTACATTTTGCTCTAATCTGGTAAATGTTTTAATAGAATTTAGCAAATTTTATATCAAAATGCTAACATGGCAAATATATGTTACAGTAATCTGTGCCATGTTAGTGTTTCTATCTAAAGTTCCGCAGATTTTTACAAAAATATATATTATGATAATTTATGTCATGTTAGCAATTTCTATCTAAAATTCGTCAAACTTTTATAAAATTTGATTAAATTGGAGGTTACCTAGATAACAAACAATGAAATAATATGGTACTTTATTGCATATGTTAAAATATATGGGTACCTATTACTAAATCATCAAACCTAAAAGTACCCATGTTATAAAGTCCCTAAACTTAATATAAAAATCATCATAATCATTCGGTTGAATAAGCAACTCAAATAACATGAAAGATAATACACAACGACACATAAGAACACATTTAAAGTTTATTTTTTATGTCATGCCAATCAAACAATAGGAGAAGGATACCACAGTGTTAAAAACTTTAGTTTATATCTTGTAGTGCCGAAAAATTTATTTTGTCTAGTATAATACTTTTTGTACTTCAGTATAATGCTAAAAGCATTCACAAATGAATAATTTAGTGTTTTTTTAATTATTTTCTTATATATTGTAATGTGATTATTTCTTTCCCACTAGCAAAAGTAGCAAGTGAGTTTCAAGATACATCATTTAGTGCTACAAAATTAGCTCATTTCTAATTTAGTGTCAAAGAAATTCATTAATGCTAGTATAATCCCCCCTTTTTTTAATTTTATAAGTACAGTGTTAAAAAAATTCATATAAATTTAGCTTGGTATTTATTTTTTCATTATTCTAATATTTTAAATTTATTTTCTTAAAATAAACGGTTAAAAAAAAAATTGAAAGGAAAGCATCCGCAAAGGCGGGGCTTCCCAAAAGGGGGAGATTCCTCAAAAACAATAGAGAGAGGGCCCTCCTATTATGAAAACCAATTCATTCTTACACACCCACACTCAAACCCTGGAAGATCATTCCAAACCCAACTCTCCACTGATCATAACTAAAATAATAACGGCATAGTCTAGTAGTAGAGAATATCGGAGGCCAACGACATTACCCGGGTTCGACCCCTACTGGGAACAAGTCGCTCTTCTCTTCTTTAAAGGAGATTCCCTTAAAGGCCTTACCTTTGCTGATGTAAGCTCTGCAGAGAGAGATTGCATAAAAGGGGGTTGATATACTTGATAGTAGGGTATCCTCTTTGATGCTATATGCTATGTTCCTGCATCATTTGACAATTGCTTCATAAATTCTCTCTCTCTCTCTCTTTCTCTCTCTCTATATTCAGAGATGCCCATTTGGAAACTTGAACGTCCCTGGATTCTTCGTCACAATTTCGGTCTATTCTCTCTCTCTCTCTCTCTCTCTCTAACACTAACCCTGCTTATTTCTTAGTTTTGATGCTCTGCCAATCTGTTTGTTTTTTGAGTTTTGGTTGATTTATGGGTTGAATTCATATGGGTTTTGTGTTTTGGGAAATGGGTTTGTGTTGTTTCTTTGATTGCTTTTTTGTTTATGACGTTATTTGTTTGTTTAATCTCTTCCTTATCTTTGGAATCCTGACATCATATAGTGGGTTTGTTAAATTTAGGGCATCTTTTGATATTCTTTTCTTACTTTAATCTTTGATTTTTTGAGAAACTTTAGTCCAGATAAAACAGTTTGTTTTTGTTTTCGGTTTTTTATTTTCAATATAGAAAAGCTTCATCGGAAAGCTAAAAACTAGAAAATAATCGTTCTTAGAATATAGTTCTAATTTTACAAAACTGAAAATTGCAAGTAGAAAATAATACCAAACAAACCCAGGATTGGGACAGGTGGGTTTCATTCAATTATTTTGAAAATATTTTAGCTTATGATTTATGACCTTATTGATATTGATCCTGTGCTAGAAATGATAAAATACAAGAAAAAGACAAACCAAAGTTTCCCTATTTGTTACATAATATCAGATTGTTCAATTTTTCCCATCATTTTCTGAAGTTTCAAAATCATGAGCTAGATTTGTTCCTCTGAAATGATTTTCTGAAATTGCAGATCAGAGATGAAATTTGAGCTGATTATGTGTCTACAACTCAAGCAGATTGTGGTCTTGAAGACCGAAGATATCGATCCTTCATGGAAATTCCTCCATTTTAGGCTACTCTGGAGTTTCGGGTCTTGATTGAAGTTTGAAATCAAAAAGTGTCTGTTCGAGCTATAAGATTTGACACAGTAGTGAAAGTATTGGAAATCTAGGGTTTGAAGCCTATTACACACATTCCTTTTTGTAATCCTTACCAATCAGACAAGAAGTGTTTTATTCGTTTTAGTATTGAAAAACTCAATTTTGCGAAGTCAAAAATCCAAAAAGCTCAATATGGATGATAATATTTTTGTTCCTAATACAATGTTTGGGAACATTGATTATGATATCATGGATGAACTCTTGGATGAAGGATGCTGGTTACGAACCGCTGACGGGTCCGAGTCCTTGCAGATAGGTGCGTCCACATCCCAGAGTTCGAGCTTCCCTTCTTATGGCTTGCCCAGTTTCGAACCTGATTCTGATGATTGCACTTACCAAGATGAAATCATCAGATGGAACAAGCCTGATCACCAGCATCAGGTTCGTTCAAATGTTGGAGAGGTAGCAAGTTCTGAATCTAAAGATCAAAAAGCGATACAAACAATCGGATCTCTAGGCCAGAATCCCAGTTTATCATTAGAAGGCGACGAGCTCAACAGAATACTTTGGATTGCACCTGTGGCAAATTCAGGCCCTTCAATGTCTGTGAGAAACAGATTAACGGTGGCGATTGAACGGTTCATAGAATTGAATAGGGATAGAGATATGCTTATTCAGATATGGGTGCCTGTGAGAGAAGGGCTAAAGAATTTCCTAACCACAGTTAAGCAGCCATACTTTTACAATCCTACAAGTTCCTGCTTGCTCAAGTACAGAGACGTGTCTGAGCAGTATCAGTTTTTAGCTGACGAGGATACAAAGCAGGCACTTGGATTGCCTGGGAGGGTATTCCTAGGGAAAGTCCCTGAGTGGACGCCTGACGTTCGGTTATTTAAAGAGGAAGAGTATCCACGGAGGCCCTACGCTGATATGTATGATGTTCAAGGTTCTATCGCTGTTCCAGTGTTTGAAAGACGTGGTGGGAGTTGCTTGGGTGTAGTCGAGTTAGTGATGACGACCCAGAAGGTCAATTACCATCCTGAAGTTGAAAGCGTTTGCAAAGCACTCGAGGTCTCTCTTTTCCTTCCTTACTTGAGAAAACCTATGCAAAACATATACTGAAATTGATTGGTTTTACAGTGCTCGTCCTCATTCCATATTCAGTCTACCATTTGTTAAAATACTTTAGACAGATGCTATGTAAGAAAACTGAACAAAAGAAGAGATTATATTTCAAAGATAAATCGAGGCTGCATATTATGAAAAAAGAATAATACAGACATTGATGTGACAATCAATCATCAAGAAAACTTGGTGTGACGTTTCAAAGCTAATGTGGCACTGGAAAGCTAGCTCTTTATGTCAAAAGTGATAAGTTTACCTTCAGTCTTTTTAGCATCCAAGTCAGTTTTTCAACAACAATTTGTCACATTAGTGCTCTTGTTCCTTTTGGAAAATGTAACCATGATCCCCATTCCCTTTTCACTTGTATCGTCCAGTGATGAAGATAGAGGAGAAGGAATCAAGATTTGGATTTGAGATATTTGGTAATAATTTGAATATTGTTATTTCTATATTTTAGGATTTATTATTAGGTTAGAACTGTAAAAGGATTAGAATTATGTAAATTTGACTTTTATCGAATTAGCTTTAGATTAGGTTGTTATTATTGGTTTATGATTTCTTTCTGTTAGGACTTCAACTTCATCTCTCTATATATAATGATGTAAAGGGAGATTGTGAGACTATTTTGAAGAAACTCAGCTATTTCTATTTCTTATGTCTTAGTACAAGGCTGCTTAAAGTAAGTACACGAATACTTAATTAGTTGGGTGCGAAGTTGTTGATCTCTAAGATCTTGCTCATTTATGGTCTTGTGTTCTGCCTTGCAGGCTGTTGATCTTAGAAGTTCTGAAATGTTGAGCCCTTCCAGTAAGAAGGTACTTTAATACAATAACTCAAAAGTCATCCTGAATTATGACCAAATTCACATTCATTACTTGATAGTACACGAAAATAACGGGTTTGGGTTGGGGTTTTTGGAGCCTAGTTGAATTTGGGTTGACTCTATAACCCATTCAGATAATTGGGTTGAATTTGGGTTTTGGTTGGGTGCATCCATTTTCAACATGTTAAACTTGCTTATATAGTTATATTAGGTTATTTTAGTGATATATTGTGTATATGTTTTGTGACCCATGTCATTGAAGATAATTTAGGCTATATTTGGTTATGTTAATTTAATAATTTGTTTGTACCAATTATAAATATGTCAAGTACTTATATTAGTATCAATTTTTGAAGTGTATTATTGACATGTTTGAAAATGACAAACTAAAGCAACATTCGTAGTGCCCTAGGGGCTCCCCCTAAGTAGGGTCCCCCCCCGGGAGAGGGGTGGATGTACGCAGCCTTCCCCCTTTACGGTGCTACCCTTAAGGGAGGTTGTTTCCGAGAATCCCCAACTTGAGGGGTGCAACACGAGGACTTCCCAGGAGGTCACCCATCTTGGTACTACTCTCGCCCAAGCATGCTTAACTTCGGAGTTTTAATGGGATCCAGTGCTTGTGTGTTGGTACCCTCTTAGGTGAAAATGACAAACTAGCATGTAACAAAATAAGTCACCCGTATAGAGATGGGTAATCCACAAGTTACCCATTTATAATTGTGTTGAGTAAGGTTGATAATTCCTAACCCATTTAATAAACAGGTTAGGTTTAGGTTGACTCCTTTCCTAAGACCCCTTGCATAAACGAAGATGAACACAACACGATACGACGCATTTGTCATTCCTAATATGATGTATGATTCGGTGTTATCAGGGCGGAGATGAGTCATCTTCAAGTATACTTTCTGAGATTTTCCACGTCTTAAAAACTGTGTCCAATGCGCATCATCTGCCACTGGCGCAAACGTGGTCCCCGTGTATCCAACAAGGCAAAGGTGGTTGTTGGCGTTCCGATGAAATTTCTCATTGCGTTTCAACGGTTGATTCTGCTTGCTATATTCAGGACCAACAAGTTTCCGATTTTCATAAGGCTTGCTCCGAGCACCACCTACTGATAGGACGGGGCGTTGTCGGAAAAGCATTTGTAACTAATGAACCATGTTTTGCCACCGATGTATCCGAATTTAGCAAGGGTGAATATCCTCTCTCTCACCATGCCAAGATGTTTGGACTTAGCGGTGCGCTAGCAATCCGAGTTTTTAGCATCTACAGTGAGTCAACTGACTATGTACTGGAGTTCTTCATGCCGCGAGGTTTCCAAGACACTGGTCTATCTCTCCATAGTAGGATCTTGGAATCGTTATCCATGGTGATTCTACAACATTGTCATGATTTGCAATTTATTAAACACGGAAACATCCACCAGAAAAGTTCGTTTTTGGGGAAGGAAATGTCATTTTCTTTGAATTGGGAACTTAAGGAAGAAGCCAACTTGGAGACTTCAGATTCGAAATTTCACAGTGAAGGAGGCACATCTTGGATTTCCCACGTGATGGATTCTAGGGGAAAGGGTAAAGACGTCGCGATATCATTGGATTTTGCAGAGGATGAAGTGGGAAAAGAATTCAAAGACGTTCTTGGAGGTTGTTTTGATTCATCGTCTGGAGGTCGAGTTCCTATAGGGATTCGAAGAGCAGGTGAAAAGAGGAGTAATAAGACACAGAAGAGTATCAGTTTACAAGTACTTAGGCAATATTTTGCTGGTAGCCTAAAAGATGCGGCGAAAAGCATTGGCGGTATGATCATTGTATTTAAAATCTTTCTGTTTATAATTTTTGGTTCTTCTCCGCTCGAAAATCTGTTTCTTTGTTCAGTTCTAAAATAAATTCAATCACGATAGTTAATAACGGAATATCTCATGGCTAATGTTTATGTTGACATACCAAGAATCATCCTAGAACCTTACTCTGCAATGTTTCTGCTGAATCTTCATGGCCTCACCTATTTTGAACTCCTTTGCATCAAAATTTTACTGTGAAATTCATTTACGTCGGTTAGATTCCAAAATACTATTAGGAATAGCTCTTGCAAGCCGGCTCGTTTAGCAAAATGAGTTGAACCTAGGCTTCTAAAGCTTGAAATCATGGGATCACAAGCCTAAACGAGCCTCTGTGAATGTAATTTGTTAGCTTCAAAAATGTCCAATCAAGTCAAGCTCAAGCTTGAATAAATTGTGTTCAAGTTAAATATTAGCTTGAAACTCATTAACCTAGCTTCGAGCTCATCCAAACTAAGTCGAGCTTGAACTTGTAGTTCTTAAGCTTGGTGAGTTTCGAGCCAAGCCCAGGTAAGTTAAATATTGAGAAGCCAAGCTTCAAGTTTGATGAGCTTGGGCTGGGCTTGGTTCGGCTCATATACCCCAATACTAATCTTGTACCATGGATCCCATTACACATAATTGCATGAATGTTTGATCATCCACTGCGGTAAGGGACACATTGAGAGTATCGAGTGCTTAGATCGATGTTGCTGACTGGACCTTTAGAAAACGGCTTAAGGCCTGTTTGATATCATTTTTGTTTCCAGTTTTTGTTGTTTGAGGAATCCAAAAATGGGTTCTACGGCGTCGTTTTCTATTTCTAGTTTTTAGTTTTGAGAAACTAAAACTTGAGGATTGAAATGATATTTTTCTTATTTTTGACTTTTTTTTTTAGTTTTCAGATCAAAAATCAACGTTTCTAGAACCTAGTTCTTACTTTCTTAAAAAACCAAAAACTAGGAATGGAAAACCATACCAAACAGATTTTGAAGTTTATTTTTATTGATTTCTGGTTTTTGGTTAACACGAAAGAAAAAACAAAGAAAAGTAGTTTCCAAAACCCTATTTTTGATTTCTCGAAAGTCAAAAACAGAAAACATTCTTGGAATGTTATAGGTTGTGGCGGTGGTTGTTGCTATTGTTTTTCCATTTCTTACTAAGATTTTTCAACATGCAGTTTGCCCCACTACTCTAAAAAGGATATGTAGGCAACATGGGATTGACCGATGGCCATCTCGGAAAATCAAGAAGGTAGGCCACTCTTTAAAGAAACTTCAACGAGTGATTGATTCGGTTCATGGTGCTCAAGGTACCATTCAACTCTCCTCTTTCTATGCCAACTTCCCTGAACTTGGTACTCCAAGTTTACAGAAGACTGATGACGCTTCTTTTACGCGGTTAACTGATCAATCGACACAATTTAATACCACTCCAAAGTCCCCTTCTACCTCTTCTAGCCAAACTTCGACTTCTAGCCATTCTTTTTCAACTGGGGCAAAAACATCGTCTCCTATAGACGCCAATGCCTCGGTTATTGCAGACGCTTCAAGTAACAAGTCTCATCCTTTACCTGAAAATTTGCCTCCATTACCGAGAAACAACAGCTTCTTGTTTTCAGACGGGAGTTCTTTTAAAGTTAAAGTGACATTTGGAGACGAAAAAATACGTTTCAGTATTTCACAGTACACGGGTTTGAGACACTTGCAACAAGAGATTTCCAAGCGTTTCAGTATGGACGACTTGAGTGGAGTTGGTATAAAATATCTCGATGATGATGGGGAGTGGGTTCTTTTGACCTGTGATGCTGATCTTGAGGAGTGCATTGACATACATAAGTCACTGGGGACCCACACGATCAAGTTGTCAATTGGTCCAATTTCGAGCTTGGGTGGTTCGTTTGGTAGTAGTGCACAATCTCAATAGAGCAATGAGCTCTTATTCGACTCTGGCGCTTCAGAAATTAGTAAATTACCAGCGTATGTATTTTAGTTGCTACTTAAATTCTTGTCCAAAAGTGGGAACGATGAGAAGTTCTTCCGGAATCAGACTAGTTCAGTCATCACACTGAAGCCCTGTAATTCGAAGCCAGATTCTTTGAAAAAGTGAGAGTAAGGTTACATCTGTCAAATGCCTGCCCCCCTTTTATACAATCATGTTGTAGTTTACATTGTACAGATATATGATTTTACATGTATAAGTTATAGGATGGAGTACAATGGCGTACTTTGATCCACGTGACAAACCGCACATAGTTGGAAAGCGCTTAGATTGTTGTTTTTGTACACATATGAAGCCAAATAAGCTTTGAAATCAGGTTTTTTTTTTTTTTTTTCCCCCCGATTTTTTTGTAAATCTTAGTGCTTTTCAGGAAGAAGACCAAGATCATGAAATGGCTGATACATTCATAGTCTTTGCCATCAGGATTGGGTGCCACAAAGAGGTAGTTACTCTTTTTTCTCGGTGTTTGCTAGCTAAGTGTGGTTGGAGATTTGAAACTACGACTAGAGTTGGCAAAATCTGATATGACATGATAACACGACATGAAGATAATGGGTTTAGATTAGGGATTTTGATGACATATTGAACTTGGATTGACATGTTTAACCCATCTAAGTACTTGGGTTGAATTTGGGTTTGGATAGATCAACTTGGCTTTTACATGTTTAATTCATTTGTATAGATATGTCAAGTTATTTGAGTGGTATACTACTATATATATTGCTTGTACCTGCGTGAGATAAATTGAACTATGTTTAATCATGTTAATTTGATAATTTATTTTAACAATGATAAATGTGCCATCTAGGCTTTGCTAGTGTCAAGCGTCATAGCATATTTTTGACATATTTGTGAGTTGATGAAGTAGCATATAACCCTAAAAGTTGCCTACGTAATTAGACTGATAAACTGTTTATTAGTTGAGTTGGGTAAGGATTAAGGGTTTCCGACCAATTTAATAAATCTCAATATTGTTTTATCCCAAGGCCTCATTGACGCAATCGCTACATTCAATCTGTTGTTGAGAACTGTAATTGTGGCACTTGTTGAACTTTTTTGTAGGGAATGAAAGAGTTCGCATGCCAAAAAGGAAGAAAAGAAGGATGCATAAAAAAAAGTGATAATATATGTTCAAAAATAAAGCATCTCGAGCACCGACAATGAACCTTGATGTTACAGTAAGGTTGCTCCATTCTAATCTATGCGAGTCCCAGAAATGTCTTCACAAGATGGGGAGAAGGCCACAAACATTTCCCTTTTTCAACCCTGCTTTGGTGGAAGCCTCGATTGTTGAAGCTATTGTGCCAAATGATTTTGAAAGGCCGGTACGGATGCTCTGCCCCGTTCATCTATTGTGTTGTATTTAATGTGTACGATTTGATTTGCATTACGCGCACGAATACCAAGATAGGTATGTTATTAAATCCAAAATATGATTTATGAAGAATAAACAGCGGGTAATGTTATTGTGGGCAAAATTGTTATTGACAGGACAAGATCGTATTTTTCAATGCAATTTTGTGACTTTCATTATTTGTAAGTCACATCTGGCAATAACAGTTTTTGTCTAGGTAATAACAACTTCCTGAACATATCTGATAGCAAATGTGAGGAGATTTGCTAGAGTAGGGATGCATGTTAGAGACGAAGAGAGAGTAGATTTGATACGTGGGTCCCATATACGCACGCTCTTTCTGGCTTCAGCATCCACGATAGATTCGGCACGCTTCACAAGCCTCTCTGGGACCTCAATGAAAAATTTGTCGATTCTTTTCTCCTAATATAATTTCTTCGGTAGTCCACATCTCTGATTTGTTGTATGTCAAGAGTTTCTTTTGTAACGGGTTTTTCCATACTCGAGCGAGGCAATGGATGGGAAGCTAGTCTCTTGTTTTTGGTAGGAATAGTTTCCCATACCCAAATTTCTTTCTCGATGACTATTCCAGACGTTAGTATTAGGCGAAATACCCAAAATATGGGTTCGATTTAGATACCAAAAGAAATCTAAAAAACAAACAAGTAGACAAGAGACAGAACAAGAGAAACGAAGATACTAGTATTTATGTGGAAGACCCTCAAAGAGAGGGAAAAAACCGTGGGCGGAGGTAGAGAACTTTACTAGATCAAAAATGGAGTATTACAAGGTGTGTTTGTTTTTTTTTTTTTTCCCCGCTCCCTCCCTCTTACTCTGCTTTATGTTTTTCTCTTACTATATGAATAGAAGCTATAAAAGGTAACTATATAGCATCATAAAACAAAGAGAAACCCTAGAAAAGAAACGGATATAAGAACTTGATCCTCTGCTCCACCACATACCTATGCTTGGAATCTGGACAAAAAATTTGAGAGAGAATGCAACATGAAGAAATCCATTGTCTAAAGAGAGTCATCCTCTTGAATCTTCATTGGTCTTCCGTCGTTCTTGAGGCATGAATACTAAATACGGTGTTGTGATATGATAATGATGAATTGTTGTAGCAGTTAAAATACCATCGAAGCTGAGACCTTAAGATAAGAAGTTCTAGGTATAAACCTCCTTAACTTCAACTTGCTTACCTAAAAACAAATAGAGTTATATAGAGTTGGATTCTAGTAAGTTGTTTTATATCCCAGTGTCTGTAGATTTTCGAATGTAATATTTTTTTTTCAAGGAAAATTATTATTTAGATACTTAGAGGTTTAAGAATTTATCACTTAGGTATTGTAATATTTTAACCTGTAAAATTAGATAACCTGAGAATCATGTGAATTTTTTTTTTTTGAAATCCTATGAATTTTTAGAGGAATTACTCACATGACATATAGTATTGTACATATATGTGCAATGTTTGCATTTTCTAGGAAAAATTTTGTTGAATTCCAACAATAAGTTACCGGACTTAGCTATTGGTATTTATATATTTTGTGAAAAGCATGTTACATGTTAGCATTTCTTGGCGGAAATCCAATTGATCCTAGGAAAAAATATACATATATTATCAGAATTATGTGTTACAAGTTAGCATTTTATTGCGAAAAGTTCTCAAATACTTATGTGATAAAATTTTTAAACCTCCATTTCATTTTATATGTGAAACTTTAGTATTCTAGACTTGGGTGACGTTATTTCCTTTTTTGAGCAGAAAGGGGACATTATTTTCGAATCCATAAATTATGTGATTTAATTTTTTGTTATCTTAAACCATAAATGTATTTGATTTTAAAGAAGCCTTTAAATGCATTGATTTATACTATCCTCTTTCTTACTGGTTGTTGTATTACGTATATCTTAAGGAGGATACAACATTTCCCTCAACAAGGATACTGTAACAGATAATTTTTTGACTACTTGAATGGCAGTGAAGTTATGCCTTACTCAGCCTAAAACACACATGAACATATACAAACGCAGTGAAATTAAACATAAGCGAATATAAACACGATGTATGATACTTAAGACACAAGGGACGACTTTTATTATTGAGCACTCTTTGAATTACAATGAAAAACCCTCACAAAGTACTCTCAAACCGTGCACAACCCTCAAATTTTACATAAGAACTGAATGAGTGCAAGTCTGGGCAAACCCCTTTTATAGCCAATTCCAGCAGTTTTCCATGATCTAATAGTGGGGTAACTGCCCGGGACACCCCAAAGGAGACCAGTTACCCGGTTAAAGGGCATGTCAAATTGCCAAGTTAGCTTCCTAACATTTATGCGACAGTTACTTGGTCAAGCTCCTGGTCAAGAACTCTGTTCAAACTCAGGGTCAAGGGTTTTTCCTTCAAAGCACCACATCCCATATGCTCAATAACCGTCAAGTCATGTGACCCGCACGTACCAGCCACCTTTCTGTATGCGCAAGGCTTCCCAAGGGTTCATGTGTCAGCAGACATGCGCCACGTTGTAAGAGCCGTGCCCAGACGAGGCACGTGCTTGCGTTCCCAGTGTCGCGCACGCTGTGAGTGCCACACCCGCTCGCTGCTAGTGCCTAGCGATGGCTGTTGCGTGTGTGCGATGCAAGCACACTCAGGTGCGCAGCGCAAGCTTGAGCATGAATGTGCCTTCCTGCACACCCTTTGCACATCCTTGTGCAAACCTACGCACTTGTGCAGCGCACCATGATAGCCCTTGCTCCCACCGCCATGGTGAACGCGCGTATGCGCAATGTCTGTGCACTGCCTGTTAGTGCTGCGCATTGCTTGCACAAGCCTTAAACCCATCCGTTGGTCAAGGCCTTAACCTAAGAGTGTCCATGAGCCCACTCTAAGTTAACGTCAACGCTCTGGCACACTCAAGGTCCGTCTTGAGTTGGTTCCATATTGCATTTAGGTGAAGGTTCGTTGCCACACTAGTGCAGCGCATCCAATCTTGTGCGCTTGGACTTAGCTTTCCATGTCTTGTCCTTGCTTGTGCACGTAATGCGCTTGACCTGCGTCCTGCGCATCGGTTTAGCGCTGTGCAACAAGTGAATGGCCCTCGGTCCGTCGATGCCATGCTTAGGCTCATTTTCGTTAGGTCTAGTTCATCCATACAAAGGATATGCACTGGGCGCATATACTTGTGTTCGATTGATGTCCATCTCGTATCGGCATAGTGCGTGCGTTGCACCTAGGCAAGGGTCCGTTTTTAACTATGCTACGCAACTAACGTGCGCGCGCTTGAGCATTATCATGCGCTTGACTAGTGATCCTTAACTAGGTCAATGCACTGCTTCAAGCGCGCATGCCCTCCTTGGATCATGCTTGTGTCAAGGTTCATCATGTCCTGTGTCGCAGCCACAACCTAGGCATTGGCATCCAAGCATGCAGTAGAGGTTTGTGCACCAAGTGTCTCTGTCAGCACAATGATCGGAGCGTGATGCTCCTAACGCCATGCATCACCCTATGCCCGACATCTCAATGTCAAGGGTCTTACAAACCTCTCCCACAAAAAGAACCTGACATCCTCGGCTGAAGTGTAAGTACCCCAAGAAACTAACTTAGGTCATCCGTTGCCTTAGTCGTTCATGGGCACCAGCGACATCCCTTCCAGTCATGCTTAACATTAGCCCAAGGTTCACGTGCAGCAACTAGGCTAATACAATTCTTCATGCACACAAGTCCGTTAGGTGCTTTGAGGTAGTCTTATTCGTCTTTTGGTTTTAACACATATTAGGTTACATACTAGTCCTTTAGTTGTACAATAAACACACATTTGATTCAAGGCTCATTGGAGATTAGGGTGTACTGAAGTTCATTAGACGCACCACTAACCACACATCCGACTGTCCATCAAAGCATATATAATCACCATATATAATCATCAAATAAAAGCGTGATAAACCATCATTGAAACAACATAATGAAAGCCACCAGAACAAAATTACATCAAAACCTCCAAAAAAGTGGAGCCCAACAATAAAACATAAACATAAATATACAAACATCAAGAAAACAGTGGCCCACCAGCCTGGTTAGATGACCAGCCACCTGCTCATCACCCGTAAACTGTTTTGTCCATCAACTTAAGAAAACTCATCCTCATATGTGATGGAGAAGGCTCATGGTCCTCATCGCCATCATCATCCTACTAAACAACGGCACTCAAGGGTTGTTTGTTAGGGCAATTCCTTGCAAAGTAAGGACCATTACATATAAAACAAGCGACTGACTTAGGGCCCTTTCCCTTGTCATTCCCATCTATTTTTACAGAAATTTTAATGTTATTAGGTTCAATGGCAAGACCCTTTCCAATTTTAAAGGACTTAAAGCTATTTTTTCTCCCTTCTTAAAGTGGTCCTTCCTATTAAAGTCATGACCAACATTAAAGTCCACTGAGGCTTTAGCCGTAGCAAAGGCAAAGGCAAGGTCTTGGACCTTTTGACGCCTTCGCTCCAACTGAGCCCAAGGTTTAAGACCGAAAATGAAATTAAACAGTTTGTCCTCATTCGTCATACCTTTAATTTCTAAAATTACCGAACTAAGCATTAGCATACTCACGAACGAAACTATTTACTTTGAGGTCCTTCAAGGACTCTAGGGCTAACCAAGAAGCATTACTTGGAAAGAATTGCTCACGGAGGTCTTTCTTCAAGGTCTCCCATGAACTGGTCACAGCACGCCCAGCGGCACGATCCTCCAACACATGGGTTCTCCACCACAACTTGGCATCACCCATCAAGTGCATGGACGTAACGACAACCTTGTCTTCCTCACGAACATGGGCAGCCATAAAATACCGTTCCATGTACCAAAGGGAGTTCTCTAAGGTCTTGGCATCACGTTCACCTTCAAAAACTTTCAGAATAGGGACTTTGATACCACCTTTGTCAAGTCTAAGGGCACTTACGCAGCACCGTAATTTCTTTTTGTAAACTTTCCACCATAGGGATGGAAGTTTCACCAATATGAGGTACGTTAGGAGAACTACTCCCGGCACCATTAGGACCCAACCTACGAAACAGATTAGTAGGAGGAGAAAGGGCTGGAGACGAGGTCCTTTGAGCAGTAGCTAGGGACTCAATCATCTCCTTAAGGGACCCAATATCGCTAGACAAAAACTTCTTCGCACCCAAAACCGTTCCTAGAGGAAGGTCATCAACATTATACTCGGAACCTAAAATCTCCTCAATTTGATTTAGACGATCATTAGTCTTAAGACATTTTCTAGGTTCTTACTGATTTTGAGTCATGGTAACAAGGTCACAATTAAACAACACAACAATCAAGCAACCGACACCAAAATTAACCACAAAGGGACTGGATTCAACAAAGCCCACACAAAATTCAAAACTTACAGGTCAACAACAACCCCAAAACATGCAAAAATAGGCAACCACGGGCACAATTTTACACAATTCAAGGCAACAAAAGCGACAGACCCACAATTTTGAAGTAAAGCACATCCAAAATTAACAGTAGAACAAGCCAACAAGTACCAGCCAAGGCCACAATACAAAAATTAGATCTTGACTAGAATTTCGAAATTAAAATTCGAATACAAGGGGCAAACCTGGTTTGGGACTCAGCCACGAAATTCAACAGCAAACATGCTGGTCTGGACAGCACTAGAACAGAGACTGGACAACACCTGTTTTCGGAACCTAAGAGCTATGATACCAAAACTTTCACAGATAATTCTTTGACTACTTGTGATGGCAATGAGGTTACGCCTCATTTAGCCTAAAACACACACAAACACATACAGACCCAGCGGAATTAAACATAAACGAACATAAACACGATGTATGGAACAATAGACACAAGGCACAACTATTATTATTGAGCACTCTTTGAATTACAATAGAAAACCCTCACAAAGTACTCTTAAACTGTGTACAACCCTCAAATTTTACATAAGAACTGAATGAATACAAGTATGGGCAGAACAACCCATTCTATAGCCAATTCCAGTAGTTTCCCATGATCTAGTAGTGGGGTAACTGCCCGGGACACCTAGCAGCACCTCATGACATTTGATTCTTCCATTTTCCCTTGAGGAGCGACCTATTTTTGGGAAATTACTAGGTCAAATTCCAGTCAAGCATGCCTTTGCAAGTTTTCCCACCTAAAGTAGAGCGGTTACCAGGTCAAAGGGCGTGTCAAAATGCCAGGTCAGCTTCCCTCCATTTCTGCGATAGTTAGTTGGTCAAGCTCCTGGTCAAGAACTTTGGTCAAACTCAAGGTCAAGGGTTTTTCCTTCAAAGCACCACGTCCTATATGCTCAATAACTGTCAAGTCACGTGACTTGCACATGCCAGGCACCTTTCCATATGTGCAAGGCTTCCCAAGTGTTCATGTGTCTTGGAGCAGACGTGCGCCACGTTGCACGCACCCAACGCCGTGCCCAGACAAGGCACGTGCTTGCTTTCCCAGTGTCGCATACACTGCGCGCACCCTGTGTGTTTCCAGCGCAACACCTGTAAGCTGCCATCGCCTGGAGCTGGCGGTTGCATGTGTGCGCTGCAAACACACTCAGGTACGCAACATGGCGCACTATGTGCGCAAGCTTGAGCATGCCATGCACCTTCTTGCAGTGTCTGTGCACTGCATGTTGGTGCTGCGCATTGCTTGCGCAAGCCTTAAACCCATTCGTTGGTCAAGGCCTTAACCTGAGAGTGTCCATGGGCCCACTCTAAGTTAACGTCAACGCTTCGGCACACTCAAGGTCTGTCTTGAGTTGGTGCCATATTGTGTTTAGGTAACGGATCTTGTCACCCTAGTGCAGCGCATCCAATTCTGTGCACTTGGACTTAGCTTTCCCCGCCTCGTCCTTGCTTGTGCACGTAATGCGCCTGACCTGCATCCCACACATCGGGTCAGCGCTATGCAAGAAGCGCATGGCCCTTGGTCCGTTGATGCCATGCTCAGGCTCATTTACATCAGGCTCGGTTCATTCATGCAAAGGATGTGCACTACGCGTATATACTTGTGCCTAATTGACGTTCGTCTCGTATCGGCACAGTGCAGGCATTGCAGCTAGTCAAGGGTCTGTTCTTAACAAGTGTTGCGCAACTAATGTGCACACGCTTGAGCATTATCATGCGCTTGATTAGTGGCTCTTAACTAGGTCAATGCGTTGCTCCAAGCGCGCATGCCCTCCCTAGGTCATGCTTGGGTGAAGGTTCGTCATGTCCCGTGTCGCCGCCAAAACCTAGGCGCTGACATCCAACCAAGCACTAGAGGTTTGCGCACCAAGTGACTATGTCGGCGCAATGATGGGAGCGTGATACGCCTAACGCTCTGTTCGTGGCATCTCAGTGTCAATGGTCTTACATATACCAACTATTGGTGGCATGGAGGGGGACGAGCTTGAGTGAATAGTGAATATATATTTTTTTTACTGAAGTATAGCTAATTTATTGAAGTGTGAGGGATAGAAAGAGGGGTGGGGTTACTTTATTTTTTTTTATTTTAAAATTTATTGTAAAAGCAATATTCCCTGCGCCCCAAGGGCTCCCACCTAAGTAGGGTCTAGGGGGAGGCTGTTTTCGAGAACTCTCAACCTGAGGGGTGCAACACAAGGACTTCCTAGGAGGTCACCGATCTTGGTACTACTCTCGCCCAAGCATGCTTAACTTCGAAGTTTTAATGAGATCCGATGCTTGCGTGTTGCCTCTTAGGTTTTAATTTTAAAATTTATTATATTTAAAAAAATATTAAAATTTTAAATTATTTATGTAAGATAGTTTTAATATATAAATTTTTTTTTTAACAATTTATCAATTAGATATTCTTTAATTTTTTGTTGAAGACATCAAAATAAATTGTATACATTATTGTTATTATTTACTATATTTAATATAGTGAATAATAACGATAATATATACATGCCATTTTATCATTTAGATAGATGACGTGGCAATCAAAAAGATGACATATCTAATATTATAATAAAATTAATGTACTTTCTTAGTAAGAATGTATAAAAGTCGAGCTCGAGCTCATCATGCTCAAGGCCCAGCTCCCCAACATTTAGCTTGGCTCGACAAAAATTTAATGAGTACCTAAATGATGTAATGACTTGTATATATTATCGATATTATTTATTATATTAAATATAGTGAATAATGACGATAATATATATAAATTATTTTGATGTTTTCAACACAAATTTAACAAATACCTAATTGATAAATTGTTAAAAAATAAATTTATATACTAAAACTATTTTATATAAATAGTTTAAAATTTTAATAATTTTTTAAATACAATAAATTTTAAAATTAAAAAAATAAAGTAACCCCAACTCTTTCTCTATCCCTCACACCTAAATAAATTAGTTGTGTTTCTGTAAAAAAAAAAAAAAAATACTATTAATTGTAACAACGTACATTGATAAATGAGCAGTAAAACGTGCCAGTTTGATAACTATTTTTCAAAACATGCTATTTTGGTAAATTTTTTACAAAATTGTGCCTCTTTGGTAAATTACTCGTGGATCCAGTGCTGTGGTCCAGCAGCACTGGTAAGAGAGAGAGAGAAAGAGGGGTTTTTTTTTAATTTAAAAATTATAAAACTTTTGAAATTCATATAAAATAATTTTAAATTTAAGTTATTTATGTAAAATAATTTTAATATATAAATTTATATTTTGACTATTTGTTAATTAAATATTTGTTAAATTTTTGTTGTCATTTGATGTTTTTAACAAAAATTTAACGGGTAGCTAAATAATAATGTGACATTTTATCATTTAATATATATAAATTTGTATTTTGATTATTTATTAATTAGATGTCCGTTAAAATTCTTGTTATCATTTGATGTTTTGAACAAAAATTTAACATATATCTAATTAATAAATAGTCAAAATATAAATTTATATATTAAAATTATATAAATAACTTAAATTTAAAAATTATTTTATATAAATTTAAAAAATTTCATAATTTTTAAAACAATTAAAAAATTAAACGCTCTGTCTCCCTCTCTCATCGTTGCTACCAGTGCTGTGCTTTGCCCACAGCACTGGATCTACACCCTATTTTTCTTGCCTTTATTAAGAAAGGTAAAACTGTCAAGAGCTCGTTCATCTTAGATACAAATGACCCTGATCTAATTTAAACTTAATCGTGACCTAATTGTTAAAAATCCCATCGTCAACTTAACATTAACTAGTCGACGATTGAATTTATACAATGTAAATCGTAAACAATGACTAAATTGACACAATTGAATTACAAGGATTGAAGTGACAAGATGGACAAAATTTAGAGACTACAACATAAATGGCCCTGTAAAATTTACACTAGCCATATTTTCCTTTTGATAATTAGCAACAAAATCATAATATAATATAGGCAACTTGTATAAATGAGACCTAAGTCAACCGGGTATAAAAGCGGAGGTCAAAAGGAGACAAAAATACAACATCCCAGTCCAAGAAAACAGGATTACAAAAGATCTGCAGACGAAACCAACAGGCATTGGATGACTATATATAGCTATGTTGTTAAACCTGACAAACGACAGCATGTTAGCATTCTACTGATCAATATATGTATGTGACTATAGAAGGGTTACCTACATAATTCTATGACATTTTTATTCTTACTAGGAGTAGGGAGAAGGGATTTGAATAACTGAAAAAAATGAACTATTTCAAAAGTTTAAACTGTTCAGTAAAGACTTATGAATTGTTATGTACTCTAACATACTCTCTTACAAAAATCCACATTGAGCTTACAACGTAAATAATGCAATATCCTACTGCATGCTTTGCGCTTGAATAAGCCCAGTTCGAATAAGGGATCCTCAACTCGTCTTTGATAAGAACCCACTAAGGGCTCATTATGAGCTCGTTGGTAGTTCATCAAAAACTCTAGTGGCTCAATATTAGCTTAATAATAGATCGATGATGGTCCAGTAGCCCGGATAGCTTGGCTTTGATAGCAGCTCGACCCTATAGCAAGTTTTGCCCAACTTGGCTCGATTTGACTATTGCATCTAGTTGAACTAAGTATCAAGCATACTGATACTGTATCCAACCAAATTTGAAATTTCGATAAAGTTTCAGCTTCGATCTTATTGAGCTCGAGCTCAAACAAAAGGCAACTCAACTCAACTCGCCTCATCTCAACTCACCTCACCTGCACCTCTGTTCTTCTATCAGTGGAACAAAGGCATCATGATGTTTCTCCTCAATCTTCATACACCTATGCAACTCCTCAACGGCCAAGCTGCACCTCCCATTAGCCAATGGGTTCGAGGAATCTCCGGCCACAAACTTGACCGCCAAGTCATCAATACGAACCACACTGCACCCAGCCACCACCTTCACTCCCCTCTCCTTCACGAGTCGCCTCGTCTTAGCAGCATCTGCCCATGACCCACCAGCAGCATGCATACGTGAACCCAGTAGGTACCCAGAAGGAGTAAATGGCTCAAGCTCGAGCAGAATCGAGAGAGCTCCTTGACCAATCTCTGTATTCACATATCTACTACAGCCATTAAGCAGCGCACCCCACATACTCACCTCGTCCTGAAAAGACTCGGGAACTATTTCAATTAGCTCAGCAGCATTCTCAAGCTTCCCGGCTCGACTTAACATGTCAACCAAACACGCGTAATGTTCCACTCCCGGTTCAATACTGAGACCCTCAACCATCTCTTTGAAGAAAGCGAGTCCCGATGAAACTAAACCGCCATGGCTACATGCAGATAACAAAGAAAGAGCCGTTATTTCATTTGGGTTCAGACCGTTCTGTTTCATTTCTAATACTAAATCCAACGCATCCCTTGCTCGACCATTCATCCCATATGATGCTATCATAGTACTCCACGACACGGCATTTTTCTCTCTCATATGATTAAATACTTTTTCTGATTCTTCTACTGCCCCACATTTTGAGTACATGTCGATTATCGCAGTTCCTACCGTGATCTCAGCAACAAAGCCTCTTCTAATGGCAATGCCATGTGCACATTTTGATCTTCTTAGTTCGGCTGTGACTTCACAAGCTTTAATGAGATTTAACATGATAACTGCGTTTAGTGTCTCCTCGCTATGGATCATCTCTCTAAAAATACTAATTGCTTCGTCTGGCATGCCACATTGCGTAAATCCCCCAATCATCACACCCCATGAAACTATGCTCCTTGATGTCATCCGGCTAAACAATCTCCAAGCCAGCTCAATTCCCTGGCAGGCTGCATAAGCATCGATCAAAGGGCTTAGCACCAGCTCATTCGATTCATACCCATATTGGATTATCCGGTTGTGAATCAACTTACAATCGATCAGCTTGCATAACTCCTTGCAAATCTGAAGAAGATTTACAAGAATCACCTCATTCATCGCAACTCCTTCTTTTGCCATACGATTCAACAACCACAGAGCTTCAGAATGCATCCGATTATGAACCAAACCCGATAAGATCGAACCCCATGACACAACATTTTTGAAACCCGTCTCATTGAAGACCCGAATGGCAGAACCCGAATCCTTGCATCTCGAATACAAATCGATTAACGAATTCTGAACAAACACATCACCATCAAGCCCTCTAGAAATCACACATCCATGAATGCACCTCCCCATATCCAAATCCCTCAAATTACAACAAGCTTTAACAACACTCACCAAAATCACCCCATCAGGCTCAAACATCATCTCTTTAAACAAATTTAACGCCAAGAAATCCTCTTTATTCCACACATAACCCGCAATCAAAGTACTCCAAGATACCAAATCTCTCTCAGACATTTCATCGAACACCTTGCACACGAACTCCAACCCACAAAAACTATACATACTCATCAAAGAATTCTGCACAGAAACCGAAACCGAGAACCCAAATTTAACCACAAATCCATGAAATTCCATCCCCAAATCAAAATACCCAAGATTTCTATAAGATTGAGCTGCAAGAACTAGGGTTGAAACATTGGGTTGAAACCCCCAATTTCTAGCTTGCACAAAAAAATAAAGCCCAGATTGAAGATTACCCTTTACAAATTGGCCATGGATCATGATGTTCCAAGACACAGAATCCTTGCAATTCATGGATTTGAAGAGAGAGAAAGCTGAATCTATGGCTCCCCATTTGAAGTAGAAGTCCAAGATGGAGTTTTGAATTGAAGTGAAGGATGTGTACCTGTACAATGTAAATTAATGAACAAAAGAATATAAAATCAATCTTTAATCTTCATCCATCTGCTTAAATTTTTAAGAAAGCTGACATGATATTAGAGGCCAACTCCTTCACTTTCAATATTAACACAATTTAAACACGAATATGAAAAGGGTTTGTACAATATCTATGCTTTAAACCTAATGACATTTGCGTTAGGAGGCACATTAAAGTATAAAACTAATCTTGAACTTTCTCCTACCAGATTAAACTTTTGGAACAGTTAGTTCCTCGACACCAAGGACTAAGGGTGTTCCCTCGTATATTTATTATAAATGATTACAAGCTTACATAAATACCAGACCAAGCACATCAAACTTTTATACATATATTATCATGACCACCTACAAATATAGTGGAGCAGTACCCTTGTTTGAAGGAGCAGGCATGGACGGATTCTCCGAGGGTGAAGGAGATTTGGGAGCAGGATTTGATGATAGAAGAGAGAATTGAAGATGAATTTGTGAGCTGATGATCCCCAGATCGTCGAATTTGAAGGTAGTGAGAAATTGCTTGGTGAAATTGCTCATTCGATAAGTGTTCTCTTATCTTCGCAGTTGAACTGAGTGACTTTGCAGCGCTTTGCAAACGCATTCTTGAGGCACCATACGTATGTAGTGGCCGTTAGTGTAAAAAAAAAAAGGCTTTTAAGTGTTCAAAAAAAAAAAAAAAAAAAAAAATCACAAATGTTATTAACTTTGTTGAAATCATTCCTTAGTGTTTCTTTTTTATTTAAAATATATTTTAATATTTTTAAATTTATTAAAATTGATCGCTCGTCTTTTCATTTATTTAAAATAGTCCAAAATATTTTATTTCACGTTATAAAAATGAGGGACCAATCTTAACCCCCAAAAAAGCTAATAGACCAATTTAAACAAATTTAAAAATATGAAAGAAAAATGGTGTAAATAACACGTATAAAATCTTGTATCACTTTATAAAGTTATTCATTCCTTTCTTATCTGATTGGTATGTTGTTTAAATTATAGTTTTTTTTTTTTTTCTTTTGTTTGAATAGTCTTTAATTTTTGTGAGTTTTTTTAAAAATAATCTCTTATGTTTTATTTGGGATAGAATTGGTTCCTCATCTAGCGATTAAAATTATGTAAAAATAAAAAGATAAAAGACCATTTTTGTCAAAAAAATAAAATGTTAGGGATTCTTTTCAACAAGAAACTATTGACCATATGATTTTCTTTTGCTCGGCGACTCGAGCGACATGGTTTGCTTCTTGTGTGGGGATTGTTATAAGTGATATTGGATTTTATGGTTTTAATAGGTAGTGGATCATGTTATGCTTTGATTTTTCATCCTCATCGTGTATTTGGGAAAGAGTTGCATTTATTTGTTGGTGGATTTGAAAGGGAAGGAACTCCTATATCTTTAAGAATATGATACAGATCAAAAGTCGATCAGACCCTTAGCTTATCAAATACTTTAATTTATATTGATAATTCTCTTAGAAAGGAGGATTTTATATAGATATTATGAGAGAAAAGAAGGAAAAGTAGAAAAAGATAGAAAGGGGGGAGAATTAGAGAGAAATTAGGGGGAGAGAGAGTGTTTAACATATTGATAATCATGCTTCTCTTTTACATTTAACTCTCTATATATAGAGTTAGGTAGGGCCGGCAATATTTAACACGACACGATAACACGACACGTACACGATACAAAGTTAGAGGGTTCGGGTTGAGGGTTTTAGTGTCGGGTTGAATTTGGGTTGACACGTTTAGCCCGTTTAGGTAAATGGGTTGAAATTGGTTTTAGGTCGTGTCAACCTGTTTCCAACACAACTAATTGCAAGTTTACGTGGGTCGTGTTCATAGCGGGTTGAACCCATTTACCGTTTATATATGGAAATAATTAGTTTCAATTTAGTTATTTTATATAATTACAACAATTAGTCATATCACATATTTTTATTAGCCGCCCTAGTTTTTTTTTTCCTTGTCAATTAGCCACCCTAGTAATAGTACTAGTTACTATAGGCTATGATGGAGAAGGAGCAAATCTTGAGTTTCTTTCCATTTTGAAGCAAAAGCAAACCGAGATAGGTGACTCTTGAAGTGACTCTTCAACTTTTTTATTTTTATTTAATTTGCTCCTATTTATGTTTCCTCTTGTTGTGATTTAGGTTGATGTACTTGGAGCAATTGGCATTACATGATTTCGATTATACATCGTTGCTATTTCATGGTTTATTTTCATTAATTATAATATATATATGATATAAATATATGCTTTTGGCATGTTATCAGGTTGGTGGGATGACGGGTTGGTGGGTTGACAAGTGACCCGATAATGACCGTTTAATTAAGTGGGTAAGGGTCGTGTTAGGGTTGGGGTTACTCAACCCGTATAATAAACAGGTCGTGTTCATGTTGACCCTTTTACTAGAGCCTTTATGTATGACACGACACGAACCCGATCCGACACGACACATTTGCCACCCCTAGAGTTAGGGAGGGGTATTATTACAATTAAAAACCTAGCTTATTTTTATTTATACCTATATTAGTCCTCACTTAACTACTATATTTTATACTGTATCAATACCTTTCCCTTTTAAAGATCCTCGTTCTCAAGAATTAAGATATTGATACCTAAATTATTAACCCTCCGGAGTCAAATACTAAAATTACAGAAACTAAAATATTTAAGTAAAAATGGGGGCAAAATGGTAATTATAATATCTAAATTCCAAACCCATTTTCCCCTTCTTCGTCGTCCCTTCTAGTAACCCACCCGAAACCTTAACTGCCATGAACCACCCCGGCTCCCACGAATCCGGCCAACAACTGGACATTGACCACAGCGACGGTGGTTTGGCCTTGTTCTTCTGCCAAGCACGGTGTTGATGGAGCTGATTCCTGGTCTCTATAGTCTCGTCGACTCCGATCTTCTTGTTGCTGTCGTGGTGCTCGGTCGGCAACGGTGATTCCGGCTTCCGGTCATTGTTCTTCCCCTGGTGTTGGATGTGTGCTTTGTCGGAGTTCCGGTGGTCGACGTCCCCGTCGATGTCCTCGTTGTTCGTGTCATTTTCGCTGCCGGTGGTCAGAACTTGCTCCGGAGCTTCATCTACCTCGACACTTCTTCAGTAAGTCTCAAATTGTTCCTTGATTTGATTTTCCAGAGAAGATAGCTCCTCTTTTACCCGATTTCCCATATCTCCGATTTTGTTTTCTATTTTGTCAAGGATCTTCTATATACTATCAAGTGTTACTCTTGATGGATTAATTTGGACCTCCATTGATGAATACTGAGTATAGATTCAGGATTTCAGACCAATTTCAGCATCCACAGTCAGAAGATTGTGAGCTCTGATGCCATTGATACGGACCAAAACCCGATCAGACCCTCAACTCATCAAATACTTCAATTTATATTGATAATTCTCCTAAAAAGGAGGATTTACATAGATAGTATAAGAAAAAGGGGAGAAGTAGAAGATAGAAAGGGGCGAGAATTGGAGAGAAATTAGGGAGAGAGAAAGTGTTTAACACATTGATAATTCTACCTCTGTTCTACCTCTAACCCTCTCTTTATAGAGTTAGAGGAGGGTTATCACTGTAATTAAGAACCTAGCCTATAATTATTTATATTTAAATTATCTCTCACTTAACTACTATGTTTTATACTGTATAAGAATAAAGAGTTTGATCCCATCCAAGTACTCCTTCAAACAGATGAAATGGTGTCTCAATCTTCATCACTCCCAGTTACTCATCAAGGCAGAATCTTGCCTGCTCCCCTGCAACATGACCTCCAGCATCAGGCTGGTGTGGTGGTTCTCCTGCTTGAGTCCTCTAGTTGCAAAGGCTCTAGCATGTCGTTTGGA
This sequence comes from Simmondsia chinensis, assembly GCA_018398585.1. Lineage (NCBI taxonomy): Eukaryota > Viridiplantae > Streptophyta > Magnoliopsida > Caryophyllales > Simmondsiaceae > Simmondsia > Simmondsia chinensis. The sequence continues at coordinate 5,434,973 of JAGTTD010000017.1, read as the reverse complement.
ATTGGTAGACGGTAGTCTGATGTCATTTTCTACACGGATTGCTCCCAGGTTGCCAGGGGGCTGTGCCCAAATTCCATTCCAGCTTGGGAGATTGAAGCTGTTATCAATGACATTCGCTTTATCTTTGTTTTCTTGTAAATGGGTTCCTAGACCTAGGAATAGTTCGGCCCATTATGTCGTGAAATCTCATGCTAATAGTCGGCGCAGCCACTGCACTCCATTGTATCTAAACTTGCTTCTAATCTCAGTGTTTAATATTAGTTGCTTGCCTTCGGGCTTTATTCTGTTAAAAAAAAAAAAAAAAAACATTGGAGATCATTTTGAACAAAAGAAAAGATAAATGACTAATTTGAATAAATCTTACGAATATTAGGACCAACAATGTAAATGACTCGCTTTATTTATGAAGTTTTTATAATAATTGTTTCTTTAATATAGTATCATAGCCTTATTAATCAAAAAATTACGAGTCCGATTTACAACAACCTCTAATAGTAATATTAGGTCCCGTTCAGTGCTCGGAGTTGCAGTCTAGAATTCTAATTCTGTTGTTTGATTCACCTGTTTGAATTGGAATGACAATTCCACTTTTCAATTCTATAGAATTTGATTTTAATAGAAAATCACATATTCCAATGTATTGTGGTGGGGTTACAACAACAACAACAACAGTCCCAGTTCCTGAAGGACTCCCACGTGACCAGGGTCAGGGGGGTATACGCAGCCTTACCCCTTCAGAGTAAGACCCTCAAGAGAGGCTGTTTTGAGGGACCCCCAACCTGAAAGATATGAGGAGCGGAGAGCGAAGAAAGCATAAAGATCATAGAGATCAAAGAGGTTATGGAAATAATGAGATCATGAGAAGCATGTAGGCATGCAAGCATGTAGACATGTAAGCAATGAAGCATAGGAGCATAGCATCAAATATGAAAGGCAAAAGCAATCAAGCATCTAGAGGAGAGATTAAACATGCGACATAGAAAGAGAAAGACTTAAAAGTGAAAGACTTACACACAACCTAAATTTGAACTAAATCTCGAAATCACCTAACTTGTGATACGAATCTAACAATTTGAATTCAATCAAGCAAATCCAACAAGGAATCCATTAATTCACAACTCACAATCGCAATCCAAATGATCAAATCAGAAGTATATATTGGGTATATCTAGATCTTAATGTAAGTATCGTATCTACACCAAGGATCAACCTTGAGTCCCTTTCTGTTCGTTTTGGTAATGGACGAACTCACAAGGCACACCCAGGGGGATGTGCCTTGGTGCATGCTTTTCGCGGACGACATAGTCCTGGCGGGAGAAATCAGGGACGAGGTGAATGAGAAACTTGAACTTTGGAGGTTGGGCTTAGAATCGAAACGCTTAAGACTCAGTAGATCAAAGACCGAGTATATGGAACTCAAGTTCTGCATGTCTACCACGCCAAGCACAGAAGGCGTCAAGATTGGATCAGAGGGTATACAACAGAAAGCATGTTTCAAATACTTGGGTTCCATGGTGCAACAAGACGGAGAAGTGGACGTAGATGTCAACAATAGAATTAAAGTGGGATGGCATAAATGGAGGATGGCCTCCGCGGTACTATGCAATAGGAAATTCCCGTTAAAATTAAAAGGGTAAATACTACAAGGCAGTAGTTAGACAGGCTATGTCCTATGGGGCAGAGTGCTGGCCAGTCAAGTGTCATCACACGCAGAAGCAAAAGGCGGCGGAGATGAGGATGTTAAGATGGATGTGTGGGCACACAAAGAAAGACAAGATTAGAAATAACGTTATAAGAAGTAAATTGGGCGTCGCACCGATAGAGGATAAGTTGAGGGAACTTCTGCGATGGTTTGGGCATGTGAGGAGGAGGCCAATTGATGCCCCTGTCAAGAGATGCGAACAAACCCATATCACAGATGGGAAGAGAAGGAGAGGATGGCCAAAAAAGAGTTGGATGGAGACAATCTGACATGATCTTGCTTATTTTAAGCTAAATGAAGAGATGTCCCTGAATATAGCTCAATGAAGGGCTAGTATCGGTGTATCTGATATAGCAGTGTAGGAGCACCCAACAAGCATATAACAAGAGGCTTCCTATTTGCTTAGTGCTTATACGCAGTTGATGAGCAGCCCAGTGCTCCTAAGGCGGATGGGACATGAGGAAGAGGCAGGCTAAAGAAGAGGAGATTGGAGACTCACCCCTGCCTATGTAAGGAGATGTGAGCAACACATTTCTTAGACCGGAAGTGAGGAAGAGGCCGGCCAAATAGAATTAAAATTAAACATAAGAATAAAATTAAAAGAAAAGTAGAATTAGGTAGAGATAATTTGATTTATCGGGACCTTGCCGACTCCAACCTAAATGAAGACATGGCCCTAGTTTAGAGCTCAATGCAGGTTTAGGATAAGGGTAACTGATTTAGCGATTTAGGACATTTGTGCACCCGTAAGCCGTGGATATGACTGCGTGCATACACGCAGTACGGATGGTAGTTGGTCAATTAGGACTGTAAGCTGCTGATACCCTCATACTTTCTATATGTACTTACTTACTTCCTGTACTATCTCTCTCATTTCTCCATCTCCCTTTATCTCTTTCTTTCTCCTTCTCACTCTCTTCCTCTACCTTCTCTCTCTCTGCCTCTCTCTCTCTCTCTCTCTACTCCCTAGATGATCTACTTCTCCATATGTTTGCACTATATGTGTGAGTTGTATCACATGTAGTATCTCCCTCATACTTGCTTCATTGCTCCTACCTTTACCTTGAATGCTATGATCCTAGGCTCTCATGCATTCAAACATAAGTGCATGCTTACATGCTTATCGGATTATTGTAGTTGATTGTATGCCTACACGCTCACTTGCATACTTGCATACATGCGTCACATGATTGTTTTTAGGCTTTGCATGTTCTCCATGCAGGCTCTCCATAAATATCTACTACCAAGTTGGGGGTCCTCGGAAACAGTCTCTTGTTAAGGGCCCACCCTGATGGGGTAAGGCTGCCTACATCCTACCCCTCCCAAATCCTGCGCAAGCGGGAGCCCTTGTGGCACTGAGATTGTTGTTGTTGTTGTTGTATATAGAAAGAGAAAAGGGGATTGATAGAGAAGGAGAAGAGAGAAAGAAAAGACTCAAGCTCAACCGACATAATATCCTATTGTCACAAGACCTTATTTATATAAATAACTAATGGTCCTTAATTACCACTTAAGTAATCCTAATCAGGTAAAAATATCTTCGGCAGATGTGGCACCCTTGGTTGGACTGATGTGTCTGCCAACGGAATCGTGTCAATGCCCCTTGCGAACCAGCCCTTAGCTGGGGAAGCAATGTTGGAGGTCATACAAATACTCCCATGTAGCTTCCTCAAGAGATTGTCTTGTCCATTGCGCATGCACTTAAGCAGCCGCTTGCCAACGACGCTTGAAGCGTTTGTGGTCCAGCACTATCATCGGTTGAGGGGGAATGGCGGTGGTGGCCAGATGTTCGATAATGGGGGTGCTTGTGGTGGGAACAAACATGGCAACGCTTGAGAAGGAAAATTTGCATAGTGCGATGCGTTTGGATAGTGCTTGGGAAGTAAAGCTTGTAAGCTACAAGCCCAATGCAGTCCAAAATCTTGAAGGGACAGCAAAAATGGAGCAGAAGTTTATGAAAAATGTGATGCTCAGTACTCTCTTGGCAATATGTTTGTAACTGTAACCAAACATAGTCTCTTATTTCGAATTCCTAGTCGGTGCAATGGGCATTAGTGTGCTATGTCATGCAATTCTGCGCCCGATGTAAGTGGAACTGTAACTAGGCTATGGTATCTTTGCGTGCTAGGAGGTTGTGGTTGACAATATCAATAGCGGATTCCCCTACTAAATATGACATGTTCACAGGGGAAGGTTGATCATACAACAAATTGTATTGTGTAGTTCGAGTCGTGGAGTGGAATGAAGTGTTATACCGCCACTAGGCCACCCTTCATTCTCGAGGGTTGTATCTAGCCATACATCAGAGGTAAGTTTCGAGGTATCGATTCAGGACCTCTGTTTGCCCATTTGACTGAGGTTGGTAAGAAGAAGACATACCAAGATATGCTCCCAAACAAGTAAAGAGTTCTTGCCACAATGTGCCGATGAAGATTGGGTCCTTGTCACTAATGGGACTTCTAGGAATACCATGTAATTGATAGACCTTATCGAGATATAGTTAGGTTATCGTAAATGTGCTATAAGGGTGCCAGAGAGCTAAAAATGGTCGTACTTATTGAGTCAATCCACCACTACAAGATGACAGTGTATACCCAAATGATGATGGAAGTCCCTCGATGAAGTTTAAAGGCACACTGCTTCAAATAGTGGGAGGATTAAGAGGGGGTTTGAAGTAACCCCTGTTGGGCAACGGTTTCATACTTATTTTTTTGACAAGTAGGGCACTATTGCACGTATGTTCAAATATTTGAGTTAAGACGCTTCTAGTAAAACAGGTTTGTAACACACTGGTATGTGGCTTATACACCCGAATGTCCTCCTATGGTAGAATCATGAAGCCACAACAAAATGTTAGGAAGCAAAGCAGGAACAGTGCCCACCACTAGGCGCTTGTTGTGGTGTAGACAACAGCCATGCCATGAGTACTTCAGGTTGCTCCATGGGTGCACTTCCTTCTCCTGAATTATTTGATTCCAAGCATGATTCAAAGCAGAATCATGTACCTATGACCGTTGAAGCTCAGCGCAAAAGTTCGATGAAATTGAAGAGATTGCCATACATAGGACCTCAATGCCCAAGCAAGAGAGTGGTGGTGAGAGCTTGCTTGAGATGTTCGAAGGAATGGTTGGCTTGTTATTTCACATAAAAGCTTTTTTTTGGAGCAATGGGGTTAACGTTTGGGCAATAATTCCGTAAATAGCAATGAAGAGTCGGTATTATCCTAAAAGGCATAGAAACCGACACAACTACTTAAGATCTCTAGGATGGGTTCAATCCAAACATAGCTAGGACTTTTCGAAGATCAATCGACACACTTGAGACAAAATTCCCTAAATATTCAATTTGCTATGCGGAAAAGGAACATTTCGAGTGTTGAGCATAGAAATGATTGTTTTGGAGTATATGTAACACCAACTGAACACGATCAAGGTACACCTCCCACGTGGAGCTATAAAATAGGATATTATCGAAAAAGATGACGAAAAACGTGCGAAGCTGTAGTCAAAAAAATTTCGTTTATAACCCCTTGAAAAGTCAATGGAGCATTTGTTGATCCAAAAGGCATAACTGTAAATTTGAATTGACCCAAATGGGTTCGAAATGCTGTCTTGTGAACATCGGTGGGTGCCATTCGTATATGCTAATAACTTGGCTGGATATCAATTTTTGAAAAATATACGGCTCCATGTAATTCGTGTAAAAGCTCTTCCAAGATGGATATCGTAAACTTATCTTTTACTGTCATTTGATTCAATGCTCTGTAATCCACGCGTAACCTCCATGACCATCTCTCTTTTAAACCAGAACCACTAGGGATTTGAAGGGCAATGCACTATGTTGAATGACCTCGACTTGAAGCATTTGATGTCCTTTTGAAAAGTCGGGCATCGGCAGGGATGAAGATTGACTGGGTTGATGCCTTTTTTAAGGGGAATCTGATGATTAGTGGTCTGTATTGTCCTCAAATACATCAACATATGAGTCAAGGAGTGCTATGTTGAATGACCTCGACTTGAAGCATTTGATGTCCTTTCGAAAAGTCGGGCATCGGCAGGGATGAAGATTGACCTGGTTGATGCCTTTTTTAAGGGGAATCTGATGATTAGTGGTTTGTATTGTCCTCAAATACATCAACGTATGAGTCAAGGAGTGCTATCAGGTCAGTCAAGAGATTTGGTTCGTGGCCTACAGTAGTCGAGACACTGAAAAACTGAACTAGAGAATTTGTCACTTAATGTAAGAGGAAAGCGGAGCTCGGTTGATCAATAATCCGATTGAGTATGCTTCCCGAGACCTATAGGAACCTCACTGGTCGCAACCCGTGGATTAAAATATGCTTTCCATCAAGCGAAAGCGCCATAGTCAAATCCTTGAAATCCCAATGAACCTTTTCCAAAGTCCTAAGCCACCGGATGCCAAGGACCATATCATAACCTGACAAAGGAATAATAAGAAAATCTGAAATGAACTCGGCCTTATGCAAGTGCCAATGAAAGTCACGGCATACACCAACACATCAACTGTTTCCCATCCTTAACTATGACCGGAAGCCTCTTATTGTCATCAACCAAACAACTCAATTGTCGAGCCGTGTCCACATCTATGAAGTTGTGAGCGCTTCCACCATTGATCAAAATGTTGATAATTTTCTTACCATGGTAACACCAAACTTGGACAGTCTGACAATTACTGAGATCCTCGAGGCCATGAATGGAAATATGGGGGTCCAGATCAAGGTCTGGATCAATCGGTGGATCGGTTTCCTCACAATTGACCACTTCATCGTCAGCCTCAACTAAGAATAACTGCTCTCATTTTCTCATGGGACAATTATGACCTATCATGAATTTTTTATGGCAATAAAAGCAAAGATTCTTGGCTTGGTGCTTCTCAATTTCAGAGGGAGTCAAGCCATGTTGATGTTGGAAACGTATTTAAAAAAATTTCTCCTAAAGCGGGCGCAGTGGAAAACTAATTTAAAATTCTTAATTTTAAATCCAATGTCCTAATCTAATTAACCTATTTAATTAAACCTAGATCTTACTCAAATAGGCTCATAATATAACAATTAAAATATCGAATAAAATAAATATAAATATGGCACATAGAATAAACAAAATGAAAGAAATAACAAATTAAATATCAATTACTTAATTTTGACATATTTGAAGCGCAAGTCCAAACTCCGAAATTTGTAGATCTAAAATTGGAAGAAGGAACTTCTTGACACCTCAAAATCTTCTCGGTAGTGACCTCTATTCGCACCGGAGTGTGGGCTCTCAAAATGTTTAATTTAGAAAAAATTTCGGAACAAAATTTTTTCTTTGCATCTTTCCAAAAAACAATTTTTCAGAAATACTATGGTAAACATTAATTTTGAAAAACCTAAAACAATTTTAGATTTTTTGTCGTGGGAGAAAACTAGGTTCAAAACCTAAAACCAAAAACAAAACTTAAAAAAAAAAAACTAAAATCGCACACGGCAACCCTCGGTTTCAACTACCAATTATAGCAGCCTAGGGGTGTAAACGAACCAAACGGTCAATGAACTACTCGTGTTTAAAATTGATTAGAACTTGTTCATGTTCGTTTTTGAGGCTCGATAAGTTCGAGTGATACCGGAAATAAAGAGAATTGGAGGGAATGTTAGTTTTGGTAGTTAAGGGGAATATTTCCCATTCACTTTTATTGTTTAATTGTTTAATTTCCTTCTTGTTTGTTACATTTCTTGTTATGCATCTGACAATTTAGTTACATTGCTTTATGTGTGTTTTGAGGGTGATGTAACCCATATGAGTGTATTGAATATTGTCAAATTACTCAATGAAATACTTCTATCTTCTCCCTCAATTTCTCATTCTATCTTCTCCCTCATAATTCTATCTTTAATTAATATCAATTTTGGTATCCGGTATCATCGAGCAGGCTCGATAAGATTATCAAGCCGAGCTAGAATAGGGGGGTGTTCGGATTGTTAGTATTCATGAACAGCTCGATAAGGGCTTGATATGGGCACGATAAAGGCTCATTAAAGCGTTCGATAAGTGTTTATTAAAAGAGTAGTGCTATACGTCACGAGAAAATAGGGGACGAAAGCGCACGAGTGGACATAATCCAAAAAATATTTAAATATTTTATTTACCCTAATAGATCACTAAGAGAATGGTAGCTCAGATGGGGGATGGATGAGCCCAAAACGCGCGAGGCTTGGATTCGAATCCCTTCTTGTGGCTTTTTCGTGCCCCCTTTTTCGTGTTTTTTAGCCTTTTCGTTTTTTTTAGCCTTACTAAAAACTCGTTAATAATAGCCATAATTTTCAATGAATGTTGTATTTGAACCATATATGTATGAGATTATATATGGAGAGAGAGTATGATCTTTTTAAATTGGCTTTCTAATGTTAAAAAAAAAAAAAAATTTTTTTTAAATTAATAGTTTTAAGATCAATTAAAATCTTTTTAAATTTAGGAGATATCAATTTATAAACAAATTAATAATTATTAATTTACAAACTGTTTTTTAGTCTTTTTTGCTTAAAGGTCATATTATCTTTAATTACTTCTTAATGTTTTATGAATTCAATTTATTCCATAAGATGACTAAATTAATATTAAAGTATAGATTGATTGTTAAAACAAATTAAGTTGATTTGGCAAATTTAAATATTTTGAAAGCTTGTATGTTTAGTGGATTACATCTAATTGCTAAATATTAATTTGTACAATACTGAGCACATATGTAAATTACCAAAAGTTGAATTCGAAATGAATTCATTACACATAGGAGAAGTTATGATGAGAAATTATGATTTTTTCTTCTTGATTTCAAACATTGTCATTATTTAAAAGGATATTGAAATATTGTCAATCAAGTAAATACTTTAGTAATGTAAAGTGGTTAATCTAATAATAATAAAAATAGTGTTAAAAAAAAAAAAAGTTCAAAAAAGTGTCAAATCATAAAGATATGATATGCATTTTTGAATTATTAATTTATAAATATGTGAGACTCATAGTACAAAGAAAATATTTAAAATGTTTTATTTTATAATTTATTGAGGTTATTAATTTAGCACATTGATTTTAATTCAAAATTGGATAATTTTATTATTTAAAAGAGCTTATTATGTTATCAAATATTTATTTAAAAAAGTTCTATTATTTGTTGAAAATAATATTCGAATCAAATATTTTGCATATTATAAGTTCTAAAAATTACCATTGTGTAATATTTAAGTTTGATACTATTTGTGTGTGTGTGTGTTTTATACCTTATAAATAAGTATGTATTGATTGACGTACCTTATTATTATTTGTTTGAGAAAATACAACAAATATATTATTTATTGTAAGAATACTATTATATAATATTTGTCGGCATGTTTAATGCACTTATAAATATTGATATATTAATGAAATTATACTGACAAATATGGATATATAAATATGGATGTATTAATGAAATTATACAACAAATATATATATATATATTATCGAACAGAAGTATGTGTAGATATATGTGTGCGTGTGTGTACGTATGTATATAGTAGTGTTAAATTCATAGCAATTTTTATTGTTGCTAAGACGCCGTTGTTAAAAGTTTAAAAAAAGTAGGTCTTTGTTGTTCCTTCAATGATAAAAACTATCCTTCATTTAACACTCGATGTGTACAAATTTTGTACCTGTGAAATTTGATCCTAAGTGGCATCTTTTTTAATGCTCTATGAATATAAACAATAGACCAATCTGGTACCATTCTTCCAAATTTGATGAATTTTTTATCTTAATTTATTGAAATTTTTTCTTAAAACATTGACATAGTTTGTATATATTATTGTAATCATGCATTACATTGGCATATTTTATATAAAATTGGTCCGATTCTCACAAAACTTAATCACATTCCAGTATAGATTACCTAAGTGTAGAGGTGGCAAATGGGCCGGGTTGGGCTCGCTTAGGCTAAGCCCCGACCCGGTCACCAAGCGGGCTAGGCCTCGGGCCCCAAAAAAAATGGGGCCAGGTCCGGCCCAGCCCGGGCTAGTTTAAAAGAGCCGTTGGCAACAGCTCTTTTGAGGGGGAGCCGTTGCTGCCCCTCCAAATTAATAAAAAAAAATACATTTTTATCTATAAATATCCAACTCATTCATTTCACTTTCCTCACAAACAAATCTCTTATTCTCTCTTCTCTCTCTATACATTCATGTACTTCTACTTGCAATATTGTGCTATAAATTTCTAAAGTTCGTTGTTGACAAAGCGTGAGGCTCGTAGAATCTTGGTTAAGTTCGAATTTCATTGTTCGCTTGCTTCGGTAATTTTAGTATTGAAATTTTATTTGTTTCGCATTTTTATCTACTTAATTTCATAATTTTGCATTAATAGTTGTATTTTTAAAATACTAATCAGTAATACTATTATGGGGGCACTGGAAAATAGTCTCTCTTCAGGTTAACACCCTGAAGGGGGAAGGCGACGTACATCCGCCCCCTAGACCCTGTGTAGGCGGGAGCCCTTGAGGCACTGGGTATGTTCCTGTTCCTTAGTAATACTATCATGGCACACAACACATCATCATCTGGAGCCAGTCGTTCTAGTTCTACTGCTTCTCGACGACCACCTATAATACCTTAGAGGAGTAGAATTATCAAACTTAATACTGATGAACGAGCTTTTCTAGAATCAGGCCCATCACCGCCATACATTGACAGTATAGATTGGGACTTTGAACAATAGTCCTACAATGAGCTGAATATTCCTGACTCACAAAATGAAGAGGAACCCACACCCACCACAGAAATTCAGCCCCCAAGAACTAGTACTAGTACTACTAAGTGTAATACTAGTGGAGTATGGAAGCACTTTAATTTAGATAGGGATACTAATAAAGCATTTTGTAAATTATGCAACCCACCCAAGGCCTTTAGTCATCCACCCGGCAGTGGGACGTGCACATTAAGTAGACATATATTTAGGTCCCACCCCGAACAAGACCCAGAAAGAGCCCAACAACGGTTAGTACAGCAAGCGACCAATGCACTTGCTAAGTTTAAATTCTCCCAAGAAACTAATAAATGGGAGCTAGCTAGATACGTAATTGGGGCTCAAAAGCCTTTTAGCACCGGCGAAGACCCTAGATTCGTCAGGTGTCTCCAAACAGCGGTGAACCCCGCCATCGTAAGGATTCCTCGGAACACCTTAAAGCGGGACGTGTTTAAAGATAACTAAAGGATGAAAACTCAGGCCTTTGAACTTTTTAGGGTGAACACGAGCATGTTCTCGTTGACGTCCGACACTTGGAAGTCGAAACCTGGTGTGCCTTACTTATGCGTAACGGCACACTGGATCGATTCCTCCTTCGCCCTTCAAAAAAGATTAATCCATTTTGCAAATTTAGATTATCCCCACACTGTCGATATAATCAAGGGTGCAATTATGGAGGCAGTCCGCGGGTGGGGCATAGAGTGACGTATTTTTAGTATTATATTTAATAATGCTACCAATAACAATGCATCCGTTAAACAACTAATTAGGCATATGAGACCCATGTTAGGTGGGCGGTGTTTTCATCTACATTGCATTTGTCACATACTACATTTAATGGTTATGAATGGTCTAGATCTAATAAACGCTTCTCTTTCCACCTTAAGAGATGTAACAATAGCTATAAAATCATCCAGAACCAGAAAAAAAAAGATTTAGAACTCTATGTAGGACGCATGGCTTAGAGTACAAACAATTTAAATTAGACTCACCAACTAGGTGGTCCCTGACGGTAGATATGTTAGATCGCATTTTACCATTTAAGTATGTCTTGGTGGAATTTGTACAGGATATTCGTTCAGATTTAAGTGATTATAATCTGAACGATGTATACTAGGACATAATTGATGAAATTTGTAAATTTTTTACCATGTTTAGGGATAGTGCCAACTTTTTTTTTCGGGTTGCTTTTATCCATCCAACCATACCACATGCAATATCAAAATTGATTGATATTGTAAATTGGATGTCGGGTAATAAATCAAACCCCTTGTTAGCCACATCGATTGCGGCAATGAAAACAAAGTTTTGTAAATATTTTTTTGAACTACTCCTTTTATATTGTTTTGCAACTATTTTCGATCCTCGTTGTAAACGAAGGGGTTTGAACTCATTTGCCGAATATTTTTACGAAAAATTAGATCCGAATTTTAATACCATAGTTTTCATTGAGCAAGTCAATAGGGACCTACACACTTTATTTTTTCATTATTCCCGGAGATTATCATCTGATAATCCACAAGTTACTTCTACTACAGTAGGATCTTCCACATCTGGTGGAAATAGTTCACACATGTCATATGCGTAGAAGCTGTTGGACCAATTCACGCCCACAGAAGCTCCCACACCATGTGACAATTTAGATTACTATTTACAGACGCCAATGATCCAGTTCTTTGCGACACTGTCGAATCGGCAATTTGATATTTTAAAATGGTGATGTACAAATCAAACCCAATATCCCGTGCTTTCCACCATGGCACGTGATGTACTAATGTATCTGGTGTCTTCAGTAGCATCGGAGTATGCTTTTAGTCTTGGTGGCAGGTTGCTTGGAAAGAAGAGGCCAAAGCTATCACCGTCCGGCTTGGAGATGTCCGTGTGCTTAAAGGACTGGATGCACGCAGAGGCTAGGGAGCAAATCGACTTGAGGCTAGGGTTCATCGAGTGAGGATGAAGATGACCACACTACCGATACATCAGACCGCTGCACAACCCCCCAGTAGACTAATTTCGTATTGTTGTAACTGTACGTCTATATCTTGTTTTTATTTTATAATAAATATATTTGTACTTTCAAATAGTAGGATCCAACTGTTGTAGTTATATTTGTTACATTATTACCGTTATTTACTATTATTTATTATATATTTTATTTTATATCATATATTTTATCATTATTAATGATTCTGATGGATTGTACTTGTATCTTATATTATTCATCAATAAATTATAATAATGGTTGGGGGGGGGGGGGGGGGGGGGGAAGAATCGGGCCCAACCAAAATGGTTGGGGCCCAGGCCAGGCCCGGCCCGGCCCGGTATGGCAACCAGGCTCAGCCCGGCCCAGCCCCCTACAGTGGTGGACCTAGCAGGCCCGGACCTAGGCCTGGCCTGACTCGGCCTGTGGCCACCTCTACCTAAGCGATAAAAATTATACGTCATTGTATTTATTAAAACGTTAACATACCTATGCGATAAATGGTCAAACTTTGGGTTTGATGCAGCGCGTAAGTATGGGATTTGGGAACGGAAAGGTTTAATGGTCTTTCCTTTAGTTTTATTAAGAAAATAATAAAAATAAGAGGAAAAAAGTTGCTCAATTTCTCATAACCCAAGACAGAGAGAAAATCCTAGAAACTCTTGAAATTAAATCTGAAAACTAAATGAATAAAACTCTAACCATCCCCCTTTTTAAAATAGGGGAGCTTTCCTAACTATACTTAAAGTAATAGAAATTTTAAATTAAATCAATTATTAAGATCAATGGTTGCGATTGCAATCCGTGTGCTTAAAATCAACGGTTCAGATAGCAATCCATGTGCTCTTACTAAAATAAAAGGGATAAATATAAATTAAATCTCAAAACTAAAAACTAATCATATGAGAAATCGAACTATCCTTTGCTGCGTCTAGACCTTACCAGCCAACCACCAAGCTCGCCAAGATCAACTCGCTAGGCCTGTTATCCCGCCAAGCAATCTATCAATGGAGGCGAGGCTATATCATGATTTCCGGGTTGGAGAGAATACGTCGACGAATTTGTCGACATATCATATGTCAATTTCGCACAACCATATTCCTTCACACATGTACTCCATCTCGCCAAACTCCAAATCGCCAAGCTCACCGTTTGTGGTTTGTTGTTCTGGCTAGCCAAGACGTGTGGTGAACCTGTCATGACTCATTATAAATGTAATTCTTAACATTGATTCATTGTAATGAGTAGCTTGTACTTAGAATACTTGTAATAATATTCTTGGAATGAGTGTATAGGTTGTTACAACTTAAGTAAAGTTGTTATATTAGTTGTATTGGTTAAGTACATATACAGGTTGTATACTTGAATGCAATTAATGAAATAGAATAACAATTTCCTGATCTTTCTCTCTCTCTCGTCCCTGTTGCTCTGCAACCTCTCTTTTCTCTTCCCTTCCCTTCTTCTTCTTCTTCTTCTTCTTCTTCCCTTCCCCTTCCTCTTCTCTACCTGATTACAGCTTGAGTTTTGATGCATGAAGATGGATTCATGATGTTTGGTATCAGAGCAAGATCTTGAGTCCAAAATCCTTCCCTTACAAACCCTAGTCAGTTCACACTGGCTAAAGGCAAGAAACGTCCCACCATGGTGGAGATCGAGAACCAGGTGCAAAGTTTGGTACAGAAGTTCATGGAGTCACAACAATTTGCCCTAGAGGCAAGAAGATTGAACGAGGACAGGCATACTCAGCTGCTTGAGACACTACAGCAGAGTAACGCCCAATTGACCCAAAATAGCACCCAGATTTGGCTCTGTTGCAACAATTGGTGGTTAACTCTTCGAATCCTGCAGTACCCACGCGGAGCCAAGAGGCTGAGGCAAGAGTGCTTGAGTCATGAATCAACACGGGGCATGTCAATGCTGGAAAACCCCCCATACTAGGAGTCTGCCCTGACAATGGAGAGAATAGTCAATCGGGAGGCTTAGTTGGGGGTAAAAACTCAAAACCTAGGCCTAAAATTGATTTTCCATTCTTTAATGGCATTAACCCCTAGGAGCAAGGTTAGGAGGTGCCAGCGATACTTTTCCCTCTTTCAGACGGAAGAATCAGAAAAATTAGGAATGGCTGCAGTATCCTTAATTGATAAGACAGATGTGTGGTTAGATGGCCTTACAGCAGATAAAGGAGACATAGGGTGGGCAGAATTCTGTGAAGAACTTTATGACAGATTTGAAGGAAATGAAAACACTGATGTTGTGAGTCAATTTAATAAGCTGAAGCAAACCAGTTCTCTGCAAGAATATCAGGAAAGCTTTGAAGAGCTTCGCTCCTTAATGTTGACCACTGACAACTCATTTTCTGGAGGATATTTCATTTCTTCTTACATCTCTGGCTTGGAGAAAGAGATACAACTACTGGTTAAAGCCCTTAACCCCAAGTCCTTGTCAGAAGCTTTTATTAAAGCAAAGTTGTTCACCAAATCATCTGATGTAACCTTAGAAAAGGCAAAAAAAAAAAAACCTTTCAAAAACCCATAACTCTAAACCTAGTTTCTGCAACAACTCTTATTCGAAACCTCAACCACGTTTCGTAAAATCAACCTCAAATTGGACCAAATACCCTCCCAAAAGAAACCCAGAACTCTGCCACAAATGCAACCAAAAGTATTTCCCTGGTCACAAATGTGAAAACCAAACATTTCATAATCTTAAAGCTATGGAATTATTTGACCTTGACCCTGAATCAAAAAATGAGCATTCAGTGCCAACAATGGAGGAAGAGGCCATTGACACTTGTGATGAAATGGCTGAGGAAGTTTATGTCCATGCCTTGACTGGGACTGCATCCACTAACACTCTCAAGATCCTTGGGCATCTGCACAAGAGATCCATAGTCATTCTAGATCCATGCTTAGCAAGAGAAGTTGGGTTCACACTAGAGGACACATCACCTTTAGGCATTACAGTAGCCAATGGGCAGACTATGGTCAGCAAGCTGCAATGCCTAACTAAATGGCATATGCAAAATCAAGTGTTCTCCTATGATATACGACTAATGAAGATTAGGGGGTGTGACATGCTGTTTGGTGTTGATTGGATGAAATAGTATAGTCCCATATCCCTTGATTTCAACCAGCCCAAGCTCAGCTTTGTTAACGAAGGGAAAACAGGGGAGTCAAGAGGTATTTCTAACTCCAGATCACTGAAGCTCTTAGCTGGACAGAAGTTGCAAGGCCCATGCCATAAGAAAGAGGAATATTTCATGGCAACACTGATGCTGGTTCAAGGCTAAGGGGATCCTCAGGTACCTTCTTCTACCTTACCTCTTTCAGTTAGCACTCTTCTTGCTAAATATGATGTGGTTTTCCAAGAACCTAAGTCCCTACCACCCCAAAGATCCCATGACAATCACATACCACTTAAAAGTGATGCCAAACCTGTCAATATTAGACCCTATAGGTATCCATAGCTATAAAAGAATGAAATCGAGAAACAGGTCAAAGAAATTTTAGAATCCTTGATTATACAACCCAGTTGTTCCCTATTTGCCTCCCCTGTTCTTTCAGTTAAGAAAAAAAATATGGGTCCATGCTTTTTTGTTTTAACTACAGACAACTCAATGACCTTACAATTAAAAACAGATTTCCCATACCACATATAGATGACTTGTTGGATGAGCTCAAAGGAGCTTCCATCTTCTTTAAGCTATATTTGAGAGCTAGCTATTTCCAAGTTCGAGTACATCCACCAAACATCCCAAAAACAGCCTTTAGAACCCATCATGGCCATTTCGAATTTAGGGTCATGCCTTTTATCCTAACAAATGCACCAGCCACCTTCGAAGTCTTAATGAATGAACTATTTGCACCATTCCTAAGGAAATATGTCCTAGTTTTCTTTGATGATATACTCATTAATAGCAAATCCCTGGAATCCCATCTGATCCACCTTAAATCAGTACTCCAAACACTCAAAGACCATCAATTATTCGCCAAACAATTAAAATGCAGCTTTGCTCAGCAACAAATAGAATACCTAGGCCACATTATATCAGCTAAGGGGGTTGCTACTGATCCAGCCAAGGTAGAGGCTATGGTATCATGGCCCAGCCCGCGGAGTGTCAAGGAATTGAGATCATTCCTTGGTCTCACTGGCTACTACCTAAAATTTGTCCAGAATTATGGCTCTATTGATAAGCCTCTAATTGGCCAGTTGAAGAAGAATGGGTTTTCATGGACAACTGAGGCTGAAACCGCTTTCAAACAGCTGTAAATGGCTATGACCAGTGCCCTGGTCTTGACACTACCAGATTTTTCTCTACCCTTTGTGTTAGAGATAGATGCAAGTGATAAGGGAATGGGGGCTATTCTTATGCAGCAAAACAAGCCTCTAGCCTTCTTGAGCAAGGCCCTTGGACCCAAGAGTATGGGCCTCTCCACATATGAAAATGAATTTCTGGCAATACTGTTAGCAGTCTCTAAGTGGAGACACTAGTTGGAGGCGGATAGCTTTTTGATTAAAACTGACCACCAAGCATTAGAGTACCTCCTGGAGCAGAGAATAACTACCAGTGTGCAGAAAAAGGGCTTGTCTAAGCTCTTAGGTCTCCATTATACCATGGCATACAAGAAAGGGAAAGAAGATGTGGTGGCAGACGAACTTTTCATAAGAGCTGATGCATCTTGCCATGCCCTGACCACTACAATCCTTCACCCAACTTGGGTGAATGAAGTTGTGAAAATCTATGAAGGTGATGATTACTGCATTCGACTCTGCACTGCATTGTTGGTAGCACCAGATAATCAACCAGAGTTTACACTCAAAAATGGAGTGATTCGATTTCAAGGAAGAATATTGGTTGGACAAGGACATAATCTCAGGCAGGAATTGATTCAAGCTATCCACTCCTCTCCTCTTGTTGGCCATTATGGTACACATGCCACTCGCCAAAGGCTGAAGAAGTTGTTTTATTGGCCTCAACTGAGGTTGGATGTTAAAAGAATAGTATAGAACTGTGACATCTATCAATGTAGTAAAGCATAACATGTTACCTACCCAGGTTTATTACAACCACTAGACATTCCAACTCAGTGTTGGACACACATTGCAATGGACTTTATTGAGGGATTACCCCTTTCTGAAGGCCAAGATACTATTCTAGTTATGGTGGATAGATTAACTAAGTATGCTCATTTTGTTAGTCTATCCCATCCTTTTACTGCCACACATGTGGCTAGACTTTTCATGGACCATGTGTATAAATTACATGGTCTCCCTAACAACATTGTATCTGACAGGGACAAGGTGTTCCTAAGCCAATTTTGGCTAGAGCGCTTCCACGTCCTAGGCACTTCACTTCATTTAAGCTCCTCATACCATCCACAATCAGATGGTCAATCCGAAAGAGTAAAATAGTGCCTTGAAACTTATCTTAAATGCTTTTGTATGCAAAAGCCTAAGCGTTGGCACAAGTGGCTCACACTTGCCGAGTTTGGGTACAATACTAACTATCACAATAGCCTTCAGCTCACTCCTTTTTAGGCTCTCTATGGTTATGCACCTCCCCAACTTGACTTGGAGAATACTCCTGGTCCAACACTTTCCACAGCTGCTGTTGGTGAATGGCTAGCAATAAGATAGACTATGTTACAGCAGATGAGGCTCAACTTGAGCCAAGCACAAGCAAAAATGAAGTATTTTGCTGATAAACAAAGAACAGAGACGACCTTGCAGCCCGGAGACTGGGTATACTTGATGCTCCAGCCTTACAGACAGCCCTCTGCTGCAGTAAGGAAGCATCTAAAGCTGTCCTCAAAGTATTATGGACCATTTTTGGTCCTACAGCAGATTGTCCAAGTTGGTTACAAGCTTCAATTGCATGCTGACTGTCTCATCCACCCAGTATTGCACATCTCCTAGCTTAAAAGTAAGGTGGGAACTCAGATATTAGTTCAACCTAGCCTTCCCAAGACAACTGCTGCACAAGAGCTTAAAGTAGAACTAGAAAAGGTTCTAGCTAGGAGAATTGTACCACAACACAATGTTGCAGTAACTCAATGGCTGATTAAATGGTTCAATTTGGATGAATCAGAAGCAACTTGGGAAGATCACAGTGCTCTAGCTTCACAGTTTCCTGAATTTACCTCTAATCCTTGAGGTCAAGGATTTCAAGACGGGTGCAATGTCATGACTCGTTATAAATGTAATTCTTAGCATTGATTCATTGTAATGATTAGCTTGTACTTAGAATACTTGTAATAATATTCTTGCAATGAGTGTATAGGTTGTTACAACTTAAGTAAAGTTGTTATATTAGTTGTATTGCTTAAGTACATATACAGGTTGTATACTTGAATGCAATTAATGAAATAGAATAACAATTTTCTGATCTTTCTCTCTCTTGTCCCTGTTGCTCTACAACCTTTCTCTTCTCTTCCCTTCTTCTTCTTCTTCTTCTTCTTCTTCTTCTTCTTCTTCTTCCCTTCCCCTTCCTCTTCTCTACCTGATTACAGCTTGAGATCTGATGTATGAAGCTGGATTCATGACAGAACCTTGCCCTACCAAGGTGTGGAGTATCATCCTCCCCGGGCTGAAGAGAATTCAGCCACGAATTCGACATGGGCTCATTTGGACTACCCTCGCCAATGTGGGAGTCATGTTCGAAATCCTTATGCGCACTTTCTTGCGTCTGGTGCGGGCTCCAAGCAATGACCTTCGGATCTGCTCATGTTCAAATTATTTAACTCAATTTACACACAAACCCATACTCAAGATTGCTGGACTTGTTATGATTCCAGCTCAATTATTATATTATATTTAAATTTTAAGAATGTATATATAACTGTATAAAACATGACTACGTACATAAGATATCGATAATATATGAGTATAGTAATCATGTACCACATTTAGCTATTTTCGTCTAAATTTTGATGAATTATGATCAAAATGCTATGTACCTGATCAAGTTGGAGATTACCTAGATGACAAAAGTCAGGGCTGAGGCTTCGGATGTGGCTTTTGGGTATGCTTTTTGGTAGGGTTTAGGGTATTTCGTATGGGTTTCTATGATTATGTCTCTAGGTGTAGGGAGTCGATATTTTGGATTCGCTTTGGTGTTTCTTATTATTTTCCTTTTCCCACACTATGTTTGTGTTTCTTGAGTCTCTAAAATGCCAGCTTTTGCATCTTGAGTTTTCCTCCCTAATTATCGAAAAAAATCTAGATGACAAAATTTTAAAAACTTAAGAGTATTTTAATCATTGTATATACCTAAATGTTCGATTATCTACATGATAAATCATTCAAACCTCATATATCCAAATATATAAAATTATTTTATACAAACTTATTATATAATATATTTGTTAAAACATAATTAAGTAATAAATAATTATATTTATAATATTAAATATATATTATATGTTTTTATATGTAACATTGTATAGGTTTAGTAAAATAACAATTACTAAATATCAAATGTAATTATTCCAAACCTTTACATCACATGGGCTTTTGATTCTCTACCTTTTTTTTCTTTTTCTTATCAAAATGCTTCTTGTCAGATTTCTTGTCACATGAGCTTTTGCTTCTTTACTTTTTGGAAGCTCGTACATGCAACCTAAAGTATTTTTTCGTCATATTTCTTTTCCCTTCTGCCTATTTCCCGCTCAAATGTTCATTTTCAATTTATCATCTACAATGCTTAAAATTTCTCTCAAAAAACTTCACTTCAACTCCTTTGAACACCAACTTCAAATCTTAAAAATTATAATTTTTTTACTTCCTCATCAATCTGAGAGCAAAAATCAAAGATCAGAGTTTTAAAGTATTTAGGTAGGTATAATATTATAATTTTTATTTACTAATTTTATTAGTAAAGCAATATATTACTTAAAGAAAAGAAAATATATGATTTATTTTCTTTTCTATGGTTTTATTATTTATTATTACAATATGTAGTTCTAAAATGAAAAATTATTCACCAATACATAGTAATATTATAGCTCTACAAAGTTCATATGTAGATTTTGATATCCACTATTTGAAAAGAAATATATATGTACAGATTTTTTTGAAAAATATGTCATTAGTGTTCATTTAGTATATACTTATGTTAAATAATAATATGTAAAATATATAATATATGGATTTCTTATATTTTTCTGCTTTAATTTTTTATTATTATATTGTATTTCTAGGTTGAGAATTTGTTAACTTATATATGTAATATTATATTACTATATTGTTTATATGATTAGTTGTACCAAATTTTTTTCTGATCAAAAGTACCATTATGAATTTCAATATCTATTATTTCAAAAGAAATATAATATGTCGTAATTTTTGATAAATATCTTATTGTTTTTTACAGCATATATTGATGCTTAATATTATATTTGTATAATATGTTAAATAATTAATATACATTGACTTTCATTACATTTGTAGACTATTTTAGGGGAATTAAATGACTTTGAAAGGGCTTTAACATTTGTAGACTATTGTTTTTTTTCTTTTTCCCAAGCTTTAGTAAAATCTAATCAAGCTCGTTGATAAGCTCGGCTCGATAATTAGCTCGGTTTGTTAAAGAAAATGAGCTTGATTAGGCTTCAAAAAAATACGGAGCTCGTTTAGGCTCGATAATAAAATGAGGCTCGATAATAAAATGAGGCTCGATTGGGCTTGATTAGGGAAATGAAGCTCGATTAGCTCGGCTCGTTAAAAAGCTCGACTCGGCTTGTTAAAAAGCTCGACTCGGCTCGTTATGGTAAACTAACCGAGTCGGGCGGAGTATTGAACATAATAGTTCCTTATCAAACAGAGTTTGAACATAGGTTTAAAAGCTCGTTTAAAGCTCCGCTCGAACTCAAACTCGTTAACACTTATCAAACTCGACTTTGCACATGATGGTGCTCGGCTCGACTCGGCTCGTTTACACCCAACTTATATATATATATATATATATATATATATATATATATATATATATATATATATATATATATATAAGGGCACAATTCTTATGAGAAGATGATATTGTGAGAGGATTAAATCTTGACCGTCCGTTACAATGGACGGCCAAGATTTAAGGATCTTAATAGATTCAAAAAATAAATAAATAAAAATAAATATAAAAATACAATAATACCCCTCACCCTCTCTCCTTCTCCCTCCAACCTCCCCCCTCTCTCCTCCCCCTACCACCGCCACCAGCCAAGGTAGTGGCGGCGGCAGGGGAGGAGAGGGGGGAGGTGGGGGAGGGTTGGAGGGAGGAGGTGGAGAGAGAGGAGGGAGGTTGGGAGTGGTTTTTGGGGGGGGGGGGGGCGTGAGAGAAATTGGAGGCTGGGATGGTAGGCGGTAGGTCGGTAGGTGGCGGCGGGGGAGGAGAGAGAGAGGAAGGCGGTGGGGGAAGGGTTGGAAAGGAGGAGAAAGGGGGAAGGGGGTTGTATTTGGAGGCTAGGGTGGCCGGCAGCTGGAGCTCGACGGGCAGTGGGTGGTTGGCAACGGGTGGCGGATGAGAGAGAGGAAGGAGGGAAAAGTGGGAGAGAGGAGAATGAATATTATTGGTATTTTTTATTTTTTAAGGGGGTCATATTAAGATTTTTTAATCTTGGTCATCCATTAAGACAGACGGCCAAAATTTAATCATTTTACACTCTCACCCTTTCATAAGAATTGTACCATATATATATATATATATATATATATATGTGTGTGTGTGTGTGTGTGTGTGTGTGTGTGTGTAAGTGTGGGCCCCGCATGAGGCCCACCTTAATTTTTACTTGCGCTTGCCCAGCTCATCCCTGCTTAGGCGGGAGCTCTTGGAGGCACTGGGTTTGTTGTTGTTATTGCTTGCCCAGCGCATCAACATATACTCATTTTTTTTATTTATTTAAATTAATTTAAATTAAATTTTCATATATATGAAATTCATTTCATTAATATTATTTGATAAATTTAATTTATTCATTTTATGAACAAATAATTCATCTCATGAATTATGTTTAGCAAAATTAATTTAATCATCTCATGAACGAATAATTCATAACATGAATTTAGTTTAAATATTTTCATTCAGTGCTTAAGTTGAGGCTTGTAGAGGGACCCCAGGGACAATTTAACTCTAACTCCAAATGGGTCGAATCTGGTCATCATCGCATGATAATAATTGAGTACCATTGAATAAAACTTAATTTCACTAAATAAGTTTTACTGCACTCTAGATTTAAATATATTTACTCAAGAATTTTTCAATTAATCTTATTATTGTTATTGCAACAATTAACCCCTCTATTTGATATCCGTGAGCAAAAGCAACCCCAACTACTATCATTATTTTCCTTATCTCTATCACCGTAGTTCCCGACTAGCCCTTCTCGAATAATTTATAATACAAAAATAATTTTCGTGTTAATTCCAAATATCAAACATATGGAACACTTTGGCCAAAGATTCTAGAATGTATTTGTAAGTAAAATATCTATTCCCGCCGCACTTCATGCCATTGCCCAACGATGTAAGACCCTGTTATTTAGTTTTAACCTCATCATTTTGGGCATCAAAGCAATTAACATTCTATGCACGAGTTTGGACTATTTTCCATATTTAGAGTTATCGTCTTAATTAATTATTTCTGATAGCAATAAAGAAATAACTAATTCAGGTGATTATTCTCAGTGTTCAATCTTATTGAAAACACCAATATAATACTTTTGGATCTTTATCCACATGACCAAGACAAGTCATTGAAAATATCATATTATAGTCTTATCAAACAAGTTGCCCAAACTTTTCACCAACTGTAAACATACTTTAACAACATGTCACTAGTTTGATCTAAGTCTTTCCATGGTTCAATCTCATTGATTACTTAAACCAAACCTGACAGATCATCTTGGACAACGTCCATCTCAAGAAACATTTTAGAAAAACAATCACGCATGTTTGACTCGTAAAACATGAACAGATAATAAACAAATAAAACAATTTCATTTATTTAATATTTAAAACTAACTAATTGAATTTTTCTAGAACACCTATTTCAACAATTGACACCTAATCGACATTTTTAAGTGGGATGTAATAGTGTTTGAGCTTTGGGGCCGAGGGTGTTGTTATGGCTAGGTGGGGTGGGGGCTATATTTGTGGTGGTAGCCGAGCCCCGATGAGGGTCATTTTTTGGGGGTGACGTTCTGTGACAAATTCAACGCAAGCGCAATTTTTTTCTTGTAATTACCCAAAACCATGGCATCTTGAAGTGAGGCAGGCTTAAACATCTTAAACCATGGCATCTACTTACTAATAGCTCAAACGAGTTCAAAAACTCACTTAAAACACCCGTGTGCTTCAACTTAGCGAAATCGGCTAAGGGATCCTGTACGCAATCCAAAAATCAAGCTCGAATTTTGAAGAATATATATTCCACGGAATAGTTGCCCCAGGTGGCCATGAGCCTTCATAGGCATCAGGCTAAGCAAGGGCATCTCCTTCTAAAGCTAAATTGGTTAGCATAACCTTGGCATTTTCAGGAGTATCTAGTAACGCTCACAATGATACAACCAACTTTTGACATCATTTTCACTAAATTTTGGGATGTCAATTTTTGTTAAATGGGTAGGAAAATTATAGTTACCAATGTAGAGTTCCAAATTGAAGGTCTGAGGCTTGGCTGAAAGAGATCAATGAGGTGTGGCGTCCGATTGTGGTGTGCGTGGTCGACCTGAGGACAATCGTTCGTCTGTGGAAGCCCAGGGATAATTATGGTGGTGAACTCCCATTGGAGACCCAATTTAGACCATCAAAGCATTGACCATCTGTTGCACATCCTCCTTCGATCGAGTAAGACGCTCATCAATGGCGGTACAATGCTGATCAAGGGTGATAGCATTCACTCCTCCATTTCCCAAATTGAAGCTTGGGATTGGGTTTTTGGCACTGAAATCAAAGCTGAGGATTGTAGGCTCTGATGCCAAATGATATGAATCCAACAATCCGAATTCAATCAAGCAAATCCAACGAAGAATCCACCAAGTAACAACTCACGATCGCAATCCGAATGATGAAATCAAAAGTAATATTGGTATATCTATATTTCAATATAAGTATCGTATCTATACAAGTATAAGTGTAAAGAGTATAGCTAAGCATAAGAGATAAGGGATAGGGTATAGAAAGCGAAAAGGGGATTGGTAGAGAAGGAGAGGAGAGAGAGAAGAATCAAGTTCAATCAAGATAATCTCTTAATCTCATAAAACCTTATTTATATAGATAACCAATGGTCCCTAATTACCACTTAAGCAATCCTAATTAGGTAAAAATAACTTCGCTGATGTGGCACCATCGAGTTGGCTGATGTGGTGACCTCGAGCTGATGTGTCTACTAACAGAATTGTATCAACTTGAATTGAACCTGAAATTACCCGAATCAACATAACTCAAAGTTTGAAGTGGCTAACCTGAGATGACTCAAATCTGAAAAGTGAAACTACCCAACTTAAATGTGACATAACTAAGCTAACCTCATAATCAAAATGACCCAACCAAATTGACTCAAAATCTGATATGAGCCAAACCTAAATTGATCTGACCAATCTTGTCTTCAGCCTAAATTTGACATCACTATAGATAAGCTGTAATTTGAAATGATGCAACCCGATTGATCCAAAACTAAGATGATTTGAGTTTGAAAAGACCTAAATCAAATTAAAACTACCCATTATAGCATGAATCTTGAAAAAACATGACCCAAACCTAAATTGATCTGACCAATCTTGTCTTCAGCCTAAATTTGACATCACTATAGATAAGCTGTAATTTGAAATGATGCAACCCGATTGATCCAAAACTAAGATGATTTGAGTTTGAAAAGACCTAAATCAAATTAAAACTACCCATTATAGCATGAATCTTGAAAAAACATGACCCAATTAACTTAAAAGCCGAAATGAATTGAACAAAAAATGATTCGACGCAACAGAACCTCGATCAAATTTGACTCGAATCATTATGAAATGATAATTCCGACCTCCAATTATTTTGATTAACCAACAATGAAATGTCAATTCCATCGGAATTGCAATTGCAATTGCAATTGCAATTTCACAGTTCAATTCCAATTTTATGTACCAAATAGAGTATTAATGTCATTCAAACATAATGTTTGACGAGCATGTATGCGTTATTTGCACTCCAAGTTACATGGAGATTCTCGTAAGACGACATGTTAAAATATAAACTCATTCATGAATTTTCACCAATAGATTTAAACTTTTAAGACATTTCCTTGATGATTGCCACCTGCTATTTGATAAATATTCTTTTTGCTCCTTTTGGGCCACAACCATTAAAAGATTATAATATTTTGATTAAGTCAAATAAAACAGGCAAATAGACTTTGATTTGATTGTAAAAGTACTGAGGTTTAGTCCTCCAATTCCACCAACTTTAAAAAAAAAAGAAAAGAAAAAAAAGTCAAACTTTTGGAGTTGCTCAGAATAGTAGTCTACGTGAACTTATGGAGCTTAAATAACTCTAGTAGAAGCTCAACTCATTTAGCTTAAACCACCTCATCAACTCATTCAACTAAACAAGTCAATTTGGTTAAACTCAAGCTCGCAACTAGCTGACCCATGCAAGCTAAACTACAAGTTAGCCTACAACTTGGATCAATCCTTACTTTGAAATGTATCTACATAACCACTGTAAATTGAAGAGTTCTTTATGCTAGGTCTTATATATATATATATATATATATTAGGGTTATTTACATTTTACTACCCTGAGCTTTTTGGTAATTATAAAAAAGACCCTGATGTTTTGGATTTATTAAAAAGGATCCTGAGGTTTTATCGTATTAATAAAAAGGACACTCTCCGGCCATCTAACATCCCCAAAAAAATAAAAAGACGAAAATTCCTTTAAGCAAAACGACGTTGTTTTGGGTCTAATTCTGGGCACTTACCAAAATGATGTCGTTTTGCTTTTAAAAATAAAAAATAAAAAAATATTTTTTAATGGGTAATTTGAATTAAAAAAAAAAAAAAGCTTCCTTCCTTCCAACCTCTTCTTCTTCTCTGATGCGAGCTTGCCTCTATTTTCAACTGCTTCCTCTGTTCTTCTTCTTCCATTTTGCTTGCATCAGTGCTGATTTTCTTGTCCAATAGGGTTCTTCATCTTCGTGTCCAGCTTAAAGGTAAAGGTGCACTGCTCTCTCTCTCTCTGTGTATGCATATGTCATTTAGGGTTGATATTACACTTATTAGGTTAGTTTAACCCCAATAAAGTGGGATTTCGAAGATATGGTTAAAAATGGGTTTCATGTTTTACTGATTAGAGTTTTATATATTTATGTCTTTCTCTCTGTATTTCATGGTTTTTTTTTTTTTTTTTTGGTTCCTTTTATACAAATAAATGGGTTTAATTGGGTTGTATGTCTTTTATTTTGCAATTAACTTTGGGTAACAATGATCCAAATGTCTCATTTATGTCTGATTTCTATGATCTTTGTTTTTTGTGGGTTTTACTAGGGTTAAACATCCAAATACAATTATGTTTTGTGGGTTTTGGAAGGTTTTTTGGATTTTTGTTTAGTGTTAAACAAATAATTATTGTTGATTTTCATCTTTGATGATCCACATATTTTATTTAAACATTAAAATGATCCCTATTTTTGTGGATTTTGTTGAAGTTAAATACCAAAATGATCTCTATCTTTGTGGGTTTTGTTGATGGGTGGAGAAGCTTACCATTTGGGGCTATTGGGTGGAGGTTTGGGTTGGAGATTTATTTAATTTTTTTAGTTGAGGGATAATACGGTAAATTTACTGTATCAAAATTTAAATTAGTCTTGCCATGTTAGGGCCGGTGACAGAAAATGACGTCAGCTGGTCAGAGATGGTCCTTTTTATTAATACGATAAGACCTCAGGGTCCTTTTTAATGATTCCAAATTATCAGGGTCCTTTTTAAAATTACCAAAAATGTCAGGGTAATTAAATGTAAATAACCCTTTTTTTACTATGTCAATTTTATTCATGAACTTGTAATTGTGTCAATTTAGCACCTGTACAATTCCAACCATGAAAAGTAAACGTTGATTTTTGATTGAAGACATCACCTTAATTAGCATTTGCAATGTATATTCACCCTATGTAAGTGTCTATCCACACTTCCTTGATGTGGAAAGTATGTGCAAGTGCTAATTCACATTACAATTTCAATAAAAAAGTTAATATTAATTTTAACATTGGACTTAATTAGAATAATTTCAGTTATACAAGAACCAAATTGATCTAACTAAAAGTTTAAGAACCAAGGCCTTGTTTAATTAACACATGAATTGAATTCCTATGAGCAGTATTGATGTCTTTTTAATGTATGTCTAAAATCGCATACGAGCAAGTCATAGCTGTAGCAAGTATACGGTTGCTGTATCCACAGGGATTAGTATAAATTTGATTTGGTGACTATTGAGCGGTTGAAAATGGGTTTTGACTGGAAGAATGGGTTTTTAACTAAACTAAGAAATAAATAAATAAATAAATGTTAAATTAATTTGTCAATCAATTAGGGATAATTTAGGTTGACATAACTCGGATTCTTTGTGAAGCTCTAAACCAAGATTAACACTAAATTAGGGCTTAAGATAATGAACTAGTCTAAGGGCATTGCCTACCTTATTACTGTAGACGTAGCATGAATTATCTCAATAATACTAACAAATTCCTTTATCACACATGATTTAATGTTAATTTATATAATTGATTGTGTTTGGGTTTAAGTACAACTTCAACCTTGACCACTCATGAAAAAATGTTATATTGCAGTCTAGGTCACAAGCATAGAGTAACACATGAATAAAATCGGAAATCAAAGCATGGTTACAAGCACATAATAAGAAACCAATCTCATAAAAAAAATTCCCCACATGGGTGTTGAGGATATTGTGATAAAAGTCATTATCATAAGTGAAACATAAATCTGGGATCCAAATGACTAACCGTTCTTCACCCCTAACCTATTAGTCTACTCCTCTATAGAAGCTTTATACATCAAAAATTCAAAAAAAAAAAAAAAGGGAGAGAAAACTCATGGATTGATGACTCCCTCGATTGATGTTGACTTAACTCTTGCTTTGATTCTTTTATATTCTAACCACTTGCACTTCAACCTTCGTGAGAATTCAAAAATCTCTTTGTGGCTCAAGGAGAGAGGAAAAGTGAATGGAGAATAAAAAATTAGAAAAAATAGGTCACCCCATCCCCTTTATATAGAGGCGCAGTGCCCCAGAGGCACCTCGTGTCGTCGTAGATCAATCGGCGCCTTACAATGCCAGGTGCTATCGTTGGCTGATCAATCGGCTGCTAAGTGGGAAAGTTTACTTTCAATGTGCGTAACTTTTGATCCATAAGGAGTTAAGAGTCAAACAACATATCGAAACTAAGCTCTTGAGGAGATCTATGTGAACACATTGGTATTGTTAATGGAATTCAATATTATTGGTTCTTCAATACTCTTCTTTTTACCTTTAGTTCTTTTTTAAACTTGATCGATTGACAAAGTGCATTGCCAATATATGCGCACACCAAAGGGGAGACTTTTCTTGGCCGAAATTTGACTTGGTTGGTCGTTTTCTCACTCGTGGTTCAGTTTCTCAACGTAGTCTTCGAAAATGTCCATTTTCACTTGTTCTTCAGTGCTTTTCAAGTTGCCCTTGCTCCATCACATGTCAAGCCTAAGGACCTGTATGGCAGTTATGGGAACAAAATATATATATATATATATTTTTTTTTTTTGTTTCTGAAAAAAGCACTTTTCTAAAATTTGAAGGGTGTCCTACAACTGTAAAAAAAATACTTTTTTTTTTTTATTGAAAGTAGAAGCTGTTTTCTACTTTTAAGGAGAAACAAAAATTTGGCGCTTATGCTTTTAAGCAGAAGGAGAAGTAAAATTTAAACAATTGAGAAAACTTGGTTCAAGAACCCTGAAGTTTGCTAATATATTTTTTAAGTAACTCGAACTTTGGTAATATATTTAAAAATAGTTTATAGATTTTTAAAAATTTATTCAATATGAAAAAAATATTTTAATAATTAGTAATACATTTACAATATTTTGAAAGTATTTCAAATTTTTGAATAAAATATTGTAAATTTAAAAAAAATTAAATATTTTAAAAATATTGAAGAAATTTTTTAGAAATATTGAAAAAATATCTTATAAATATTAAAAATATTTTAAAATATTAAAAATTAGCTTAACTATTTAAAATGTTCTTGGATAATTTTTTCCCACATAAAGATTCTATTAATATCCTTTCTGGCAATTTTATTAAAAAATACTTGTTTAAATATTGGCTAAACACTCACAATAACACCATAAGCGCTTCTTTACTGGTTGGGCCAAACACTAACTGCTTATTTGATTGCCAGTTTTATAAAAGCATTTTTACCTAAAGTCTTTATGAGAAAAGCATTTTCTTTTCATAGCAATGCCAAACATGCCCCAAATATACATAGATTATGCCATAGCACACATGTAATGGCCAAAAATGTCATATGAATGGGGTATAAAAGATATAAATTATAAGACACATCACATCCACAAACCCAAATCTTGTTAGTCCTCAAATAATATTTCAAACTAGCTGAAAGTAGAAAAGATGCAATCAATCATGTGATTATATGAAATAGTTGTGATCCATACTTATGAACACATTTGAGAAAGAAGTTAAGAAGAAAAATTCACATGCAATGCTATTAACTCACTGGTTTCAACTAAAGGTTTCACCATTTAAGTTTTCAGTAAATAGGTTGCAACTTTCTCCTTCCTTTCTTATTCCGAATTACACTAGACCACTAGAAATCTCAAATCATTCCCTTCTTTCTCTTTACCACAAGACATCATTTCACCTTTTTTTTATCATTTTTTTTTCCAAAGTAAGTATGGTTATGTGTGTGCCTCTAAGATCCATGTAGCGAGTTTTTGGTCGGCTACTCCAGGTCCAATTGGCTCAAGGCACTGAGTGAAGAGCACCCCTCTTATTTAGAAACTCTAGTCACAAAAGTTCATAACCTAAAATTTTACTAGCACAAACCTTAAAAGAATATATGACTCATATTAGGCATTGGTGCTTATTAGGATGACAGATAAAAGTTGGCTCTTCTTAAGCTTTCCCCCGTGGCCCATGTAATGAGTTTTAAATAGGTAGCTCCTAATCCAGTTGGCTCAGTGTACTGGGTGTCAAACATGCCTTCATGTTTATTTGCTTGAGATATAGCGGCTACAAGAGCCAACTAGTCACGGGCTTATCTAATTAATACAAACATTGGTACCCTCTTTTGTTTGATATCCTCAACAATGCATTCAGAGAAAGAAATAGATTGGTGACTTCAACATTAATAGAAGTAATGAGTTCAAGTCCTTAATTCCTAGGATTATTTAATAATACCTCTTAATATGTGGGGTCTATCAAAAGATTGAGAGCTAATGAGGTAAAACCTGAAACTCGTTTGAAGACAAAAATAGTGAATTCAATAGTAAGATCCAAGATCCATTAAAATTTTTATTATTGAAATTTCTCAAGCTTGAACGAAATATGATTCATATTAATTTTTAGTTGACCGACTAGAAATTCAACTAGTTTAAGACAAATCATGCTAACAAGACAAGACAAGCATATAAAATCAAACTACTCATGCCAACCCCAAACCAAAACCTTGCATTATCCGTAATGCAAAATGTATAAAAAATAACAAAGAAAAGGGAAGGAAAGAGACAACCTCAGTAGTAAGATATGTTGATTGAATAGAGTTGGCTACACCAGTAGTCAGATAAGTTGGTTGAACAAAGTCGGCTATGCTTGGTGAAGCCAAGGATATTCGAGAAAGGGCACTCTAAGAAATATAGCTACAGTACAGATAACCAAAGATCAATTGACCAAGCAACTTGTTAAAAGCATTATGAAAGATTTATAGCTATTATTAATATTGAGAAAGGACTGGGCTGGGTACTTATTTTCAAAAAGTAGGTCCAAGTGCTCAGTACAACAAAGAAACAAAATAATCAAGTGGGTGAAAAAAAAACTAAGAGTCTTGTAAAGTAAAGTGAGGTCAATCCAAAAATCAAACTGAACTATGAAAAGAAAAAAATAGGCCGGGCTGCCTCCCAGAAGTGTTAAGTTTAACATTTCAGCTAAACACTACATAGAGCTATCAGTCATCCAAAATCCAAGGTGACATCCATGAAGTGAAACATATAAAGCTCATGAGGATGGTCCCTTAACCCAATAGCGCTCTTAGTCCAGTGGTGATTTAGGGTGAGAACTCAGCCATCATTTGGGTCTTTAATTTCTATCCTATCACTCTTAGGTGTGGACTTATCAATTAATGCATAATTATCAACACAGACAGGGATATTACTCCAATCAGCACTTTTGATAGAAATAGGTGCATCCAACTCTACCAAAGGGTCAATATCATTAACTCTGTAACACACTCTAATGCATCCTCAGTCTCAGGGTACCGAGCAACATTCGACACATTCAACTTCCCTTTCAAATTCCGAAAGAAATCTCTAGCACTCCTGTCCAACTGTGAATCACAGTATAACCTGTTGCTAAAAATGATAGACCTAGAATGATAGGACTGTTGCTCTTCCGCCTTGGAATGTGGTCCATATCTAAAAATAATAAAGTGAACTAGGAAGACAATCTTGTCTACATTGACAAGTGCATCCTCCAACACTCCCACGAGGTACACGCTCTATTCTATTGGCCAACTGAAGTGTGACACTGATTGGTTTAAGGTTTCCAATACTCAATTCCTGAAAAATTAAGTACAGGATGAGGTTTATGCTCGCTCCAAGGTCTAAAAGACCTTGGCTCGTGTAACTCTCCCCTATGACACATGGAACCACGAAGGCCACAAGATCTCGAAGCTTGGGTGGGGCACCCGAAGCCAAAATACTACTCATCTTTTCTATGAGTCGGACCTTCTTGGGGGTGTGTACACCTGTGCACACTTCTTTTTTCACACAGAGGTCCTTGAGTAACTTGGCATACATAGGAACATGTTTATTGGCGTCAATTAACGACAAGTTGATTTTCACATCCTTAAACTAGTACATGGGTTCAACTTTCTTTGGGTCGTCCATCTCCTTGGGTCCTATAAGGGTCGAAGGAAAGGAACAACGTGTTTATAAATGGTATTTTGTGATCCCTTTCAACCAATAGTAGGAGGTGGAGCCACATCCTTCTTGACCTCAACCCCAACTTCCCTAATATTCTCCTCTCCTAACACTGACACTACTTTAACTTGCTTATAAGTGAGAAAGTTAGGGTTAGAACTAGTTGGCCCTGGTAGATTTGTGAGTAGTTAGGAGGATAACTTCCTTTCCCCTCTCCTATTCAGTGCTTGGGCCAGCTTCCCTATCCAATTCTCTAATTTTGCAGTGGATTGAGAGTGTGATCGAACCATTTGTGTAGTGTCCTCCATAAATCGGAGCATATGCTCCTCAAATTGTGAAGAATATCCAAGAGGTTTTTTTTTGGAGGGGAGGGGGTTTGGAGGAGGGGGGTTACCATGCGTAACTGTGGAGTGAGGTTGATCATCATGCCTTTGCCCTCCTTAATAACTGAGAGGGTGTTCATTACCTATAAAGCAAGTATGTTGTTAACTCATGGGTTGGTTGTGATAATCATTCTATCTCCATGAGATGATTTGTTAATTGCACCATCCCGGTTTGTAGGTTCGAATGCGGGTTGTTGTTGCTTGAATAGTCCTGTGCTGCATAACACCTAATCCTGCACATTTTCAAGGAACTGTGAGGCATACAGATAGTCTAACACTGAATGAACATCGATACAACAGATGCCACAGGGGGTAGCACCATTCAATGACTCAGCTGCATTAAACAAATGAACATTAGTAGGATTGGTCTGATATGCCACAATCTAATCTGTTTGCCTACTAAGCTCTTCAAGTTTAAGTGCTATGTCATCAATTGGTGTTACCTCGGGAACACCACATGTACTTCCCTTCACCACCTTAACAGAGGAGGCTGGGATAAGGGAGTGTTTTCTAAGGCATTCAAAAGGTGTCCACAACTCATCCTCGTCCTGTTGGTTGAATGCTCTCCTGCATGAAGCATTCACCATTTGTTTGTTTGAAGCCATGAGACCATTGTAAAAGTTTTGAACTAAAGCCCACTTGGATAACCTGTGGTTAGGACAACTTCTAAGAAGTTCTTTAAACCTGTCCCAGTGCTCACAGAACTATTTCTTGGTCTTTTTGTTTGAAATTATTTATCGTGTGCCTAATAGCAATGGTCCGGGCTTTATGGAAAAACTTGAACAAGAATCATTGTTGTAGGTTATTCTAAGTTGTGATTTCACCTATTGATAGGGACTGAAACCATCATTTAGTTGAGTCTTTTAATGAAAACGAAAAAAAAACATAGCCTAACCACATCGTTCAAAGCAACTTGATAATGACAAGTTTCACGTATTTCGAGAAAAGTGTCAAGGTGTTCATACGGCTCTCTTGCGATTTCCCTTAAAATATGGAAAGTATATGGATAATCTCGGGCTTGATTTCAAAATTTGCATCACCCACGGCGGGTAATGGAACTCCTGTTGGTCCAACGTACATTTGGGGAACAAAGTTCTCCCTAATCATGCGTGATGCTTCGTTGCCATGATTCGAGTTGAATTTGTACTTGTTTTGTATCTCCTCAAAGTAGATAATGTCAACAGAATTTCCGGATCGAAAGCAATCAATTCGGGATCCAGAATTCGTGTACCATGCATGCATTAGAGCGAGTTAAATTTACTTGGATCATAATCCTAAAGCTGTGGGGAAAACAACAAAAATAAATGAAAAGTAAAACAAAGGAAAGACTTGTCAATCACTAGATCTAACTTTGCCTACCGATTCCTGGCAAAGGCACCAAAAACTTGATATGGTTTTAATGTATGTCTAAAACTATGTACTCACAAGCGTGCTAGCAAGTCGAAGCTGTAGTGGGCTTATGGGTGTCACATACACAAGAAATCAATGAAAATGTTGATTCGGTTACTATTAAGCGGTTAAAATTGCTTTTGGTTGGAAGAATGGTATTTAACTAAATTAACAAAATTAAATGGTAAATTGATTTCTCAATAAATTAGGGATAGTTTAGGGTATGAATTCAAATAACTTGAATCTTTTCATTTTATTTCATCATAATAATGTAACTTTAAGATTTAGGCTACAAACTCTAGTCCAAGATTAACACTAAATTAGGGCTTAAGCTATTGAACTAGTCTAAGGATATAACTCTTACCACTATAGGTGCAACATGAATTATCTTAATAGCACTATATTCCTTTATCACACCTAATTTAATGTTAACTTATATAAAAGATTGTATTTAGGTTTGGATACAATCTCAAATCTGACCACTCATGAAGAACCTGTTATACTGCAGTCTAGGCTACAAGTATAAGACAATATGCCAATAAAAGTAGAAATAAAGCATGGCTACAAGCACATAATAAGAAAACAGACTCAAAATAAAAAATCCCCCATAGGGGTATGGAAGGTAGTATAACAAAAGTTATTATCGTAAATGAAACATAAATCTAGGATTTGGATGACTAGCCGCCCTTCACCCCTAAACGAATAGTCTACTCCTCCATAGGAGTTTTATACTTCACAAATTCAAAAGGAAAAGGGGAGAGAAAACTCATGGATATCTGAATCCCTCGATTGATGTTGACTTGACCCTTGCTACGATTTTCCCGTACTCTAACCACTTGTGCTTCTGCCTTTATGAGAATTCGAATCTCTCTTGGCAGCTCAGGGAAGGAGGAGAAGTGAATGGAGAAAAAAAGGTATAACAAAAATAGGTTACCCCCTCCCCTTTATATAGAGGCAGTACACCCTAGAGGCACACTGTGTTATCACCGATCATTTGGCTGCTATTTTGGTGGCGAGCTTAGTTTACTTAAAACTTGCATAACTTTTGATCCATTAGATGTTTTGGGTCAAATTACATATCAAAATGAAGCTATCAAAGAGTTCTATGTGATTTCAGTGGTATTGTTAATGGAATTTGATATTATTGGATCGTGGATACTCTTTTTTTAACACTTTTCTCGTTTTAAGCTTGATCGACTACCAAAGTGCATGGCCGATCGCTCCACGCACCCAAGGGGAGACTTTTCTTGATCGAGTTTTGACGCAGTTGGACATTTTCTCACACATGGTTGGATTTCTCAACTCGTTCTTCACTGCTTTCCAAGTTGTCCCTATTCTATCGCGCATATATATATATACAAATTGTAAGTGTAGGCCCAAAGAGCAATTTAGAGCGGAGTGAATTAGGTTCTTTCGAGATGCAATAAAAATTTAAAATTTAAGGAAAAAAAAAAATGAACGCTAAACAATGAATATGGAATGTAAAAAATAAAGGCAAGAAGAAAAACAATGTACAAGGATTTTTATAGCGGTTCACTTCCAGCTCGGAAGCTAATCCACTCCTCAAGGGACTACTTTCGGTCACTTGAGCCTTTAACTAAGCTTGATGATCCTTTTTAAAACTAGATTCAAGATCCAACTTTTACAACTGGTCTTTTTATATGTAGGCTCAAGACCTAATCTTTACAACCGATCGTTATGTAAGAGCAGGCTTAGGATCCAAATTTTATAATAATAAATTGAAGTAAAGTAATGAAAGAATTAAAGCACCAAAACTCTTCACTCTTTCAAGAGTAAATTGACAATTAGCTTAGCCAAAGCTAAGGATATGCCAATTAAGCTCAATTAATATATCCCGATCCTAAGTCCCAGAAAAAATAAAAATAAATGACTTAAAGCGCTTGGGCTCGGATCTCGTTCTCTTCATTTTGGATGAATCCTCTCTCAACTTTGATTTCTTTTCCTCTTGAGCCATCATCTTAGAAAGCTTGGTATCAACATGATTAGCCTTGATTTTTTCTAGCTTTCTTATGAGTCACTTTCAAACAATATTAGAGCAATTAAATACAATGACTCACTAAATGATTATTATTATCAAAATTACAATGTAATTTGCCTTTAGAGCCCACAATCTCTCCCTTTTTGATGATGACAAATATTTGGTATTTTCTCTTAAAAATGTGAAAGTTGAAGTATTGAATTCACTATAAAAGTATTGACTAATCAAATCATGCAAATAATCATTTTATGTCAAGTCATGAAGCATTGTCTAGCATGTTAAAGGTCAATCTCAAATGTGCTCCCCCTATGTTGATGTATTGTCAAATCAAACATTTAATAGCAAACACTAGCTTCTCTCCCCTTTTGTCATGAACAAAAAGAGACTAAATTAATTTTATGCAATTTGTTTGATATTTCTCTCCCCTTCATGATATAGCAAGTATTTTGAAACAAAAATGAATTTCCCAATGTTCAAACCAACATAGATAGCACCAATCTCTCTTCCCCCTTATCATCAAAAAAAGCCAATAAGGGAGGTAATTTATACATTAAAGTTCAAAATGTGAAAGTAGTATTTACATATGTAGCTCGATATGTTAAGGACAATTTCACCTTTTTTTTTGATATAACGTTTTACGTTTCTTTTGTTACTAATATCTCCATATGCCTCAATAAGGTGAACATATATAATTCTTCACTAAGAAAGATTCATAAATTTGCTTGAAGTGTTGCAATTCTCATACCACATTTATAACTTTGATCAAAATTATGAAAAAGAATGTGAGAGAATGTCACCTTCAAGTTGGGGGCACTCGGAAACAGCCTCTCTTGGGGGGTAATATCCTAAAGGGGGAAGGCTGCGTACATCTGCCCTCCCAGACCCTGCTTAGGTAGGAGCCCTTGGGGCACTGAGTATTTTGCTTTAATGTGAGAGAATACTCAATTTAAACAAACATTGGAGAGATTTTGTTTAAAATAGAGATCGAAGGTAACTCAATTTTAGTATTTCCTTTAAAAATGGTTTCCAAGCACTAATATCCATTGGATTGCATAAGAATACTTGGACAATTGTACGCCATGATGTTAAATCTTTGAGAGTCATTTTTAATATAACCATGCATATGAAATTAATACACAAGTAATGATATTTCACCATGTTAATCCTTATTTTAGTATCACCAAATAGTTCCAAATAGAGGCCTAGTAAAAATGCCTAATTATTAATCATTTGTGGGGACAAATTTTATAATGACATCTTCTTTATGCTATGATGTCTACCACTATATAATTGGTTCTAAAACGTTGAGCCGGGGTTTTGATTAAGCATATTGTACTCCACATTATGGGAGCACGATCCATATGAATGTGTTAATCATCAAATTCATGCATTAACAAGACGTTTGAGCACAATGACATGCACAAGTAGTGTATTTGGCCTAGAAGGTGGATGAGGCAAAATCCCCCCCGCCCCCCTTTTTTGTAAACCATGACACTAAAGCAACATTCCCCAGTGCCCCAACGGCTTTTGCCTAAGTAGGGTCTTGGGGGGGAGGGGGTTGGATGTACGCAGCCCCACCTGAAGAGGGGCTGTTTCCAAGAGACCTCAATCTGAGGGGTGCAACACGAGGACTTCCCAGAAGGTCACCCATCTTGGTACTGCTCTCGTCCAAGCACGCTTAACTTTGGAGCTTTCATGGGATCTGGTGCTTGTATGTTGGTACCCGCTTAGGTTGGAGGTTCTCGGAAATAATAAAATCCACATCATTATATTGAGCTAGATCTAGGAAATCAGACTTGTATAGAACAAGTCTAAGTACCAACCAGTCATTGAAAAAGTTATTTTCATAGCACATTATTGTGATTCTTTTTGGACATGCATGAAATCAACCATGTACACACTCATTAAACAAGATACCAAGTTGGCTTGTGGTAAGGTGAAGAAAGGATCGAATTATACCTCTATATAGCTTTTTGTACATCATTTTACCTTTAACATCCATGTCTAGGTTGAGTGTTGAGCTCATCGGGGTTACAATTGTCTTGGAATTTTTCATGGCAAACTTCTTAAGCATTGCCTTGATGTACTTGGCTTGGTTGATGAAAATTCCTTCCTTGCCTTGCTTGATTTGCAATTCAAGGAAGTACTTGAGTTCTCCTACCATACTCATTTTGAATTTGCCACTCATAAGATTTCCAAGTTCTTCACAAAGAGATGCGTTCGCAGCACCAAACACTATATCATTATTCTATATTTGAACAATGAGAATATCAATTCTAGAGTGTTTGATAAAAAAGTATGCTTTGAACCTTCCCTCTTGAAAATTCATTTTGCAATAGAAAATAACTTATTCTTTCATACCAAGCTCTAGGAGCTTTTTTTCAATCCACAAAATGCATTTTTTGAGTTTATCAACATGATTGGGAAATTTGTCATCCTTAAAATCGGGTGGTTGTTCACATAAACCTTTTCTTTAATAAAACCATTCAAACATGCACTTTTCATATCCATTTGAAAAAGTTCAAAATTTTTGAATGAATCAAAGGCATATTAAGCTTCTAATCTAGAATGGGAGCAAAGGTTTCCTCAAAGTCTATATCTTTCTCTCAGTTATAACCTGCCTTGTTTCTTACCATGTTGCCTTCATCATCTTTCTTGTTGCTGTAAACCTACATGGTACTGATGACTTGATGATCTTGAGGTCTATCCACAAGTTCCCACACATCATTTCTCTTGAATTGATTTAGCTCTTCTTCCATTACCATGATCCAATTTGCATCACTGAGAGCTTCTTCTGTGTTTTTGGGTTCTTCAATAGAGATGAATGTGGCTAGATAGCAATATTTGGTCAATGCATACCTCGTTCTTACACGTCGGGAGGGATCACCAACGATTTGACTTGTTGGCTTATGCTTCAAGAATTTCCAATCTCATAGCAAATCTTCCTCTTTAGACTCTACATTTTGGTCATCTTCTTTCGGTTCATCAATTGGAGCTTTGGATTGGTCCTTTTCTTACTCCTCAAATGAGGGTGTGATGTTTATTAGTTTAATCACTATATCATATCATCACAAGGAATTCTAGAGGACAACATATTAGTTTCATCAAAAACCACATGCATAGGCTCTTCTACAACCTTTGTCTTTTTATTACAGACCCTATATGCTTTGCTAGTTAGAGAATATCCAATAAAAATACCTTCATCCACTCGTGGATCAAATTTACCTAGGTTTGTTTTACCATTATTGTGGATGATGCATTTACACCGAAATGGTTTGATATGTGCAATATTTGGATTTATTTCTTTGTAAAAGTCTGTTGGCCCTAAAGGCCATTTATATTGTAATTATGATGATAACAATCATTTAGTGAGTCATTGTGTTTAAATTATTCTAATTTTGTATGTAATTGACTCATAAGAAAGTTACAAAAAATCAAGGCTAATCATGTTGATACTAAGCTTTCTAAGCCGATGAGTTAAGAGGAAGAGAAATCAAAGTTGAAGAGAAGATTCATCTAAAATGAAGAGAATGAGATCCAAGTCCAAGTATTTTAAATCATTTATTTTTTATTTTCTAGGATTTAGAACAGGGGTATATTGATTGAGTGAATATCTCAATTTTGAAATGTGGTGCTCTAACAAAAATGCTTTTTTTTTAAAAAATATTTTTGAAATTTGATTTCCAAATATCTTTTGAAAGATACTCAAGTCAAGCTAATCAAGTTTGTCAATAAAAATATTTTTCGAGATTGATATTATGGAAAACATGCTTAAATTAAACAAGATCAAATTTTAATAGGTTGATTTATTAGCTTGATTGAATCAATAAATCTTTAAAATGAATGAGCAAAATCATGGAAATTAATTCAAAAATTAAGCTAATATGGCAATCAATCAATCAATCAATTTTGCTTAGCTAATATGGTATTCAATTAAACGAGTTAAATGGTTAAAAACGTTCAAATCCACCCAGGCATGCTGAGTGTTGACACACAGAAGGGATATATTGACACACAAACAAAGAGTAGCGCTTTGGCGTTGCTGTGTGTCGACACACAGCCCAGAAAAGACTCTAAACGGCTACTTTTGACTTGATTTCTTTTCTAATCTTTTTTTAACATTTTGAACATCCCCTAGGCTCTCATTTTTCTATAAATAGGGTGCAAATATTTTGGTTTAAATCACCCAGAACTCTCTAAGCATTCTTTGATTAAAAGCTCTTACTCTCTTGTGCTTTAACGTTTTAATTTTAAATTTCGTTTAAAGTTTTTCTTGTATATCACTAGTTCTATTTATTGTTGATCATTGAGTTTAATTGACATATCCTTAGCTTTGGCTAAGCTTGATCGATTGTCAATTCACTTTTGAAAAAGTGAAGAGTTTCAATGCTTTAATTCTTTTATTACTTTATTTCAATTTCTTATTTTAAAGGTTGGATTCTGAGTCTATTGTTACTAAAGGGTCAATTGTAAGGGTTGGATCTTGAGCCTACGTACAAAAAAACCAGTCTTAAAGGTTGGATCTTGAGCCTAGATTTAAAAAGATCATTAAAGGTTAGTTAAAAGCTCAAGTGACGAAGAGTAGTCATTTGAGGAGTAGTAGCTTCCGGGTTGGAAGTGAACTACTATAAAAATCCGTGTGCATTATTTTTCTTGCCTTTAATTTTTTTCATTTTATATTCATTGTTTTAGGTTTTAATTTGTTTTTTGGTTCTTAAAGTTTAGATTTTTATTTAACCACGAAAGAACCTAATTCACCCCACCACTTCCCCCCCCCCACCAGGTTGCTCTTGAGGTTTTCAATTGGGATTAGAGGTAGTACTCTTTTTTTTGTGTCTAACAACCCTAGACTAATTCTATAGCAACATTCACTCCTATCTTGGCCGAGGGTCAATCGACCAACAAGCCTCCTCTTTTTGATGGGAAAAATTTCCCTTATTGGAAGCTTAGAATAAGACTTTATATTACATGCAAGATGATAAAGAAAAACTTGTAAAAAATGCAAAAGCTCATTATCAACTATTGTGTGCTATTGCTCCAAATGTCTTTAACCATGTGTTAGGTTATCAATAGGCAAAAGATATTTGGGACAAGTTAGAGGTTACCTATGAAGATACAGATCAAGTAAAGTCATTCAAAATAAACATGCTGGTAAGATCCGACGAGCTTTTTAAATGGAAGGGGAGGAATCAATAAAAGAAATGTACACTAGATTTTCCGACATACTAGCAAACTCTAAGCTCTTAGAAAAATACATTCAAATGAGGAGCAAGTTAGTGAAATCTTTAGATGTCTTCCTATTTCATGGCAAGGCAAGGTTACTTCTATTTGACTAGCACATAGCCTCTCCACATATAAACTTGATCAACTACTTAGAAATCTCATGACCCATGAGATTAATATGGAAGAATTTAAGGAAGAAGAAAAACAAAAAAAATAAATAAATACATAGCATTTAAATCATCTCTAAGTGATGAAAGTGATGATGAAGTTGTTATGTTAGTGAAAAAGTTTTACAAACATCTTGAAACGAAGAGGTTTAAGAAATTTTTTTAAAAAGGTTCATCTTCCTCTAAAGATGAAACAACTTGCTATGAGTATGGAGAAATTGTATATTTCAAAAGAGATTGTCCTAAGCCAAAAAATAAGATGTCATTAAAAAAATTCCAAAAGAATGACAAAAAGGAAGAACGGAAGAAAGCATTTGCAGCTTGGGGAGATAGTGATGATGATCTCGAAAGAAAGTGAAGATGAAGAAGCCAACTTCCATTGACGAT
The DNA here is from genome assembly GCA_018398585.1 of Simmondsia chinensis. Lineage (NCBI taxonomy): Eukaryota > Viridiplantae > Streptophyta > Magnoliopsida > Caryophyllales > Simmondsiaceae > Simmondsia > Simmondsia chinensis. Next base: position 5,392,794 of record JAGTTD010000017.1, on the reverse strand, counting down.
GATAATATTGAAAAAGATGAGGTAACCGATCTATCTTATGATGAACTTGTTGTTAGTTTTCATGATTTGTATGAGAAATTTACAAAATTAAAAGAACAACACAACGCTTTCATAAAGAGTCTTGAAAAAGCAAGCTTACAAAGAGAGTCAAAACGAAATTTATTACTTAAACTTGAAAATGGATCACTAAAGAAAAAGAGCGAGTCTTTAAATGATGAAATTATAAAACTAACCAACGAAAAACAATCCTTGGAAGAAACACTTGACATTTTAAAGGAAAATGAAAAAGAAAAATCCAAGGAAAATGAATCACTCTTGAAGGAGAATGAGTCTTTAAAAGAGAGAGTGCAAAAACTTTCAAAATTCTCAAACAAAATTTTCGAAGGACAAGAAACACTTGAAAAATTCTCCCATCTCAAAAGCTGGTCTATAACAAAGAAGGAATTGGCTATATTGGAAATGTTCAAAAAAAATTTGAATGTTCTTTTTGCTAAAGCCTCTTCACCTCCAACAAACTCTATAAGATGCCACTATTGAGATGACCATAGGTATATCATGTACCAATGTCCTTTTGAAAGGAATTTGAGAACAACAAAGATGGTTTGGGTCCGAAAAGGATCTCGACCACCAATTATCAAAGCTAATAATAAAGGACCCAAGAAAATTAGGTATCTAAAAGTGTTTGAATTCTGATATATATATATATATATGAAAATAGGAAGTAGAAACCAAAAGTGGTACTTGGATAGCGGTTGCTCAAGACACATGATTGGAGATAAATCCAAGTTCACTTCTCTAATGCCAAGAAATTGAAATGTCTTTTTTGGTGACAACAAGAAAGCAAAAATTATAGGTATTGGTAACGTCGCTTCAAACTCTTCTCCTTACATTGAAGATGTATTGCTTGTTGAAGGCCTTAAGCATAATCTTCTAAGTATTATTTAATTATGTAATAAAGTCTATTGTTTGGACTTTGAGTCATCTAGGTGCATTGTTAAACATGCTAAAACAAATGAAATTTTGTCTTGTTGGCGTGCGATGGGAAAATGTCTATATAATTGATCTTGATTGTGTAGATTCGTTAAAATGCTTTAATGTCTTGGATGAAAATGATTCTTGGGTTTGGCATAAAAGTTTTGGACATGCCAGTATGGACTTGATCTCAAAACTTTCAAAAAATGATATTGTTAGAGGATTACCAAAGCTAAAATTTAAAAAAGATCATATTTGTGATGCATATCGAAATGACCAACAAACTAGATCTTCATTCAAACCCAAGAATGTAGTTTCAACATCAAGGCATCTTGAACTCTTATATATAGACTTGTTTGGTCTGACTCGTCATTTAAGCCTTAGTAGAAAGCGATATGGACTTGTAATCGTCGATGACCACTCTCGTTTTACAAGGTGCTTATTTCTTTCTCATAAGAGTGAATAATTTGGTAAATTTGAAAAGTTTTGGAAAAGAGTACAAAATGAAAAAAGGTTTGTAAATCATTTTGGTTAGAAGTGACCATGGAGGAAACTTGAAAATGACAGTTTTAAAATTGTAATTATTTTGGAATCGACCAAAATGGAGTGGTTGAAAAAAAAAATAGAACTCTTGATGAAATGGAAAAAAACAATGCTTTGAGAAAATAATTTGCTCAAATCATTTTGGGTCGAAGCCATTAACAGCACTTGCTATATTTTAAATCGACCTTTAATAAGGCCTATTTTGAAGAAAACACCCTACAAACTTTATAAAGGTAGAAAACAAAATATTACATATTTTAAACCTTTTGGGTGTAAATGCTTCATTCATAATAATGGCAAAACCTTGGTAAATTTGATCCACGAGTGGAAGGTATTTTTATTAAATATTCCCTAACTAGCAAAGCATATAGAGTTTATAATAAAAAGACAAAGGTTGTGGAAGAGTCTATATATATGGTGCTTGATGAAACTAATGCCTTATCCTCTTGATTCCTTGTGATGATAATGATATAGTAATCAAACCAATAAACATCACACCATCATTCGAGGAGCAAGAAACGGATAAACTCAAAGCTCCAATGGATGAATAGAAAGGGGACAACCAAAGTGTAGAATCCAAAGCGGAAGTCTTGCCACGAGATTGGAAATTCTTAAAGGATCACCCGACAAGCCAACTCATTGATAATCCCTCCCAAGGTGTAAGAACAAGCCATGCATTGACCGAATATTGCCATCTAGCTGCATTCATCTCTCTTGAAGAACCCAAGAACATAGAAGAAGCTCTAAATGACATAGATTAGATCATGGCAATGGAACAAGAGCTAAATTAACTCAAGAGAAATAATGTGTGGGAACTTGTGGATAGACCTCAAGATCATCAAGTCATTAGTACCAAGTGGGACTACTGCAACAAGAAAGATGAAGAAGGTAATGTGATAAGGAATAAGCCAAGATTAGTAGTTAAGAGCTGTAACCAAGAAGAAGTTATAGACTATGAGAAAATCTTTGCTGCCATTACTAGATTAATTAGGCTCTTATGTACAAAAATTTTGAACCTTTTCAAATAGACGTGAAAAGTACATGTTTTGAATGGTTTTATTGAAAAAGAAGTTTTTGTTGAACAATCACTTGGTTTTAAGGATGACAAATTTCTCAATCATGTTTATAAACTCAAAAAGACTCTTTATGGATTGAAACAAGCTCCTCGAGCTTCATATGAAAGATTAAGTTCATTTTTAATGCAAAATAGATTTTTAAGAGGAAAAGTTGACACCACACTTTTTGTCAAATACTTGAAAAATGATTTTCACATTGCACAAATATTTATTGATGATATAGTGTTTGGTGCTACTATCCCATCTATTTGTAAAGAATTTGCAAATCTTATGAGTAGAGGATTCGAAATGAACAAGTTGGGAGAAATCAACTACTTCCTTAGATTACAAATCAGGCAAGGCAAGGAGGGAATATTCATCAACCATGCCAAATATATCAAGGAAATGCTTAAAAAGTTTGGCATGGAAAATTCAAAGGCAACTCCAACTGCAATAAGCTCAACACTCAAGCTAGACATGGATGAAAAGATCAAAAGGTGGATCAAAAAGCCAACCAGAGGTATGATTTGGTCCCTTCTTTACCTTACCAAGAGTAGACTTGGTATCTTGCTTAATGTGTGCGTATATGGTTAATTTCGTACATGTCCAAAAGTACCGTAATATTGTGCCATGAAAACAACTTTCGTTATGCCTAGTGGGCACTTAACTCTTTCTATCCCAAGTGTGATTTCTTAGATCTAGTTTGATATAGTGTTATGGGTTTTACTTGTTTCAAAGTGGACTAGAAATTGAATTGTCAATTTATTGGTCGTGCGTTAGTGGCATGGTTATTAAAAAATAAGGAACATTACCTCATTCTCCATAAACGTCAAACACATTACTTGTGCAAGTCGTTGTGCTAAAATATTTTACTTAATGCATGAATTTGATGATTAAGGCACTCATATTGATCATGCTCTTATTATGTGTGATAATGCTAGTACAATATGGTTAACCAAACCTCCGGTTCAATATGTTAGAACCAATCATATAGAACTTAACTCTTTCTATCCCAAGTGATTTCTTAGATCTAGTTCGATATAGTGTTATGGGTTTTACTTGTTTCAAAGTGGACTAGAAATTGAATTGTCAATTTATTGGCCATGCGTTAGTGCCATGGTTATTAAAAAAAAGGAACATTACTTCATTCTCCGTAAGGGTCAAACACATTACTTATGCAAGTCGTTGTGCTAAAATATTTTACTTAATGCATGAATTTGATGATTAAGGCACTCATATTGATCATGCTCTTATTATGTGTGATAATGCTAGTACAATATGGTTAACCAAACCTCCGGTTCAACATGTTAGAACCAATCATATAGAGGTAGACATCATATCATTCGTAATCATGTGCTTAAAGGAGATGTTTTAAAATTTTTGCCCACAAATGATCAACAACTAGATAATTTTACTATGCCTCTATGTGGAGCTAATTGGTGATATTAAAAGAAGGATTAACATGGCGAAATATATTTCTTGTGCATGTAAATTTCATATGCATGGTTATATTGAAAATGGCTCTCAAAGATTTAACATGCTGACATACAATTAACCAAGTATTCTTATCCTTCAATCTCTCCAATGTTTGTTTGACTTGAATATTCTCTCAGATTCTTGTTCATAATTTCGATCAAAGTTATGAATGTGTTATGAGAATTGCAAAACTTCAAGTTTAAAAATCTTGCTTTGCAAAAAATTATTCATGTTCACCTTATTCAGGCATATTTAAAAAAAAAAAATATTATATCACAACAGAAGAGATGAAATTGTCCTTAACATATTGAGCAACATATGTAAAAACTACTTTTACAATTTGAACTTTAATGTATAAATCCCTTCCCTTATTGATTTTTATTGATAACAAAGCAGGAGAAAAATTAGTGTGTAGTTGATGGTGTATAGTTGATTTATTTTTAGTTGTTTAATGTTATAAAATGATGCTAGGTGTAAGTTATTGAACATCTAACTCCTAGAATGCATCAACCATAATATGAAGTCTGTTTGATTGAGAAATGCTAAAAATGATATTGATGTTAACCTATTGAATATATGTTTCTTACAATGCATCAACATAGGAGAAGACAACTGAGTTTGAACTTTTAACCTGTTGACTTGATTCAAAGCGAGAATTTGTATGTTTAAGTAGTCAATATTTTTATGGTGAATTCTATACTTCAACTTTCATTTTTCAAAAGAAACCGCCAAATGATTGTCATAATCAAAAAGCAGAAGAATGTTGGCCCTAAAGGTCATTTATATTGTAATTTTGATGATAACAATCATTTATTAAGTTATTGCATTTAAATTGTTCTAATCTTTTTTGTAAGTGAATCATAAGAATGCTAAGAAAAATCAAGGTTATTCATGTTGATACTAAACTTTCTAAGAAGATGAATCAAGAGGAAGAAAGATCAATGTTGAAAAGAAGATTTATCTAAAATAAAGAGAATGAGATCCGAGTTCAAGCACTTTAAGTCATTTATTTTTTATTGTCTAGGACTTGAAATCGGGATATTTCAATTGATTTAATATTTCAATTTTGATATGTGGTGCTCTAACAAAAATATTTTTGAAATATTTTTGAAATTTGATTTCCAAATGTCTTTTGAAAAATACTCAAGTCAAGCCAATCAAATTTGTTAATAAAAATATTATTCAAGATTGGTATTATGAAAAGCATGATCAAATCTAACAAGAGCAAATTTTAATAGGCTGATTTATTAGCTTGATTGAATCAATCAATCTTTCAAATGAATGAGCAAAATCATGTACATTAACTCAAAAATTAAGCTAATATGGTAATCAATCAATCAATCAATTTTTCTCAGCTAATATGGTAATCAATCGAATAAGCTAAATGGTAAAAAACTTTCAAATCCACCTAGGCATGCTGAGTGTCGACACACAGAGGGGATGTGTTGACACACAAAAATAGAGTAGCACTCTAGCGCTGTTGTAAGTAGCACTCTGGCATTGTAGTGTGTCAACACACAGCCCAAAAAAAACTCTAAACGGCTACTTTGACTTGATTTCTTTTCTAATCATTTTATAACGTTTTGAACATCCCGTAGGCTCTCATTTTTCTATAAATGGGGCATGAATGCTTTAGTTTGAATCACTCAGTACTCTTTAAGCATTCTTTGATTAAAAGCTCTTACTCTCTTGTGCTTTAACGTTTTAATTTTGAATTTCGTTTAAAGTTTTCCTTGCGTATCACTAGTTGTATTTATTGTTGATCGTTGAGCTTAATTGGCATATCCTTAGCATTGGCTAAGCTTGATTGATTATCAATTCATTTTTGAAAGAGTGAAGAGTTTCATTGCTTTAATTCTTTCATTGTTTTATTTCAATTTCTTATTATAAAGGTTGAATCCTGAGTCTATTGTTACAAAAGGGTCGATAGTAAAGGTTGGGTCTTGAGCCTGCGTACGAAAATATCAGTTGTAAAGGTTGGATCCTGAGCCTAGATTTAAAAAGGATCATCAAGATTGTTAAAGACTCAAGTGACGAAGAGTAGTCACTTGAGGAGTAGACTAGCATTCATGTTGGAAGTGAACCATTATAAAAAAAACCTTGTGCATTGTTTTTCTTGCCTTTAGTTTTTGCATTTTGTATTCATTGTTTTAGTTTTTGATTTATTTTTTTGGTTCTTAAAGTTTAAATCTTCATTGACCTATGAAAGAACCTAATTTAGCCCCCAAGTTGGTCTTTGAGCCTTTAAGATCATAGGGTGTTTTCTTCAAAATAGGCCTTATTGAAGCTCAATTTAAGAAGTAGCAAGCGGTGTTAACGGCTTCGGCCCATAATGAATTTGCAAATTGGGTTTACAAAGTTTAGGTGTTCTATATACATATATATATATATATATTTTTTTTCCAACTACTCCGTTTTGTTGAGAAATTTAGGAGTAAAAAATTATGGTTGATTCTAGTTAAATCACAATGTTATTCAAAATTGCCTTTTCAAATTTTCTTTCACGATCACTTCTAGTTGAAATCATTTTCAAATATTCTTCATTTTACACTTGTTTGGAAAGCTTTTTCAAATTTATCAAATATTTCACTCTTATGAGAAGTGAACAAGCACCAAGCAAAATGGGAGTAATCATCAACATTACAAGTCCATATATTTTTCACAATGGCTCAAATGTCTAATAGGATCAAACAAGTCTACATGCAAAAGTTTAAGATGTCTTGAGATAGAAACAACATCATTGGGTTTGAATGAAGATCTTGTTTGTTTCCCATATTGAAGTGCATCACGAATATGATCTTTTTCGAATTACGCTTTGGCAGTTGTCAAATAAGATCATTTTTTGGAGGTTGGAAATTAAGTCCATATTAGCATGCTCAAATCTTTTATTTTAAATCTAAGGATAATTTTTATTCGAGACACTAGAATATTTCAAAAAGTTCATACATTCAATATTAATCATATAGACATTATAACATCCCAATCGATCAAATGGTACTTTGTTCATCTAAGCATGCACCACTATACATTTAGATGACAAACGAATGCACATAATAACCTTTATCATATAGTTGACTAATGTTAAGAAAATTATGCATAAGACCATCAACAAGTAAACCGTAATATATGCAAGGCGAAGAGTTAGAGGCAACATCATTGATACAAAGAATTTTTCTTTTCTTGTTGTCACCAAAAGTGACAAATGCTTTCCTCGGTTTGATAAAAGTGGACTTAGATTTATCCCTAGTTATATGACTGGAGAAACCACTATCCAAGCATTACTTTTGATATTTATTCTTACTTCAAGCTTACCTACACAATTTAACAAACTATTAGTACCCAAATTTTCTTGTATCCTTCATTGTTAGTCTTGATATTTGGAGGTTGAGATCCCTTTGAAGCCCAAACCATCTTGATTTTTCTCAAATTCTTTTTAAATATACATTGAAGCACAATATGCCTATGACCACCACAATAATGACATCTTATAGAGTTTATTGGTGGTGAGGAGGCTTTAACTAAAAGTATATTTAATTTTTGCTTTTGAGCATTTTCACTATAGCCAATTCCCTCTGTGTTATAAGTGGTGGTTAAAACCTCATCCACTCGTGTGCCCAACTGAGCGGGTCAAGGTTTTGGGTGAGCTAGATGCAAACAATACTGCAAGCACAAGTCAGATTTGGGCGAGCCAGTCTTAGGCGAACTAAGTTTTGGGGCAAGCTAGATCTAGGAGGCTAAGAAAGGCATCCTAAGAAGGGCATCCCAAGAGAGGCGACCCAAGAGCGGCGATCCAAGGTAGCCAAGCCACACGGGCATGCCCCCTTCTTAGCCTATATAAAGCTAAAGTCCAAACGACCCAAAGGGGGGAGAAAAGGCTTGAGGAAAATTGAAGGAAATTGCAGACACGTCCCTTTTAGGATGGAAAGGAAAAAGGAGATCCTTGTGGTCTCAGCTCACAAGCTTAAGTTTGGCTTGCCCTACCCCACCCATCTAAATCTTCCAGTGACATAATTGGCGTCATCTGTGGGAAGGATCGAATTCATGGTAGAACCTCAAGGATCTCCTAATTCCTCCAAGTCTAATAAGAAGACTAAGCGAGGGACAAGACAACAATTTCATGAGATACAGGGATTGTTTGAACATTTGCTAGAAAGGTTGGTGGAACAACGACCTGAGGCTCCTCTCGTATCAAGAGGTGAAAGCTATAAAGCTACCAGTTGTAGGTTTGAGGGCTTACGAGACCAAGAGGGGCGTGGATACAGGCAAAATTCGAACCTAGGGCTGGGACACCCCGAGAAGAGGACATGTAAGCACCTCCAAGAAGAGCTGGATCACATAGAGGATGCCTCTTTTGGAAACATAAGAAACGAGCAATAGGAGACCGACCCCTTGCTAAGGGAGGGAAAATCCGAGGACGTACCCAAGGTGTCAGGAACTCATTCTCCTTTTTCTGAAAGAATCCTAGCCTTCTTGGTGAAGAAGGTTAAAATCCCACCTATTAACCTTTTTGACAGAACTCAAGATCCTGAGGATCACCTTTCAGGTTTTAAGTCTCGAATGCTTCCGAAGAAATTTGGTGTAATTGCGTTGGGTGGTTCAATCTTGGTTTGCTTCTTTACCGCCAGGGTCGATTAACAGTTTCGCATAGTTAACCAAAAAATTTTCTTACCATTTCATAAGCAATAAACAAAGGAAGAAAATAGTTGCTCAATTGATACAACTACAACAACAGGAGTCAGATCCTTAAGGGATATCATCAAAAGATTCACTAGAGAAACTATATATATTCCAGATTTGGCTGATGAGAGGGCCATAAGTGCTTTTTATCAATGGGCTCAAGAACTCGGACTTTAAGTTTACACTAGCAAAGAAGCAGCCTGAAATAATTGATGAACTATGGGGGAACGCCAACATATATATGTCCATAGAAGATGTAATGAATGTAGCGGGAAGGCTCCAACTGGGAGTCATGGGAAAGTCAAGGGAAAAATATGAACCTTCTCATCCTTCAAAGGCAAAGCTTCCCATACTTGCTTTTGAACCCAAGGTCCAAGTGGAAGACCCCAAGGGCGAATGACCTACGAAAGAAACAAGAAGCTGCTATATCAACCACCATCCTTTAAAAAGGCGTCTAAACCTCTCAAGCAGTTGTTTGACTTTCGAGCAAAAACTAAATGGTGTGAGTTTCACAAATTCTTCGGTCACACTACGGATGACTACAGGGTGTGTCAGAAACAAGTTCAAGATGATCGTGGTAGGTTGACGGCTCTAGAGACACAAGTTTAGGAGACCAACAACAAGGAATTGGTGACGGTGCCTATTAAAGAACTGGTTGAGGCACCAAAGAAGTTGATCGCAATGAGTTCTCAGGTTCCACCTAATGACTTGTCATGCCCAGGAGTGGGGCGGATGAAGAAAAGGCAATCCTTGGTGGGGATCACCTTTACTAGCGAGGACTTAAGAGACATCTATGTGCCACATGATGATCCCATGTTTAGCTCTATTGACATGGAGCAATGTTAGGTCCACAAGGTCCTGGTCGATTAAGGGAGTGTTGTAAATGTCATTTTCTGTTAGTGTTTTGAGCAAATGGAAGTACCCATGAATCGAGTTGTCAATGTGTGCTATTCATGGTAGGTTCTACTGAGGAAGCAGTTAGACCTATGGGCGCCGTCATTACCAATACCATCTTTCATGGAAAGGTAGCTACCAGGAAGGCCAAGATAGAGTTTTTGATCGTGGACACGCTTTCCCCTTACAACATCATATTTGGGTGACCTGCTTTGAACCATATAAAAGCGATAATATCAACTTACCATTTGCTGATGAAATTTGAGGCCAATAACAGTTATGTTATTATCATCTGAGGTAATCAAAAGGTGGCTTGGGAATGCTATCATGCCTCCCTAGATAACACTAGCTATCGAATCTTGCCCGAAACTGACAAAGAAAAACTTAGCCCTCCCAAAGTTGATGAGCCAGGAGAGCTGGGTCCTGATTTAGGTAGCTTGGAAGAGGTGGAGATTGAGGAGGGTAAGATGGTCAAGTTAGGATGTTGGTTACCTGAGGAACTGAAGCTTGAACTAATATCCTTGTTGGGGTGCACTTCCTGTTACGCAAAGACGAAGAAGTTTTTGCAAAGAAAGAAGTGAGGCTATCAGAGCAAAAATTCACAGATTACTCAAGGCCAGAAGTAGTTGGCCAGCGTAGTTCTCATGAAAAAACCAAATAGAACGTGGATGATTTGTTTGGATTTCACATATATAAACAAAAACTGTCTAAAAGGCTCTTATTCTCTTACAAAGATTGACCAGTAGGTGGATTCGATGGGGGGAACAAATTGTTCAGTTTCATGGATGCCTTCTCCGGGTATCATTAAACAAAAAGGACCTGAGTGAATGAAGAAAAGATGTTATTCGTCAGCAATGAAGGTACCTACTGCTATAACATCATACCGTTTGGCTTGAAAAATGCAGGGGCCACATATCGATGATTGGTTAATTGTGTAGTTGTTTGCCTGGCGAATAGGATGCAATATGGAGGTCTACTTTGACGACATGAATGTCAAATCACGAGTCAAAAGTAATCGCACTTTGGACCTAGAGGCAACCTTTCTGACCTTAGTACCAAATGAAATTGAACCCTAGCAAATGTTCCTTTGAAATACCAGAAGGCAAATTTTTAGGACTTATTGTTAACCTTGGGGAATAGAAGCAAACCCCGCCAAAGTGAGGGCTATATTGGAAATGGGGATTCCCAGAATAGTTAATGATGTACAACGCCTTACCAAATAGTTGGCTGCACTTAATAGGTTCATCAGCAAAGTCACAAAGAAGGCATTGCCATTTTTTTGGTCTTTACGGAAGAAGAGAGATCAGCTATGGGACAAAGAATGCGATAGGGCCTTCGTGCAAGTGAATGATCATTTGGCATGCTTTCCCTCTATGGTGAATCCTATTCTGAGAGAAATACTTGCCCCATACATAGTGTGTTGGACAAGACCGTTAGTGCCATATTTGTGGCAAATCGCCTTAAAGAGTAGGTCCCAATATATTTCATTAGTTAAGTGCTGAAGGGTGCGGAATTATGATATCCACCTGTTGAGAAGTTAATGTTTACCATTGTCATGGCCTCAAGAAAGCTTCGCCCATACTTTCAGACACACACTCTAAATGTGTTGACTAACCAACCTATGAAAAAGTGGTAAGTCACGAAGAAGTGGAAGTCGAGGAAGGAAGGGAAGATGCAAGTGTCCCCAAGCAATAAGGAGATCCTGTGGGGGTTGTCCCGTTAGGAGAGGTAGCACAAGATTGGAAAATCTTTGTGGATGGTTCTTCATGTTTTAGAAGGGTCGAGAGCTAGTGTGTATCTTCAGGATACAAACGGAGTCATGCATAGTTATGCCTTGCGATTCCAATTTCCGTTAACCAACAATGAGGCCGAGTATGAAGCCCTAATTCATGGGGTAGGTTTAGTGCGCACATCGGGAGCTAAAACCATGACCGTTTTTAGTGACTTGAATATAGTGGTAAGTCAAATAAATGGGGAGTACGAGGCTTGAGACCCCTGCATGATCAAATACCTATAGGCTTTTCACAGACTCATAGTGGATCCGGTGAAGGTAAAAGTACAATATATTGAATGAAGGGAGAATTGTATAGTTGACGAGCTGAGAAAACTGGCAAGCTCATATCAAGCACTCGGCACGGGGAGTGGAAGTGGTATTGAAACAAGTCTACCAAAGTGCGTCCGGGGAGTCTGCTACACCAAGGGTGTGCAATATTGAGGAAACATTTACTTGGATTAAACAAATAACAGACTATATCTGTCGGCGAATATTGCCCGAAGACTCCCTCAAGGCTAAAACGATAAGGCGTCAAGCGTCACTCTTAGTAATTTTAGAAGAATGTAAAAGTGTTTGTTCTCACATCCACTATTAAAATGCATAAAAAAGAGTGAAGGGCATGACATCCTGAAATAAATTCATGGCGAAGAATGTGGGGGACATATTAGAAGATACGCCCTAGTCAACAAAGTCCTTCACTCAAGGTATTTCTGACCCACCTTAAAAATCAACGCCAAAGATTTAGTGCATCAGTCTGACGCCTGTCAAAGCTTTGCTCCAATACACTAGGCGTCCTTCACATCTTTGCAGCCTTTGGTTAGTCCAATACCTTTCGTGCAATGGGGGATAGACTCATTTCGAGCCTTTCCCATAGCCTTGGGGAAAAGGAAGTTCCTGGTGGTAGCCATCGACTAGTTCAACATATTGGTTGAGGTAGAGTCAGTGGCCAAGATGACAGACCAAGTCACACAAAAATTTTTGTGGAAAAAAGTTATTACCTGTTTTGGGGTATCACGAGCCTTATAATCGATAATCAATCACAGTTCAACTCGCTACTATTTCAGGCTCACTGCGAAGAAATTAGGATCAACCTTCACTTCGTGGTGGTAGCTCACCCGCAAATTAATGGCCAAGTTGAAGTGGCCAACAAAGAAATTTTAAAAGGCTTAAAGAAGCGGCTCAATGAAACCAAAGGCAGGTGGGTAGAGGAGCTTCTTAGCATTCTTTGGTCAATTCGAACGACGGTCAAGGTAACGACAGGGGAGACCCCTTTTATGCTAGTATACGAGACTGACGCAATCCTACCCATTGAGATAAACAATCCGACCTTCCATGTAAGGCACTTTCATCCGGCAACCAATGAAGAGGTTTTGATGGGGTCATTGGATTTGATCAAGGAGGTTCAGATGGATGCTTTAGTCAAGATGGCCTCTCCAAAATTAAGAATGTTCACCTACTTTAATTGGAAAGTCCAGCAGCAAAGCTTTCAGATAGGTGATCCAGTTCTATGGTGTGTCGGCGCCGGTGGAAAGGGGCTCGGTATGGGAAATCTTGCCCCGGATTGGGAAGTTCATGACAGAGTGACTTAGGTTGTGAAAGAAGTAAGTTATCAACTATGACAGATGGATGGGACAGAGCTATCCCATAGCTGGAATGCATGCTACCTCCGAAGGTACTATCCATAGGTTAATGAGGTAAAAAGAAAGAAGGGGGTGGTGTGTAGCGCCTAAATGTGAATTTAACGTAAAATACTAATAAAACCCTAGCAGTTGTTGCAAGAATTTTACACTATGTGACGGGAATCATGTACATGTGTGGTACGGGTTCATCTTGCTTCTCCAGGCGTTCTGTGGTTAAAAACTGAACGGTTGATATAAACACTTATAGCCCTTTGCAGATTTTAGCGGAATACGCCACCCGGTTTTCACACTTTTAGAGATTAAAGGATTATGTCTCCTGCCCATCTTAAAGATTAGGGTCAATTTTCTAGCAATTATATTCAAGTAATGATTGCAACAATGTTTATGCGTCTTCCCTAATCAAAAATTCTGGAATCCACCCCTATTAAATGGGAGCTTTCGAGGTTTTGTTTTGTTAAATGATTTGGTCTGTAACACATCAAGGGTCACATACCGTGCTAGACCTAAAATCTTAGGATAAGGGCACTTGAGTTGCCAATTATTATGGTGTTGACAGTATGTTTCGACTGTCCTCTCTCAGAAATAAGAAAAGATGTTATGAACGCGCAGGGATCTTAAACAATTTCATTTGATTGGAGGCTTGCTTTAGCAACCTAGATAGGTACATAGCTATAGTTACTTAAACGCTCAAGAAGACTTACGTGTGTCTGCTCGGGGGTTAGGCCACTTCCCTCAATTTAGAACACCGTATTTATCAATTAGGTTTCTTATTGTTTTCATTAAAGACAATGTTATTGCTTCACCTACCTAATGGTGCAACACTAGCATGTCACCTGAATAAAGGTGCAACATTAGCATGTCACCTGTTTAAAGGTGCCATATTAACATATCACCTATCTAAAGGTGCAACATCCATATACCACCTAATCAAGGGTGCAACGTTAACATGTCACCTATCTAAAGGTGCAACATCCATATACCACCCGATCGAGGGTGCCACATTAGCACAGAATGCAACGTTAACATATTACTTGTCTAATGTTGCAGCATCCATATACCACCTGGTGTAACATATCACCTGTCTAAAGGTGCAACATCCGTATACCACCTGATCAAGGGTGCAATGTTTAACACATCACCTGGTCAAAGGTCCAATATTAACATATCATCTCCCTAGTGAACAACATCGACATGTCACCTGCTTGAGTGAGACATTGGTTTTTTACCTGTCCAAAGTGAGAACTCTAAGATGACACCTGTTCCCAGGGTTAATGACAGTACCCCCCTGCTTTGGAGTGTAATATCGGAGCTAAAATGGAAATAAGGGAGGGGAGCAATACTAGCACTTGCCAAATCAAAATTGATAGAACCTCTCTTATTGTATCCCTAATTAAACACATGATTTAGTCTTCATTGGAGCAAAAGACTATGAAAAGAATCTCTACGTTCACCCGAGTTTACAAAGAACACAACCTTCCATGCACGCAAACGCATGTAAACAACAAATGGACAAAATCTGTACTGCCACATGAGTGTAAAGCTGCACATTCACACGTAGAACTTGCCATTTCAAATCAACCAGAGTTCCATAACTAAAGATAAAACACAGTCCATACACAAAAGTTCACCAAAAAGATAAAATACAGTCCGCATACAAGGTTCACCAGCTAACAGCCTGTGGAACACACCTAGCTAGCATCTACCAAAAAGTTAGACTACACATATCATCACTTTGCGATCAGTTACACCAATAGTGACATTGCGCTACAAAATGGTAGGCACTTCTACATCAACACGAAATTCCAAGTATCACTATAGCACATCAAAACAATGCATAGCAAATGCAATTAAAAGCAAACAACAAGAAGGTAAAAAAATATATCACCAAACTATCACCTTGAATAACACCCCATAGCCAATGGCTCTCATGCTTGGGACCCAGCATTCCCATCACCATTAGAAGGACCCATGCCGGATCTCGATTCTTTCAGGATTTCTTCGACAACTTGATACATGAGATTCTTCAAGACCTCCATTGTATAAGAAAAACTGTGCCAGATCTCAATTCATTTAGGATTTCTTCGACAACTTGATACATAAGATTCTCCTAGACCTCCACTGTATAAGAAGGACCACCCTCTTTAATCCTGTCCAACAAGCAATCTACTCCCCACTATAGGCCCGACCAACAGTCTTCATTCCTCATTGTTTGATACTCGACACTTGACTTGAAAGCAGACACCGCCTCTTCATGACCATGTAATAGGTTGGCAGTCAGCCTAGCACTGTGCTCATCTTTATCTTGCAAAGCCACCTTCATTTCATCGACTTGCCTTTGTAACTTGGCACAATGAGCCTTAGACTGTTCTGACTCTTGTCAAAGTTCTTCCTTCCGAATGCAGGCTGAATCTTTAAAAGACCAAAAATCCTCCTACAACTTATGAAGATGATGGATAGTCTCCTCTCCTCAAATTCGAGCAGTGCATACAGAAGCGAAGGCAGTGACATACTGCAAGAATAAGGAACATCAATAAAGCGTATAAAGAGGGTAAAGCATATATATGCATAATAATTAAGCAAGTAATAAAAATTACCTCAACCATGGGAGAGGACCTTCCTGAGAAGATGGGAGCGCAAGTAGAGTAATTTCACAAATGCGATGTAAGGCCTTGAGGTTGGGAATGGAAGATGGAGTAATGACTATGCGAGAACTATCCTTATGCTCGGCTGTAGATGCAGCCCTAGCATCGGATTCTTCCCTGGGAGGGATGACCGGAATTGGTAAGGAAATAATGGGCACAGGACATCCTGGGACATGTAAATCGGGACAGAAGAAGCTGAGGGTGTCCCGGTATAGCCGTGACCCTGCCTTTCCTCTATGTACCCCAAGAAGGAGGAGGCACTTTGGTGAGAAGGGGGAGCCCTATAGGGAGAACGGGATGACCCCCTCGAATGGTAACATCGAAGCCTGCTATGCCCACTCTTAGAAAACCAATGTGAAGAGGAATCTACAGGCGAGGCTTGACTAGCCACCATCGCAAATGCTTGCTCAGTACCAGCTTGACATAAGTGAGAACCACTGGTAGCAAGTTCCAAGGTGGTAATATGGGTATTGGCTAGTTTGTCAACTGGAAAGCAAGAAAGGGGTTAAAGATCATTAAAAAAAAAAAAGAGAGAGAGAAAGAGAAAGACGGGAGGAAAGAAGAGAAAAGGAAAAAAAAAAAAAGGAAGAGAAAGAAAAGTAATAGATTTTGCCAAAACTTTCTAATAACAAGGACAAGAATACCTGAGAAAGGCTTCGTATGCCATAACAAGCACAATCTCTTGCCTAAGAAGGGTCCGGGTTGCCAAGAATCAAATCTTGCTTGCATCTTTATCAAAATAATGACTAATGGCCCAATCTGCCTTGGTAAATTCGGTAGTGCGTGGCATGCAGGACCGAACTACGTCATACCAAACTATTAGGTAATTGGGAAGGGTAGGTGGACGAACCCATATGAACTTAGTTAGCTAGTTTTTGATGTTTGACGGATTGTCATGCATAAAGACTGAGCCGCTTTGACTCTCAAAAAAGAAGTTGTTTTGAGTTTGTTTAAGCTTGAATAGGTAATCAAAAATAGGATCAGTCAGCTTAAAACCATTTACAAAACATGCTAAAACAAGCCCATAAATACTCCTTATGCTATTTGGAGTCTATTGGGAGGGACTCACAGTGTAACCCGACATAATGCGATATATAAAAGGGGGGAAGGGGAAATCGAAGGCCTCCTTTGACGGCCTTTGTAAAAATCCCAAAGCAATCATGATGGAGAGGAAAAAACAGGGATTCGTTTTCATTTAGAATCCAAATAACATGATTAGGTGGAAAGTAATAGTTTTCGTGAAAAACAAAAATCCCTGCTTCCCCTCGATACTTAAGAAAAAATCCTTTAAAGGGCCTACCATTCACAGTAGCATTGGGAAATCGAGACTAAAGATTATCCATATTTAAAAAAGCGGCATCGGGGGGTGTCCGAAAGAGCACCACTCTCCTCGCGAGCCCATCATGTCGAACTTCTTGTCCAACCCCTACACCGTACCATCTATATCTGCGGTGAATTTTTCCTACTAAGTATCACAAATGAAAATCAGAGCGAAAAGAACATACATGTATAGGTTTACACGCTACTCTGAGCAAAAATAGGTAAACTCGACGATGATAAAGGTAAGAAAATAAAAGCATTTTGGTTAATGGGGGCCAAAAAGTCCTCCAATTACTCGATTAGCGTCGGGTTTTCTAAAAGATGCTGGTAGCTAAAGCTATTGCTAGGACCCAAAATTTCTAAATTCGTCTTGTATGACCTTTTTGGGCATTTTATAAAAAGAAATAGCGAAAGAAGAAGGAAAAAAAAAAACCGCCAAGAAGTTATCAGCTGCAAAAAATCAATATCCGAGCAAGCGATAACCCGGCTGATAGAGAAATTTCACTTTCTCTTTGAAATCGTGATTTAAACTACACTTTAAAAATCATAACTCGATTAGAAAAGCACTTTCTAGTCAAATTTATAACCCACACTAAGTAAACTTAAAGCATAAAGCTAATACTAGAAATCCGGGTTTTTGAGTTGCCATTCTTCAAACGTTTCCTATCAAGACCTTAACAAACCACAATGAAATTACACTTTTCATACTCTAATCGCACGTAGATACACCCAAAATGCCGCCAATATTTTTCACACTATATCCAAATAACATGTTTCAGGGCCATGGATTCGGAGTTAAGGGCGCATGAACCAACCCTAGGTTTGAAAAATCAAACTAATGTACACTTCAAAAACTACAAACAAAATAAATCACACCTCTAACATATCCCCAAAACGTAAACCCTAGAAATCAAAGAAGAAGAAGAAAAAAAAGATGAAATGAAGATAAATACCTCGGGAAGATGATACACTCGGGAAGACAAAGAGTCGAAGAAGAGATGCAAAGTAAAGCAAGAGAGACGCAAAAGGGAAGAAAACTATGCAAAATGGGTCACATCAGAGGTCCCAACATGACTCTGGGGTTTATGTTAAAGCCAAAGGTCAAAACAAAAGCACTATATATAAGGTGGGTAAAAATCCAAGCGGACGGGCGAGCCATATGAGACGCCCCTACCGAAAGGATTCCAACCGAGCCCAGAAGATTCGAGAAGTAGGGCGAGCCAGAGGGTGGGCCCAGCGTGTGTCTAAGGGCCCTATTTGGCACTACCTCCAAGCTTGGGTTAGGTGTTATAAGTTGCGTTTATACTAGGGGCTGTTTGGCACGCCCCCAAAGCTCGGGTTTGGGTGTTGTAAGTTGTGTTTATGCCAGGGGCTGTTTGGCACACACCCTAAGTTTGGATTTAAGTGTTATAATATACCGGGGGCTGTTTGGCACTCCCCTAAGTTCGGATTTAGGTGTTATAAGTTGCGTTTATGCCAGGGCTGTTTGGCACGCCCCCTAAGTTTGGATTTAGGTGTTATATGTTGCATTTATAATGGGGATTGTTAGGCACACCTCCAAAGTTTGGGTTAGGTGTTATAAGTTGCATTTATACTAGGGGCTATTTGGCACTCCCCCTAAGTTCGAATTTAGGTGTTATAAGGTGTGTTTATACTAGGGGCTATTTGGCATGCCGCGTAAGTTTGGGTTAGGTGTTATAAGTTGTGTTTATACCTGGGATTGTTTGGCATGACCCCTAAGTTCAGATTTAGGTGTTATAAGTTGTGTTTATACCAGGGGCTATTCGGCATGCCCCATAAGTTCGGGTTAGGTGTTTATAAGTTGTGTTTATGCCAGGAGCTGTTTTGCATGCCCCCTAAGTTTGGGTTAGGTGTTATAAGTTGATACCGGGGGTTGTTTGGCACACCCCCTGAGTTCTGATTTAGGTGTTATAAGTTGAGTTTATGCCGGGGGTTGTTTGGCACACCCCCTAAGTTCGGGTTAGGTTATCAGTTGCGTTTATGTCGGGGGCTATTTAGCCTAAGTTCGAATTTAGATGTTATAAGTTATGTTTATGCCAAGTGCTATTCTGCACGCGCCCTATGTTTGGGTTAGGTGTTATAAGTTTTGTTTATGTTGGGGGCTATTTGGCACACCCCCTAAGTTTGGGTTAGGTGTTACATTGCGTTTATATCGAGGGCTGTTTGGCACGCCCCCTAAGTTCGGATTTAGGAATAATAAGTTGCGTTTATGTCGGGGGATGTTTGGCATGCCACCTAAGTTTAAGTTATGTGTTATAAGTTGTGTTCATACCAGGGGCCGTTTGGCACGCCCCTCTAAGTCTGGGATAGGTGTTATAAGTTGCTTTTATGTCGGGAGGCTGTTTGGCACGTCCCATAAATTCAAATTTTGGTTTTTTAAGTTGCGTTTATATTGGGGGCTGTTTGGCACGCTCCTAACTTCAAATTTAGATGTTATAAGTTGTGTTTATATCAAGGGCTGCTTGGCACGTCCGCATGATCTCAAATTTAAATGTTATAAGTTGTGTTTGTATTGGGGCTATTTGACATGTCCCCCAAGCCTGATTCAAACGCCATTGGTATTATTTGAGTCATGGAAGTCATGTAGTCCGCTTCCTGAGTTTGGTTTAGATGTTGCGAATAATGGCATAGATGCATGGCACATTTCCTAAATTCAAAGGCGGAGCCCAGAATAGGGTTCAAGTCAACAACTATGAATTCTCTAATAACGATACTAACAATAAAGACTTTTCTCATATCACAAGGGTAGTGCAACAAAAGCCTCGTGGCAAACTTACAGAAGCCACAAGATGCGCTAAGTACAAAGGATGTCAAAAGGCACTCAGGGCGGGAACATATAGTAATACACACAATGAAAGTAAGACATGAAAAGAAAAAAAGAAGAAGAGCTTCAAAGGACTGAATACCAATAGAAAGGGTGAAACACTATCTTACGTCCAAAAGCTGTATAATTGAGGTTAACTAAGGACCATCATGGAGTAACCCTTGAGAAGCTATAGGGGAACTGCAAGGGAGAAGCGAGCTCCAATAAGGTCGAAGTCCCGTATCCGTAGGGACATATCACTTGGAGCGTCCAATGCTCGGGACTTGAGAAGTCGTAACAATAAACTCTAAACTCGGTATAGAAAATTAAATGATGATCAGTTACCAGGTACCTCATAATCCCCAACATTCGACTGCCCTTCAAGATGCCTTATGTTGAAGAATATACTCTGAAATAAGACCCAGGACTCAAAATCTCGATTATCCTCCAACACCCATAAAGTAAGAGCAAGGCCAAAAGCAGCCAAACACAAACGACCATTTAGACAATAAATGCCTAACGACTGATAGCAAACAGTCCGTCACGAACACGAAGTGGCAGAAACAGTAGGAAGTTATAATCTTCTACAACATCCGAGGCTACCAAATAGGGGTAGAAATAAGGGGAGTCGGGAGAAAACGACTCACTGTGCTCTGATAACAAGTACACAACATTACAACAAAATGTTGATTTTGTGAAATCCACTGAACTTCCTTCGGTGCATATGAGTGTCTTATACCTCCACGCCACCTGATTAAAATAGTATACGGAATACCAATCTAATGGAGGCCGGTAGTCTTCTCTAAAGATAAAGTCAATGTTGAAAAGAAAGAGAAATGTATGATAGTTAAAGGGATATAGCGAAGCATCATCCAAACAAGTAAAAACTATCTTTAGAGAAGAACCTAAAAATCGAAATTCATCAGGGAGGAAGATGGGGAAGATAGGTCTGGGAAGTCGGGTTGCATATTTCTAGCCCCAGAGACCAGAAATAAGGGGTGTCACGGCATAAGATTAAACCATTGCTAACTCCCATGATCTGTTTTACATTAGATAAAAACCACAAAGGCTCCGTAGGTACACACGTAGAGGGGCAAGAACCGGTCCAAACATAAGATTCCATGTAATTCTCGTGAGGGGGCCAATACCCATTCCGTATCAGAATACCATCCGCGGGCCGTTTAAAATCATTTAAAGCTTGCTCCCTCACAAAATATTCTTGAAGGAAAAGTCCCTAGAAAAATTGAGAAATGACAAGACAACAACACAAAAATCTTGGTGGAAAGCCAAGAAAATATGATTAGGAGCAAGTCTTCAAGAAAAACCTCCATGAAGGCGAAAGCAAAATTAAAAATTAAAGAAAGAGTATAGAGAGCAAGAAATATAGGTAAAGATACCAAGAAAAGAAACCCAAAGGTTAATATGTATATAGAAATGCCCAAGTTTAAGAGTTAGTATATAGAAGTTATGGATAACCATAAGGATACACTTTTCAAGTAAACAAGGTTTACTTAAAATGTGGGGGGCTAATATGTTTCCAACAACATCCACTCATGTGCCCAACAGGGCAGGTCAAGGTTTTGGGTGAGCTAGACACAAACAAGACTGTGGGCATAAGTTAGAATTAGGCGAACCAAGCTTCAGCGAACCTAAGCAAGCCAGGTTTGGGAGAGCCGGACTTGGGTGACCCAGGTCTGAGCGGCAAAGAATGGCGTCCGTAGAGGGGCAACCCAAAACGGGCGACCAAGAGCGATGGTCCAAGGTAGCCAAGCCACATGCGCACGCCCCCTTCTTAGCCTGTATAAAGCTAAAGTCCAAACCACCCAAAGGGGAGAGAAAAAGCTTAAGGAAAATTGAAGAAAATCCCAGACACATCCCTTCTAGGACAAAAAGGAAGAAGGAGATCCTTGCGGTCTCGGCTCACATGCTTGAGTTTGGCTTGTCTTACCTCACACGTCTAAATCTTCCAAAAACAAGTGTATCTTTGAGAAGAGAGTATTTTTCAAGTGTTTCTTGACCCTTGAGAAACTTACTTGAAATTTGTGAGTGTTCTTCTGCTTGTTCTTTCAAATACTCATTCTCTTTAAGTAATAATTCATCTTTCTTAGATTCTTCATTTTTACTTTCATTTGACAAGAGCTTTTCTTCAAAGAATTGTTTTTTATTAATCAATGTTCCAACTTGATCATTTAATGACTCTATTTTTGCTTTCAAATATTCAATTTGAAGCTTAAATACTAAGCATTGTTTTGACTATTTTTGTAGCTCCCTTTTTCTTATAAGAATATTTAGTTTTCACTTTTTCAAATGCACCATATAACTCATGAAAACTATCCATGAGCTTATTATAAAATAAATCATTTGCCTCATTTTCTTCAAGTTCTTCTTTTTCAAATTTAATGGCCATGAGATACAAATCCACTTGCCCCTCTTCACTTGTATGAGGGGATTCTTCATCGGACTCTCTTCCGAATATGGCTTCTAGTTTGTCCCAAATCTCCTTCGTTTTGCAACTTTTGACATGATTAAACACATTGTAGCACATAATAATTGGAAGTGAGCTTTAGCATTTTTCTCAAGCTTTGCTTGTCATGTTGAATAAGCTCATTTTTAAATCATCAAGAATTGCATTTCCTTTATTCATTGAAAGAGCAAAATCACCATTTTTTTTTAGCCACAAGTCAAAATCAATAGATGTAATAAAAAGTCTCGTCCTAAGTTTCCAATAGAAACATTTTTACCGTCAAAAAGTGGAGGCTTATCGGTTGATTGACCCTCGGCCAAAATAGGTACAAAGGTTGCCATAATGATCATTATAAGGTTGTTAGACCGCAAAAAAAAAAAAAAAAAAAAAAAAAAAATCAGCAACGACAACCAACCCCAAGTCCTACCTCTAATACCAATTGAAGACCTAAAGAGCAACCTAAGAGGGGGATGAATTTGGTCCTTTCGAGATAAAATGAAAATTTTAACTTTAAGAACCAAAACATAAATTGAAAGCTAAACAATAAATATGGAATATACAAAAAACTAAGGCAAGAAGAAAAACAATGCACAAGGATTTTATAGTGATTCAATTCTAACCCGAAAGCTAGTCCACTCTTCAAGTGACTACTCTTCATCACTTGAGCCTTTAACTAAGTCTGATGATCCTTTTTAAAACTACGATCAGGATCTAACTTTTACAACTGATCTGTTTTTACATAAGTTTAAGACACAATTTTTACAATGGGTCCTTTTCTAACTACAGGCTCAGGATCTAACTTTTACAATAAAATGAATTAAAGCACTAGAATTCTTCACTCTTTCAAGAGTGAATTTACACTAGATCAAGCTTAGCCAAAGCCAAGCATATGTCAATTAAGCTCAATGATTAACAATAAAGAGAAGTAGTGACGCTCAAGAAAACTTTAAAAGAAACTTGTAATTAAAACGTTAAAGCACAAGAGAATAAGAGCTTTTTAATCAAAGAATGCTTAGAGAGAATTGAATGGATTAAACCAAAGCATTCAAACCCTATTTATAAGCAAATGAGAAGCTAGGGGATGTTTGAAATGTTAGGAAAAAGATTAGGAAATAAATCAAATCAAAAGTAGCAGTTTGGAGCCTTTTCTGGGCTGTTTGCCAACACAACAGCTCTGGATGACTACTGTACGTTTGTGTGTAGACACATCCCTTCTATGTGTTGACACTCAGCATGCCTGGGTGGATTTTGAATATTTTTGACCATTTAGCTTGATTGATTGATTGATTGGTTACCGTATTAGCTTAATTTTGAATTAGCTTCCATGTTTGCCTCAATCATTTGAATGGTTGATTGATTCAATCAAGCTAAAATATCACCCTATTGAAATTTGATCGTGTTATTTATAGGCATACTTTTCATAATACCAATTTGAAAAATATTTTTATTGACAAACTAAATTAGCTTGAATTTGACTTGAATATTTTTCAAATAACATTTGGAAATCAAATTTCAAAAATATTTCAAAAACATATTTGTTGGAGCATCACATATTAATATTGAGATTTGGCTCAATTAATACATTCCGATCCTAAGTCAAAAAAATAAATGAATGACTTAAAGCGCTTGAAATCGGATCTCCTTTTCATTTTGGAT
Source organism: Simmondsia chinensis (assembly GCA_018398585.1). Taxonomy (NCBI): domain Eukaryota; kingdom Viridiplantae; phylum Streptophyta; class Magnoliopsida; order Caryophyllales; family Simmondsiaceae; genus Simmondsia; species Simmondsia chinensis. Next base: position 5,368,857 of record JAGTTD010000017.1, on the reverse strand, counting down.
GAATCTTCTCTTCACCTTTGATCTTTTTTCCTCTTAATCTATCGTCTTAGAAAGTGTGGCATCAACATGATTAGCTTTGATTTTTCCTAACTTTCTTATGAGTCACTTTCAAACAAGATTAGAACAATTAAATATAATAACTCACTGAATGATTGTTATCATTCTACAATGTAAATGTCCTTTAGGGCCAACAATAAGACACATCAAGTATTTCCCAAGAATTCTATTCATGTCTCAATTTTTTGAGGAAATAGGTACAAAGTTATTTGGTTGCTCAAATGAGAAATATAACTTTCTTAAAGAGGTTATTTAAAAACAAAACCTAAGAGGGTACCAACACACAAGTATCAGATCCCATTATAACTCCGAAGTTAAGCATGCTTGATCGAGAGTAGTATCAAAATGGGTGCCCTCTTGGAAAGTCCTCGTGTTGCACCCCTCAAGTTGAGGGTCCTTGGAAACAACCTTCCTTTAGGGTAGCACCCTAAAGGGAGAATGCTGTGTACATTCACCCCCCAAACCCTGCTTAAGTGGGAGCCCTTGAGGCAGCATGAATGTTTTGCTTTTGCTTGCTATTTAAAAACAAAGGAATTACGACTTACCTATGAGCACTAGGTAAGTTATATACTGCGTTTAAAAGAATTTGAAACAATTAAGGAATTCCCACTTCCTATATTCTGTTAATTTTCTGGTATCCAAACAAGAAGGGAAACACTCATTTTCCATGAATAACAATTTCTTTCGCTCAATTCCTAGTAACCAAATAAGGTCATAACACGTCAATCAAAAAAAAAAAAAAAAGGTCATAATAGACACATTAGGTAAACTACAAGAACTAATGACGTAAATAATGATGAATTTTAGTTAGCCTTTACATTACATTCCAAATTCTTACAAAATATCAAAACCCCAATATAATCTTACATTTATCAACAAAAAAACTTTATTGTAACCTATAGAAGAATAAATAACAACATATAACCAAACTATTTCATCAGTCTAACCCATACAACTTCTTGCACAATACAGCTATCACACAACAAACATACAATTTTAGTCCTTTCAACATATTCTTTTATCGAAAATCACCTTCAAAAGTTGTCATTTTTGACTTTAACCATCATAACTTTTTATTTGTTCAGAAAAGCACTTCAAAAGTTAAAATTTTTTCAATCAATCGTCCATATTGATTCCATTAGTCTTCGGTCACGCGTAATTTTTCATTTTCTTATAAAAAAACAGGGAGATAAACACAAATGATGGCGTAAACTCACTTGGTAAAGCAACATACCCTTAAATGATCTTTATGTATGGGTTCAAATCCCACTACATGCTAGCATATATAGAGATTCATACCTATGCATAGAGCCACCTTAATTGTGTAACACTTTACCAATTGAGCTAAGATTAAGATGTGTCATATTTTCCATGATTTTGTGTATAAACTGAAGCAAAATCACACATGTAATTCAAATAAAATACTAGTACGCTAATGTACATGGTTGATTGAAATTTTCAATGTTTAAACTTTTGAAGGCGATTTTCTGAAAATTAAAAAGTTGTGGTAATAAAGTACGACTACTTTGTTTTTCTGTAAAAAAAGAACGCCGAGTTCTCTCCTATCTACTTCTTGGAGAGCTTTCAAAGGGTTTAAACCCATCCCGTCGTGCATACCCATTAGGACGAACCGCACGATTACCAATGGGGCTTTTCCTCGGTTCTTTCAGTTTTTCGTTGGCACCCTCAATTTTCTCGAGAGTTTCTAGAACTTCTTGCATGGACGGTCGAGATTTTGGTTCTTGAGCAATGCATTTTAAAGCGAGTTGAGCCGTTGCGGTGGCTGCTTTCAATGGATACCTTCCCTCTAATCTTGAGTCTATGATGGTCTTTAGCTTCCTCTTTTCTGACAGGTAGGGCTTGACCCATTCAGCTAGGCTTTGTTGGCCCGCCGCTCGGTTCTGGTCGATGGCTCGTAGACCAGTTAGGAGCTCTACGACTACCATCCCGAAACCATACACATCACTCTTTACATATAGATGCCCTGTTTAATAAGCGTCAACAATTTCAAATTGTTAGTGCTTGTTTGGTATTGTTTTCTTCTTACAGTTTTGGTCCTTTTGGATCTTTTAAAACTAAAAACCGTATTTTGGAGACGAAATTCTTCTTGTTTTTAGTTTTCTATTTTTAGTTTTCACTCAAAATTAGGAACAAGAAAAACTATTTTCAAAACCCGAATTTTAGTTTCTTCAAAACCAAAAATTGCAAACAAAAATGATACTTATACCCTTTTATCCAACGACAAATGGGCAAGAGCATGCATTTTCCTTGTGATCACAGAACCAAATTGAAGTTCACAGTCGGTATGTAATCTTCATTGCAATATCATGAAAGCAGGGTGTCACAAACATTAGCTATACATCGCCGTAGTCTGTAGTAAGCTCAAAATCTATTATGTAATAATCTGTATTTAATCCCTTGTTTTTAAAAAATGCATCACGGTAGTCTTCATTGTAATTCTAGCCATATCAAGAGTTGGATCCTAACCCGAGGTGTACAAAACAAAATCCCATCAAAACTCCAAAGTTAAAGAGTGCTAAGATAAAATAGTACTTTGTCAAAAATCCTCGTGCCACACTCCTTTAGAAGTGGGAAAAGTTCTGATATGAAACCATGGAATCAGATAAAGACCGATACATAAAGTAATGGCTAATACTAGAACTACTTCTTGGCTAATTTGGCAAAACACAAACTACTTCTTGACAACACTTTTTATAAAAGTGCTTCAATGAAAGTGTTACTAGATAAACAATTTTTTCATAGCTTGGCTGCACAGGCCCATAGCCATTATGTAATGTTTGCAACACCTACTTCCACAAAGTTATTATAAAACTTTATGATGTAGCACAAAAGGGAAACTAAGAATTTCTAACTCAACTCTCAAATTTGGGATTTTATTTCATTAAAAAATATCACAGTAAAGTATATAAGGGTCCTATTTATAAAGTAGGAACCTTGAATCCGAAAAGATAAAGAATTCTAATTCAAACCTAACTAGAAAATAAAAATAATAAAAATCTCAAAATATAATCCTTATCTAACCAAAACAAATAATAATTCTAAAAAATATTAATCTAAGTAAAACCCAATAAATCCTAAAGGATAAACTACTATCTAAAGAATTTAAAAGTTACAAATATACTTAAACTCCTTCTAATTCAGATATCTTTACGAATCCCATATTTTACATTATCCTCGTACTGCATCATTCTCACCCAGTTACGCAAAATTCATCCTCGAGTTTTGTAGAAGGAGAGAATGAAAGAGTGAATCATAAGTCGTGATCTTGGCTTAAGGAAGAACTTTTGGTCAAGTCCAAAGAAGAAGACCCTTGAAAAAAATTCAGGAGGATTGTCAGAAAAATTAGGCAGGATAATGAACTTAACATGTTGAACATGGTCTACATTAACCTTGAGATCGACTTGTATAGGCTTCCCTTCTTGTCCTTCATTGTTAAATTCAATTGCTATCTGAGAGAGTTTTTCATCCTTTACTTCTTCTTCAATCTTCGATGTGTTTTGCTCTACTTCAATATGTACCCCATCAATGTCGTCATTAGCTTCAATGTCAACAGTTTGTTGGACCATCCCTTCACTATTTATTTCTACTTCTGTCTTTGCTTCTACATTGTTGTTAATAGTAACAAGCTTTGATTGAACTTCTTCCACTTTATTTGGTTGCTGGACAATTCTATTATCATCATAGTTAGAATATCTGCTCCAAATATTTAGAAGCTCATTCAGATGTCCAATGACCTTGTAGCGCTTCAATTCACTAGCAAGCTCTACATCAAGTTGATAAGAATCATGATAGATGTACATCCCTACTTGCATTCCATAGATTGCATCATCATGATAGTAAAATTGTATGTGCAAGGTAAGTATCATCAACCCAAATAATATCCTCTATAAATCCATAATGCTGATATAACCAATATAGATCCCAATGAGTAATAGGCTTGGAAACATTGTGATCCTTACTAGTAAAGATCTATCATCCGAATCACCCCATAACCAATATTCAGTCACCTCGCGATTTCCTCAAGCCCTTTTGCAGTTTTCCCATTAAATACACATCTTATATGAAAGAGTATCTAATATGAGTAACATATACCTTTTTCCGTAGTTCTTAAAGTGTTCCAGTGTTTTCCAAGTTGTAAGCAAACCTTAGGCTCGAAGCAACACCCACTGCGGTCCCCGAACAACAGGAACAAAGACGGCGGCCTCTTGAGAGAGCGTGGGTGTCTCCAATGGTCTGAGCCAGCAAGCGGCGGTGAAAATTTGGGTGCTGAGGTTTCAATGGGGATGGAGGGAGTTCAAAGGGTCCTCCTCGCCGATCAACCGGCAACCGTGGTTGCACCGCTGGAGGTCGAAGACTAAACGACTTGGAGTTAGGTTAGGGTTCCGAAGGGCCATATAGTCAAGAAGAAAGAGGGAGTTCAATCGGGCAGGGTTTGGCAAGAGTTTGTGGACAAGAGTAGTAGTAGGACGGGTAACCTCTTGGGAAGCCCTCGCATTGCCAACCCTATAAGGTCAGGGGTCCTCGGAAACAACCTCTGGGCAGGGTTACACCCTGAAGGGGTAAGGCTACGTACATCCACCCCTCAGAAACCCCGCTTATGCGGGAGCTCGTGAGGCACTGGGTCTGTTGTATGACGGTCAGCGGGGGCGTAAGGCCTTGCGGGTTTCGATGGATTGCAGGTCGTGAGGTTAGGGCTGTGATTTTTGATGGGGTTTATGGGTGTGAGGGGGTTAGGGTTTGGTGATGGGTGGCGTAAGTTAGGTTTCTGTAAGTTAAGGTCTAATAGGTTGTGGGTGTGGCGTCTGGTAGTTGGCGGCGGGGGGTCGAGCTGTTATTCCGGCAGAGGCAGTGAGAATTTGGGGTTGAGGTTTTGTTTTCTTGGATTTTTCTTTTCTTTTCTTTTTTTTTTTTTTGGAAGAAAATGAAAATTGGATCAATTTTTGCTCTGATACCAAAATTGATGTAACACAGAAGGGAAACTAAGAATTTGCAAACTCAACTCTCAAATTTTAGATTTTATTTCATTAAAACTCAATAAAGTACATAAGGATCTTATTTATAGAGTAGGAACCTTGAATCAAAAAAATTAAAGAATTCTAATTCAAAACTAGCTAGAAAATAAAAATAATTAGATATTAAAATATAATTCTAATCTAACTAAAATAAATAATAATCCTCAATAATACTAAAGTAAGTGAAACCCAATAAATCCTAAAGGATAAACTATTATCTAAAAAATTTAAAAGTTACAAATATACTTAAACTCCTTATAATCCAAATATCTCATGAATCTCATATTTTACATTATCCTCGTACTACATCATTTTACAGAGTCTTTAGGCCCGACCTACGATGGTAATATATGAGTTCTACATATAAGCCTAAGAGTTGTTACATGCTAAAACCAATTGGCACTAGACTTACATACTAATTTCTTCTCTCTCACAACTCTAATACGCAATTTCTTACTAAACGCACATACAAAGTCCTTTAACAACTACGACCACAAAACAAATATGAACAATGATTTGATTTTATGACAATGATTAGAGGAAGCTCGTAAATGTTGTAAAAGGCTTACCCGTGGCAACATACTCAGGCGCGGCATAACCATACGTGCCCATCACCCTCGTCGTGACATGCGATTGACTCGCAGATGGACCGAGTTTAGCTAACCCGAAATCTGATATTTTGGCATGGTAAGACTGCAATCCAAGAAAGTTGTAAGTATCGGAATTAATCATTTACTCTCCTACTTTTCAGATCACTGTAAGAGTGCAAATCATGTGAACTATTGGGAATTGATTATTGAAGTACTCTTAAGTTTGAATATTTACCACTTAAGTATCTTGATATTTCAATATATAAAATAAAATATGAAAATCATGAAAATTTTATCATCTAAGTATCCTACAGAACCTAGTGGATTTTTTCAAAATCAAGCCAATTTTCACATGGAGAAATGCTGAAGTGGTAAATGATTATGATAAGATGAGTTATGCCATTTTATTCAGTTAATTATAAAAAATTCAACTTGATTCTGATGGAAGATATTTACATATAGTTCAAATAATATGTCATTTTAGCATTTTTCAGTAAAAAATTATCAGACGCGGACAGGGGATACCCATCTGTTATCGAAATCATATTCCTCGTCAGCAATTTGCAATAAAAATCTACCAAATTTCGCAAAAGAGTACATGATTGATAATTTTTTTTTAAATTTCAAAGTACCTACCTTATTGTATATATTAAATGTCAAGGTACCCAGATGACATGCATTCAAACCCTAGGGTAGCTACTAATATACTGCATATTTATTTTTCGTTTCTTTTCAACTTACACCATCCAAGAGAATGTTTGAGGCCTTGATGTCCCTATATATAACTCGATCTTGAGATGAGTGCAAGAACGCGAGCCCACGAGCTGCTCCTATCGCAATCTTGAGCCGTAGGTCCCACGAAAGTGGCTGGGCCGCCGAGCCCCCTGGACAAACATTAATTGCACAGAAGAAGTCATCTCTCCTGTTAGAGTGGAAAGCCTTTCCTGGCTTTCGCCTAAAAGCTTCAGCTTTTCAAATAGTTGGATCCCGAATATAGTACGCAAGTAAATGAGCTATGCCAACTTGTGAGCCCTTGTGAGCCGACTTGTCATAAAGCCCAAAAGGCTCAGGTCATTTTACGCTCGAGCTAGCCGAGTCTGTTAACTTAACGAGCTGAGCCCAAGCCTAGTGATGCTCGAGCTCCAAGGCTCGTGAGCCTAAATGAGCCTATCTTGCCGTTTATTAGCCTAAATATACCCAATCAAGTGAAGTTTGGGCCCAAGTGAACTCAAAATGAGCTAGAATCAAGCTTAAATCAGCTAGCAGCACTTCTGCTATTCAATCATAGAATCTTTAGCTCGAAGCTTGTTGAGTTAGGTTCGAGCTCCATCGAACTGAGCTTAGCTAGCCCAAGCCTGTAAAAAACAAGGCTCAAGCTTTTAGTTTCCAAGCTCTGCAAGTTTCAAGCCGAGCCTCAATCCTAATGAGCTCAGGCCTGGCTCAAGCCATACTCCCTTAATCATGTGAAAGGACACGCAAGAATATAAAATCGTCATGACCCTTCACCTAAACACTCGAAGTACTGGGACAGTTTGTTCCTTAGCATCTTTGTTATCATTTTATTTGTTACGCCCAATCATGCGAGTGTTTCTACGGTATAGAAATGGTTTAATTTTCGGAACATACTTCCAAAGAGATGGTTCTCCAAACTGCCCTTTTGCATAAATTCATAAACAAGAACAAGTTCTTCATCATCCCAGCAATACCCTAAGAGCTTCACCAGATTCGGATGCGAAAGCCTTCCTAAAAAATTCACCTCCGACTGCACCAATCAACAACCGTTTAAATCAGTGAAAGCCGGTTAAGAAACTTTTAAGAGCTATATTTCTATATATAAAAAATTAATGAACATTCATAAAAAACAAAGTCAAAGCAATAACCAAGAAAATCGACTCCAATATATCCACACTATTCGATCATTATTTGAATCAAGTGACATAATTAGCCAACAAAGCATCTGATAAATATTTTCTTATCAAAATGAGTCAGTGGAGTGTTTGAATTATATTTCTGCTCAGTTTGATACGCGTTTGAAACGTGAATCTGATATTAGAACAAAAATCGAGCCCGCCTAAAGATATGAAGTTGGTCAGTAAAGTCCACAACTTACATATTCAGTCACCCTAGTCCATAATGTGCCAATCTACGAAATATGGACTTGGGTGACTGGCTAAGAGGACAAACTTCGATGGATCTAGGAAGTATGACAAGGCAGCTTGTGGTTTTACTATTTGAAATTACTTCAGTCAGCATGTGATCTCTCGGTGTCGAGAGCTCGGGGCCATTAAACTCCACACTTAATAACATAACTTGCTTTTAAGCATAATGATTGCGTAAGTTTAAATGAATAGCTATATAATCATTAAACTTCTATACTGCACTGGTAGTTTATAACATGCAAATATAATAACAAATATGTTCAAATAAATAAAAAGTAACATATGTACTACGAATGCAATTACAAAGTATTGTTATAACAGTCAATCGCATAGTAGCTAACTCAAAATCCATTGCACAACGTCCTTTAACGATTCCATGCATCAATGATGCTGTCTTTGGCACACCAACCACCTACCATTGACTTTTCAATAATCATATGGAACAATCAGTAGAATATTCATCACTTTATTTGTGGCAAAAATTCATATAATGATTTATAGAATTCCCTCACAAATATAGAATTAGCTGGTGCAATTTATAAAGACAGATAGAACTGAAAAATCTTTTGGAAGAAAATTACTCATCACCTACGACAGCCACAGAGCACTAATTTGGACCGATCGAGGGAGGGTGCATTTTAGTGCAATCGGTATCGTTGCTCATAGACTTTTAGGCCTCGGAATAAGCCTACCAAAAGTAGGGTCTAAGGCTACTGTCTATGTATATTCGGCTTCCGTAGACCCAAATTGATTAGGAGCTATGTACATGAGCTGGTTCTTGTAAGTATAACATGGGATTCTACAAAAATCGATAGAGACCATGGAATCAAATACTGGCCATTATATTATGCTACAGCTCACCCTCAGGATCCCATTACCGGATCCCATTATAAACCAAAGAGGGCACCAACACGCCGTTACCAGATCCCATTAGAACTCCGAAGTTAAGCGTGCTTGGGCGAGAGTAGTACCAGGATGGGTGACCTCCTGGGAAGTCTTCACCCTCAAGTTGGAGGCACTAGGAAACAACCTCTCTTTAAGTTAACACCCTGAAGGGGGAAGGCTGCGTACATCGGCCCCCCCCCCCCCCCCCCCCCCCCAGACCCTGCATAGGCGGGAGCCCGTGAGGCACTGGGTATGTTCCTCTACTTCTCTACTCGTATTATGCTACAGCTGTTACACATCAAATTTTGAGCTAATGCAATTCACGGTTACATAAGAATACCTAATAGAGACTACTGCAAAAAAATGGCATTTCTTTCATAAGTAGAAGAACAAGGCATGATCAAACAAACCCAAACATAAGCAATCAAAATGTGACATATAGATGGAATTAAAAACTTCTGTTCGGCCGGGCTGTTTTTGGAGCAAAAAAGTGTTTTTAAACAGAAAAAAAGGAACACTATTGAATTTTTTTCGATGTTCAGCCTACATGGGAAAATGCTTTTATATAAAAGCATAGTTCATTTTTCTGCTATCAGAAAGAAGTAAGAAAATAATATTTCTTTTTTAAAACAAAATCAAAAGCATAACTAAAAAATTTTGAGATAAAAATGCCCTCACTCATAATTTGGAAAAAGATGATTTTGGGAAAGTGATTCTTAAAAACTAAAAAAAAAAAAAAAAAAAAAAAAGCAATAGTTTCACTGGATGTCCAAACTGGCCCTAACATGATGAGATTCTAAACAAATTGATGGCTTCTCTATCAACAAAGCATACATTGAAAATGGCATTTTTACAAGCTGATGGTGAAATAAATTAAATCAAACAAAACCTAAGCAAAATTAACAAAATTAACTCAACAAGGGAAAAAAAGAAAAAAAAGGAGTTTTACCTGCCACTCTTCAAAACCTTGCATACTCTCAGAATTGAGCTTCTTGATAGCAACAACCGTTCGGTTTCCACTCTTCGAGGGCTGCGGCTTCTCGTCAAGGAATCCCTTGTACACCTTACCAAAACCACCCTCGCCAATCAACATTTCGGGTTTGAAGTTTCGTGTTGCAGCCTTGAGTTCTTGAAAGGTGAAATCCCTTAGATTAGGAGTAGGCAAGATTTGCCCATTCGGATATGCTTCATCTAGAGTGCTTGACACTGAGAATTGGCTCTTACTTGAAATGTTGCTGCTCCTAAATGATGTTGTGTAGCTTGTCGTCTGAGATATTCCTGTTGCGCATTATTTCCTCAAAATTATTCTTCTTTTTTTGGCAGGAAAGCAAGCAGTGCATCTCATTCACTAGGTTTCAGGCCTAACATATAGATTCGGCATACAGGCCCAAGTGGGTTTCCATTTCAAAAACAGTTGGCACTTTGTTAAGTAGCCCACTAGACTTATATGTTGGTATCTTATCTCTCACAAATCTGATACGAGAAATTTGAACTATACTCACATGTAAAGTTCTCAGCAGTTCTAGCTCAAATCAACAAAGCATGAGAGACCCGACGTCTACAAACTACAAAACAGCGATATACAGGCACTTACACGCTAACAGATCAGATAATTACATAGAATTCTAAAAAATTCGAGTGTTCCTTTCCCTCCAAAGCTAATAAATCCTTGAGGTAAATATCAGATGCTTACACCTAGCCTCCCTCCTACTCCCATTCCCAAATCTCTGAAACCGACATAATGTGCATTCAAATACCTCCCAATGTATCCAACGATATATATGGTAACCCGAAATTATATGTGAATAAATGAAGAGAAGTTCAAAGGGAAAGGAGATAAATGACCGGATAAGTAAATGTGGAGACAATATGAAAGATAGTGTATGCGCGCTTTCTGTTTGTGAGAGTGGTTTGAGTGTAGGTGAGCTAAGCAGGAAGACAGTCATGCACGAAATTTTTTGTTTTACATCGGTAATGCCTGGGGAGAAGGGAATGCCATAATCGAACCTGCACACCCGGGGTTTGCTAATTGTCACCCCAAACCATTGGGACAAAATAGGAACCGACATCATGTTCGGATAATTTGATTGAGAGTTTGAGACTTTTCAATCCAAAAGTTTTATTTAGGAGAGCTTGTAACTTTATCCGTGCTACAGTTACATTTCAGAATTGATTTCAGTGTCCCGGAAATTAGCTCAAAAACAAGAAATTTCAGCTAGTAATATGATAAATTGAGACCACAGAGAAATGAATAATTGTCTTAAGAGATTAATTGAGGGCTTGCTCCACTCTTCCCCTAAATTTAAAGGAAAATTATAACAAAATCTAAGGTTTTGGAAATGACTTTTTCACAGTTTATGATTTCTTATTTCGAGTGTTTACCCGAACTAGGAAAAAAATTTATAATAGAAAATAAAAAATAAGAAAATATCGTTTTTTAAATTCGGTTGTCGTTTCCGTAACATCAAAAACAGCAAACAGAAATTAATAGATTTTAGCTGAAATTTTCACATTAAAACAACCTAAGCAGCAAGACCCAGATGGGAAATTCAATGGAAAATTGGAAATTGCCAAAAAGAAATAGAAATTTACTCGAACTTAATCGAGAAGGGAAATTCAGTATAAACTCCTAGGAAATTAAACCACAAACAATTTATAAAAATTTGAAACTTGATGTTAAACTACTAAATAAAGTCTTTTTTTTCCGATAATTAACAAGGTACAAAATAGATATACTCGCAAAAATGAGGCCACAACTAACCGCATAAAAGTGTGCAAAAATACACATCTACTAGATAAAGCCCATAAAAGGTTTTGAATCTTAACATCACGTAAATACCCACGTTGCACATTTTACCTATGTGATTAAAATATATCAACATTTTACCCCATGTTTGACTAAGCCTCTTTTCACACAAAAATAGTATTTTTTTTAAAAAATAAAACACTTCTTTCAGAATTTAACATGTTTAGTCTAGATATAAAAGTGTTTTTAATGAGACAAAATATAAAAATTAAAATATTTTTTGATAAAGTTACTCTCTATACAGAACACATTTTATAAAAACACTTTTATAAAACTACTTAAAAAACAGTTTTTTCATGGCTCAATTAACCAAATACGAGTTAATATCACGTTAAAGAATTAACTATCGAAGAGATTAGGCTTAAATCTACCTGAGCTGAGACGGCCAGTGCTGATAGGAGTAGGATTATCAGCCGGAGAAACCCAGCAATTCCCCATCTCAATTCTCCCCCCCTTCTCTCTCTCTCTCTATTCACAAACACAATCACAATCACAGATAAACCCTTTCTAATTTCCAATTGTAGAAAACAGAGAGAAGGAAAGGGAGTAGAGCGAGAAAGTTAGGGTAAGTTGAAGTTGAGAATAAATGAAGAAAATTCAAGTAAAAGGAAAGCTATAACTTGTTGTATGTTTCCATGAAGTTGCTAAAACAAAGTTATTTAATTTAGTAGGGGGGATTTTAAAAAATTGATAATTGACTTGACTGTCATCTGCTTTTGGCTCCCATTTTCCACCGCTCTCTCTCCTTGCCTTGTTCAACGGGTCCAATTCCACCGGTCCTTCAGTCTATCTCCATACATAAATTTATTATTATTATTTAAATTAATGCTTTTATTATACAACAACAATATTCTCAGTGTACCAAGGGCTACTCTAAAGGGAGGCGGTTTTCGAGTTCTTCCCATGTAAGAGGTGCAACACGAGGACTTTCCATGCGATCACCCATCTTGGTACTACTCTCGTCTAAGCACGCTTAACTTCAGAGTTGTAATGGGATCTAGTGCTTGCGTGTTGGTACCCTCTTAAGTAAATTAATGCTTTTATTATGAGAACAAAAAATGTTGATGTAAGAGTAGGTTTTTTGTCAAGAAGAGTTGAATTCAAACCCCTTGATTTTCTCGTTTTCTTTGTTTTATGGTCCATACTCACTGAGAAAAGAAGGGGATGAGTGAGAGCGAGTGTTTAAGTAGGAGGATTGCTTCACCTCCAAGGAAATATCTGGTGACCGCCTAAGTTGGCGTTGTCTTACTCGGAGGCAGGTGAGGGGGGCCATGGATGGTGGCGGGCTTGGTGACGCTACGCAGCCTCCCGAGTTGGTATGGAAGTGAGGGCTTGTGGCGATGTCCAAGGTCCTACAAGGCGCCTTCGGAATTGCGTTGACCTTATTGAGAACTCGGTGATTGGGTTTACTCGGAACCCCACGAGGAGGGCTATCGAAAGGATTCCCAAACCTAAGTATCCCTTATCAAAAGGGCCCCTTGTGAGGACCCAAGAGTGTACTTGCCTCTTCTGCTGCCTTGTGAGCATGTGTTAAGGTTTTAAAGATTTCTCTTAAGCCTTAACCTTGGTTGGGATAGAGAGAGTATGAGATGAGAAAATAATATAGAGTTTAGATGAGAAAGAAGGGAAAGGAGATGAGAAGTAGAGAGAAATATCAAGAGCTATCAATTCATTCATCAAAAGTTAAGAAGATTACAAGCTAAAGCTTCCTATTTATACTACTTACAAGATAGGATCTAAAGCAATGAAAATATCTAAATCAACTAAGAATATCTAACAAACATAACACTAACTAATTCTAAGATATTTTGGCGCCAACCTTGACCGGCCATAGACCTCCTAAGCAAGACCACACTTAAACTCCCTTATTACATGACACAACCAAAGCTTAATCTACTAATTACAATATCAACTAACCAATACCACAAAACACATCCACAGCCCATAAACAGCAGCACAACACGTCAATGCAACAGTAGCAGATCTTATTCAACCCCTTAACAACCTTAACACATCAATGCACAGCCACATATCAACCAGCAGCAGCAAATCAGTAGCCACATAACAGCAGGACAGCATCACAGCCACCACGGGTTCTTGCCTCGGATTCTCGGATCATAACAGCATGCTGCCCACTTTTTATCCAAACAAGAAATGATTTAACTTATATGAATAATAATTATAATTTTTTATAAAATTGTTCGAATGTTGATATTTTTGTCATGTTACTAACATTATCCTTTTATTTTTATGATAAATGTTATTATCATAATACTAAAGCAACTTTATAAAAATTTGTAGCTATTATTTACTCCAAGTTACTTCATTTCTCTGCAAATAATACTTTTTAGCCTCACAATAACAACAACTTATTTTATTTTTGGGAAATAAATTAGTTTTTAATTTGGATATACATATTAGATAAATTATAAAAGATAAAAGATTTATTAGATCGTAACTTAAACATGAGGGATAATTTTAAGTGGAACGTAATTTCAAGCCCATATAAACGATTGATGTGGTTTTAAATAGTGTCAAAAATCATACACTCGCAAGTGTACGAGCAAGTCGTAGCTATGTCGGGGATATGGGTGTCATATTCATAAGAAATCAATGTAAAATTAGATTTAATAATTATTAAGTAGTTAAAATCTGATTTTGGTTGAGTGGGTGATTATTTGTCTAGAAGAGCTAAATTAAATTGCAAACAAAAGTTGTCAACTAATCAATGATGCTTGTGACAAAAAAATAAAATAAACTTATCATTGATAGTTTAGGGTATAAATTTAGGTCAGCCTAAATCGGATCCAATTATTATATTTTATCATGAAAATAACTTTAATGGTTTAGACTATAAGCTTTAAACCTAGGTTAATATTTAATTAGGGTTTAGATTAATGAACTAATCTAATGGTATAACCTATCTAATCACTTTCAGTGTTGCATGGATTATCTCAATAGTACTCCTAAATTTCTTATCACACTTAATTTAATGTTACTTATATGAAAGGTTGTGTTTAAGGTTAGGTACAACCTGAACCCTGATTACTCATGAAAAATATGTTAAACTATAGTTTAGGCTAAAAGCACGAGATAATACATGAATAATTGGAAATGAAATCATGGCTACAAGCAAATTAAAAAAAAAATCATTCTCAAATATAAATTTCCCACGTTGGTACGGATAATAGTATAACAAAAGTCATTATCGTAAATAAAATATAAATCTAGGATTTGGACGACTAACAATCCTTTATCCCTAAACTATAAGTTTACTCTTACATGAGAGTTTTACAGATCACTAATTCAAAAGAAAAAAAGAAAAGAAGATTCATAGATTAATGACTCCCTTGACGTTGATGTAACTCTCGCTTTGATTTCCAATACTCCGACCACTTGGGTTTCGACATTCATTAAGCACTCTGTCTCTTGGGTGGCTCGAGGAGGGAGGAATGTGTAAGGAAAGAGAAAAATGTGAAGTGAAGTAGCCTTCCCTTTATTTATATGTGCGTTGTACCTAGGAGGAAGCCGCACGTATGGCCGACCGATCGGCCAAAATGGCCAATCGATCTACTGTTTTTGGCAGTGTGCACGTGTAACTTAAAACGCTCGTAACTTTTGATTCCTAATGAGTTACGGGTCAAATTACATATCAAAATGAACTCACGAAGAGATCTATGTGATCAAAGTGGTATCAAAAGTGGGATTGGATATTATTGGGTCATGGATACTCTTCTTTCAAACTTTTGCTCATTTTAAGCTTAACCAATTGCCATAATGCTTCGCTGATCGATCTAGGCACCTGAGTGGAGACTTCTTTTGGCCCAATTTTCACAAGGTTGATTTTTTTCTCACTCGTGGTTGGATTTGTCAACGTAGTATTAAAATATGACCATTTTCGCTCGTTCTTCACCGTTTTCAAGTTGTCCCTGCTCCTACGCATTTCAAGCATTAATACACATAGATTACATCATAATTCATAGGTAATAGCTGAAAATATCATGGGAATGGAGTATAAAACATATAAAAAAATGATACAAATCAACGTCCTCTAATATGACTCCTACCACATAATTTCACACGCTTGTTACTTTGGAATGAAGCCATCTCGAGGATGTGTCGCTATTTTAGGCCTCAAAAGTTTTTATTTTAGAGGCGTTAATAATCATATGTGTTGTTTATAGTTTAGATGGTATTTTGTCATTAGGAATTACTACAACAAGAATCAACCATTAATAAGTGCTTAAGTGCCACAACAACCACAACAGACGAAAGCTTGATTGAAAGTACACAATAAATAAAGTATTTACAAAAATTGAACATGACATAAGGTTATACCATGATTAACACAAATATATTATTTTTTCTATAGGACAACAAGCATAGTTAGCAGATATGATCATGAAATGACACAAATGAAATTGCAAAGGTCTGCATTATCTCAACTTCCGCAGTATATTAAACAACAATTAAATAAAAATGCAACTATTTGGTATACAAATAAGGATAACATATCTCATTCACAATGTTTTAAAATGTACAAACAACCGTACATTACATAGGAAAAAGCTACTATTTATTCTCGTTTGAAGATATTTAATTATATTAGCTTAATCCTTGAATTTTTTTAAAAAAAATTTCAACAAATTTTCGTCACAAATACTTGTTTGAAAGCAATAGTTATGCAAACAAATCCTAATTTAAATTAGATCCGAAGAAGAACGTGGGAGAATCAGGAGTTTAGAGAAAGAGAATTTGAGAAGAGATAGAAGGGCTGGGAGAGATTGAGACATTTGATTCGATTCTTGTTACCCAATGTAGTAAATCACAATAATTATTTTTAGTCCTAACCAATATAACCAGCTAATTAATACTCCTATAACGAACACAACATAACCAACCTAACAAAACATAAAACCTATTAGCAATGTCAAGTATTTGGCCATAACAATAATTGTAAAAATCAATTAACATTGACAAAACATACTTAAATACAATTAAGCAATTTAACGCTTCAATCGACAAATTTTCTAACGATTATTTTTTTTTTTTTTTAAATCTGAATTCAATATTCTCCCTCATTTCATTTTTATAGTCATTTAACTAAGGCTTAAATTTTTGGCCAATATTTCAAAAAATGACCACATTAAATTTTAGCTAAAAAATTAAAGAAATTAAGGGGAAAAAAAAAAGGAGAACAGGACGAAAATGAGATCAGACGTACGAGAGCAGCTAAGGACTTTTTAGGCAAGTCAACACTTTTTGTCAATGCTCCCCTTCCCAGTCAAATTATGTGATGCTTCATTACGCATTGTCAGATACTTTGGACAAACTTCTTTAATTGTGAAATCGTAGTTGTATCTTCGCCCATCTGGTTAAACTTTTGTAGTAATTAACTCCATGATATAGCAAAAAGTCACAATTTGCTATATATTATAACACGAGTTGTTGGCTCGAGTTAGTTGTGTGTGCGAATGGAGCTTTCTTGTGTTAAAATGCTCTCTAATGTTGTTTTGGTGTTTCTGTTGTGTACATGGTGGGTGAGTGTGCGAGAGCACTCAAGTCATTGGGGTGTGATATTTTGGTATTATGAGCTTAAGTGGGGGAGACCCCTATGTCAAGTTAACGGGATGCGGCGTCAAAAATATAAAAATTGGGAATCGAAGGATTTAACATGCTTCTTTTAATTTTCTATTGCTAAACCAAATAAGAAACAAAGTGAAAATTCTAATATTAATTTTCACAACTTGAGAATATAAGAAAGAAACAAATAAAAGTATTGAAAATCTAGAAATTAAAAGACCAAACCCCAATCGATCCTCTTCCTTAAATAGATAAGTTTTTCTATCTATAATTGAAGACTAAAAATAAAATGGATAAATAAAATAAATAATCCTATCTTGTAATACATCAAGCTATCCTCCTCAAAGGTAAATTCTTCCCTAGGTCGTGTCCCTACTCGCCTCCCCGCCATTTCGCCAAGATGCCTTTCTCCCCAATTCCTGTCCTGCCAAGTATGCTAAAGTACGGCTGCATCATCCTCCCTGGCTTGGAGATAATTCTCTAAAGGATCGTCAAAATCATTCTCACCAATGTAAGGGACAAGGTGCTTGACGTTGAAGATATCTGAAGTCCTCATTCCACTTGGTAACTATAGGCGATATGCATTATCGTTGACTTTCTCAACAATACGCAAGGGTCCAATCTTCCACGCTGTCAATTTGTTGTATTCCCATGCCAAAAACCACCCTCTTGCTAAAACTGCCCAAACCTAATCACCAACCCAGAGTTGCACTGCTTAGCATCGTTTGTCACTCACCATCTTGTACTTGGCGCTAGCCTCTAGCAAATGTGCTCGAATCTACTCATGTATCCCTTGAAGGTTGGAAATGAAGTCCACCGCCATTCCATGTGGATGAATAAACTCTCGTACTGGTGCAAGGTCTATTGGTGAATGAGGAACATAGCTATAGACTATCTAAAATGGCAGAAACCCCATGCTCCGATTTATCGAGCTATTACAAGAGAATCCAGCTTAATACAATCACTGATCCCATCCCTTGATGTTCTTGGCAATAAGACATCGGAGAAGGTTACCCAAAGACCTATTTGTCACTTTCATCTGACCATCCATCTGGGGGTGATGAACGGTGTTGAAGCCGCGTGAGGTGTTCGCTATCTTCCATAGCGTCTTCCAAAGGTAATTTACTAAGTGTACATCCCTATTCTGCAAAATTTTGGCGAGTAATCCATGAAGTCTATAGACTTCCTGGAAATACAATTGTGCCACATATACGGTGTCGGCGGCCTTCTTGCATCCCATAAAATGCGCCATCTTAGAGAATTGATCCATAACCACGAAGATCGAATGAACTCCCTTTTGTGTTCTCAGAAATCCTAGTATGAAGTCCATAGTGAT
Organism: Simmondsia chinensis; assembly: GCA_018398585.1. Classification (NCBI taxonomy): domain Eukaryota; kingdom Viridiplantae; phylum Streptophyta; class Magnoliopsida; order Caryophyllales; family Simmondsiaceae; genus Simmondsia; species Simmondsia chinensis. Next base: position 5,350,408 of record JAGTTD010000017.1, on the reverse strand, counting down.
GTCTGCCCAATGTTGACTAGGAACCAGTAGCGGTAGATACAAATAGGCATTAGTCGTTCCCCCTTAGAAACTTGGCAAAACCGACACTGCTTGACAAACCTCTCAATCTCTTTCCTCATTGTTGGCCAATAATATGTATCGCTCACCAGCTTGAAATTGGAAGGCACAACTAAATCCCCTTGAAGAGAAATCCCTCTTGGATGGAGTAACCCAGTACTGTACCTGACTAAGCTTCTCGTCAAATGTCTCCAAAGGCAGGATCATCTTGGTACTATTGCGCCAACTTGCCAAAATTGAGTACCGAAGCTCGGTTGTCAGTCAAGATCAGTGCATGCCTATTTAAGGTGTCAGCAACCTTGTTTAGCGCTTTAGACTTGTGCTTGATTATAAAGTGAAAGAGCTGAATGCAACTCACCCACTTCACATGTCGGTCAAACAGCTTATGTTAGCTATTGATGCAATTTAGCATAACATTATCCAAGTATAAGATGAATTCCTTGTTAGCGAGATACGATTTTCAATGCCTCAAAGCCCTTACCACCGCATAGAACTTAACATCATAAATTGAATAATTCAACTTACTTTTGTCAAGCTTCTCACTAAAGTAAGCAATCGGATGCCCTTCTTGGCTAAGCACTATGCCAATGCCAACCTTGGAGATGTCGGTGTGTAACTTGAACGTCTTCTGGAAATTTGGTAAGACTATCATCGGAGTCGTGGTCAACCTTTGCTTCACCTCTTTGAAGGTGTCAGATGCCTCCGAAGTCCAACTGAAGCTACTCCCTTCATGAAGTTCGTAATTGGCGCCATGATAGAGCTAAAACTCGGTACAAACTTCTGGTAGAAAGATGCTAGACTATGGAAGCTACGTACCCTAGTTATCAACTTTGGTTGAGGCCAATTCCGAATTGCTTCTATCTTGCCTTCGTCTATTGCAATTCCATCCTTGGATACTATGAACCCAAGGAACATCACTCTGTCCTTCACAAGGTCGCACTTCTTCAAGGTGGCAAACAAGCGTTCCTCTTATAGGGTTATCAAAACCGCCCTAAGGTGGTCTAAGTGCTCCTCCCTATTTAGACTGTAAACTAAGATATCATCAAAATAGACTGCCATGAACTTTACAATGGAAGAACGTAGTACTTGATTTATGAATCTCATAAATGTGCTAGGCTCACTAGAGAGCCCAAATGGCATCACCAGGCACTCATATAACCCTTCTCAGGTTTTGATGGCGGTCTTCCACTTGTCACCAGGCGAGATACGAATCTAGTTGTATCCGCTCTTCAGGTCCAGCTTGCTAAGCACCTTCGAGTTCTGTAGCTGATCTAGTAAGTCATCCAATCTCGAAATAGGAAATCGTAACGTACCATAATCTTGTTAATGACTCTACTATCAATGCACATCCACCAAGTACCATCCTTTTTTGGCGTCAAAAGAGCTGGAACCGCACATGGACTCAAACTCTCCCGAATAAAGCCCCTGGTGAGTAACTTCTCAACTTGACGTCTAATCTCCTCATGTTTCGCAGGGCTCATTTGGTAATGCGGAATATCCCGCAAGGTAGCTCCCAGCATTCGATCTATCTGGCGTTAAAACATTAGCTAATCCCTCAACAAAGTCCTCCACTTCTCTCGGTTCCTTTCCTTGTTATGTCTAGCACTCCTTGCCAAGTAACACAAACACTACCTTGTTCTTGCCAAACCTCTTTGGTGAACATGGCCGTAGTTCGGAGATTTGGATTCTCAGTTAACATTGAACGTGGCGCTTTGTCCTTCTTAGGCAACAATATTAACTTTGTGCCTTCAAACACCAAGCTATAGATGTTCCATCTTCCATCATGGGTGGCGCCTCTGTTGAATTGCCATGGGCGTCCAAGCAACAAGTGGCACACATCCATGGTAACCACATCACACTATACCCCATCCCGATATGTCACCCCAATTGAGAAATTAACAAGACAATGCTTAGATAGTTACTTGGTTTCCTTCCTTGAGCCAAATAACTTGTATGGGCTCGGATGATCCTCTGTATTCAACCCTAATTTCGTGACATATTCTTAAGAGATAATGTTCTCACAACTCCTGGAATCAATGACTAGGTGCTATACTTTCCCACCAATTGTGCAGGTTTTCTAAAAGATGTAATTTCTGAGCCATCCATCTCCTTCTGCGTCTTTTGGCTTGAAGCATACTCACCTGAACACTAATAGGTGGCCTTTGTCACCTGCAACTTCTTCTTCGCTACTTGGTGCCAGTTCATCTTGAGCCTCCTCCTGAACTAACTTGCCATCCTTAGTGGAAAGACCCTTGATGTACAACCCCTTACCAGGTCTATCTCCCTTTTGACGCTTGGTGGCATGATGACCCATCTCGCCACACTTGAAGCAATGGGTCTTTGAGCTACTCGCTTGATCTTGATTACTCGATCTATTGGGGTTGGCGGCGACCACCCTCTCAACTTGTCCATTTACACCTGAGTTGGTTGGAGGTCGTACTTGATCACGCCCACTATTATGGGTGTTCCAAGTACTGCTAATCTGACATTGTTTGTGCTGCTTCTCAACTTTCGAAGCCCTATGACTTGCATCTGAGACAGAAAAGATGTCAAACATGTTCAATACCTCTTGCATTAGTGCTCCTTTGATTCTGCCAAGTCGTTCCTTGCGACTAAGGCATAGAACTATGGCATGTAGTCTTCAACACACCAAGAATCTTGACCTAAATTCTAAAGGCATTGATACATAATCCTGGCATGATTATGTGAAAGGAAGGAGTTATGCATGTGCTTCTTCATCTTCTCCCAAGTCTCAATCTTCGATTCACCCTGCCTAAGCCGAGTATGCTTCAATTATTGCCACCAGGCGGCGGCTCTACCCCTCAACCAGGTAGCCTGCTTGTGCTCTGGTACTTCCTTAAATTTGACCACCTCTTCTACCGTAGCCAACCAATCCCAGAACTCCTTAGGTTTCTTCCACCGACGAATTCTAGAATCTCAATTCGAAGCTCAAATCCCCATTGCCGATCATCCGAGTAATCGAATACACTGTAATTTGGTCGATCTATCCTAATATTCTATCCTTGGTTTCTAACCCTATCAAATGGGTTGTTAAATATTTCCTCAGTTGTTCCAAACTTAGCTCGATGTGCCGAAATATCTCTTCCGTCTCCCTGAGTCTCCAATCTATTTGAATTTAATGGTCCCTGTCATACATGTCTCCGATGGCGGCATACCTCAGTCACCCACAGGTCATTGTGTTGGCAAAAGATAATGAATTCTTGTTGAAAAATAAACTCTGATGCCGACTATTGGGTTCACAGTTCTCAACTATAGTCACAACAATAGGCACCTATTAGAGCACTTAGAGTAGGAGACTCTTCTCTCTACCTAAGCCCCCGGTCGGAGAGTCACGCTTCGTGACACCTCACGTGCGAGAGTTTCTGGGAATAGGTTTATCTCTATTAAACCTTTGCCGTAATATCGGTTGTTGGGAAGAATTTCAAAAAATTCTCCCTAAAGTTTATAAAGTTAACGCAGCAGAACGAGTTTAGAATTCATAACTCTAAATCTAGGGTTGATTTTAAATTCCTAATTTTAAATCTGCTGACTTAAATTCATAATTTAAATCAACAGATCTACATTCTTAATTTAGTTCTACAGAATTTTTACTCTAATACATTCATAACAATACATAAACTTATACAGGCATAATAACGAATACTATAAATAAATAGAAAAGCGAAAAAGAATAAAGAAAGAAGAACATACCTGAAATTGCTCCAATAATAAAGAAAAAGCAAGAAAATCGAGACTCCGCGATCTTCTACGCAATGATCTCGAACTGCTTGGAGGGTGGGCTCCGAAAAATATTAAATTGAGGAAAAAAAATTTTCAACGAAAATTTTTCTCTCCAATTAGGTCTCTGAAACAATTTCAGAAACCCAAAAATATTTGTTTTAATTGAATGCTAAACTCTTAGAATAGGTACCCTTATTTATAGTAGTATATCGAAGCGAAAACAAGCAATTAAATCGATGTGGGATTCTCAAAAATTGAACAAAACGCAACGTTTTGTTCAAACACCAGCCCAAAACGTCGCATACCATCTACTGTGCACGCGTCCTTTAGCCCTATCACGCGTGCGGTGATTGGTCTGTGCCTGATGGCACGGATCGTCATCTATTGGCCCAGCCCGTGGCACGTGGCTGCTACGCGCTCACACATATTTCCACTATTAGTTTTTGCGATTTTCCCTTTTTTTTTTTGCTTTGTTTCCCACGTGTAAAAATTCATCTTATGAATTTTAATTTTCCAAAATTATTTTATTTTATAATTTTTAATTTTCATTCGTCTCATGAATAATGTTTGACAAAATTAACTTTAACCATCTTATGGATAAATAATTCATCTCATTAATTATTTAATTTTTTTTAATGGCAATAAAATACAGAGGCTTATACAGGGACCTCAGGGACAATTTAAATCCAGCTCCAAATGTGTTAAATTAATTATTTCATAAAATAATTTAATTACCATTTAATGAGACTTAATTCCACTAAATAAATCTCACTGCACTCTACACTTAAATTATTTATTCGATATCTCACTAATAGATTGTAATGATGACAACAACCCCTCCACTAGATGTCTATGACAAAGGTTAAATATAACCACTACCATTATCCTTCTCACAGCTTCTCCATTAGTTACCGACTTGCCTTCACTGAATAATTCATTTATACTTGAACACATTCACAGTATAAATTTCAAATGTCAAATACTTGGAATACTTTGGCCAAAGTTTCTGAACTATTCAAATATTTGTGAATCAACTAAGGGGACACCTGTATCTCATAAGGGACTGTAGATTCCTTATTGAATACCTGATCCTTGTCACACTTCACACCGTTACTCAGTGTACGTGGGATTTCAGTCATTCGTTTAGACCTTACTTATAGTACACCAAAGTAACTAACGCTCCATGCACAAGTCTAGAATACCCTCAGAATTTAGAGTCGTCGTTCAAATAGTACAACGTGAATCACTCATCTCCAATAGTAGTCTAGAAATAAGTAACTCACATGGTCCAACTCAGTATGTCAATCTTATTAAACACACTAACCTAACACTTTTGGATCTCCATCCAAATAACCAAGACAAGTCATCTAAAGTGTCACGTTATAGTCTTAACATACAAGTGGTCCAAACTTGTCTTCAACTATGAGTCTTTCAAACAACAATCCATACCATTTGTTCCAAGTCTATCTGTGGCTTAGTCTCATAAACTACTTAGAACAAACATGTAAATTGCAGTATGAGGACTACACCCATCTTATGGATGTCTCCCAAAAGAAAATCACATGCAGTGTAAATGCTCTCTTACACAAATTTAACTAGGAAACGACTGAGACTTCAATTTTATTTATTAATTAAAATAATATATCAAGAATAAATCTGAATTTTATGACACTGTTCCTAACACATTGTAGAAAATGTTCTGAGCTTTGATACCAACTGATACAACATTGAAAAGATGATAATTGGGAACAGAGGATTCAACAACCTTCCTTTAATTTTCTATTGCTAAAGCAAATAGGAAATGAAGGAAAAATTCTAATCTTAATTCTTATAACGCGGGAGTAAGGAAAAACACATAAAAGTATTGAAAAATCTAGAAATTGAATGACCAAACCCCAATAAGCCCTCTTCTATAAATAGAGGACCCTTTCTATGTATAATTAAGACTAGAATTAAAATGGATAAATAAAAGATAAATAATTGTATCTTCTAATCTACATCAGGCTCTCCTCCTCGGAGGTAAATTCTTCCCTGAGTTATGCCCTTGCTCACCCGCTTGCCATCTGGCCAAGATGCCCGCCTCGCCCATCCCTGTCTTGCCAAGTATGCTAAAGTGCGGCTACATCGTAGCGACAAAATGAGGTGTATTGTCACTGTGATGGATACCAAAGCGGTTGGAACCAAGACAGAGGCAGGTGGAGGCGCCAACCTAGTGGGAGTCCATAACAACTCCATAGCTTACTTTAGCATGCACAAGTTGTTGAGAGGGGCACTCATGATGGAGAGGCCCCATGGTGGTGAAATGTGTCCGGAATGGTATACACTATGGCACGCGAGCAACTAGTGCATTGAAGTTGGAGAACTCATGCTACAGTTACCATAATGTGAGTGCAAAATGGTTACCACTGTCGGCCTGTAGGTCTGCTGTGGGGCGAGCGTCGGTTTAGTCGTAGTGTCTATGATGTAGGTAAGCAACCACTTACCACCTCTTTGTTGTCATGGGAAAAGTACCGAGGGTCGGCGGTTGCCGGAGAATGCAGGTAAGCAACCACTTACCACCTCTTTGTTGTCATGGGGAAAGTACCGAGGGTCGGCAGTTGCCGGAGAATGCAGGTAATTATTGTGTAGTTTATGGGTTGAACCGCATGGTGGGAAATAAGAAATCTAGGTCTAGGTAGGATCGATATTTGGTGGCTCCCATTGTCCTCTAAATGTGGGGCAAACAAGTTCGTAGAAAAACTTCGCCAATGTGGTGCTGAGCTTTTGTTAATGTTGAAGCTCTGGCGAAGGGACAACGAGTTGAGTTCGAGGACTAGGGTCTTGGTGTATACCACACTAAAGTGTTGTCACCTTGCCAAAGAAGTTTTGTAGGAACCGACATTTCGATCCATTAACAGATCTCATGTGAGCAAAGTCAAGGCTGATTAGATAGTATCAACCAAGTCTTGGGGTGATGCTAAAAAATAGCAGAGGGGAAAACCTTTTATCTGGTGCTTTGAGAGTCTTTCAAGAGTAGTAGGGCAATTGCACGACATATGTTAGGGTAAGTGGAAGCTTTAGTCTGGCAAGTGTGCATGCTCCTATTTTATTTTAGGCCGAGTCTGAAGGGGTGTTGAGTGAGGCCGGCACAGTGTTGATCTACAAAGGTAGTGAGGTCAAGAGAAGCAGACCAAGATGTTGAGTGTTGGTGAGGATATTGACAAAATAAGTGGGGAAGCATGTCAAGGTCTCGACTAATACTGTGATATGGTGCGGATGCGTGCACATTAGTGTTGCACATTGCACGCACCTCAGCGACTATGAGTGCATGCTAGCACCTGTATGCGCGTCCCGGTGACATGCGCTGTGTGCACATCAGGGCTTTTGTGCGCTTCTCTGCGCTCTTGAATGAGAGCAGCGTCGCACGCTATGTCCTAGGAATGTCCTAGATTGCGTTAACTCGTGACTATGGGATGTACCCTTGGAGTTTTGGGACTTTGTTGAGTTGCTCTAAGGTGCACACGAATGTCTTGCGTGTTGGCAAGGTTAGGGAGCGAAGTGAGCATCCAACTCTATGCCCTCTAGTAGAGTCAGGGGTAAAATCATCAAGTGTGTTTTCAACAAACTACGTGAGAATTTGGTGTCAAGCCCAATAGATGTAAGTTTCGTTAAGGCATGAGAAGAAAGTCGGTGAAGTGGGGTTAGGAATCAGATATCCCGAACTTCAAAAAAAGGGTGTATGATTATGGAAATATGGTGCATGTTTCCTTTTTGGGACTATGGATGCCCATTTAGCATACTTAGGGGGAACTAATGTGTCAAGCTCTCCACCATCTTAAGTGTCTAGTAACCATGATGGTTTGTAATCTATTCGTTGATAGTGGATTTTTCCTTTTCCGCCAATGGTTTTAACCATGTCATCGTGGGGTGTTCGCATAAAATATGTATGTCGTGTTTGCTTTATGTTTTTATTTTGGTTGTGTAATTTTATCCCTAATTGTGTTTTGGAATCCCAAAATAACACTATTTCCTTAGTCCTACTAATTAATATGCTTACCTAAAAAATGAGTAGGACATTAACGTGCGGGAGCCACCCTGGGTCACTTATGCTCGGGTCTCATTATAAAACATTCTCCAAACGCTAATTCTGAACAGCCTAGCAGGTTGCTTGAAGTTCCTTGTATCTCCAATGTTGACTATGTGGCATTGATGACTATATATATGCTATTTGACACACAAGTAACGGGTTTCATATTTTGTCTCTCTCTAAGCTTTTGTACTTTCTCCTTTTTGTTCAGTTTCTATCAAAAGAAAACAACTTGGACGTTGAAAGAACTTCTTCGGATCATAACTCTTAGTCTCACTCTGTATGAGATGTCGAAGTTACTGGAAACTCGCCGTGAGTAGTAGAGTAACATAATTCGTCTTGTTGAGGAACCCTTTTTTTTGTTTTTGTTTTTGATAAGTCAGAGAAATAAATAGATGGAAGAAAAGAAGTATAACTACAAGGGGCATACCCCAGGATACGACCGAAGCCTACAATGAAAAAACAATGTCAAACATAGTCTAAGCAAAAGCAACCATAACAAAAGCTAAACGAAAATAAAAAGGAACTAGATCTCAAGGCCCCATTGCCTAAGCAAGGAGTCGTGAGAATGAGCTTCTCTGAATGAAGAAGCAGCAAGTAAGCAGTTCCTAATCAAACCGTTAATCTCCTCTCTCGTGGCCTCAAATGATCTGGACTGAGAACGCTGAACCCGAAGGTTGCACTCATACTAGAAAATATAAACGATCACTGAGAGGCTGAGTCAAGCTATAATGCTGCCAATCTCTCGACCCCTGAGGTGCTAAGCAGCTTAAGGAACGAGATCACCCCAAGGAAGGGTAGGCCAAGAAGTAGAGGTACACAGAGTGATGTGACTCCAAACAGTGGTAGAAAAGGAATAATCGAAGAAAAGATGCTCATGAGTCTCATCGGCAAGACCACAAAGAACATAAATACTCTGAACTCCCTATGCTTCGAATCGCAGAAGTCTGTCTCGAGTCCATAGCCACTTTCGAGAAGCGAGCCACAGAAGAAAGGAATGCCTCGGAATGTGAAGTTGAAACAATAGAAGATGGTGAACAGAGTTCTCCTCTCTCCTGTTTCGTATCATCTCCCAAGTGGATTTGGGGGTGAATTTCCCCGAAGGGTCACCCAACCACCTGATAGAATCCGTTATGCCAGCTGGATGACTGAAACCAACGATATCCCAGATGCACCCTGCGGAAAACTCCATCGATCACCCTCAATAATGGTTGAGACCCTAGAATCCCACATAAGCCCAGAAGATGTGAGTAGTTGAGCAGGGAAGCGCTCCAACATGCATCCGCAAGGCAGCTAATAATCAGTCCATGAGGCTGTATCATGCCCATTGCCTAGGATGTGATAAATCACACTAGAATAGAGACGACGAACTGATAGAATTTGACGCCAGAACCATTATGCCAAACTCGTCGTCCGAATCATCCAAAACTCCCGCCTCGATGTCGGTATCGATGAATCTAACACTGCCAAAGTGAGGAAGGATCAGAAAGGCGGAACCAGATGTGCTTCATAATCGAAGCCTAGTTCCACTCGGCAAAACGACAAATTCCTAGATCACCCTCACATCCAGGATAACAAAGATATCTCCAAGCTACCTTCGCTCCCCATGGGATCTATGAAGAGCTATTCCAAAGGAAAGCCGCTAAAGTCGACTTGATCTTCCTGATCATCATCTTTGGAAGCATGAAGACCAATGACCAGTAGACCTGAATAGCAAAGCGGACTGACCTAATGAGTTGTAGGTGACTAGCATACGACAGAGAACGAGAGATCCATAACAGAATACGGGAGATGATGCATCGAGAAGTGGCTTGCAGTTCACGTACCGTAGCCGAGAAGTCATAAGAGGCACTCCCAAATACCAAACAGGGCAGTGCCTAAGACTGAATCCCAGAATGCCAAGAATATCACTCTAAGTCGCAGAATCAACTCCTGTCAGAAATATAGCAATCTTCGCTGCATTCGAGGAAAGCCCCGGAAGAACAGCAAAGCAATCTAAAGCCTCAGGAACAACTGTGACACTGCCCAAATTACCCCGACAAAAGATCATCATGTTATCAGCGAAGCATAAGTGCGTCAGCTCAATGCGACGGTAGCATGGGTGATAAAAAAACCTTGGGTCATCGATAGCCCGGTTAGCAATCCTCGGAGATCCTCCATAGCAATAACAAACATATAAGAAGAGAGTGGGCCACCCTAACAAGCACCCCGACTAGAGTGGAAAAAACCCTCAAGCTTGCCATTAATCACGAAGCCAACCCTCATTGACAAGGCACCAATAAAGCCGTTTGAGGATCAATCTGTCACCCTCAACGTCGTTGGACCATGTGAAATGAAGTCCAGAGGAATAAATAGTTGTAAGCTCAGCCTCGGTAACACACTCCTGAAAATCGTCCATATGACCAGGCCAAATCTCTTGGCCGCCGCATCTATCAGAAGGGCTAAGGATGGCATTGAAATCCCCGAGAAGGATCCAAGGCTCACCCAAAAGAATGGCGTTAACACCTCGAAGGTAATCCCATAAAGCTCGACGAGGTCTAGGCTCATTAAAGCCGTAAACAAATGTGGCGAAAAAGCCTACAGCCCCAGATAAAGCAGAAATATGACAAGTAAGGAACCGTGAGGAACCACCAAACAATAATATCCATGAATTTAATTTTAAGTTGTAATATATATAATTCATTAATAATATTTTTATATTCCTAAATACTATTTTACCGTTTGCATAAATTATTTACATTTAATATAATGTATACATAAAGGAACATATGTACGCAGCCTTCCCCTTTCTGGGTGTTAACCTGAAGAGAGGCTGTTTCCCAGTGCTCCCAACCTGAGGGTGAGGACTTCCCAAGAGGTCATCCATCCTGGTATTACTCTCGCCCAAGTACGTTTAATTTTGGAGTTCTAAATGATAATATTATAAATATGTATACATAATATTATAAATATAATGTATACATATTTGTAATATTACCATTTCAGAATGTAATAAATGGCCATTTTTGTTTGTACATGACGAAATTTGGACTTAACACCATCCGACGTTGGAAGATTTGTCCTCTTTAGGATTTTTTTTTTTTAAGCAAAATCACATTTTTCATCTAATTATTACAAATTTTATATTTTTCAGAAAATTATGGCGAACGATAGTTAAGATTTCAAAACTTTAATAAAAGAAAAAAAATTAAGATGAACAGAAAAATTTACAAAAATAATTAGGGATGTGTAGTTTTGAGTTTAAGCCATAGAGATAAATAATCTCGACTTAGACTACTTTTGTAGCGATTACTGCAATATATTGTTAGACAAATATTACATATTTTCAGGGTTATTTTATACTAAAGGTCCCTGTACTTTTTTTATTCTGTTAATTCAGTCTCTATACTTTTAACTGTATTAATTTAGCCTCTTAATAGTTCATATTGTGTCAATTTGATCTATAAAATAATTTTTATGCTAAATTATTAATGAAACTTTAATGGTCAAGCCATGAGTTTGATTAAATTGAGTCAACAGGTAGATTTTAGTGGGATACTTGCGTCTAATATAACTGTATTGTTAAAAATTATGTTAGTTTAACTTGAACTTGACCAAAAGATTAAATTGATATAATATAAAATGTATAGAACTAAATTAACACAACTGAATATACAAAGATTAAATTGACATAATCAAAAAAGTGTATGGACCTTTAGTATAAATAACCCTATACTTTCACAGAATAATAACTTAAATTTACTGTACGTAAATTTTCTAACGAGTGTTTTTTTTTCCCAAAAGCAGAATATGAAAGTTATGATAATATAATAAAGCAAAATTTTTCTAACGAGCGTTTTTTACCACCAGGGCCTTACCTCAATAGTATGAGGCAAGTGAGGGTATAGAATATTGCTTTAGGCCAAAAGGTTTGGAGGTCGGTTCCCCCTTGAACATCTCCCTAAGGAATCTCTGACTTAACTAGCTCATGTGATTTGTGAGTTGCTGTATAAGTTGGATTTATCGGATAACCACTAGCAAATAAAGTAAAAGTTATCTCTTTCAAAGATAATTCCATATTAATAATCCCATCTTTTACATGAACTTGCGTGGAAACGACCTTCCCCCAAAAAAAGTTCTCTATTATCAACGACGTACTATAGGTGATACTTCCTACTTCCGGTAAAAAAAACAAGATTGTGCTAGTGATTAATGCATTAAATAAAAAAAAAATTATGGGTAAATTATAGAAAATCCTTCTATCTTTTGCTTCAAAAACAGAAAAGCCCCTTACAAATAAAAATACTCAAAAAACTCTTTCATTTTAAAAAATTTATCACTTAAACTCCAAAAACTTTTTTTTGACCATTTTGCCCCTCAAACGTGAGGGGGTAAATATTTAATTATATTTTTAAAAGGGGATTTTATAGTATTAGGTAAAAATTTTAAAAATTTTATGTTTTTCGTAATAGAATTAAGAAAATTTTATATATTTATAACAGATATAATTATTTTAGTTAATTATAGTAATGATATTATAAGTTCAGAAGATAAGAAAATATGTGCGAAATTTGTATAAAAAATATTATAAGACAAGATATAATATTTTTCTTGATATTATAATATCACTACTATATAATTAATTAAAATAATAATGTTTATAAATATAAAATGTCCCTTTTTTTATAAATATGAAAAACATTCTTATTTTTCGTCAAAACATAAAATCCTACCTAAAAAATTAATAATTAAATACTTAACTATTTTATTTTGAGGGGCAAAATGTCAAAAAAAAAAGTTAGTTCGGGCAAAGTAATAATTGTTTAAAAGTGAGGTGAGTGGTTTTATTTGTGAGAGGGTTTTCTATTTTTGAAGCAAAAGTCAGAAAGATTTTCCGTAATTTACCAAAAAATATTTTCTTTATTAAAGAGAAATTAATTTTCATTGTTGGGAAAAATCACATTTTAGTTTTATATCGTATATCTTATTTTAATTTTAACATAAAATATATGATAAAATTATTTTTCTTTAGCTATAATAAAAAAAAAAAAAATACTAAAACGACCTTTACTACCAAACTTTAAGGTTTGTTTGGTGCTACTTTTTATTTGTACTTTTTGGTATTTTAAAGAAAACTAAAAGCCATTTTTTGAAACTACATTTTTTTTTGGTTTTTAATTTCAGTTTTCCTCATTTAATAAAAGACTGAAAACTAAAACTTAAAAATCGCGGCTTCCCCCGTTGTTAGTTGTGACACGCCAAAGACTAGCCATGTTCATCCCACATCCTCCGTGGCTTTGACCGAAACTGCCCTTGTTGATCCTGTCATTAGCCACGACACAGATAGTTGCCAAGTGCGGTACTACCAAGCCCATCAACGCACACCCAGGGCAAACTCGTCTATAGATGGACTTTGAAAACAATACCCACTAGTCTTGTCCTCTATCATTGTACTCAGGAGCCTACACGTTACTCTTACGTAGGACTTGGTCCTTTATGACTCCTTAAAGAACCTTGTAGAAAGCACTTGGAAATATTGAGGGAAGTATAAAGCAGAGAGCTTTGTTGAGCAAATCAAGGCCCGACTTGTAGCATAGGGCTTCCATCAACGTTAGGAGATTGACTTTAAGGAAACCTTTAGCCCTATTGTCAAACGGTCTATGGCACATGTGTAGTCCATCGGGTAATTAGATGTTCAAAAATGCTTTTCTACATGTGACCTTAAAGGAACAAGTATATATGCACCAACCACAAGGTTTTAATTTATCTTAAACATCTTAATAACGTGTGTCGCTTGCACAAAGCCTTACATGGACTCAAATAGGCCCAGCGGGCTTGGTTCCAACGTTTTAGTTCGTTTGTCCATAGTATTAGTTTCATATGTCAAATGGATCCATCTCTTTTTATTCTTTACACATCCCAGTATCTTATCTGTGTCTTGCTCTATGTGAGAGACGACATCATTCTCATGGGCACTAAGACATTTGCACTAGATAATCATATTCATACTTTCTTAATATTAAGGCCAAAAGAGACCCATGTGGCCTTTTCCTTATTACAACACTAATGTGCATTTGATCTCTTCATAAAAAAAAAACATGTGTGACGTCAAACCAGTCAAAACATGACTCCTAGCCTAAGCACACCTCTCACTCAGTGAAGGAGAGTTACTTGTGAATCGTACTAAATACAGGAGTGTAATAGGGCGCTCTAATATCTTTTTATGATCCGTCTTGACATTTGCTATGTTGTTAACCTTGTTTCTTAGTTTGTGCATGCTCCCAAGTCTAGGTATTGACAAGTTATCAATTATATTCTGCATTACTCAAAAGCACTCCCGACCATAGTTTGTCTATCCTTCCTGCGTCCTGCACTTCTATTGTTTGTTTTTGTTGATGTCGAGACACATGTCGCTCAATAGCTAGATATTCTCTTTTCCTTGGACCTAATTTGATCTCCTAGCACACCATAAAGCAAGCCACTATTGCCAAGTCTACCACCAAGTCTAAGTATAGTGTTATTGTCTAAGCTGTCGTTGAGAGCGACTGGATACATTATTGAATGCCGGACTTGGGCCTTTGATACTTTAGCCCTATTGATGTGTGTTGTGATATTGTCTTTACCTCATATCTTGTTACCAATCCTATTTCCAATTACCATAGTTTACATGTTGACATAGACTTATGCTATATTGAGAGAAAATTTTTAAGGAAGTGTTACGGCACTGGCTCCAATTGTTGTGCCTTTCGTTATGGACTAATGAGATTTGAAATAAGACTTACAATCAACAATATTATAGCGCAGCAAAGAAAGATTACAAGATAAATCACAAACGAAACAACGGGAGTTATGAAAATGTAATCTCCGAAGAGGCAGTAACGAAGTTGGGACTAAAGACAGAGGCATACCGGCATCCATACAAACTTTCTTGGCTGAAGAAGGGGAATCAGGTGGCAGTTTCCAAACGATGTTTCGCGAATTTTTCCATTTGGCCTAAATACAAAGAAGGGGTTTGGTTTGATGTAGTAATCATAGATGCATGCCACCTGTTATTGGGACGTCCTTGGCAGTATGATCAAGGAGCCGTTCACGATGGAAGAAAGAATACTTATATTTTCCTTTTCGAGGGGGTTAAGACTGTATTGCTTCTATAGAAGGAGAAAAGACCAAAAGCCTCGGAAGCCAAGCATCCAAATGTCCAAGGCCGTGCTTTGTTCACAAAGGAGGTTGGCGAGACCAAGATTTTGTACGTCTTGATCGGTAAGGAGAGCACAGTCATCTCGAAAGAGTTACCGCAAGAGGTCAAGGCGCTGTTGGAAGATTACACTGTGTTTCCAAACAAGCTCCCTGCCACCTCTAAGAGACGTGCAACACTGAATTAACTTGGGGCCTTGCACTTTGTTGCCAAACTGTCCTCACTACCGGATGAGCCCAGCAAAGCACAAGGAATTAAGACCCCAAGTTGAAGAACTTCTTACCAAGGGTTTCATCAAGGAAAGTTTGAGCCCATGCCCCATTCCAGCATTGCTTACACCTAAAAAGGATGGGACGTGAAGGATATGTGTGGACAACTGCACCATAAACATGATTACGGTACGCTGCCGTTTTCCAATATCGAGGCTTGATGATTTGTTGGACCAGCTACTATGTGCCATGGTGTTCACTAAGCTTGATCTCAAAAGCAGGTATCATCAAGTCTGCATCACTTTACAAAGTTTGTTGATGTCCCAATGCAAATCACATGTTGACCAAATTTAAACCCACCTATAAACATAACTATCAATTTAACATCAAATTTAAACCCAATACAAATACAGCAATTTAACATCAAATTAGCATGATGCAAATTGTACGTGAATTATATTGACATAATTCGGAAATATAATAATTAAATTGACATAATAGTCAAACTAAAATAATATATACTATAACTAAATGGAATTCTAGCAAAGAATATAAATTTTCACGAAAGAAGTAAACATGTAAAATTACAGTATCCCATATTTTCCCACAATCATCATCTTGATCTTGCCATCTTCATCGACCAACGACATAGGAATTTTTGGAAATTGATTTTAAACTGTTGAAAAATATTTATTTTTGTATTTAATTTGTGTAAATTTTGTTACTCATAATCTGCATATTATGAGAGGAGTATAGTAGACAATTGAGGGGACGAAGAAGAAAAATAAGTGGATAGTTTCAGCTTAATTTGAGATAATGGAGTAAGGAAGTTGAATGGGAGGTATGGTGTACGACAGTTTCGGGATTTAAGTTTTAGCTAATTTTTTTATATCAAATTTTAATAAATACATTCTTGTATTCTAATATTGCAGATTAGGAGATTTGGTTGGATTTCAGTAGGGGTGAGAACTCCTGCTTAATATAATAGATAGATTTGCTGCATGTTATTTTTACCGACAAGGGTTTGTTTTCGAAAAAGTATATATGAATATTATGATAGTTAAGTAAAATGTATGGCTTTCAAAGATAATTTTAAGTAAAATAATTGTATTTTTTAAATGAACTCATATGGGAATGACCTTCAAGAAAAAGAAAACTATTTTTCAACAGCGTTGTAAAGGTGATATTTTAGGTAAAAACAAGATTGTGAATGGTGGTTTAATGAGTTAAAGAGAGTATTTTCATATTAAACAGAAATTGATTTTCACTTAAAATATTTTTCTTTGTGAAGAAAAAGAATTTCTATTTTCATTTTATACTATATTTTTTATTTTAACCTTAACTTTGTTAGAAATTGAGGGTATGTACTTTAATTTTGTTTTTTGGTTTTTTTTTTTTTTTTTTTTTGGGTAAGTGTATTTCAATTTTGTTTAAGTTCTTTTATCCCGTATACAGTGGCCGACCAACTGTTATAGCATTGGGGACAATGTAGAAATATGAGATACAAAGACACAATATTGGAAGAACACTTCTTCACTTGTATTTTCAATATTCAAAATTACACATACAAAACATCTACTTAAAAGGAAGAACTAGAAAGCTAGAAAGGGAAAGATTCTTCCCCTCAATTGAGGGGGAAGAAAACGGCAACCAAGGAGGAGAATGGGGGGGAAAATATCCCTTTATCAATTTTTTCCTTAATTTACATGAGTAAATTGCCTATTTTGCTACACATGTACAAAAATACGTATACTACAAAAAATAGTATTTAACACTCCCCCTCAAGTTAGAGCGTGAAGATTAATCATGCCCAACTTGCGAAGAAAACTTAAGTAACTAGCACTAGCTAAAGCTTTTGTAAAAACATCGGCAATCTGATTGGTAGAGTGAACATAGGATATGGCGATCTCCCCTCCAAGCAGCTTTTCTTGAATGAAGTGGCAATCAATCTCTATGTATTTGGTTCTCTCATGAAACACTGGATTAGAAACTATGTGAAGAGCTGCCTGATTATCACAATATAACATAGTAGGATCGTTAGAAAGACAACAAGAACAGATAACAAACGTCGCAACCACACGATTTCACTTGTAGTGGTGGCCATTGACCGATACTCGGCCTCAGCCGAAGAGCGGGAAACAACTGTTAAATACTGTTTTTTATATTATACGTATTTTTGTACATGTGTAGCAAAATAGGCAATTTACTCATGTAATGCAAAGTATGCAATTTACTCATGTAAATTAAGGAAAGAATGATAAAGGGATATTCCCCATTCTCCTCTTTGATTTACATAAGTAAATTGCCTATTTTGCATTACATGAGTAAATTGCCTATTTTGCTACACATGCACAAAAATACATATAATACAAAAAACAGTATTTAACACTTGACACAAAACTGAGTATGCATTTTCCACAGTGGGTAATGGTTTGGTGTTCATTAATTGGGATCTAACGGTTGAAAAAGAAGCATCTAAACCCATGAGCAAGTCTAGTAATCGCTCCATATCACGGATGGCCGAAAAAGCTTGGCCTGAACCACAAGTACAAGGTGGTATGGCAACTAAGGTGTAGAGTTCATCCCACAAGGCTCTCAATTTGGTAAAATAATCAGAAATTGGCATATTTGCCTGCTTTAGTTGCAAAATCTCGCGCTTAATTTCATAAACGCGGGTAATGTTGCCTTGGGAAAAATGCTCATTTAAGTCCAACCATATATCTCGAGAAGACTCGAAATAAGCAATACTATCATGAATCTCCTTAGAGACTGAATTTATAATCCATGAGGACACCATGGAGTCGCAAACATTCCAGTTTTTGGAATCAGGAGAATCCTTCTTTGGCCTATCAATTGTTCCATCCAAAAAACCGATCTTGTGTTTTGCTTTAAAAACTCTGAGAATTGCACGCCACCATGCTGGAAAATTTTGCCCATTTAAAACATCTTTAACAAAGGTTAACCCTGAATGATCCGAGGGATGAAGACAGTAGGGTGAGCTCACATCAAGAGCTCCCCCTGTGTTGATAATTTGTCCTTGTTTTTGGCTAGAATTTTCACTCGACATTATGAAAAAAAAATAGCAAAAAAATCACAAATAAAACAAGTAAATATGAAGGGAAAAAAAATTTTCACAGTGTGAGAGGCGTGTTTGTCGTTGAGCGCGGAAGAATCGGGTTTGCAGAATCAAACCCGCTCTAATACCATGTAGAAATATGAGATGCAAAGACACAATATTGGAAGAATACTTCTTCACTTGTATTTTCAATATTCTAAATTACACATACAAACATCTATTTAAAAGGAAGAACTAGAAAGCTAGAAAGGGAAATGTTCTTCCTCTTAATTAAGGGGGAAGAAAACGGCAGCCAAGGAGGAAAATGGGGGGAAAAATATCCCTTTCTAATTCTTTCCTTAATTTGCATGAGTAAATTGCCTATTTTGCATTACACGAGTAAATTGTTTATTTTGCTACACATATACAAAAATACGTATAATACAAAAAATAGTATTTAACAGACAAAATGCCTTTAATATGAAAACATTAGGCACATTAGGTATTATATATTGTTGATTTATTTGTGTAAAAGATTTAAAACTGCCCCAATTATTTGTCAAAATTTTTATATTTATCTTTTTGCCCTTATTTTTATATTTACCAAGGTTGTATTTGATTCATCTCATTTTAGCTTTTTTTTTTTTGTAGTTTATCGATTTAAATAAAATCTATATCGTTTTTATAGTCAACTTTGTGCAGTACAGAAAGGTTTTTTTTTTTTTTTTTTTATAATAAAATAAAGTATTTGGACACAAATTTAACAGAAGAAATTATTTATTATAATCACAAAAAAAACTTAATAATATAAAGTAACTAATAACCATTGATAGGAGAGAATTATAATAATGGTTGGTTATGGTAGTGGAGGGTGGCAAGTATAGCAACCCATGAGGGTAAAAAGGGTGGTGGTAGGTACAAGTGATGATAAAAAGTAAAAATAAGTCATGGTAGTAAAGATTTAATACTAATATTTTTCTAAAACATATTTTTTTTGAAATAAACTATGAAAAAGTTTTAGTTTTGCTTTTTTTTTTTTTTCCCCTTAGTTATAAAACTGCTTTTGATTTTTCTATTCAAGTTGTAAAAAAGAATGTAAAAAGAATTTTTCTATTGACCAGCCTCAAGCCTTACAGTCCATTAGAGCTTTTTCTAGAACTTTAAACTGTTAAAATATTGAACCCAATGTAGCCTAAAAGGATAAAAATTTCTTCATGTCATTATTGGCCTTGTAGAATTGTAACAGATAATACACTACAAATACCTTAAGTCATAATCAGATAGTCCGATTAGCATTTATAACAACTATGATATATACAATGTTATTGTACGTTACTTCTGAACAAAATATTATTATGCATTATCTATTACTTTGCACAATCATTGAATACATCGTGGAGAAGATATATTTATACATGCGTGATGTATTTACTGACTGTACAATTTATTTATAACACATAATAACATTTGTCGATCATATATCCGAATAATATGTTAGAAAGTATAGCCGCAATTACTATTATTATGTGAAACTGATAAGAACAATACTACACTTAATCTTAGCCAAAAGGTTGAGAAAGGTAGATAATGACAATAAATAGATAATTAGTATAAACTTTTAAACTCTCCGTTCTCTCTCCTCAATTCAAAACCCCAACGGTCACTGCTCACACCGCCTTTCCAGGTGCGTGTGGGCGCGTGACCAACCACCTCGAGGCCGAAGCTCGGACCCAACGTCGCCGAAGCTTCCCCGTGCTGGTCGTACAATGGCCGAAGTTGTTCGCTGACTACCAGAGGCTCTAGCCCTTCGTCTTCTTCCTCGTCACCCCTCTGCTTCAACTTTCATCTTCACCGGTCTTCTACTCCCACCGTGCTCCGCCTGATTCCGACGTCCAGCCACGCGGCACCGGTAACTTCCCCCCAGAGCCTCTTTTCTTTTCTCTGCATCCCTTCTTTCTCTACCCGCCGCATCGGGTCTCCTCCCCTTCCTCCGGCGACCACCAGCGCCCCGTTGATGGCGGCCTTTAATGAGGCAATGTCAATTTTTGTCGACGGTCTCTCGGAGTTTACTTCAAATTTGTGGCTTAAGGCTGTTTTTCTGGATTTTCGATCAGTCTATGACTGTTTTGTCCCGCAAAATAGAAGGGCCAAAACAAGACTCTCTTATGGCTTTGTTAGATTTCGGCAGCGAAATGAGGCCCTAAGGGCAATTGATTCCATGAATGGTCGTTGGGTCATGGGATACAAGATTAAGGTTGATAGGGTTAAACAACGCAGGGGGTCAAATAACAGGCAGTATCAAAATCAGAATCACACAACGGTACACTCTTTAGATTGAGATAGGAAGTTTGATGATTTAGTTATAAATCAAAATCCTGAGGACACCGATCAATCGCCCCGGGGAAGTGGTGCAATGGAACATAACGGTCCCAAGGTCATAACAGCTTCCATAAACAATCAGGTGCGAGCATGGATGTGTAGATCAATAATATCTCATTTGTTTGGGGATGATACGCTTGATAATGTCCTGAGGTCCCTTACGGAGAACGGACTTTTTGACTTGACACCGAGAGATCTGAGCTTAGGAACCTTTATTCTCACGTGCGACTCGACCGCAGCTATGGATGAATACCTTGGTGCCAAGAAACATGTACCACTTGCCAAATTCAGAGAAGTGAACCGCTACACAGGACAAACTCTTGGTACTATGAGAAGAAAAGTTTGGATTGAAATCCATGGTCTTCCATTACAATACTGGTCGATGGAGAGCTTCACTAATTTTGAGCGAATCTGGGACAACTTCATTCGAGTGGATTTGCGAACTTCGGCAATGAGATGTGTTGATGTGGCAAGGGTTCTCATTGATACTTGCTTCCTACCTACTATCCAAATGGTTGTGCAAGTCAATCTCAGTGAGGGAAGCCAAATGGTGTTTGTTAAAGAAGGAAACTCCGAGCTAATCCCAAGCTACACTACGGAAGTTATTCACCTTGCAGCGTCTGTCAGGCTAAATAGGGAAGAAGGTCGAACCCTGCGACAAGCTCCTAACGTTACTACCAACACCGTCCCGGGTCTAAGCGAACATGACCCGATCCAGGAGAGGGACCCTCCGATACATCCGAGGACTAGATGTATGGATGTATGTATTGATAATCTGAGTGCTGAACACGTTACGCTACATGTTAAACACCAGGTTATTGGCAGCTGGCCCTTGGTTATGCAGCCTCCTTACTCGCCTGTCTATCGCTGTCCGCCCCGAGTCTTTGAACAGTTGAATGCTACACAGTGCCAGGTTAATAGACCGTATGTAAGACCGCAACTGCTTCTACCTTGGGTTGAGGACAGTGGAACCAGATCACATGGGATGCAAATCTAGAGCACACCTCAAGCAGATCAAATACCAAACACTAATAATGACTACGAGTCTGAGTCGTCCTATCCAACCTTCCCGCCCGGATTTGAACCAATGAGTGATCATAGTCATGTCGAGGACATGGACCAATGTGTTAATTTGGCTCATGATATCGCGGAAACATCTAAGGCAGGGGAAAGGAGAACAAGAAGAGAGAGGCCGGGGCACCAAGAACCTAATGGTGGTGTTTCAAAAAGGGATCGCAAGGCTCTCAAGCGTGGGAAGAAAGATCAAGAGAAACAGAACCTTCAAGCATTCTTTAAAGATATATCTCCTGGTAGCAGTGGGAAGAGAAGGCCTGAAAAAATGACCAAGGCCAAAGGAAGAAAAAGACTCGAAACAAGAACAAGAAATGCTTCACAGCTGAGCAACTGCTCAAGGGAAAACGCACTTGGGAGACCGGAAAGTTGCTTGGGTTAAGTTCTGATGGGGATGAATCCCTTATGATTGAGTGCTTTGCTAAAATGGACTAAGTTTTGGATTCGTTTGTGCTGTTCTCCCTCAGATCTCTGTGTTTCTGGTCTCTTCTTCCTGCTCTCTCCAGATCCGCTTTCTGGTCCTGTTCTATTGTGCCTCCTTCTCCGGCTTTTGGTTTTTGCTTCTTGTCCGTGCTTTTCTCTATTGCCCTTCGGTTTCCTTTTTCGTGTTGTGCTATTTTGTTGTTTTTTGTTTCCTGTTTTGTCTATTTTTTGCCCTGTTTCCTGTTGCCCCTCCCCCATTTTGTCTTTTCTTTGTTTTGTTTTACCTGGTCCGTCTCCGTCTCTCGGAGTTGTTTGGGCTCGCTTTGTCGAGGCCTAGTGTTGTACTTCGCTTCGCCGATATTTATCAGAAAAAAAGG
Source organism: Simmondsia chinensis (assembly GCA_018398585.1). Classification (NCBI taxonomy): domain Eukaryota; kingdom Viridiplantae; phylum Streptophyta; class Magnoliopsida; order Caryophyllales; family Simmondsiaceae; genus Simmondsia; species Simmondsia chinensis. The sequence continues at coordinate 5,327,856 of JAGTTD010000017.1, read as the reverse complement.
TTGAGAAAGGTATTGAAGATAGAAAAGGTGTAATCCAAGACTTGGAGCTAATGAGGCAAGTCATACAAAGCTCATGGGCACCATCTAGGGTCTTGTTCTTTTCCTGCTTTTTTCATTTCGGTTTATGTTATTCCGATTTCCACCTTGGTCGTATATTTAATTCTGGGGTGGTATTGAAAGTATGGTGCGAGTTAATGTATATTTATTTCTGGGTGTATTGGGTTGTTAAATACGACTTTCATAGGTATTTCTTGTTATTTTCCCTTTTTCTAACACTATGTGTGCACTTTTTGGTTCTCTTCATGAGATGTAAGTTTCGGTATCGCCAGTTTTCCTCGCTATTTATCAAAAAAAAAAAATTAGTATATGCCCCTAATGAAAAAGTTTTATAGATTTGCCACTGCCAACATACAAAGTTTGGAGGTGGGACAGTCACTTCAAATACACCTTTCTTCCTTCATTTGGCAGAGTCATATGTTCCTAAAGTGATCGTTGAACACCACACAAGCACACGCTTGTGCTTTGCCGTGCCGTGGTGTGATGTGGACTTTTACGAATCTCAGCTTTCATTTTTACCGTCATTGGTTTTATAATCGTTGTGACAAAGTTGAAAAACACAGGAAATTCCTTTCTTGGCCGTTACTTCGAGTTCGAGCTCGAGCTGTTGACCTTTGATTTTTCAACTATCCACTCCTTCCATGTTCACTTTTTTTTTTTAGTGATTTATCCAAAATTTTCACTCCACCATATTCGTCCATTAATTCCATATTGAGGGAAAGATTTCTCGCCCCCCCTTTTTTTCGATAAATATCGGCAAAGCTGAAGATCAGACAGGCCGCTCGATAAGACGAGGCCTAGGCCACTCCGTAAACGGAGGGAGGAACAAAAAGGGAAACAAAAAGCATCAAAACCAAAACACCCAAACCTGACAAAACTGACACCAAGCACACGTTACCCAAGACGCGCACAAAACAAACACAGACCGGGAACCCAAAAGAAAAAGAACCAAACCACCCGCGCAGGAAACCGAAGCAAGACTGAACTTCAACCACAAAACCACCCTCCTTATTTAGCCAGCAGATCTGCCACCATGGGTGGGTAGAATTATCCTAATGAGTAGAATTTCACCTGAAAATTTAGTGCTTTGCAAGACTAACATAAATGCAGAGAATCATGCATTCTCTTCTCTCATGCTATCTTGATGCTATTCTGTTGTCCTTATTACTAAGCGGGTTGGGACATACTACAATTCATCACTAGAGAATTCAACGCCATGTTAACTTTGTGAGTCAGAATGCTAATTGATTCCATTTGTACCGGTGTGGGGCATAAATGACTTAGGGTATTGGTGAACTCTACGGCATAAAATTTTTCTGGTTTGATCTTTCCCCTCTAATTTTCATTTAATCTTTTGTTTAGTTTTCTTTGGTCAAGGTCATTTTGTTTAACTTCGAGATCCAGTGCGATCAGTTCTATATATTCTTGTTTGAAGGCTCTCCATTAGTTGGTTCGAGTTTCACTCTTCCCATCTCAAGTCAGTGTATGATTGTCTCGAGTTTGTTTTCTTATTACCAATTTGTGATAATTCTTTTAGCAAGCATTAATTGATTCAAATTTATAGGATAAATTATATTGGGTTATATATGCCGAAGGTCCCTATACTTTATCCACTGTGTTAATTTGGTTCTTGTACTTTTAATTGTGTCAATTTAGTCCCTAAACAATTCAGAATGTATCAATTTAGTTCTTTGGTCAAATTTAAGTTAAGTTAATGACGTAATTTTGAACAGCAAAATTATGCTAGATGCAAGTAACTTATTATAAATTAATCAATTTACTCAATTTAACCAAATTCGTGGCCGAACAATTAAAAATTTTATTAAAAACTTAACATAAATTTTTTTTCTAAGGATCGAATTGACATATTTTAAATTATACAGGGACTAAATTGACATAATTAAAAGTACGAGGACTAAATTGACATAATGGTTAAAGTACATGGACCTTGGTGTAAATAACCAAATTATATTTCTTTAGCTAGAATAAGAAAGATATTTAATCATGAAACAGTTTTGATTGAATTAAAAAGGCCTTATAAGTTATAACTAAACATAAGTAGAGGTGGCAATCAGGTCATTTGGGTCGGTTTCAGGTGAACCCATTCAGGTTTGGGTCATTTTGGGTTTATAATAAAATCAGGTGGGGTCGGTTCGGGTCGGGTCGAGCTGGGCTGGGGTCGACCCATTTAGGCTTTGGTCATTTTCTGGTTTTACCTATATGCGTGTCGGGTTAGGTTTGGGTCAAGTTATTTCAAGTTCGGGTCACTTTAATTTTGAACGGTCTTTGGTTCGAGTCAATCTTGGGTCAGGTCATACAGGTTTTAGGTCAACATAATCTTACTATTTAGTGCCTTATGAACCAGTTATAAAAGTTTAAATTATACTAAATAATTTATATTTTTATAATATATTTATTATATTACAGATATAGGTTCTCAATTATATGTTATGAAGTTCAATTGTACTTTCGACAACTAATAATTCTCATTGAATTTAAAGACTTTGGGTAAATTTAACTTTCAGGTTGGGTTATGTTCGGGTTCATGTCAGTTTGGGTCAGGTTGGCTCAGGTCAATGGTGGGTTAGGACAGGTCAAATTGGTATCGGGTTTTTTTCATGTCAAGCAAAGAATGGGTTGAATTAGTTGCAGGTCGGGTCATTTCAGTTTTGGTTTCAAATATTTACAACATATTTTCGGTTCGGGTCGGGTTGGTTTATAGGTTTTTCAGGTCGGTTTCTCGGGTCGGGTTGAATTTGCCACCTCTAAACATAGGTTTGTTTGGTATTACTTGTTTGTATTTTTTTGGTTTTCTAAACTAAAAATTATTGTCCTGAAAACTACTTTTTTCTCTTATTTTTGCTTTTTTTCAATTTCTTTTAGGTTAAGTGAAGACTAAATCGATAAGTAAAATTTAAACGATCATTTTTAAACTTAATTTTTGATTTCTAAAAAATTAAAATTATAAATGAAAACAATATTAAATAAACATTAACTTTATACTTGAAAATTTTCCTGGAAACATGAACTGGCATGGAACAATTTTTGTGAAATAAAAATAAAAAGCACGTGTCTTTGAAGGAGTACCCAATTTTTGGCTTTTAAATGAGTAGTTGTTGTGTCCCATAAAAGGCTGGATACAGATGAGGGAACTAAAGACCTCTACAGAATTGTAAAAGCAGGAGAAAGGAGAATTAGAGACCTGGACCAAGTAAGGTGCATAAAGGGGACAGCGGGTCAAGTGCTCGTGGGCGAGCAACAAATCAAAGATAGGTGAAAATCCTACTTCCATGATCTGTTCAATGAGAAGGGAGATACAGTTACACCCCCAGAAGTTCTACAAGCACTAGCAGAACACGAGTCCCACAACCACTGCACCAGAATTAGACCCAAGGAAATTAGGAAAGCATTGAAGAAGATCGGCAGGGGTCAAGCAGTCGGCTCTGACGGTATACCCATTAAGGCATGGAAATGTACTGGAGAAGTGGGTATCAGATGGTTGACTAAATTATTCAACCAAATTCTCCAGGGGAAAAAGATGCCTGATGATTGGCAGAAGAGCACACTAGTCCCCGTCTATAAAAACAAAGGCGACACTCAGAGTTGTGCTAACTATAAAGGAATCAAACTAATGAGCCACACTCTGAAGCTCTGGGAGCGGGTCGTAGAAGGAAGGCTTCACCATCAAGCAGGAGTCTCAGAGAACCAATTTGGATTTATGCCAGGTAGATCAACGATAGAAGCCATCCATCTCCTGAAGAGGTCCATAGAGTACTACAGAGATAGATAAACTGATTTTCATATGATTTTCATTGATTTAGAGAAGGCATATGATAGAGTATCGAGAGAGGTTCTATGGAAGATCTTGGAGAGGAAAGGCATCCACGAGTCCTACATACGAATCATCAAGAACATGTACGAAGATGCTCAAACTAGGGTGCACACTACGGAAGGGAAGACAGATGCTTTTCCTATTACAGTAGGGGTACACAAAGGATCAGTCTTGAGTCCATTTCTATTCATTTTGGTGATGAACAATTTCACTAGGCCCGTCCAAGAGGATGTACCTTGGTGCATGCTTTTCGCGGATGATATAGTTCTAGTGGGAGAGTCTAGAGTGGAGGTGAATGAAAAACTAGAACTTTGGAGGCTGGCTCTAGAATCGAAAGGTCTAAGACTCAGTAGATCTAAACAAACTTTATGGAACTTAAGTTCAGCACCTCTACCACACCAAGCGCAGCAGTCGTACGGATTGGATCAGAGTACATACCTCAGAAAGCATGCTTTAAATACTTGAGTTCCATGGTGCAAAAAGACGGTGAAGTGGACGCAGATGTCAACAACAGGATTAAAATGGGTTGGCACAAATGGAGAATGGCCGCGGCGATATTGTGTGAGAGGAAGTTCCCGCTGAAATTAAAGGGCAAATACTATAAGACGGTACTGAGGCCAGCTATGTCTTACGGGACAGAGTGCTGGCCTATAAAGTGTCACCAAACACAAAAGATGAGGGTGGCAGAGATGAGGATACCGAAGTGGATGTGCGGACACACAAGGAGGGACAAGATCCGAAATAATGTCATAAGAAGTAAATTAGGTGTCACCCCAATAGAAGATAAGTTGAGGGAGCAACGACTGCGATGGTTTGGGCATGATAGAAGGAGACTCACCACTGCCCCTGTCAGGAGATGCGAACAACTCTACGTAACAAACAGGAAGAGAGGGAGGGGACGGCCAAAGAAGAGCTGAATGAATACAATTCGACGAGATCTCACCTATCTCAACCGAAATGAAGAGATGGCTCTAGACAAAGCTCTGTGGAGGACCAGGATAGGTGTATCCAATGTAGCGGGTAGGAGCATCTGACCACTCGTAAGCTTGATCTAGTGCCATGACTTTACGGTATGCCTGTTCCACAATTCGGTGACTAGTGTTCCCAGGGGCGGTCGTCTGGTATGTGGTAAGCGGCATAGTGGGGCATGGCCTTGATAGAAGATAAAATGAAGAAGCAATGTTTGAAGTGGTTCAGGCACGTTAGGAGGAGACCAGCCATTGCTCTAGTCAGGAGATGCGATCAGCTCTTTACCACGCTAGGCAGGAGAGGAAGAAGCAGGCCAAAGAAGGGATGACTGCATTCAATATGGCAGGACCTCACCCATCTAAACCCACAGGAGAAGATTGCCTTAGATAGAGCTCGATAGAGGTAGAGCTCAATGGAGGACTAGCTTAGGGGTAGCAAATGCAGCGGCTTCACGCCGCTGCTTATTCTGCTATACTTGTGTTCTGAGGCACATAGGCCTATTAGGGTGCACCTATCTACCTATCCGCTTATCAGTTTATTATTTACATACTATTTACCATCTGTTTACTTACTTATTTTACTGCCTTGAGGGGCATGGTTTTGCTTTGAAGTCTCCTGTAGGGCGTTATGATTTGTATTACTCACTTTATGCTATGGCTTACTCTTATGAATTGATGCCCTATTGCTTACAGGTTGCCATGTTGCGATGACGACATGTCTCTCAGGTTGGGGGTTCTCTGAAACAGCCTTTCTTCAGGTTAACACCCTGAAGGGAGAAGGCTGCGTACATCAACCCCCCCAGACCCCGCTTTTGCGGGAGCCCTTAAGGCACTAGGATTGTTGTTGTTGTTGTTGTATAAGTAGTTGTTGTGTTATTCTGTGCGACGCACGATGTATTCATATTTTTAAAAATTTATTATTTATATATGTCAGATTGAGATTGTTTAAACCAAAGAGGGTACTAACAAGCTGTTACCGGATCCCATTAGAACTCCGAAGTTAAGCATGCTTGGACGAGAGCACTACCAGAATGGGCGACCTCCTGGGAAGTCCTCACCCTCAGGCTGGAAGCACTCGGAAACAACCTCTTTTCAGGGGGTAATATCCTGAAGGGGGAAGGCTTCGTACATCCGCCCCAAGGACCTTGCTTAAGCGGGAGCCCTTAGGCCACTGGGTATGTTAAGATTGTTTTAAATTTACTTGTGTTTTATTTAAACTTTATTTATAGTTGAGAGAATTTAAAATTTTCTTAGTCACTATTTCTAATATTCTTAGTTATCTTTTAGTATGGCAAGAGAATATGAAAGGTGGACTAATAAAAAGACTTTTTTTGTGTTTGAAGGTTTTGGGATTAGTAAACTTTGCTATAATATAAATCGAGATAATTATATAATTATTATACCAAAGAAGGAAAAAAAAAATTTAATAAATAAAAATCTATTTATTTGAGAAGAAGTCAGGGTCAATCCATTATATTATTGTACGTGTCCCCTTGAAAAAAAAAAAGGCCAAAATTCAACGTCGGCCATTAACACCCCACATCATAGATGACATTTTTATAAATTAAAAAAGTGACGCAATAATTATATTTTGAATGGGTAAATATGTAAATTGAAAGCAGATAAAAAAGATAAACCAAGAAATTGAAGTTTGATGCTTGATTCGACTAATAAAATCTTATTTTGGAAATTGCATGTAAATTCAATTTATTGGTAGAATCATTTAATTTTAGGTGAACGAAAATATTTTAAAGAGGCAATATATATAAAGCGCAGCATATTTAAAAAAAAGACTAAAAAAGACGACATATTTTAGAAAAAGAATTAAAAGAACATTGGTTATACTATGAGTGACTGTGAAAATAATGTGGGAAATGACGTGAAAACTGGATAGATAATATGCCAGATAATTTATTGGTCTTTTTTGAAAATATTCGCCCCTTTTGCTCATTTTTCAAAAGAGCAAAAGGAGATTCCCAACGCCAACCGAGGCCCAGCAATGCCACCCGGGTTCGATCCCCACTAGGTACAAGTTTCCTCCTTTAAAAGGAGATTTCCCCCAAAAGCCTTACCAATGTAAATAAAAAATTTCTCAAAAAATATTATCATTCTTATGTATATATAATAAATAGAGTAAATTACATACTACTACCCTAAGGTTTGATATATTAATTACATATTGGTTGGATCTTTTAGATGAGCAAAAATACTCTAAAGACACAATATATATAAGAAGCGCAACATATTTAAAAAAGATTAAAAAGACAATATATTTTTGAATAAAAATGAAAGAAACATTAGCTATATTATGGGTGACTATGAAAATAATGTGGGAAATGACGTGAGAATTGGATACATGATGTGTCTGATGACACTTTGGTCTTTTTTTTAAAAATATGTCGCCCCTCTTGCTCATTTTCCAAAACAACAAAAGGAGATTCCCAATGCTGCTTGGGGACCAACAATGCCACCCGGGTTTGATCACCACTAGGGACAAGTTCCCTCTAAAAGGAGATTCCTCCTAAAGGCCTTATCAATACAACAACAACAACTCAGTGCCTCAAAGGGCTCCCGTATAAGCAGGGTCTAGGGGGTATATGTACGCAGCCTTCCTCCTTCCGGGGGCTACCCAGAAGAAAGGCTATTTCCGATGACCCCCAACCTGAAAAGCTTGTCAGCAGTAATGAGGCCTAGTAGCCTGGCAACAAGAGAACAAATAAGCATATAAGCCGGGCAAAACTAAGCAAATAAAGACAGAGAAATAGCAAATTATAAATAAGTTAATAAACAGATAGTCAATCAGAACCTCAGATCGCAGCGCTGAATCTGGACTACCCTAAAGGCCTAGAAACATTAAAGGTAGCACAAAAAGCTGGACTATCCTATTCTACGCTGCTACATCCGATACTCCTATGCTAGCCTTCTAATGGGCTCTATCTAAGGCCATCGCCTCCCAGCGGTTTAAGTGGGTGAGGCCTTGTCTGATGGTCTCCAGCCATATCTTCTTTGGCTTGCCTCTCCCTCTCCTGTCTAGCGTAGTATGTGGCTACTCGCATCTCCTGACTGGAGCGGTGCTCTGTCTCCTCCTAACATGTCCAAAGCACCTCAAAGGTTGCTCCCTTAATTTATCCTCAATGGAGGCCTTATCAATATAAACAAACAAATTCTCAAAACTAAATTTTTTTTGAGCACTAAATATTATCATTCTTATAAATATAACAAATATTATCCACTTTACTTGCCATCAGGGATTGACAATATACCATAAGCAATCCAAGTAATCGCTTGACATTCCTAAATTATAAGGGCGTACAAAGACGATTATATACATAAGTTTACTATTTTATTTTGGGGAGATTTTTTAACTTTTAATTGTTAATAATATTAATAAGTTTTCTGGTTAAATATTTTATAATTTATTATTATATTATCGTTTATTAATTTATGTTGATAATGAACTAAAAAGTTATGAAGCGTGATCATAAATAGTCAAGATTGAGTCAGCATTGGCTCCCGCATGCCTAACATGGTTGACATTTTGCAAATGTTTGACGATCTCATATTGAGGCTACCATTGACGCATTATTTGTGCCTCCAAGTACCACTTCAACTAAAAAAGAGCTATCGCCTTCGAGCTTTTTTGTGTTAAAAAAATAAAAATAAAAATAAAAAAGAGCTCCCTATATTATATGGGTGCGAAAAAAAGGGTTTAGTTTATGTTTTAAAAAAATTATTATTTGATTTAGAAAGTTTTTGTTAGTAGGGTTTACGAATCAAGTACGGTTTAAAACTAAATCTAAACCATAAGCCATAGAAACCATAAAATAAAGGAGGTTCAATAATTACTTTCACCATCCAAATCATAACCAGTCAAATTAGTAGTAAGCAAAATTTTACTTAATAACCTAATAAATCGTCAATTTAGTCCTTGTACTGATATTTGTGTCAATTTAGTCCATCTACTATTTGTATTATTTCAGCTTAATCAATTGATCAAAGTCAAATTAAGTTAAAGATATAATTTTTAACGACACAATTATATTAGTAAGTATCCTAGTGTAAATCTACCCATTGATTCAATTTAACCAAATTTCTGGCTAGACCATAAAAAATTCAATAACAGCTTAACATAAATTTTATGCTAAAGATTAAATTGACACAATAAATTTGTACAAGAACTAAATTGACACAATTAAAAGCGTAAAGACTAAGTTGATACAAAGGGTAAATTATAGGGATTTTTGAAGTAAATAACCCAAAAAATCATCACCATTGAAGTTTTCTTACATTAATGTTTTATATTATAAATTACGAAGAGAAGTAGTGTTTCGTATTTCTGGATATTTTGGAGTAGAGGATGATTTTAATATTCGCTTTTGATTCCTTAATTAGGTTCATATTAGAGTTTATAACAATTTTTCCATTATTGCAGTAGAAACTGCAAGTCATACTGGACCGAACCATAGTTACAGTTTGGTCCGGTTTGGTTTGTGAGACAAAACAATCCAGTTTTAGCTTCTAATATTGTCAAACAATATTTTTACGGTTTGAGAACCAAAATCTACCAAACCAAACCGTGATGTGGGTGAGAATGGTGGCGGTCGATGCACGCGACCCCAGTGTTCACAGAAACCAGATATCAAAAACATTGACTTGAAATCGAGAAAATTGAGCCAAAATTTTTGATTGTTGAGTTGGTAAAATCAGTTATGTTAATGAATGCATAAAAATATAGTTAATTTGGACCATTATGGTTCCTGATTTGACTAAAAGGGTTAGCTGAATAAGCCAATTATTATATTTGTGAGAGCATTATAATTGTGCATCACAAGCTATAGCCTAGTAGATAAGCATTGATGTGGGTTTAATGTGTGTCAAAAACCATGCACTCATAAGCTTACTGGTGGATATACGGATGTCCTACCCATGAGGAGTAAGTATTAAGCAAAAGTCAACTTATTTTTGTACAATTTCAATTCGGGTGTAGTTTGAGATTTTGAATAACTAAAACTAACTTGGAAGCGGTTAAATGTAAGGACGATCAATCAATCAAGAAGTTTACAATGATTTCGGGCTAATCAATCTCGAACACAAGTAATGCAATTCATTATGACAATGACTTCAAGAATTTAGGTTACAAACTCTAAACTCAGATTAATTTCAATTACTGCATAAGGTAACAAACTAGTTTAAATGAATTACCCCGTCTAACGACTCATGGCAGGTTATCTCAATAGCACTATATAATTCCTTTGTCACTCCGAATTCTTTGCTAATTTAATTTTAAGACACATGATTAGGGTTAAGAACAAATACATCCCACAATCGCTCATGAGACCTGTTCCACAAAGGTTTAGGCCACAAGGACAAGACATCTCGAAAACAAATTGGATTATCAAATATAGCTATAAGCATATAAGATAAAAACCCAATCAAATAATAAAATCGCAATATACATAGGAGTGCAGAAAACGTATGACTACAATCGTTATCTAATAAGAAGATAAAACCTAGGATCTAGATGACTAACAGTCCACCACTGCTAAACAATGAGCATACTCCCCCATTGGAGTCTCAAAAACACAAGTAAGCAAAAAAGGGAAAAAAAAAAAAAAAAAAAACAAAAGAAGAACCTATAGAAATGTTGACTTCCTTGATTGATGATGTTAGGATCCCTTCTTAAATTTGCATTTGGCTCTTCTTACGCTTCGTCCTTCTTGGTGAAAAACTTGGTCTCTAATGATAGCTCGGTGATAGAGCAGAATCTTCGAATGAGAAAAGAACCCCGAAACCTTATGCAAGCAAGAGTTTTCATAGCCCCTGAATTCGTTAATAAAGTGGCCCATTGATTGGCAAAAGACCTTGTTCATTTTATTTGTCTGTTAACTGTGAATGTGGTCACCATAAATACAAATAAAAAAAGGTGCAAATTAGGACTTGTTGTGACTAGGGAGCGAGCCTGAATCCTAAACAACAAGTCTTTGACCTCAACCACTCATCTTTTTGAAGAAACGGGAAGGTGCTTTTGGTGTATGCAACTTTAGTTTGCAATTAACTCATGGATTCTACTTATGCTCCAACTAAGCAGAATTTTATATTTTTATGGATTTTTTGTATATAAGTTTGATAGAAAAGTAAAAGGATACGGACCTAACTTGAGTGGCACTTACAGTGATGAAGCAAGGCCCACAAAAACCTTTCCACGTACACTTAAAATTCAGGAACTAGGGTGGAGGCAAACTCAAGAGCCTAGCAGTCCACTTATAAGCCTGAGTCAATCAGATTCATAGGCCTGGCACCCTTAACTTGTAATAACTCAAATGAGTTAGAGTTTGACAAGATTAAAATGAAGCAAAACATATCTGGGTTACTGGATGAGGACTAACGTAATTAAGGTCAAGCCTTGGCCATCAAAGCCTACAAACAATAATGCAAACCTGAGTTCACCTTACTTATGAAGCAGTGATAATAGTTTTAAGACCAGTGCAATCAAGGCTGAGCATTGGTCGTTAAAGCCTTAAACTAACAATTGTGAGAACAGATTAAAATAGAGAGTTGATACCTAAAACCTGAAGAAGTATATTACTTTGATAAAAGCAAGCACAGTAATCTACGCTACGCTAAGCTATGCTAAGTTACGCTACTCCTCTGTAAAAGACACAAGTGTGCTGTAATGAAACTTGAAGAAGTATGCATGAATGGTGCTGAACACTTTACAACTACAATAGTGTTTCTTATTTATAGAAAATAGAAATAACTGCTACATCCTAATTCCCAATCCTTTTCTTCTCATGTTAGCCTCAAAGCTCATTTGGTGCGGCAAATAGGTAGTGAATGTACCCTGAATTGGAGTGCTTGAGCGTCTTTTTGGGAGCCCACGTCCCTATTTCACACTGGAGTTTCTTCTAGATGCTCCAAGTTTTGTTGGATAGGCTTGAGGCTCATGTATATGAAATTGTGCTCCAAGTAATTGCCTTGAGCTTGAAAACCACTTGCCTTGTAGCCTTCTAGGAAGTCTCTTAAACCTGAACTCCTTTTACCCCCCTCAACCACCTCGAGTGGCTGATACCCTTAAAAAGGTTTTAAACTCCTCAAGAGGCTTGGCTTAAGTCGCCATTATCTTAGCATTTAAAGGCCTCATCTCCCTTGAGGATGGCCTTACGTGTTAAACGCGTGGAACTTTGCCCCAAAACAGCCTCATCTCCCCTTTTAGCCGTTGGTAATTTTAGATTTACAACAGGTAAAAACTGTACTTGATTTGACCCCCAACGGCTTCAGGGAGCTCGAGAGAACATTGTTTGACGTTTTACTTTCCTTATTCTCACTATTTACACCCTAATTTTGAAAAGGGCTAGAACGACACCAATTTGAGAAAAGTGCCACGTGCTTGACACGTGAGGCTTCCCTCAAGGATAATTAAGCCTTTGAGTGCTGAGATAACGGCTTCTCAAGCTGAGCAACTTGAGAGAATTATTACCCTTGACAAGGGTATGAACCACTAGAAGCTCGAGATGTTTGAGGGGCGAAGGGATCTCGAGCTCTAGGGACTGCCAAGAAGACTACAAGATAAGTGGTTTCTAGGCTCGAGACAGTTACTTGGAGTGCAATCTCAAATACTTGGACATTAACTTAATCCAATGAAGACATGGGATTTATAGAAGGGACTTTTGCTGAGATTAGGGACGTGGGCACCAAGAATTTCCCGCTAATACTAAATCTAGGACACGTTCATTAAAGATTGGGGTGTAAAAAAGAAGCCTAGTAGCCAGACGTGGGTGAAGTTGATGTAGAAATAGGAGCAATGTTATTTTTAGTTTTCTATAAATAAAGGACTCTGTGTTAGTCCAGAGCAGTACACATACTTATTGACAAACTTCTTTAAGTTTTTTTTTAACAGCACACTTGTGCTTTTTCCCTAGGAGGCTCGTAACTTAGCTTGGCGTAAAACATAGATATTTTGTACTTAACTTCATAGTATTATAGTTTCTTGGGTTTCATGTATGACTTTCCAGTTTTAATCTATTCCCACAAATTGACAAGTTGAGATTTAATGCTTTATTTTAAGGCTTTGAGGGCCAAGGCTTAACCTTGATTGTATTGGTATTTGCACTACTATTACTACTTGATAAGTCAGGTGAACTTAGGTTCACACCATTGATTAGGGCTTTGACAGCAAGGCTTGTCCCTTGATTGCGTTGGTCCTAATCCATTGACCTGAATTTTGTTTGCTCCATCTTAATCTTGTCAGACCTAAACTCATTCGAGTTATTATAAGTTAAGGTTTCTAGGCTTAAGAACCTGATTGACTTGGGCTTGTAAGTGGACTGCTAAGCTCTTAGACTTGTCTCCACCCCAGTTCTTGACTTTTAAGTGTAGGACGAAAGGTGTCTGTTGTCCCTGCTCCATCATTGTAATTGCCAATTGAGTTAGGTCCATATCATTTAATTTTTTGTCAATAAATACATAAAACTCTACAGAAATATTTAAAAAAGTCATCTTAATTGAAGCATAAGCAGAACTGACGGTATAATCGAAGTTAGATACACCAACATATCACAGCCTTTTCCCCGAAAATGGTGAGTGGTTAAGGTCAAAGTTGTGCGGTTCATAATTAGGCTCACTCCCTAGTCACGGTGAGTCGATTTTGCATGCTTGTTTTATTTTCACATTTACAGAGACCATGCACACAGAACTTGAAAAAAATAGTGCAAGCCCGCCTTTATGTGACTACATTGGGAGGCTTGAAATGAGACTTCATTTTCTTTAGCACATCGTGGATTACTAGAACGTAATTGCCAACCATTCGTCGATGGTCTGGACTAGGAGGTCCAGTTCCCTCGAGCATGATAAAACAGAAGGCTTAGCCTTGATTGGATATCCATTTGATTGTCCTCTTGAGCAAAGTGCCACATCTCGAAGGGATGAAGCAAGTCACAGCCATAGTAGCGAAAGTGGAGGTGATGATTACATCCCAGAAGATGAACATATTGGGCTTGATGGTCATTCTTGCAAGAGTTTTATGGCTATGCTCAAACGCCGTATAGAAATTGTGGACCAAAGAGTCCAACAAACAATGTGGGAGGCCTTCGAGAGGTAATGTAATAGACCGCAATCTAGCAGCTCAGCATGAAAATTTTGCCGCCATGAGAACCCTAATTAATGACGTTGGAACCTCTATGAATGAAAGGCTTCACAAAGAAACTGATAAAGTCTCAGTTGAAATGAACTCAACCTTGTCCTCTACTGCTATGCTTCTTGCTTAAGATGTGGCTCTAAAGACGATGGTTGAAGTCGAACCTATCTTGGTTAGATAGGCTGAGAATCATAATGGCTTGGTCCAAGCCATTAGGGAGGACATCAGGCAGCTAAGGCCAGTACCTCTTCCATCAATACTAGTTGGATATCCTTGCGAGACGCCCTCAAGCTCGCGTTTACCAGTTGCTCAGGCTTACTACAATATCTCTGAGAGAATGGAAAACCCAGCTACAGCTAACCCTGGCGTTACACACTTGAAATTCTAGCCATATAAATGACAACGTGTCCCTTGGGGTTGTTAGGCCTTCGAATTAGAGTTTTTCTTTGACCATGAAGGACCTCAATGCCAATGCACTGGTGTTACCTTTCCCCAAGATACCAGGCATAATCATTCGTGCCCTCCTCAAGTAGTAGAGGTTGCCCCGAGGCTCACTCAAGGCCTTAAGGTAGGAGTACGAGGGAAGTTTTTACTTTTGGTAACTAGACTTCTTATCTTAGACCTCTTCATGCTTATCATACTAGGGGCCAAAATAACAACCCACTTCCCTCAAGACCTTGACGTGGGCATTGATCAGGCACGGATGAACCAGCATCCTACTAACACTAGTGTGCTTCCAGGCATAAGTTAGGACCTGCTGGGACATATCATGGCCAATCAAGTGCATGGCCATTATGATCAAGGGGTAGACCCCGTGTTTGGGGGGTAGCAATCGTTCCCACACCCGATTGTGATGGGTGCTCAGGGGTATCCTATAGATCTCCCTTGAGATCCTCACTGGCTTGGGGGGCAACGGCATGCACATAATCATATGCCTAACCTACCCCTCCAGGACCAATTGGCCACCCACATTGAGCAAATGTATTAGTCGGGTCTTGCAAGGTTCAATAGAACCTTGTAAAGTAAACCTTACCCTGACTACATAGACAAGGATTACCCTAACTACATAATTAAGGATGTTCCCTATCTCATTAACTGGGACCGCTTTCCAGTGGTATATCATCCTGCCTCCTAATTTTATTTACTATTGGGATGATATGGCCGAGCAATTCCAGGCCCAATTCCCAAGAATGGAATTAGGAACTTCCATGTCAGACCTGGCTCGAATGAGATAGAAGCCAGGTGAGCCGGTGGAAGACTTTTTTAACCAGTTCAAAAGAGCTTGGTTGAAATGCATTGTAGCCCTTCCTGAAGTTGAGTATGCCGAGCTAGCTCTAAACGGTACAGATATTAAATTCAAGAAGAAGTTCGAAGGCTCTAACTTTATGATGCTTCTTGAGCTGGCAGAATGTGCCGCTAGATACTAGGTCGTCTTAAAAGAAGAAAGCCTTAAGAAAAATAGCGTATATGGGACTTACGTGCATGTTTTAATTGAGGAGGAAGAAGATCCTCCATACAAGATTGACATTGCCGAATAAGTCAAAGGACTTCCCATGGTTTGTTATCTTTTGATCAAGAAGGATATTAAAGCCAGGAAGTCTTATCAGTGCCAAGACTTGAGAAAGTATCCATTTGACCTCTTTAGAGCTGATGTAATATTCGATTGGCTTAAGGAAAATAACAAACTCAAGATTAGGGGTAAACACAGGAAACCTGATCTCAACTCTAACAAGGGAAAGGAGTGCTGTAAGTGGCACAATTTATTGGCTCATTCAACGAATAACTGTGTGATATTTAGAAACATGGTTCAGGATGCCACAGAGGTAAGGGAATTGACCTTCCAGGGAGAAGGACAAATGGGCATCGACAAAGACCTTTTCCCTAGTCCTACCCAGGTCAATGTAGTTCAGGTGGTAAATCCTTGTCATCCTCATAGCAACCAAACTAATGGCGAATCTCTATGAAGGATGAATGCAGGAAAAGATGATTTGGTTGTGGCCAACGCTTTGTTTGATAGCCTGCTTGAATCAGGAACACTGAGGTTCCCCTAAACCACGTTGAGATTGCAAGAAGATCACTGTAAATATCACATCACGGCTGAACACTCTACACACAGTTGTGGAATGTTCAAAAGGTTCATAAGGAAGCCATTAGAGGAAGGTACCATTCTTCTCTCTAAGAAAGAAGAGCCAACCATGGAGATTCTCATAGATGACCATTGGCAGACAGTCTTTGCTTCTAAAAAATAGGCATCAAGGAAACACTTGCGCCTCACCCATGACCTCTGTTGGGGTTGTGGTCATAAGCTAGTATCCGAAATGAAGAAGATGAACCTTTTTCTAAAGAAAACGATAGCTCCTCCAACAAAGATATCAGCATCAGGGCTTTCTCAAGGCTCTGTGATAAAGACAAATCATCATGAGAACAGGGCATCCTAAGAGGAAATCAAAGTACACCTTACTAGACGTGGATACTAGTCTGGCACCACGACAGTCAAGATATCAGCCCTTAGGGTTTAGGTTTGGTAATGTATGGAGGAGGAATCACCTTGAACAAGAGGTAGTGAGTCCTTCTACCCTCACTTGGACTCAGAAAATGTGGTAGCTGCTCAAAAAGGTAGCTCATTGAAGAATTGCGCTTGATTCTAGCTTGACCAGGCTCTCTCAAGAAGAGGCCAGGGTCCGTAAGGGCAAGCAAACCGAGCATATGGATTTTGATGATCCAATGGCTGAGTCCAAACCTTTTAATATAGGAAAAGATCCAGCTCGCAAGAAGCTCGAGAGATAGGCTAGTTCCTCATCATCTAAAGGGCGAGAATCATGGTGGGATCAGCTTGCCAAGGACCCCTTAGTTCTGAGGTCTGCTGAGGATGAAGAGGAATACTCCCCTCTCAGCATAAATTTAGTGGAACCTCTAGACCATGTTAACCCATTATGGTTTGACATCGAGAATGGCTTGCACGAAGAAGATTTCCCCTAGCCTATAGAGAAATCTCGAACCTCAAAGGTTGATCTCAAGGACTAACCATAGAAACATGACATGCTAACTAATGGCGGTCCTCACCAGCAAAATCAAGATACACCCATGGTTGACAGCCCTGAGAAGGGGACAAACCAAGGTATCCAGATACAATTTGGGACACTTCTTGAAAAGGTTAATGTCAGAACTACCTTACTCCTTCCCTCGAAGTTCATGACAGTTGATGCTCAAGATGGTCTCGAGGGTGATGTGATAGCATTAGATAAGGAGCCTCAAGTGGAGCTCATGGCTGAAGTAGCCGCCACTAAAGGTACACTCAACCCTTTGTTTTTTAAGGTTAGTGCTGCAGCATTCAGATTGCCTGATGATTCACTAGACATAATAAAAATGATGTTTGATGGGCCTAATACTGCTAATAAGCACGTCAAGCCCCTATACATCAAAGCCATATTTGATGGCATTCTGGTGAACTGGGGCTTGGTGGTAATGGCGCAGCCATTAATGTGTTCCCTTCATATATGTTGGGGGTCATTGATAAGTCTCGAGAAGACTTAGTCACTTCATATGTGGCAATTTGTGCCTTTTCTAGAGCTACTACAAATCTCAAGGAGTCATCCCGATTAACTTAACTGTTGGCGGCTTTAGCAAGCTAACAACTTTCTTTGTGGTGGAAACTACCTCGAGCTATAATGCTTTGCTCGGCAGAGATTGGCTACATGCCAATTATTGTATTCTATCTTCACTTCACCAGCTGCTAATCTTCTAGAACTATGACAAATATGAGTTTGTTAAGGCAGAAAACAAGCCATTCATGTCTTGCTCCAACTACCTTGAGGCAGAATTCTACGAAGATTGTGTGGGACCTCTAGACGTCAAGAGGACCACTCCACAATCTGCCTAATAGCAGGACACAATAGCAATCTTTAATAGCCCACTGACTAAAGTTGAGGTTGGTCAAGCAAATCTCGAGTCTACAGACTTTGACTTCTGGAGATGCATGAGGGCCCTTCTTAATGAAGGAGACTTCTAAAGCACCCCAGAACCCCAATGTAGAGGTGCTAAGACTTCCTAGTAATGGCCCAAGAGGCCATTTCCTCAGCATTAGCAAGGCTCGTGGCTTGGCATGCTAAGGATTAGCTTTGAACTGAGCATCAATTTAATGGTTTCCAAGTCCATACAACATAAGAAAAAGTGCTGGAGCTCTATGACTTAAGAGTAGCACCAGCTAAGAGGGAGGATCTAAGGGTTGAATTCCAAGACCCCCTCCTTAAGGTCAATTTGGTCCAACAGAAGATCCAAGACCTACTTATTTGAGCGCTCTGCTTTCTAAGGAGCAAAGAAAGCAGTACCTAACTTTGCTTCACGAATTCAAGGACTGCTTTGCTTAGGACCATTATGAAATGCTTGGCCTAGCAGAAAAGTGGTTGAGCATAGGTTTCTGAAGCCAGGCTTGAGGCCCATCATTTAGGCCCAGATAAGGATGTTCCAAGGAGTCATTGATTTGGTGAAGGAAGAGATTGAGAGACACTTGAAGGTCAAATTCATTAGAATCGCCAGGTATGTTGAGTGGCTGGCAAATATTGTCCCTTTCATTAAAAAGAATGGCAAAATCAGGGTCTGTATTATTTCACATATTTGAATGTAGCCACCCCAAAGACGAATACCCTATGCGTATCGCTGATGTGCTCATTGACTCAGCCTCGAGGCATGAGGTTTTGTCCTTTATGGATGGCTACTGTGGATACTACCAAGTTATGATTGCTTCAGAGGATACTTACAAGACAATATTCAGGTATCTTGGGTCAATAGGGACGTTTGAATGGGTGGCCATGCGCTTTGGTTTGAAGAATGCTGGAGCGACCTACCAAAGAGCTATGAATATGATTTTTCATGACCTCATTCCCAAGAACATGGATGATATCATGGTCAAATTAGAATCCCGAGTCAAACACTTGGAGGACTTGAGAGGTGCGTTCCTTAAAATGAGGGCCCATAACCTCAAGATGAATCCATTAAAATATGCTTTTGGAATAGGAATTCGAAACTTTCTTGGTTTTCTAGTACATCAAAGGGGCATTGAGGTGGATATTAATAGGACTAAGGCCATCCAACATGCCAAGCCGCCTTCAAACGAAAAGGTGCTTCAATGCTTCCTTGGGTAGGTTAACTTCCTAAGACGTTTTATCTCAAATGTTGCTGGACAAACAAAAGTCTTCTCTCCACTGTCGACACTCAAGTTTAGAAGGACTTCAAGTGGGAGGAGCCATGTCAAGCAGCCTTCGAGGCCATCAAAGAATACTTGATTAGGCTGCCAATACTTATTCCACCAAAGCAAGGCAAACCTTTGAAGATCTATGTCTCTGCTTATGGGGAATTGATTAGTTGTTTGCTTGTACAAGATAATGAGCAAGGTTTTGAACAAAGTTGTGTTCCTTAGCTATTGCGTAAATGAATGTGAAATAAAGTATTCCTCAATTAAAAAATGATTTGTCGTTGTTTTATGCATCAGAAAAATTGAGACATTATTTCTTGGCACTTACTATATATGTAGTTGCAGAGACAAATGTCTCAAATACATGCTAGATAGACCATTTCTAAGAGGGAGATTGAATAAATGGAGCTAAGCTCTACTTCAGTTTGAGCTGCCTTATGTCTCACAAAAGTCGACAAAGGGACAAGCTTTAGCAGACTTTTCGGCTGACCACCCAAACATCCATACTGGCTTAAACGATGAGCTAGATCAGCTTCTATTGGTAGAAGTGGTTCCTTGGAAACTATTCTTTGATGATTTGAGGACTAATTCAAGTGATGCAGTTAGAATTGTGATAAAATCCCCAAATGGGATAATCATTAAATTGGCTGTTACCTTGGTGGGTAGATGTTCCAACAAAATGGTAGGGTATGAGGCATTAACAATTGGCCTTCAAACTCTTTTGGAAATGCAAGTCCTTAGTGTTATTATCAAGGTAGTGTTATCATCATGGGGGATTTGCAATTGGAAATTTGGCAAGTAAAAGGGAATTTCAATGTTTTAGTCATACCTAGATTCTATACCTATTAGTAGTGCAAAAGCTGTGGGGTAAATTCGATGGTGTGCAATTTGAACATATTCCTAGGGAACAAAAATAAGGCAGCCAACAACTTGGCTCAGTTGGCATCTAGGTACAAATTGCCCAGGACTTGGTGTGAAGAAACCACGGTCATCAAGACTAAGGTTTTGGATCATGACATCAAGTACACTGAGTCCTTTGCCCTCGTAAGTGAGGGCACGCCAAGTAGACACTTAGAGTACTATGAGGCGAATCAAACTGTCTTAAGTCAACAATAGGATTGGAGGAAGCCTTTGGTGCATTACTTCAAAAACCCTCAAGATTACATTAAGGACAAAAACATGAAAATGAGAGCTCACAGATTCCACCTAGATGGTGAGTCTAGCGAGTTATATAAAAGGGACGCTAGTGGAGTGTTTCTGAAGTGCCTTGACTTGGACAAAGCAATGCTAGTGATGGTAAGCCCATGAGGGTATCCTTGGATCCCATCTAGTTGGCAACAAAATGCATTGGCTCGTCAAGCGTTATAGCTACCACTGGCCATCAATGGTGGATGATCTTATAAAGTATGCCAAGGGATGCAGAGTATGCAAATGATATGGACATGTGCCAAGAGTCACTACTACTGAGATGCATGCTATTGTCAAACCATGCCCATTTAAAGGTTGGCAATGGACATTGTAGGGGAGATTAACCCTTATTCCAGTAAATAATACTCTTACATTCTTGTTGCCACTAACTATTGCAAAAAATGGGTGGAGGCTAAGCCATATAGGAATATCAATCAGCAGGATGTGATTGACTTTATCAAAGAGTACATCCTATGTAGGTTTGGTATCCCAAAGACCATTACGGTGGACCAAGTTAGGGTGTTTAATGAAGTTGAGGTTAAGGAGTTTACCAAGAGTTTCAAGATAGAAATCTTGAACTCAACATCTTATTATGCTCAGGCTAATGGTTAGATTGAAGAAAGCGTGTCAATTGTTCAATAGGACTGTCTGCTTGAGGAGGGGGAGCAGAGATGATGAATGAGATTTTTGCCATTGTTAAATTAGAAGGAAGCAAAGGATGAAAAGAGGATTGAGTTAAGAATTTAGTGATTCATGAACAAAGGCAAGGGGTTGCAAGTGCTCTTGATGACAACATAGAAGAGAGAATAGAGCAAGAAGGTGGAAATTTCAAAGCCCTAACTATCATACTTATAGGCACACGGAAAGGAAACGCAAGTGATGTACAATGTTCTCTTGAGCTCACTGAGGGTCAAATCAGGCAGACTTTTTTATCCGTTGTAAATTTGAATTTACAAACTGCTAAAAGGGGCGCATTTGTGTGCCTCCTAATTTCGGAAAGGGATGGGATGACATTGTTTTAAGCAAAGTTCCACGTGCTTCACACGTGAGGCTTCCCTCGAGGAGAGTTAAGCCCATAGGTGTTGAGGTAACAACATCTCGGGCCCAGCATCTTGAGAGAATTATTACCCTTGACAAGGTTATCAACCACTTGAGGCTCAAGATAGTTGAGGGGTAAAGGGAGCTCAAGCTCAAGGGATTGCCAGGAAGGCTGGAAGTAGGTGGTTTCTTGCCTAGAAACAGTTACTTGGAGTGCAATCTTAAATACTTAGGCACTAAGCTTAATCCAAAAGGACATGGGTTTCTAAAAGGGACTTCTACTAAGATTACGGACGTGAGCACGAAGGATTTCCCTCCAATATTGAATTTAGGACACGCTCATTAAAGATTTGCATGCAAAGAAGATGCTTAGTGGCAAGACATGGGTGAAGACACCATAGAAATAGGAGCAGCTAATATTTTTAGTTTTCTATATATAAATGACTCTGCTTCAGTGCAAAGTAGTACGCACACTCATTACAAAACATCTTCAAGTTTTCTTTTACAGCATAAAGTAACTTAACTAGGCGTTGCATAACATAGATATCTGTTGCACTTACCTTCATAGCAATACAGTTTCTCGGGCTTCAGGTATGACTTTCGAATTTTAATCTATTCCCACAAATCGGCAAGGTGAGATTTGAGGCTTTAGTTTTAGGCTTTGATAGCTAAAGCTTGACCCTTGATTGTATTGGTCTCAACACTACTATCACTGCTGGATAAGTCAGGTGAACTTAGGTGTGCGCAAGTGATTAGGGATTTGATGGCCAAGGCTTGTCCCTTGATTGTGTTGGTTCTAATCCAATGATCTGAATACGGTTTGCTCCACTTTAATCTTGTTAGGCCTAAACTCATTCGAGTTATTAGAAGTCAAGGGTGCCAGGCTTAAGAACTTAATTAACTGGGGTTTGTAAGTGAATTGCTGAGCTCTTCAGTTTGTCTCCACCCTAGTTTAGGACTTTTAATTATACAAGAAAAGGTGTTTATGGACCCTGCTCTGTGATTGTAACTGCCACTTGAGTTAAGGCCATATCCTTTTTTCTGTCAATAAATACATAAAAATCCAAAAAAATATTTAACAAAGTCTTCATAATCAGAACTCACGGTATAACTGAAATCCGATACACCATCATATCATAACCTTTTTTTCCGAAAATAGTGGGTGGTTGAGTCAAAGATGTGTGATTTGTAATTAGGTTCACTCCTTAGTTGCAGTGAGCCCCTTTCGCACATTTATTTTGTTTTCATATTTATAGTGACCACACACACAGAACATGAATCAAAATAGAACAAGCACCCGCATGCCTATGGATATGACATTTAGGGCTTCAAAACTTCATTTTTTTTTGCTCTGTGTTCTCTTTCTGTTGTGATCAAGCGCTCTAAGCACTTTCTCTCAACTTTTGATTTCTTTAATCTCTATTTCTGATTCGTTCTTAGCATATTAAGATTCTTTCAAATGACTAAGAAATGGCTTAAATATCCTACACTGTCTGCTCCCATCTCTCAAGCTGATAGCCCTATGGAATAGTTGGAACGTCTAGTTCAATCTGATGTTTCAATGGTCATTGAGAGGCTTTAGAGCCCTATTGACCTAAGTACCATCAAGGAGAATCTTTCTTAGATGTCTGCGAATGGTCCCTCTTCAATCCATGAACCGTGTGCCATATGGCCTATTTTTTACCCTTCTTTCGAGGCCCCAGCCTCAAGGGTGTGTTCCTTGATACTAACTAGTCTCCTTTACTACGCATAGTTTTTGTAGGTTATTGTTGGCTAGGAAGACACATCTATAGAGGAGTTTCCGCATTCAAGGGGTGGACATTCTTGATAAAGCAATACCCTGAATGGGTTGATCACTTGACTCCCCTTTACGAGGAGAAATGGAAGGAATCTCGGTATTTAAGAAGCCATCCGGTTCTCCAAGATAGCCCTTAAGTATGATTATCCCATCTGACAGCGCTTACCTATTGCTGGAACATCTATTATTATGCTTTTTTCCTCCCTGAGGGATTTTAGGGACTACCTTAACAAGTCTTTCTCTAGGGGAGGATGAATTGCCTCTCGACTCTTTTATCTCTGAAAAGCTGAAACCTTTGCCTCTTCTTTTTCTGTGACCAACCTGCCCAGTGGTTATGGAACTTTTGTTAAAGCTTTTGTCATAGAAATTCATAACTATGGACAAGGTCCAAGGAAGAAGAAGTTTCTTTCTACTTGTTATGGCTAAACAAGTTTTTCTTTGCGAACTCCTCTAACACCGTGCTTAAATCTCTTAAAATGGTGGCAATAGACTTGGCCTTTAGTACTTGTTCTTCAGCTGTAGGACCATTATTCTTGGCTCAAGTATATGGATGCCTAAGGGACATCATAGTCAAGAACTATGCTGTCCAGCTAGGGGCACCCTTGTGGCTTGTCCAACTATGGGCGCCCTTGTGGCTTGTCCAACTATAGGCCCAAGGCTATTTGCTCGAGCTCTGCCATAGAGGACCCTTTGCCTCCGCTAGATGACGTAGTTACCTATTATGGAGAGCAATTTGCTCGTAGAGAGGTTCTCCCACCCCCATGATGGTCTTTTGACTAGTGCCTTGAGGAGCTTATGTCTCCTCGAGGTAGGTTAGGGATTTAATGGACTCCCTTGAAGGACATGAAATCCACTATTATGTCTCTATAGACCTCAATGCTCAAGTCAAGCACGCAATCTTATTCCCCTAAGATCTCTTCTTCCACCACCAGATCCAACCTGGTGTAGAGACTTATTGGCCTGGGTCGTTTGTCAGGCAATTAGGAATGGTCCAGGACATTCCTTTTCCAAGCTTGAGGACCAAGAATTTATAGTGGGCCAAGAGGATCTCTATTGAGCTCCCTTATTATAAAGAGCTCTATGAGTCTAACTTAGAGGTTAAGTCAACCCTATGGGTACCCTGTTCCTTGCAGGTATGCCCTATGTGCCACACCTCGTTTTTCAATTTGGTTCCAAGCCTATTGGTCCTCATTGAAGGCCAGAGCCACCAAGTAGTATTTTATGCCTTCCCTTAAGCTTGCAGGTCCCAGCTCGAGAGGAGCCTAGCCAGGCAGAATAAGATAGACCTAGAAAAAGGCATTACTAGGTGAACAACCATCCTCAAAGCAAGCTTTGGGTTTCTCTTTAGATGGTTGGAGCAAAGGCTAATCCTTACTCTTTCTTTGTAGTGTTAGCTGCTCAAGAGAATCCCAGGAACATTTGGAGCTTTATTAGAATGCTTTTGGTGGCTCAAAGAAAAGAACAAAGGGAAAGGCTCCTCCTGCTCTTCCATCCCAAACTATTCAGGCAACAGAAGAAGAAGATGATGATGATGATGATGATGATGTTGATGATGATGATGAAGAGGAATTACTAGTCTCATAGTTAGTGAAAAAAAAAAAAGAGCCATGCTCTCTCAACTAGAGGCATTGGCCTTTCTTGCCTGGTTTTCCTTTACTCATCTTTTTTTTTCTAAAGCTGTCTTGAATTAGGCCAATATAATTATAGGCAACAATAGCTCCAGTCATAGTGGAACTCCTAGATTCTCCACCACAGCAACACGTGCCAGAATCTTCTCAAGAAACAAAGTCTCTAGGCTCAATTACTAGTGAAGAGGGAGATATGTTTACCCTAGTTCTGGAGTCCCTCATTAGTGAACGGCATGTGGAGGCTTCCCCTCCAACCCATTTGAGGCCAGATCTTGTCCAAGCTCCATTCCGTCTTCCAAGAATGTCCTCAATTACCATAGAAGAGATTCAAGAAGATTATTTTAGCCCATTAATCCTTGATGTCTAAACCATTATTTAGTTCTAACATATAAGTATCATCCTTTTAAGAAGTTCCCCTTGAGGAAGGTAACCCAGTGGCTGAGGCACCAACAATAGCCTCCTTTATTCCTGCAGCTGAGGTTCTAAAGGTAAACATTAGCCCCTTCTTACATTGGTTTAGCTACAAAGTTGGGACTTAATTTGACTTCAATAATATTGTTCCCATCAAGTTATACCATTAAGAATTAGTCCTCCTCCTATCTCTGAGAGGATTTCATTGCCCTTAGAGAAGTTAGAGGGAAGTGGAAGATTGGCATTTCAATAGCTAGACTAAGTCTCTCCAAGGTTTCATAGATTAAGGGAATTGGCTCACCTCCTTGTCCTTTCCTTGACTGAGAATGCCACCCACTAAGAAACTCTTTCCCTGGTGAAAGATTTGAAAGAAGATCCCAAGGTGGCACCTGCTATCGTCGGAGAACTTAAGACAATCGAAAGGGTGCTTATTAGAGTCAACCAAGAGGTCCCATCGATTCTTTAGTAGAAATGGCAATGTTAGGATGCTATAAGGGGTCTGGGGTGCACATTTAACTCCTCTTTGGAGAGCTTAAAGTAGCCAAAGAAGCCTAGAGTCAACAAGCTCAAGACATCAAAGGCCTAGAGGATGGGATTCATCGCTTGGAGGAAAAGTTGCCCCAGCTCCAGGAACAACTTGCATCTCCCGCAGAAAAACACTTCCAGAGGCTTAAGAATTTGAGAGCTTGAGCAAGCAAACGCAGATGCCCAGAGAACTCAGCAATCCCTTGAAGAAGAAGCCATCTCCATAGATCAATGGTTGAATGAGGCCACCAACCAATTGTCATCCATAGAGGAGTCCTTAGTTAGGATTAAGACTCAACTTTTCTGAGGTTATATAGAAGTTATTTGGCCATACAAGCAACCTTCTTGTATTGTTTTGTATTTGCCATGTGCTTCCTTGAAATTATCAATGAAATATGCATTTGGTTAAATATGTCTCTCAGTTTGGTAGTTCCTTTTATTCACTTTTTTTTTTTTTTTTTTTTTTATATTTTACTTAAGGATCATTGAGTTGATCCTTAAGACATTGATATTGAAACTTGGCCCTTAACTCAAAAAATTTGAACGTAAAAACTTCTTTGTTAGAATCCCAAATTGAAGGAACATATTTCTTAAGGAACCTTCCATTAATAGCCCTTGGGCGTGTCTTTTCATCTAGATCTTGGAGTAAGTAAGCGTTTCCTTCAAATACCTCTATGACTTTGAATGAGCCCTCCCACCTTAGGGACCACTTCCTAAATATACGATCTTTCTGGCCAATGGGCAGTACTACTTTCCAAACTAAGTATCCCAAGTCAAAGTACCTAGGTTTGATCTTTTTTTTTTTTTTTTTTTTTTTTTTGTAGGCTTTAGCCACTCTGTTCTTTTGCTTTTCCAATTTAGAAGAGCGTCACGCTTAATTTGGTCTAAGTTAGTTAAGTCATCCATCATAGCCCGCTCACATTCAAGTTTAGAAAACCTCCCTTGATGGGCCAACCTAATAGACTGAACCATAACTTCTATTGGAAGTTCAACATAATGACCATACGTTAAATCGAAGGAAGTTGTCCAAATTGTATCACGTTTGGATGCTCTGTAGGCCCAAATGGCATCAAGTAGCAACTCAAGCCACTTCCTGGGATTATCTTCAATCATTTTTTTTTTTCGGCCTTTAGAATCAACCTAGCCATTCGCCTGAGCATAGTTAGGGTTTGAGTTCAAGATCTTGATGTTAAAATTCTTGGTAAACTCCTTAACCTCAGCTCTATTAAAAATCTTAGCATGGTCCACAGTTATGGTTTCTAGGATTCCAAATCTACATAGGATGTATTCCTTAATAAAATCAATCACATCTTGATGATTGATATTTCTATATGTTTTAGCCTCCACCTATTTTGTAAAATAGTCCGTGACCATAAGAATGTAGGAATGCTGCTTACTAGAAGGAGAGTTGATCTATCCTATGATATCCATTTCCCATCATCAAAAGGGCCATGGTTTAACAATAGAATGCATCTCAGTAGCAAGAACCCTTGATACATGACCATGTCTTTGGCACCCTTTACATCCTTAAGCATACTTGACACAACCGTCCATCATTGATGGCCAATAGTGGCCATAACATTTGATGAGCCAATGTATCTTATTACCAGCTAAATGGGATCTACAGATGCCCTAATGGGCTTCGACCATCACTAGCATTGCCTCATCTAGGTCAAGACACTTGAGAAGCACTCCATTAGTGTCTTTTTTTTTTTTTTTTTTTTATAGCTCTTCAAATTCATCATCAAGATGATACCTATGAGCTCTCATTTTCATTTGTCTATCTTTTGCATAGTCATGAGGGTTTCTGAAGTAATCCATCAAGGATCCCTCGATCCTCACATTGACTTGTGACAGATTGTTGTGCCTCGAAGCAATCCAAGTCTTCACTTGTGATCACCTTTCTTTTAGAACTAAAAGATTCAGTGAACTCGAGGTCATGGCCTAAAACCTTGGTCTTGATGACTATAGTCTCTTCACACAATATCCTAGGCAATTTGTACCCAGAGGCTAGTTGGCCTAAATCATTGGCTGCCTCATTTTGTTCTCAAGGTGTGTTTTTAAATTGGACACCGTCAAACCTACTCAATAGCTCCTACACTATTGAGATGTATTTATTAGAGGTATCACTCAGACAATAAAATTCACCTTTTACTTAGCAGATGACCGACTGTGAATCCCCTATTACCACTACATTGGGGATTTGCATTTCTAAGAGAGTTTGCAGGCAAAATATTTGATGCCTCATATTTGGCCATATTATTGGAACACTCACCAACCAAAGTTATAGCTAGCTTTGTGATGATTCTAGCAGGAGATTCATACATAATTCCTACTTCAACACTTGATTTGGTCCTTGATCCATTAAAATATAGTTTCCAAGGGACCATCTCTATTACCAAGAGCTCATCTGGCTCACAGTTATGTGAATTTGAATGTTTGGGTGGTCAGCGAAAAAGTCTTCTAGGGCTTGGCCTTTGACTGGTTTTTATGACACAAAGTAATTCAAACTGAAGTAGAGTAACACTCCACTTGTTTAATCTTCCTCTCATTAAAGGTCTATCTAGTTTGTATTTAAGGACATGTATCTAAGCAACCACGTATCTGGTAAAAGCTAAGAAGTAATGTCTATATTTTACATATGCATAAAATAGAGATGAACACATTTTCTCCAAGGAAGAATATTTTATTTCACATTCATTTAAACAACGACATAGAAAGAACACAACCTGTTCAAACCCCTGTTCATTGTCTTATACAAAAAAAAAAAAAAAAAAAAAAAAGGAAAAGCCAATTGACTCATCAGAAGCAGAGACATAAATTTTCAATAGTTTTCCCTGCTTAAGAGGAATCAACACTACCTGATAAAGTATTCCTCGATGGCCTCGAAGGCTACTTGGTGTGACTCCTCCCACTTGAAGCCCCTTTCAGACTTGAGTCTTAGCAGTGTAGAGAAGACTTTGATTTTTCCTACGATATTTAAAACGAAACTTCTTAGGAAGTTAACCTGCCCCGAGAAGTATTGAAGCTCCTTTTTACTTGAAGGTGGTTTGGCCTCTTGAATGGCCTTAGTCTTATTTATATCAACCTCAACCCCCCTCTGGTGCACTAAGAAACCAAGAAAGTTTCCAACGTGTACTCCAAAGGTATATTTTAGTGGGTTCATCTTGAGGTTGCGGTTCCTCATTCTAAGGAACCCTCCTCTCAGGTCCTCCAAGTGTTTGGCTTAGGATTTTGATTTGGCCCTGATGTCATCTATGTAGACTTCCATGTTCTTGTCAATGAGAAGATGAAAGATCATATTCATAGCTCTTTGGTAGGTGGTGTCAACGTTCTTTAAACAAAATGGCATAGCCACCTAGTCAAAGGTCCCTATTGACCCAGGGAACCTAAATGCAGTTCTGTGGGTATCATCTGAAGCAATCATGACTTGGTAATGCCCACAAGAGCCATCCATAAAAGGTAAGACCTCATGCCTCGAGGCTGAATCAATGAGAATATCACCTATAGGCAAAGGGTATTCATCATTCGGGGTGGCTGCATTTAGGTCTCTAAAATCAATGAAGACTCTAATTTTGCTGTTCCTTTTAATAACAAGAACAATATTTTCCAATTACTCAATGTATCTAGCTGCCTTGATGAATTTGGCCTTTAAGAGTCTCTCAATCTCCTCTTTGACCAAATCTATCACTTCTTGGGACAGTCTTCTCTAGGCCTGAATTATGGGCTTCGAGCCTAGCCTGGTAGGAAGCCTATGCTCAGCCACTTTTCTGTCTACACCAGGCATCTTGTGATGGTCCCAAGCAAAGCAGTCCTCAAACTCCAAGAATAAGGCCACATACTACTTTCTTTGCTCTTTAGAAAGCAGAGCACTCATATAGGTAGGCCTTGGGTCTTCAGTTGAACCCAAGTTAACCTCAGGGTGGAGGTCTTGAACTTTAGCCCTTAAATCTTCCATCTTGGCAGGTGCTACTCTTAGATCAAATAACTCGGATCCTTTTATTATACTACCTGGACTTCGAAGCCATTTCTAGGAATAAATGGCTGCTCTGCCCATAGTTGATCCTCAACATGCCAAGTTACCAGTTTTGCAATGGCTGAGGAGATAGCCCTCTTGGCCTTCAATAGGAAGTTTTGGCTTCCCCTTATAAGGCTTCTTTCATTCCTTGAAGCTCCCCTACATTAAGAAGGGCTCTCATACATCCCCAGAAGTCAGAATCTTCTAACTCCTCATCAGCTTGATCAACCTTTGCTTCAGTGAGAGGGTTGCCAAGGATGGCTATCAATTCCTGATGTTGGCTAGTTTGAGGAGTGGTCTCTTTACCTCTAATGGTCCCACATTGTCTTCATAGAATCTTGCCTCAACATAGTTGGAGCAAGCCATGAATGGCTTATCATCTACCATAACAATCTCATACTTGTCATGGTTCCAAAAGATTTATAAACGATCAAGTGAAGAAGGGATATAGTAGTTGGCATGTAGCCAATCTCTCCTAAGTAAGGTATTATAACTTGAGGTAATATCCACTATAAAGAAGGCTGTCAGCTTACACAAATTGCCAACAGTTAACCCAATCGGGATGACATCTTCAAATTTTTAGTACTGGCTCTTAAAAAAAACCACAGATTGCCACATCTGAAGTTATCAAGTCATCTTAGGATAACCAATAACCCCCAAAATTTATGAAGGTAAGAAATTGTTGGCTGCGCCATTATCCATCAAGACACTATTCACCATGATGCCATCGAATTTGGCTTTGCTGTATAAAGGCTTAATCTGTTTGTTAGCAGTGGTAGGTCCATCAAACATCATTTTCATTATGTTAGGAAGGTCATCAATTGACTTGGATGTTGGGGTTTGACTTTAAAAGACATAGGATCAAAATTACTTTCAAGAGCTGCTACTTCAGCTACGAGTTGTCCTTGGGGATCTTCATCTGATGCTACTACATCCTCTTCGAGGCCCCCGCGTGTGTCAATTGCCATGAACTCTAAGAGAAGGAGCGAGGCAGTTCTGACATTAGCTTGTTTAGGGAGTGACCCAAACTATATTTGGATCCCTCGGCTTGTTTCTTTTTTAAGACTTCCATACATAAGCATGTCCTGATCCTAAGGTTGATCTCTAGGCTCAACCTCTGGGTTCTGAGACTCTTCCATTAGTTTGGGAAAGTATTGTTCGTGAAAATCATTATTTACGTCAGATCATGTGGTGTTAACAATATCTAGAGGTTCCACTAAGTTGATACTGAGCGGATTGTAGTCCTCCCTATCATCAAGCATTCTGCGAGCCTGTGAGTTCTTAGCAAGCTAGTCTCACCAAGATTCTTTATTTTTAAAAGATAAGAAACTAGCCCATCTCTCGAGCTTCTTATGTCGCTCACCTTCAGCATTTGTAGCTAAAGGTCTTGATTCGGTTGCATTTGTAGCTAATGGTCTTCAGTTTTTGGATCCTCAAGATCTATGGACTCAGTGTACTTTTCCTTGAGGACTCAATTCTCTTCATCGGAGAGCTTGGCTAAGCAAGTGTCAAGTAAAGCTCTTTACTGTGTTTCTTTCGTTCGAAGCAGCCTCGTTTTTTGAGTATGTGTAAGGTTGGAAGGACCAACGGATTCTCGCTTAAGATGATTCCTCCCTTAAATGTTACCAAAATGAACTCGTGAAAGTCATTGGCCGGATTGTCAAGGTCCTTGATAGGTGTTGACATCGATCAGGTGGTATTTTGGATTAGTCTTTGGGTGCCCAGTCATGGTTATTTGAGCCTTCGAAGTGAGACCAACAGGGGGTCCAGCCAATGACATCTTCTTAGAAAGAGTTAGCTTTTTTTTGTGAATAAAGGCCCATCTTTTTCCTTTTGGACATCAACTTGTGACCACAGCCTTCATAAAGCTCAAGAGTAAGGTGCATGAATTTTCTCGATGCCTCCTACTTAGTAGCAAAAACAATATGCCAGTGGTCATTTGTGGATATTTCCATGGCTAAATCTTCTTCTTTTGATAGAAGAATGGCCCCTTTCTCTAGTTACTTTTTTAAGAACCTTCTGAATGTGGCATAGTCATGCATTGAATACTCCGCAGTAATGTGCCACTTGCAGCACTCACTTTTCAATTCCACTGGGGTTTCGGGAAACCTGAGTGCCCCTCGCTCAAGTAGTCTATTAAACAAAGCTTTGGCCACTTCCAATCTTTCTTTGTCATCGCTCATCATGCAGAGAGGTACAACATTATTAGTTTCGCCATTATGGGTGTTTTGAGGCTTCATTGCCTGTATTATATTCACTTGGACATGATTATGGAAGGGATCTTTTTCCACACCCATCTGCCCCTTTCCAGGGAAGATTAATTCCCTTGCCTCAATTGCATCTTGAACCACATTTCTAAAGATTACGCAGTTTTTCATTGAGTGAGTCAATGAATCATGTCGTTTATAGTATACCTTCCCTTTAATGTATTGGGGTCAGGTTTTTTTGTGTTTCCCCCAATATTAACTTTACTATTCACCTCAAGCGAATCAAACATAGTACCTGCTATTGAAAAGTCAAATGGATACTTCCTCAAGTCTTGGGAGTAGTAAGACTTCCTAGCTTTTATATCCTTTTTGACCAAACGACTACAAAGCATGGGTGGCCATTTAACTTATTTAGCAAAGTCAATTTCATATGGAGGATCATCTTCCTCATCAATCAAGTCATGTATGTAAGTTCCATACACGTTTTTCTTGAGGCTTTCTTCCTTAAAAGTTGCCTGATACCTAGCGGCACATTCTGGAAGCTAGAGGAAAGTTGTGAAGTTTGAGCCTTCAAATTTATTCTTGAATTCAATATCCATGTCATTCAAGGCGAGCTTGGCATATTCAACCTCTAGGAGAGCCATTATGCACTTCAACCTAGCTGTTTCGAACTGGTTAATGTAATCATCTACAGATTCTCCTGGCTTTTGTCTCATTTAAGCCAAGTCTGACATAAAGGTCCCTAGCTCCATCCTTGTGAATAGGGCTGGAATTTTCTGGCCATGTCATACCAACTGTAGATGGAATTAGGTCGTAAGCTAATATATCACTGGAAGGCAGTCTCTGTCAAGAATTAGGGAACAACTTAAGCTTCAAACATAGGTTGTCAGCCACTTCCCTGCACTGGCAGTTAAACCTTGGCAAATGCTCAAGATCAAACATGCTTCCTTCTCTTAAGAAAATGGTAAACTCAAGGATTTTGTATCCTCAAGGAAAAGGGTAATCCCTGTCAATGTAGTCTTGATATGGTTTACCATATAAGGGTCTTTATTTGCTCAATAAGGGCACCAATTGATCTTGGAGAGGCAGGGTTGGTATATGGTTATGCACTTACCATTGCCCCCCAAGTGGCTGAGGATCTCGAGGGGGATTAGCAGGATATCCCTAAGCTTCCATTACAATCAAATGTGGGAACAATTGTTGTTCCATATATGCAGGGTAGCAACTTCCTCGATCAATTTGGCCATTTGTTTGACTGGCCATGAAGTATGTTCCAACATATCCTTAATTATGTGGCAAGCTCAAGGGCACATCTACATTAATAGGCCGCTGGCCCACTCTCGCCTGATCCGTCCCCAAGGTTTGATCTTAAAGATGAAGGAAATTAACTTGACCCAATCTCATATGTGGAATGAGGTCTAGGAGGAAGAGCTTGGTCCCTTAGATTGGGAACTAGTCCCTGCGTACCAATTCCGGGGCTTGGGCTAGGCCTTGAAGCAACCTCTCTAGCATGAGGAGGATATTAATGGTTATGCCCCCTATTATAAGGACAGGTGAGACTTGAACATTAGCATTGAGTTCCCTTAAAGCTAGAAAGTGTCTCAGGTGCAAAAGTCCTACATCCCTGAAGGATGCATTTTCATCTTTATGGCCAGAATCAAAGTGAGCAACACCTGGGTTAGCCACAGTTGGGTTTTCCGTTTTCTCAGGGACTGTGATGTTAACCTAGGTAACTAGCATTCATGAGCTTGAAAGAACATCATGAGAGTACCCAGTTTAGGGTAAAGGAGAAGTAACAGGTCTAAGCTATCTAATATCGTGTCTAACGGCTTGGACTAGCCATTACGAGTCTTATCATGCCTGTGTAAGATAGGCTTGGCTTCAACTACTATCTGTTTTGCCACATCCTTAGCCATAAGGATAGCAATAGAACATAGGGTTGAGTTCATTTCAACCAAGACTTTGTTTGTTTCCTTGTGAAGCCTTTCATTCATTGCGGTCCCAACGTCATTAATGATAGCTCCCATTCTGGTAGAGTTTTCATGCTGAGGCGATAGAGTACACTCTGTTTAAGAACATTGTTTTTCATAAACCACTTTCATGGCTTGCTCAATCATTTGATCAATGAGTCTTACACGATGTTTGAGCATGGCCATAAAACTCTTACGAGTAGCCATCTAATGCAATACGCTCGTCTTTTGGGATGTCTTCATCACCTCCACTTTCATTATTGTGGTTGTGACTTGTCTCAACCCCTAGTAATATGGGATTTTTTTCTAAAGGTTGCTTTAATGGGGACCAAATTAAGGCTAAGCCCTCAGGTTCCTCAAATTCAAGAGCACTAGATCTCCTTGTTTTGACCATCGTTGTATGGTTTGAAATTACAAGCTTGAATTCCGTACCACACGTCTTTGACCTCAACCACTCACCTTTTGGAAGAGAAGAGATGGTGCTTTTCGTGTATTCAACTTTGGCTTGCAATTAACATGTGGATTTTGCTTATGCTCCATTTAAGAAGAGGTTTATGTTTTTTTTTTTTGGATTTTTGCATATAAGTTTCACAGAAAAGTAAAAGGATGTGGACCTAACTCAAGTGGCAATTACACCGATAGAGCACGGCCCACAAACACCTTTCATCATACACTTAAAAGTTAGGAACTAGGGTAAACACAAACTGAAGAGCTCAGTAGGCCACTTAAAAGCCCGAGTCAATCAGATTTTTAGTCTTGACACCCTTGACTTGTAGTAACTCGAACGACTTAGAGTCTGAGAAGATTAAGATGGAGCAAACCGTGTCTGGGTTACTAGATGAGGATGAATGTAATCAAAGTCAAGCCTTGGTCATCAAAGCCCTTAAACTATAACGCAAACCTATGTTCACCTAACTTATTAAGTTGGGACAATAGTGTTAAGACCAATGCAATTGAGGTTAAGCCTTGGTTGTCAAAGCTTTAAACTAACGCCTCAATTCTCAAGTCATAGATTGGGGGACCAGATTAAAATAGAGGGTTCACTTGCAACTTGAAAAACTGTATTACTCGGATGAAAGCAAGTACAAAAAAGATCTACGCTACGCTAAGCTATGCTAAGTTATGCTATTACTAAGTAAAAAACACAAGTGTGTTGTGAAGAAACTTGAAGAAGTTTGAATAAGTGGTGTTAGACACTTATAATTGTGTCTCTTATTTATAGAAAATAGAAATAACTGCTGCATCATAATCCCTAAGCAATTTCTTCTCACATCGGCCTCAAAGCTCCTTTGGCACACTGAATGGGAAGTGAACCCTGAATTGGTGTGCTCGAGTGTCTTTCTGGAAGCCTACATTCATGTTTTTTGCTAGAGTTCCTTCTAGATGCCTCACGTTCTATTAGATAGGCTTGAGGCTCACGCATTTGAAATTGCGCTACAAGTAACTGTCTCGAGCTTGAAAACCACCTATCTTGCAGCCTTGTAGGAAGTCCCTTGAGCTTAAGCTCCTTTTACCCCCTCAACGACCTCGAGTGGCTGATGCCCTTAAAAGGGTTTTAAAATCCTCAAGTAGCTGTGTTCAAGACGCCGTTAGCTTAGCATCTAAAGCCCTCATCTTCCTTGAAGATGGCCTTACTTGATAAGCACGTGGCGCTTTACATCAAAATATGGTCGTCCCAACTCCGTTGAGTTTGGGGTGCTTAACATACCTAATTGATTGACTGTTCCGGTGAGCAAAGTTTCATTGGGATAGTTGATCGGCTCACCCGAGAGGAGACTTTTCTTGGCCCAAACTTGACCTAAATGGGTCTTTTCTCGTACGTTGTCTAGCTTTCTGTGCGATACCATCGAGAATGCTTGTTTTGTGAGTTCTTGGATGCTTTTCGACTATGCTCTATCTCAACACATTCTTGCTATGCTAACTACAATTTCACATCAAAATATACATGTATTCACTGTAAATAACATTATGAGTGAGGATAGAAGACATATAAAGTGAGACAGATTAACACTTCCAAATACAATCCTTGCTTGTCCTCAAGCATTATTTAAATGAGCAAAAAGTACTAAGGAAAAAACAAATGTCATGTGTGGTCACACCAATGAGTTGTGACATACATTGCAACATATATCTAAGAATGGAACCAAAAATAAAGAAAAATGTGCAACGTCTATATATAATGTATTGGCTCTAGTCCAATGATTCCCTATTTACATCTTAATTAGCACTTCATTTATTATTTTTCAATCTCGTGACACAAAAGAGAAGAAGATAAGATTCTTGGAGAAATAGTCAACATGAAACAACTTACCTCTAGTGATGTCAGAAACTCAAGTATCTCATTTTTTGCTCTTTTCCTTCCTTTTTTTTTTTTTTTTTTTTTAAAATTTGGAACATAGTTCACGTATTTTTTTTTTTTATTTTGGTTCCTTTCTTTGATGACTTTTGGATAGGAATGATCTCAAAGACCCATGAAATGGGCTTTCAGCTAATGGCTCCCAATCCAGTTGGCGCAAGGCATCGAGCGTTATTCAACCCTTGGACTTAATCACCGAGTCAAAGAAACTCATAACCTAAACAATCTCTAGGATATGCCTCAATATATGCAATGATTGCAGTGGGCATTGCTGCTACACAAGTGACCTGAGAACTTATTTCCCTCAAGCTTTCCTTGTGTCCCATGTAGAGTGCTCTGGAACTAGCAGCTCCCAATCCAATTGGCTCGGGATGCAGGGTGTTAAAACACCCCTAAAGATCTAATTACTAAAGGTATTGGAGCTAAGAGAACAAGCTATCACTAGTACTTGCCGGTCATAGAAATGACCACATATTGATACTTCTTTTTTTGTTTTCTTTTGCTTTATCTCACATTTCACCGTGGGATAATGAGAAAAAAAAAATGTGGACTTTGTGATTTGAAGATGATTAGAAGGAAAATATTTCATGTATTAATTTCAAAAATCATTTAAACCAATTAAATTACGTGTACTGAGCTTGTCTAAAGATAGAAAAGAAAAGAAATAGTCATTCATGCCAAAATTAGATAGAACTAAGGAATCATAAGCAAGTGCCGAACCTATAGCAATTGTTGCACAATTGTTTTCTCTAGTTAATATAACTTAAATTCAAACCGAATACTAGTCACGTACTTCCAAAGCAACCAATCTCAAGTTTTACCAACTTTAAAGCATGATCGAGCCTTAAGCAAGGGAAACAAATTCCCCAAACCCAAATCTTGCATTATCCTCAATGCAAGGAACAACAAAGTAATATCCAAGGAAGGCAAGAGGCGACCTAATGAGGATGATGAGGCGATAATTGAAGTTGTGGGATGGAATCACGTTGTACAACATCAGGACTAGCATAAAAGACTAAAGAACTACTTAAACAAGGAAATGTGAAGTAATATGATCGAATAATCAATATAAAATAAGTATAGCTCAAGAGGAGCAATCAAATGATTGAAGAAATACATCTCATAGAGAGGGGGGAAAATAAGAAAGAAAAAAAAAAAAAACCTAAAATTACAATTGTGCTAAGTTACCTCCTACAATGACTAAATTTTACATCTTTAGCTGGATGAGATCAAAACTGGAGCTAGTCCAGCTCCACGGGCGGATTCTCGAAGTGGATTAACTTATAATCTTGGGAATTTCCCTAGTGATTGTAGAGAGTTGCTGACCAAGAAGGCAATCTTTAGTAAAAAAGAGTAGCAAAATTAGACCCAACAGTGATCCTAGATGAGTAAATGAGCTTTGAAACCAATGGACATTTAGTAGAAGGGTTCATGGTCTCGACTCTCATGTCATCACTTGTAATTGATGAGTTAGCACATGTTGAGCAATCCTCGAAGTTAGAAAGGTCACGGTTTGTTGTTTCACCTCAAAGCATATTAGGTAAAATTGACACAATCAAAGGATTGATCATATCCTTCTGTAGCACACTTGGCCATCAACATCCCAATAATGATTATCGAGATTCGAAACATTTGTCCTCACTTTAAGGTTACCAAAGGAATCCTTTAACATTTCTGTCCTACAGGGAATGACAACATAAACCATCGTCGAGAATGGCCATCCCAAAATGATAGGAGAGTGTTTCTTGTGGTATGGAGTAGAATCCATGTCAAGGACTCTGAAACTGACTAGAAATATGAACTTGTCAACTTTGACAAGCATATAGCACAATATCCCTCTAGGAAATCTCTCAAAATCTATCCGCCATTTGGAATGTGATGTTGGTTTGCTTAAGATCTCTCATACCCAATTCTTGGTAAATTGAGTATGGCATGAAATTGATGCTTATAACACAAGTGATAGTGAAGGCTTTGGTATCTCTTAACTTACGTGGGATACCCAACATAAGGATACTACTCACCTATTTAATCACATCAATCAAAGGCAAGTTAATCTTAAAATCATTAAACTGGTCACTTAGATCATTCCTTCTTGGATCTCTCTTATGTTTTAATGTATGAAGGTCAAGAGGTAAGGTGCGACAAGTTCAAAAGATGAACCTGGAGGAGGCTCTCGTGATCCTTGTCCATCAAGAGTGGGTGATGGAACCATGTTGTCCTTCTCAACCTTATCCTTACTAGTGTCTAGGTGGCCCCCTTTAGAAGTGGACACAGTGTTGGCATACTCACAATTGAGCTCGCTAGGGTTAGCACTACT
This sequence comes from Simmondsia chinensis, assembly GCA_018398585.1. NCBI lineage: Eukaryota > Viridiplantae > Streptophyta > Magnoliopsida > Caryophyllales > Simmondsiaceae > Simmondsia > Simmondsia chinensis. The sequence goes on along the minus strand of JAGTTD010000017.1, from coordinate 5,289,219 downwards.
TAACCGTTTCCCTTCCTCTCTCGATACAAAATAGGTTAAGGACTTCATCAACTTAGTTCTCCAAGAAGTGACTGGAACCATTCAGGCTAGCTTAGTAATATTGTTATGGCTCCTACTAAAGCTCTCATCCAAGCCCCTCTCGATGTTGCCTTAAAAAGCTGAAGAACCTACCCTAGCTCCTACACTGGTGTGGGAAAGTCAGCTGGAGACTCAAGTTGATGAACAACCTAGTAAAACTGTGGTTCACAGTCAAATATGTATTTTCTCTATGCTTTCCTAGAGTAATTGTTAGTCCTTTTAAGTTATTAGTTCAGGAGGGTTTTCCAAAGGAAGCATCAGCACCCGAACCCTTCAAAGAGGCTAGAGTAATTGAACAGGGAGAGCCAGAAACCCCCATTCCTCTTTACGACACTTAAACAAGACCATGACTCCCTTGAGTAGCAGTGCGTGCGTGCATATCTTCCATTTTTTATTTGACACTTGTTATAATTCAAGATCAAACTTGAATTATAACTTGAATTGAGAGTTTGAGGATAAGAAAAGAAGGGATGGAGATGAGAATTATACAAGAAATTGAGATGAGAGCAGAAGAATTAGTTTGATTTTCATTGGATGATCCTCATTACAAGCTAAGTACCATATTTATACTAAATGAAGCATAGTTAAAACAATCAAAAAGCAATTATACTATTTATGCATTTTCCTGCCAAAAAAAATCAAAAGCAACTAACAAATCCGCTAATACCCTTATTTGAATTTCAATATGAAAATTACATCAAAGTTCACTATGATCAATATAAAAATTCTCCACGGTCATGACAATACCTTCCCCTCAGGATCATTCTTGCCCCAAGAATAATGAAGAAGGGAACTGGCTACCTAAAAACCCCAAATCTTCCCAACTGACTTAAGTTGGCTCCAAATTAATCCACCGCACCATAACTTCTTTCCTTCCTTTGCCTTGCTGCTGCACTCTTCTGGATTCCAGAATAGCTGTAGGGACTTGAATCAAGGTGCCATTTGACATTGTTGCAAGAGGATCATCAGAGCAAGCTTTGCCCTCAGCCTTGTGTTTCTTCAAAAGGGAAACATGAAATACAGGATGAACTAGTAAATTGGGAGGTAATTCCAGTATGTAAGCCACATTACCAATCCTCTCTAGTATCTTATAAGGTCCAAAGAATCGAGATCCCAACTTGACATTTCTACACACAGCCATAGAAGACTGCCTATATGGCTGAAGTTTGAGGTATACCATATCTCCCACAGCAAGGGATGTGTCAATTCTCTTCCTGTTAGTATAAAACTTCATTCTTGCTCGAGCTCGCTGCAGGTTATCCTTCAATTGCAACATCAAATTTCTTCTTTGTGAAATGAGCTCATTGACTTCAGACACATGAGAAGCCACTCCTTGCAGCACCAAGGGAGCAGGTGGATTGTATCCATACAAGGCCTTGAGGGGAGTTGTGCCAATAGCTAAATGAAAATGGGTATTGTACCAGTATTTTGCTAAAGCCAACCATCTAGACCAGTGCTTGGGATAAGTGAAAGTCTTGCTATGATGGTATTGCTCTACACATTGGTTAACCCTCTCAGTTTGTCCATCGAACTGAGGGTGATAAGAAGAGCTGAGAGCCAGAGTAGAGCCCATCAACAGGAACAACACACGCCAGAGCTAACTAGTAAACATCTTGTCTTGGTCTGAAACAATGGATTAAGGCAACCCATGTAACTTGCAGATGTTTTCAAGGAACAACTTAGCCAATTTCTCAGCAGAGATTGGATGGCTTAGGGCATCAAAGTGGCTAAACGTTGTGAATCTATCCACAATCACCCAGATTACTTCTTTCCCCTCAACCTTAGGCAATCCCTCCACAAAGTCCATACTTATATGCTACCAAGCTCTATCAAGTACAGGGAGAGGCTGCAAGAGACCTAGGTATTGGACATGTTCAGTCTTTATTCTTTGAGATACATCACAGCTCTGCACAAAGTCCTCCACAGCCTTCTTAGCTCCTACCCAACTGAAATACCATTTGAGCCTCCTGTAAGTGCCATCTATACCAGAAGGGCCACCCCAAGCTAAAGAATAAAAGGCCTGAATGATTTGTTTCCTCAGATTGGAAGAAGTGCCCACGTAGATCTTCCCCTCTATTCTCACAATTCCATTCAAGGCTAAAATTTCTCCTTCTTGGCTAGAAGGGTTGTTGATTGCATAGGTAGTAATACAATCTAAAGCAAACTTGTCTCCTTCAAAGCTTTTTTAAATCTCATCCAGCCATTCAGGCAAAGCACAAGAAATAGTTGAACAAGATCCTCCGGCCTCTTCTCCAAATCTTCGAGAGAGAGCTACTTCTACAATTTTTTTTCTTCCCTTTTACGATATTCAATAGAATAGCTGAGTCTAAGCATTCTCATCAGCCCTTTTCTCTGGACTCTTGTGGTGAACTTTTGTTCAATGAGGTATTTGAGGCTTTGGTGATCTGTCTTTTTAATGAAATGATGCCCCTCGAGGTAATGCCTTCATTTTTGCATAGCTAATAGTATTTCCAAATACTCCTTTTCATAAATGGAGAGCTGTTGATTCCTGGTGCTAAGACCCTGGCTGATGAAAGCTATTGGCCTCCCCTGTTGAGATAGGACTACTCCAATTCCTGAGCTGCTAGCTTCTGTCTCTAGGACGAACGACTGCTTAAAGTCTAGCAAGGTGAGCATAGGGGTAGAACACATAGCAAGTTTGAGTCCTTCAAAAGCTTCCTGAGCAGCTCCTGACCACACAAAAGCATCCTTCTTCAACAGATTGGTGAGAGGTTTGGTCAATACTCCATATCCAGCAATAAACTTTTGGTAGTAGCATGTTAGCCCAAGAAATCCCCTTAATTGCTTGAGATTTTCTTGCACCTTGCTAGGATCAGCAGCAACTCCATCCTTTGAAACAATGTGTCCCAAATACTCCACTTGTGCCTGAGTAAAGGAACACTTAGCAAGGTTGGCAAACAACTAATTCCTGCGCATGATCTGAAAACCTAGCCTTAGGTGACTGATATGAGCTTCCAAAGAGGGACTGTAAACCATCAAAGAAGAGTAGCACAAATCTCCTAAGATGAGCCTTGAACACCAAATTCATCACAGCTTGGAATGTAGCAGGGGCGATGGTCAAGCCAAAGGGAATGACCACAAATTCATAATGCCCACGGTGAGTTCGAAAAGCTGTCTTTTGAATATCTTCATCCATCACACTAATCTGATGATAGCCTGGCTCGGATCAAGCTTAGAATAGTACTGTGATCCCTTCAACTCATCTAGCAGATCGTCAATGACAGGTATGGGAAATTTATCCTTGACTATGAGGGAATTCAAGTGCCTATAGTCCACACACATTTGAGTTGAGCCATCTTTCTTCTTAACAAGGATTACAGGAGAAGCAAAGGGGTTGTGGTGTGTCCGATGAAGCTTGTCTTCAACAACTCTTCCACCTGTCTCTCAATTTCACTCTTCTGTGAGTGAGGGTACTTGTAAGGCCTCAAATTCACAGGATTACAGTGAGCTTGGAGTGGAATAGCATGGTCCAGGGCCCTTCGTGGAGGCAAGGATCTTGGCTGAGCAAATACATCCTCAAATTCTAACAGCAGCTGCTCAATGCGAGGATCTGTGACCTCTAACTTTGCTTCTGTATTAGCTGTAATGGAAAACAAACGGCCCATCCACTAGCACCCTCCTTTCTTCAGTAGCTTCTCAAACTTCCTCCCATTCATTAACTATAGATGTCTTTTTTCCATGATCCCTTGCAGCACTACTCTTTGTCCTTTCCTCTCAAAAGAAACAGAGAGCTGTGCAAAATCAAAGACTAGGGGACTAATCGTCTTCATCCAGTCAACACCTAACACCATATCGCAGCCTCCTAACTTTAGAACTCTGAAGTCATACTCAAATTGATGTCCTTGCATACCACAGCTGAACCCCTTACACTTCTTCTGTGTGATCATCGAGTTGCCATCAGCCATAGTGACCGCTAAGGGACTGGTTTTGATCATCTCATGTCCCACTTGCTTCACAACCTTCAAATCAACAAAGCTATGTGTACTACCGCTATAGATCAAGATCAACATGTGTTTGTGTCCAGCTTCCCCCTTGACTGAAATCTCCATCTCATCATTCTCCATATCTCTAGAATTGTACTCCTCTTGCTCCTCTAATTCTTCTTCATCAATTTGAATCTCAACACCTTCACCAGAATCAGTTCCAGTGACAGCCATCAACAATTTAAGATAGCATTTGTGCCCGAAGAAGTATTTCTGGTTGCACCGAAAGCACAACCTCTGATTCTTCTTTTCATCTACATTTGAAGACCTCGAGGCATTGCCAGGGGTACCATGCTGCACAGAAGAAATCGACACTGATCTCATTTTTGGAGCATCTGAACTAGCTAAGAGTGTGGCCTCCACCAAATTAGCCTTGGAGAAGTTTTGAGTTAAGGTATGAGGACTCAAAGCCTTAACCACGTTTTTGATTCTTGGTTTAAGACCACTAATAAGACTCGATATATAATAGGATTCACTAGCACCCGGACACACAGTTTGCATTCTAGCCTCAAATTCTCAAATCGTGTCATATAATCCCTCACAGAAGCAGTTTGAACAAGCTTATTGAAGTGATCAATCACCTCTCTTGGATCCTCGTCACCATACGTCTCACAAAGTTCATTAACAAACTCATCCCAAGATAAATCAGGATTGCACGAATCAGACTATAATACCAGGCCTCATGATCACCTTGAAGGTAAACTGCAGCTAATTCTACCTTTTCTGCATCCTTTATGTTATAGAATCGAAAACACCTTTCACATCTTCTGATCCATGACTGCGGTTGCTTTCCATCAAAGGAATCTATCTCCATATGAGGCTGCCTGGATCCATGAGTTCTCCCTCTAGCTGATCCTTGCTCACTGGCTCTAGAAGAGTGAAGAGAAATAGGATCTGGTGGCCGATCATGTTGGCTAGCAGCTGATAATACTCCAGCTCCTATCGGTTGATGTTGGCGATCAATTTGCTGCTGTAATCCATGAATTTGAGCTTCAATTTGCTGAGAATGTTGATCCAACCTCTCAGCTAACTTCAGATCCTGAGTCCGCTGCATTCTTATGAACATTTCTTGCATTTATAACCTCAATTGCTCAAATTGAGTGATTTCACCACCATCCCGAGGATTAGCTCTCACAGCGGCAGCATAACTGGGACTGGTAGCCGCAGCCGCAGCACAGGTAATTACACCAGCCATTGGAACTACTTTCTTGCCTCTAGCCAGATCAATCAGTTAGCAGCCAACATAAGCTTTGATACCAAATGTTATAATTCAAGATCAAACTTAAATTATAACTTGAATTGAGAGTTTGGGAATGAGAAAAGTAGGGGAGGAGATGAGAATTAAAGAAGAAATTGAGATGAAAGGAGAAGAATTAGTTTGATTTTCATTAGATGATCCTCACTGCAAGCTAAGTACCATATTTATACTAAATGAAGCATAGCTTAAAACAATCAAATAGCAATTACACTACTTATGCATTTTCCTACCAAAAAACATCAAAAGCAACTAACAAAACCGCCAAAAACCTTATTTGAATTTCAAGATGAAAATTACATCAAAGTTCACTACGATCAATATAAGAATCCTCCACGGTCATGACAACACTACCGGTTGAGGACTCGGTCCAGCCCAACGACTACCAGTAAGCTATTTCACTCGTGAGGGAGCTCACAAGTGAATCCATATTCATGGCACTCATGGTACTCAAGTTAGCATTTATGAAGATACTAGTGCAAGTTCCAACCATCTATCAAAGGAGGGTCCTACTAGAGTAGCTAAGGGAGCTTAGGAGTTCCACACCGACCATTACTTTTAAGGTTAAAGCCTCTCGATCTGAACTACAGCAGGTGAAGCGCAGCAAAGGCCATCGTGCTCCCCTAGTGTACACAAGGAAGCTCCAGATTGAAGGGCTTAAGCAGCAACTGGCCAACTGGATGAAGAAGTTCATGTCAACTGATGTAGTGCGTAAGTAGAAAAATTGATAACAGGAAGGTTCAATAGCCTTCCCTTAAATTTTATTATGGAAATAATAAAACAAGGGGAAAAAGTACTCAAATTCTCACACCCTAGAAAGAGAGAGAACTCTAAAAAATAATTATAAAATCTGAAAATTGAATGAGCAAGAAGCAACTAATTCGGCCTCGATCTAAGAACTCCAAGGAGCCACTAAAGAAGCCAACCAAGCAGGACATGCATTCTCGCTGCTTCATGAGTGGCTTTGTTCAGAAAAAATCGAGCTTGAAGACATTGCAACGAAGCTTATTGACCGTCAACAAATATCTTTTGGAGGTCGGCTTTTGTGTTCGATACTTAGTGGATTGTATTTTCTTGTTGTTCGATCCCAAAAGTTTGTACATAGCATATTTATTTGGTGACGATAAAATTTTTGGGAGTGAACTTTGCTTATGTTGAGCTGTATCTATTGGGAAAAATGACAAAAAATATTATAACGGAAGCAAACAATAATTTCCTTCTTTGTGTGACTAAAATAGGCTAATAAACCTTCCATTATAAAATAGTTGCCTTACAGTAAACTCTCTCAAAAAATTAAGAGGATTATAAAGAAAAACAGGTCTACTTGAGGCTAATTCCTTCTCAAGCTCTCTGATCTCTAGTTTCTTCAGCTTTGCTTTTTGGCTGGATTAGTGGATGACTAATTGTTTCTATGTAACCTCTATTTATATTGTAACTCAGTTAACCATAACCACTTACTAAAAATAGATTTGCTAATTAATGAGTGATTATAATTCATTTTATTTCTATTTGCTTATTTTAACCGTATTATGTTTTTTGACTCTTTCTCTTTCTCCTTCTCTTTTTCTCTTAAAAAATAGGAGGGATGCATAACAATTCTCCCCCTCCCAACTATTTTGGGGGTATCATCAAACCCGCTTGTTCTTGACACATATCAAATTTCTCATTGGGTAAGGTTTTTGTCATCATATTTGACCTGTTGTGATCAATATGGATTTTCTCAAGTTGTAGAAGCTTGGCCTCAACACATCTCAAATCCAGTGATACCTCATGTCAATATGCCTGGATTGAGAATGAAATGTGGAATTCTATGCGAGATAAATTGCACTTTGATTATAGAAATATAGGGTGTATTTCTCTAGTATCAACCCCAATTCTTGCAAGAATTTCTTCATCCATAACAATTCCTTGCAAGGCTCGGTCATTGCAATATATTCAGCTTCTATTGTTGATAAAGCGACACATTTTTGCAGCTTAGACTGCCATGACACCGCTCCCCCTACAAAAGTAGCCATATAACTCGATGTGGATTTTCGGGAATCAACATCACTAGCTAAATTAGCATCTGTGCATCCGGCCAACACAAGTTTTTCTCCCCTATATCCGAGATACTGTAAAATCCATTTCACAGCTGCCCAGTGTTCCTTGCCGGGATTGGAGAGAAATCGGCTAACTCCTCCAACAGCATAAGCTAATAACTGGACTTGTACGTACAATTGCGTACATAAAACTTCCTATTGCAGATGAGTAGGGCACCTTCTTCATGTCCACCTTTTCTTTCTCACTCGTGGGGACATTGTTTAGAACTAAGCCTGAAATGACCCACAAGTGGAGCTATAACTGGGTTAGCCTTATGCATGTTGAATCTCTCTAATAGCTTCTCAATATATCTTTCTTGTGACAACCAAAGCCTTTTGCCTTTTCTGTCATGGACTATTTTCATACCAAGGATTTTACTAGCTAGTCCTAAGTCCTTCATAGCAAAGGACTTGCTTAATGCCTTCTTCAAATTCATAATTTTCTTGGTATCATGACCAATGTTCCAGCATATTATCGACATAAAGTAGGAGAATAATAAAATCGCCCTCGGGAAACTTCTTTAGAAACACACAAGAGTATGAGAGTGTCTTCCTATATCCATGTTCCATCATAAGTTACTCAAACTTCTTGTACCATTGGCGTGGAGCTTGTTTCAACCCATACAAGCTCTTCTTTAACTTACATACTAGGTGCTTTTCACTTTTAACCTAAAATTCTTCTGATTGTTCCATGTAAATTTCTTGCTCAAAATCACCATATAAGAAAGCCATCTTCACATCACGTTGCTCAATTTCTGCATCCATGCTTGCAGCTAAGCCAAGAAAAACTCGGATTGAAGACATCTTAACCACCAGAGAGAAGATTTCTTCAAAAACAACTCCCTTCTTTTGACTGAAACCTTTCACAACTAGTCATGCTTTATACCCTGATTGTGATCTATTTTCTTCAGTCTTTAGTCTAAACACCCATTGTTCTTGAGTGCTCTTCTCCCCTTTGTAAATCTACCAGCTCATATGTGTGGTTCTCATGCAAGGATTTTATCTCCTCTTATATGGCTTCTAACCACTCTTTCTGGTGTACATCTACCATAGCCTCTGAGTATGACTCTGGCTCTCCTTCATCAGTGAGCATTACATACTCATCTGGTGAATATCTAGTATAGGATTGATGTAATCTAGTAGATCTTCTCAGTTGAGGTTGTGTTAGAGACATTGGATGGCTTTCCACTTTTTGCTGCTCTTGTGGTTCTACATCATCACCATTTGTGACTTCATTGCCATCTTCATGATCTACCTCTGTATCTCTCTCATGGATATCATGCACGTTTGGAGAAGGATTAGGGTCCAAGTACATCAGACTACTAGAAGGGGACTTTGGTTTATTTGGTTTCTCAAAGTCTACAATAGTCTGATCTTCGAAGAAGACAACATCTCTACTTGGGTAACTTTCTTGTTTACCGGATCCCATAGCCGATAACCATAATCTTCTTCTCCATAACCTTCAAAAATACATTGCTTTGCTTACTATCCAGCTTGGATATCTCGTCTTTGGGAATATGAACGAATGCTTTGCATCCAAAAATTCGCAAGTGTTTATATGACACATCACTTCCGGTCCAAACTCTCTTGAGGATATCACCGTCCAAAGGCACTGAAGGTGACCAGTTAATCAAGTAAAATGCAGTTTTCATTGCTTCTCCCCAAAAGACTTGAGGAACTTTGAATGAGAGATCATAGATCGAACCTTTTCCTCAATCATCCTTCTCTTAACAACTCCATTATGTTGTGGAGTTTTGGGAACCGTCTTCTCAAGTTTTATACCATGGGATTTGCAATATCCTTCGAATGGCCCTCTGTATTTGCCACCATTATCTGCATGTAACTCTTTAGTTTCATGTTAGTTTCTCTCTCAACTTTGGCATGAAATTCTTGGAAAGCTTCCAACACTTGATCTTTGCTCCTTAATGTGAAACCCCATACTTTTCTGGAGTGATTATCAATAACGGTAACAAAGTATAGTGCACCACCAAGGGATCGTTCTGTCATAGAGCAAACATCAGTATGAACCAGGTCTAAAACATGACCTATTAACACAGGTTTCTAAGTGCATGTTTTTCATCTCAGGGAGGATTTTCTTTCTAGCAAGAACTCGCATGCCCTTCATACTCATGTGACCGAGCCGTTTGTGCCATAGCTCGGTGGAAGATTTCGTTGTTGCAAAACTTACTTCTTTACACAAGTTGGCATGCGTGACATAGAGTAACCTAAGTCTCTTCCCCCGAGCCACGATCAAAGAACCTTTAGAGAGCTTCCATTTTCCATCACCAAAATAATAAAAGTAGCCTTCATCATCTGGTTTTTCGGTGGATATTAAATTAAGGCGGATGTCTGGTAATGCCTCACACCTTTCAAAACCAATGTGAAACTAGTTTGGTTTCGAGCTGAATATCCCCAATTTCAATAATTTTGGACGTACCATAATTTCCCATCCTAACATAGTCGAAATCACCTTTTGTATAAGATGATAAGAAATTGTTATATGAGGTTAGATGAAATGAGGCACCAGAAGCAATCACCTAATCACTATCTTCACATGTGAGATATAGACAATCATCATTGCCAATGAAATTAACGTTATTATTGACTACAATGGTGGTAGTATTCTCATCATTCTTCTGCTCTCCTTTTTCCCGTCCTTGTTCTCTTTTTAATTTTTTACACTCGCTTATCTTGTGGCATGGTTTCTTGCAGTAGTAACAAATGATCTCTTTGCAAGATCGAGATTTACCTCTTGATCTTCCCCTGGATTTATCTCCACCTCTGTGAAATCTTCTTCCAATACTACTTTCTGCAACATTTGCATCAGAGTTTGTGGAAGAGCTTAACTCTTTTCTTCGAGTTTCTTTAGTAAACAAGCACTCTTTCACAATATCCATTGTGAGCGCACCATTTGGAGCAGATTTACTTAGTGATATGACCAATGTTTCCCAACTATCTGGCAATGAGTTGAGGAGTAATAATGCTCGAACTTCATCGTCGAGCACCAATTTTGTAGTTGTTAATTGATTTAACAACCCTTGGAAATCATTTAGGTGTTCGGATACACCTTGGCCATCTTTAAACTGCAATTTTACAAGCCTTCTCATTAATAAGGCTTTGTTCAATGTAATCTTCTACTCGTACATCGTCTCAAGCTTTTGCCAAAGCTTGTAGGCATTATCATCACCAGCAACGTGTTGGAAAAATCCTCATATCAATAAATTGAGGAATCATTCCAACAGTCTTTCGATTTGCCAACTTCTATTTAACATAACTTTCGCCTGCTGGCTTTACTTCCGTCAATATGGGTACATGTAGCTCCTTGCAATAAACGATGTCCTCCATAAGAGGCTTCTATATTTAGTAATTTTTTTACGGCAAATTGATCATGCCACTAATAATGTTGATGTTGTCCTCTATTTTATCACACAAGAAAAAAATAGGCCTAAACGAACAAGGCTCTAAAACCACTTTGTTGGGAAAAATGACACAAAATAATATAGCGGAAGCAAATAATAATTTCCTTCTTTGTGTGACTAAAATAGGCCAATAAACTTTCCACTATGTAATAATGGGTTTACAATAAACTCTCTTTGGAAACCAAGTGGATTACAACGAAAAACAGATTTACTTGAGGCTAAGTCCTTATCAAGCTCTCTGCCCTCTAGTTTCTTCAGCTTTACTCTTTGGCTGGATTAGTGGATGACTAATTGCTTCTATGTACCCTTTATTTATATTGTTAACTCAGTTAACCATAACCACTCACTAAAAATAGATTTCCTAACTAATTAGTAATTATAATTCATTTTACTCCTATCTGCTTGTTATTTTAACTGGGTTCTGTTTTCTGAATCTTTCTCTTTCTCTCTCTCTTTCTTTTTCTCTTTATCCTTCTCTTTTTCCCCTAAAAAAGAGGAGGGATACATAACAATTCTCCCCCTCCCAAATATTTTGGGGGTATCATCAAACTCGTTTTGTTCTCACACATATCAAACTTCTCCTTGGGTAGGGTTTTTGTCATCATATCTGACCCATTGTGATCAGTATGGATTTTCTCAAGCTAGAGAGCTTGGACTCCAACACATCTCGAATCCAATGACAACTCATGTCAATATGCTTGGATTGAGAATGAAAGGTGGGATTCTGTGCGAGATAAATTTCGCTTTCGTTATCACAATATAGGGTGTATTTCTCCTGTACTAACCCTAGTTCTTGCAAGAATTTCTTCATCCATAAAAATTCCTTGCAAGCTTCCTTCATTGCAATATATTCAGCTTCTGTTGTTGATAGAGCGACGCATTTTTGCAGCTTATATTGCCATGACACCGCTCCCCCTGCAAAAGTAACCATATAACTTAATGTGGATATTCAGGAACCAACATCACCAACTAAATCATCTGTTCATCCGGCCGACATAGGTTTTTCTCCCTCATAGCATAAGCAAATATTTGATGTGCCTCAGAGAAACCGAAAATTCCATTTCACAGTTGCCCCGTGGTCCTTGCCTGGATTGGAGAGAAATTGGCTAACAACTCCAACAACATAAGCTATATCTGGTCTTGTACATACCAATGCGTACATCAAACTTCCTACTGCAGTTGAGTAGGGCTCCTTCTTCTTGTCCTTTTTTTCTCTCTCACCCGTGGGACATTGTTTAGAACTAAGCTTGAAATGACCCGCAAGTGGAGCTATAGTTGTGTTAGCCTTACACATGTTGAATCCCTCAGATAGCTTCTAAATATATCTTTCTTGTGACAACCAAAGATTTTTGTCTTTTCTATCTCGGATTATTTTCATACTAAGGATTTTACTAGCTGGTCCTAAGTCCTTTATAGAAAAGGACTTGTTTAACGCCTTCTTCAAATTCATAATTTTCTTGGTATCATAACCAGTAATCAGCATATCATCGACGTAAAGCAAGAGAATAATAAAATCACCCTCAGGAAACTTCTTTAGAGACGCACAAGAGTCTGAGAGTGTCTTTCTATATCCATGTTCCATCATAAATGACTCAAACTTCTTGCACAATTAGCGTAGAGCTTGTTTCAACCCATACAAGTTATTCTTCAACTTACACGCCAGGTGCTCTTTACCTTTAACCTAAAATCCTTCAAGTTGTTCCATGTAAATTTCTTCCTCTAAATCACAATGTAAAAAAGTTTCCTTCACATCAAGTTGCTCAATTTCTACATCCATTCTTCAAAATCAACTCCCTTCTTTTGATTGAACCCGTTCGCAACTAGTCGCACTTTAGACCTTGGACCTACTTTCTTCAGTCTTTAGTCTGAACACCCATTTGTTCTTGAGTGCTCTTCTCCCCTTTGGTATGTCTACCAGCTCATACATGTGGTTCTCATGCAAGGATTTTATCTCCTATAGCATGGCTTATAACCACTCAGTTAAGGTTGTGTTGGCGATTCTGGATGGCTTTGTATGTTTTGCTGCTCTTGTGGTTCTATGTCATTACCATCTGTGACTTCATTGCCATCTTCATGATCTACCTCTGTATCTCTCTCATGGATATCATGCACGTTTGGAGAAGCATTAAGGTCAAAGTACATCGGACTACTAGAAGGAGACTTTGGCTTCTCTGGTTTCTCAAAGTCTACAATGGTCTGATCTTCGAAGAAGACAACATCTCTACTTCGGATAACTTTCTTATTTACCAGATCCCATAGCCGATAACCATATTCTTCTTCTCCATAACCTAAAAAAATACATTGCTTGATTTTACTATCCAGCTTGGATCTCTTGTCTTTGGGGATATGAACAAATGCTTGGCATCCAAAGACTCGCAAGTGTTTATATGACACAGCTCTTCCTGTCCAAACTCTCACTGGGATATCATCGTCCAAAGGTAATCAAGTGAGCTACAGTTTTTATCGCTTCTCCCCAAAAAGACTTGAGCAACTTTGCATGAGAGAGCATAGATTGAACCATTTCCTCGGTCGTCCTATTCATTCTCTCAGGAACTTCATTTTATTGTGGAGTTTTTGGGACCGTCTTCTCAAGTTTTATACCATGGGATTTGCAATATCCTTCAAATGGCCCTCTGTATTTGCCACCATTATCTGCATGTACACTTTAGTTTCATGCCAGTTTCTCTCTCAACTTTGGAGTGGAATTCTTGGAAAGCTTCCAACACTTGATCTTTGCTCCTTAATATGAAACCACAGACTTTTCTGGAGTGATCATCAATAAAGGTAACAAAGTATAGTGCACCACTAAGTGATCGTTCTGTCATTGAGCAAACATCAGTATGAACCAGGTCTAAAACATGACCTCGCCTTGATGGAGGAGCTCTTTTAATTGCAACTCTTTGATGTTTACCAGCTAAACAATCCACACATGTTTCCAAGTGCATGTCTTTCATCTCAGAGAGGATTTCCTTTCTAGCAAGAATTTGCCCTTCATACTCATGTGACTAAGACATTTATGCCATAGCCTAGTGGAGGATTTCGTTGTGGCAGAATTTGCTTCTTCTTTACACAACTTGGCATGCGTGAATAGAGTGACCTAAGTCTCTTGCCTCAAGCCATGATCAGAGAATCTTTAGAGAGCTTCCATTTTCCGCCACCAAAATGATTAAAGTAACCTTAATCATCTAGTTTTCAGGCGGACATTAAATTAAGGTGGATGTTTGGTACATGCCTCACACCTTTCAAAACGTATGTGCAACCAATATTAGTTTTGAGTTGAATATCTCCAATTCCAACAATTTTGGAGGTACTGTCATTTCCCATCCTAACATAGCCAAAATCATCGGTTATGTAAGATGAGAAGAAATCGCCATGTGAAGTTAGATGAAATGTGGCACCAGAATCAATCACCCAATCACTATTTTCACATGAGAGATTTAGACAATCATCATCGCTAATAAAATAAACATCATTATTGGCTACAATGGCAGTATTATTCTAATCATTCTTCTGCTCTCCTTTTTCCCCTCCTTGTTCTCTTTTTAATTAGAAGTAACAAATGTTCTCTTTATGGGATCGAGATTTACCTCTTGATCTCCCCTAGGATTTATCTCCACCTCTGTGAAATCTTCTTCCATAACTACTTTCTGTAACATTTGCGTTAGAATTTGTGGAAGAGCTTAATTCTTTTCTTCGAGCTTCTTCATTAAACAAGCTCTCTTTCACAATATCCATTGTCAACTGACTGTTTGGAGCGGAGTTACTTAGTGATATGACCAGTGTTTCCCAACTATCTAGGCATGAGCTGAAGAGCAATAATGCTTGAACTTCACCGTTGAGCACCATTTTCGTAGTTGTTAATTGATTTAACAACCCTTGGAAATCATTTAGGTATTCGGATACACCTTGGCCTTCTTTAAACTGCATTTTTACAAGCCTTCTCATTAATAGGGCTTTGTTCAATGTAGTCTTCCACTCGTAAATTGTTTCAAGCTTTTGCCAATGATTGTAGGCATTATCATCACCGGCACATGTTGGAAAATGCTCATATTAATAAATTGATGAATTATTCCAACAGTCTCTCAATTTTCCAACTTTCACGGATCACCACTTTTGCTGGCTGGCTTTACTTCCTTCAATATGGGTACATGTAGCTCCTTGCAATTAAGGCTATCCTCCATCCAAGGCTTCCATATTGAGTAATTTGTCAGCGTCAATCGATCATGCTGCTATTAATGTTGATGTTGTCCTCCATTTTATCATACAAGAAAAAATAGGCCTAAATAAACAAGGCTCCGATACCATTCTGTTGGGAAAAATGACACAAAATAATATAGTGGAAGCAAACAATAATTTCCTTCTTTGTGTGACTAAAATAGGCTAATAAACCTTCCACTATAAAATAATGGGTTTATAGTAAACTCTCTCCGGAAATTAAGAGGATTACAACGGAAAACAGGTTTACTTGAGGCTAATTCCTTCTCAAGCACTCTGCCCTCTAGTTTCTTCAGCTTTGCTTTTTGGCAGGGTTAGTGGATGACTAATTGCTTCTACGTAACCTCTATTTATATTGTAACTCAGTTAACCATAACCATCACCATTCACTGAAAATAGATTTGCTAACTAATTAGTGATTATAATTCATTTTACTTCTATTTTCTTGTTGTTTTAACTGTGTTCTATTTTCTGACTCTCTCTCTCTCTCTCTCTCTCTTTCTCCTTCTCTTTTTCTCCAAGAAAATAGGAGGGACACATAATAGTATCTCATTCTGCTAAATGTGGACACAAATTCCTAAAGTAACAAAAAGCAAGTATAGGTATTAAACCTGAAAGTTGATCCTTAAGACATTGATGTTTAAATTAGGCCTAATGTTTTTGAAAACAAAACCTCAAGACTTATTTGTTTGGATCTCAAATTGAGGGTACATACTTCTTTTAAAATCTTTCATCAATGGCTCTTAGATGAGTTTCCTCTTCCAAATCTTAAAGTAAGTACGGATTGTCACCAAATGTCTCAATTACCATGAATGAGCCTTCCTCAATATGGGGCTATTTACCAAAGGCTATCGTTTTTCCCAATTAGAGAATGACATTCCAAATCCCTTATGTCAAAACACCTAGGTTTGACCTTTTTATTATAGGACTTAGCCACTCTTCTTTTGTTTTTGATGCAATGCGTAAAGTGGAAAATTTGGGAACTGAAAGGTTTAACGACCTTCCCTTTAGTTTTATTACGAAAATAATAAAACAAGAGGGAAAAAATCGCTCAAT
The DNA here is from genome assembly GCA_018398585.1 of Simmondsia chinensis. NCBI lineage: Eukaryota > Viridiplantae > Streptophyta > Magnoliopsida > Caryophyllales > Simmondsiaceae > Simmondsia > Simmondsia chinensis. The sequence continues at coordinate 5,273,114 of JAGTTD010000017.1, read as the reverse complement.
TTCTCACAACCCAAGAAATAAAGAAAACCCTAGAAACTTTGAAAATAAATATGAAATTGTGAATGCTAATAAAGTTTATATTTTCGGTTCCTTAAATAAAGGAGTTAGTTGACTAAGAATAAAAGACTAAAAAGATAATTACAAATAAATAAAAGTAATCCTACTAAAACTCAAATTCTCCTCATCCGCATCTTCCTACTGGCCTACCCGGTACCCACCAATTGATACAAGCCAAGCATGTTAACAGGAGAGAATTCGCCCTCGAATTTACCAGAAGGTCAGCAAGAGCGCCGTCGCCATAGTAAGAAATAAGGAATTTGACGTTGAACACGTCAGAGGTCCTCATACTGGGTGGAAGCTGATGACGATGAGCATTGTTGTTGAATGGTTCGATCTTACGAGCTGTCAACTTGTTATACTCCCATGCCGAAAATCGCTCCGTTATCAAGATGGTCCAGACTTTGTCACCAACCTAAAATTGCACTGTCCGGCGCTTCTTGTCACTTGCTTTTTTGTACTTGGTGGTAATTTCCAACAACCTAGCCCTAGTCTGTTCATGGATGTCCTTAAGGCTAGAGACGAAGTCTTCCCCCGTTCCTTGAGGAGGAGTCAGATCTGGAACAGGCGTTAAGTCTGTCAGAGAGCGTGGCACAAAGCCATAAATGACTTTGAAACGTGCAAAACCTGTACTCTTATTAACTGAGATGTTGTAGGCAAACTCAGCTTGGTATAGCTTCGGCTCCCATCCCCCAAAGTTGTTAGCAAGAAGACCTCGAAGGAGATTGCCTAGTGATTGGTCAGTGAACTTGGTTTGTCCATCCATTTGAGGATGATGGAATGTGCCAAAGGTGAGAGACGTGTTCACCATCTTCCACAACGTCTTCCAAAAGTAATTGATGCACCAGATTTCTCTATCGAAGATGATGCTGGCCGAAAACCCATGTAGCTTGTGCACCTCTCGGAAATATAGTCTCGCCACATGTATGGTGTCAGTAGCCTTCTTGCACCGATGAAATCCGCCATCTTTGAGAACCTATCTACCACTACGAATATGGAATCGATGAGTCCCCTGTGTTCGTGGTAGTCCAATACGAAGTCCATACTAACATCCGCCCAAGGCTGACTCGGAACTGGTAGGGGTAGGTACAGTCTTGCATTTGTCACTCAGCCTTTGGAGACTTGACAAACGTGGCAATGTTTGAAAAATCTCTTCACTTCTTTCCGCAATGAAGATTAGTAATAGTTGGCGCTAACGAGATGTAGCGTCTTATCTCAACCCAATTGCCCGTTGTTGTGTTTTTCCTCAATGGTCTTTAGCTGTAGACTTGGAACCGTGGATAAATTAATTTAATTTATGGGTTTTCATTCTTGGTTTTCCCCCACAAAGAAAACCCTAAAATTGTTTTTTAGATTATTTTAAATTATTGTTTAGCATAATTTTTTTGAAAAATTATTTTTCGAAAAGATTGAAGAAAAAATTTTGTTTCAAAATTTTTCCTAAGTTAAATATTTTTTTGAGCCCACAGTCATGATGCTAGAAGATGTTATTGCGAAGAAGACATTGAGGTGTCGAGAAACTTTCTTCCAATTTTAGGTCCTCAAGTTAGAATCAGGATTCATGCTTCAAGTATGTTTAATTAATTATACATATTTAATTTATTTTTTCATTATTTCATTTATTTTACATGACATGTTCATACTTGTGTTCAATTTTTTTGATCGTCATATTATGAGCCTATTGAAGTAAGATCTTGATCTTTTTTACAGTTTAATTAGATCAAGGCTAGAATTTTAAATTGGTTTTATTCTGCACCCGTTAAGGAAAATGTGTTTGAAATATGTTCCCAACACTCTGCTTGTAGATAATTTTACCAGGACATTCTCAAAACCTGCCTTTACTAGTCTTCGTAGCTACCTTGGCTTCCACTCCCCACCTTGCGAGGGCTAGTATTAATATCCAAATATCTAAGATTTCGCTGCTATATGCGACCTACAGATTGATTTGCTAAATCTTTAACAACTTCATCTTTACTTGTTTTTATTTTATCATGTAATTAATTTTCTTATGTCTTCTAGATATGATTCATTGTTATCATAAATATCTATATAAATGATTTAAAAGCTCTTGGCTATAGCATCCAAAATAAGCCAAAAGTTTTTTATACGAAGTCTTAAATTTCTAAAAATGCATTATAACAAAAATTTTAATGAAACATACATAGTATTAATGGGTGCAAATGAGCCCAGCCATATACAGCTCGAAATGCTTGTCTTATATCGAGCTCGAGTTGAGCCATGCTCATGCCAGGTCAAGCTTGACTTTGGCAGCTTATGAGCCCAAACCTCGATCAAAATTATGAGCCTAATTGTGTCCAACCTAGAAGAGTTCCAGCTTATATGAGTTTACATCGAGCCTAGTTGAACCAAAATAAGTATCGATCGAGTTTAAATGATTCTAAACAATGTTAGAACTCGGAGGCCACCAAATTGAGTTCAAAGTTGTGTTAAGAGCTCCACTTGAGAGTCGCATGTGAATCCTACATAGAAGTTGAAGGAAAGAAGAGACCAATATATAATTCTAGTAGGTTACCCTATATAAGGCCAATTGATTTTAGGATGAAATCTTACTTGGGCTTATATGTATACTCATATGTGCCAACTCTATGGGTCGGGTCTAAAGGCTCGGTGAAATTTAAAAGGTTGACCGAGGTAAGCCTAGCTTGTGGCCATAATGAGCCAAGCATAATCTCAGTCAGAGATTAAAGTTTGAGACACCCCAAAAGAAAATTAAAATAAAATAGGTGGAAAGACATATTATCAAGCATCAACAACAACAAAAGTCAGTGAAAGGAGTTTCCAACATTTATTTTGAAAACTAACACACAGAGACTAAGAAAGCTCAACATTTTGGTATTAATTAGTGTTCCCAACCCCAACATTCGATTTGGTATCGTATTCTATTTGCAATTTCTGGTTTTCAAAAAGCTAAAAATCATATTTCGGAAACCATTTTTCTTGTTTTTTATTCTGTTTCAGTGAAAAATTAACAATGAAAAATAAAGAAAGAAAAAATCTTTTTTAATACCTAGTTCTAGAAAACCAAACTACGAAAAGAAACTTACACCAAACACATTCTTAGTTTTTGAATTAAAAAAAAAAAAGAAACATACAGTTGTATTGGTTTGTTTTCCATTTGTAAATCCCAAGTATTAAATGATTACAAAAAGTCAACTAGGATTTACCATTTTCAAGCTTTGCCTTTAGCGCTTCTAGTCTTCAAGGATAACACGTATCACTATCTCTGTCCCCATTCTCTATAAATAGGGCCTCTTGCAATCTCATTTATATGCAAATAAAATGTAATTTTTCTCTCCGCATCTTTTATGTTTTCACATGGTATTAGGACATATTTAATTTCTCTCTTTGTTGTTTCTCTTTAAGTTCTCTATTTGTTTTATTCTTTATTTGAATTCATGGTAGCAAGAATCCTAACCCAACCCCCCTTCTAGCAATGCCCACCCCCCTCCCCCTGCCCCACCACAATGATCACCTTCCTGGCGCCAATGGACGGTCAACAATAGTTGGTAGAGACCAACTGCCCCCATGTCAACATCTCCCCATCCCATCAACCGCCACCATGACCTAGGTGGTGACTGACTACCCCTATGTCAGCATTACCACCTCGAGAATCTCCCTCTATGGGCCAACAAATGCCGGTGTCATCGTCCTTGGAATGTCCTTTCCTAGTCTGAGGTCTATAGTGACCCATAACCTAGGTTGGGGCATCCCATAATCCCTACCTCCCTTTCCCTTCCCAGCGCCAACCTAGGTCAGTTGCTTCGCCACCGCTACTGCTAATACCCTACCCTCCTCCCATTCGGGCTTACTCAACCCATAACAGCCCCACGCCCCTTCTTCTCCCTCTTTCAAATATTTCAAATATTGTAACTATTAAACTTAAAAATACTACTGATTTTCCTGTGTGGAAAGAAAAATTTTATATGATACTCCTAGCTTATCAATTATTTGGATATATAGAAGGATCTCACCCTTGCCCTCCCCCAACTATATCTGACATAAATGGATCATCCCTTCCCAACCTTGACTATATATCTTGGGTTAGAACAGACCAGAGCTTACGCTCTTATATTGCTGCAAACCCGTCCGCATTTCTAATAAATGACATTATATGCCAACCCACTTCAAACGCCATGTGGGATGCTCTATCCAAACGCTTTCGAGATCACTCGATTGGCAAGGATTTACCTTCGAACTCAATGCACTACCCATAAGAAGGATGGCAAGATTATGGACACTTATCTCTCTAAACACAAAACAATAGTTGATGACCTAGCTGCCATATATTCGCCCATTTCAAATAGAGAACTGCTTCATTATGCTCGTTTTGGTATTTCCCTTGACTATGTTGCTCTCACTATCCTTATGCGCCAATCCAATTGTACTCTCAGTTTCGAAGAAATTAAAACTACACTTCTCAACGGGGAAGTCGCCCTCATTCGCTATCGTGGGCGCCCAACCACTTACCAACCCCATGCCTTAGTTGCTACAAGTACATGATCTAATGGATAGAACCAAGGCCCTGGAGGCCATGGCCGAGAAGGTCGAGGACACTCCAACAACTACCATGGTGGAATGGAAGATGCCATGGGGAACAAGGTCAAACCCAGCATCATCATCTCGGGTCTTGCAACCCAAGTGGATCGAGCTCCTCTTAGTATGGGTATCACCCCCAAACCCTTCCTCAGCAAGACTTGTAGGGACTTCTTCATTCAATACTGGAAGTGGGATCCTTGGCCTGCCCCGACATTTCTATCAAATTTATAGCCGCACTAGACGTGTCGCTCTTTCATGTCCACATCGATTTGTCCGAACATCTTTTCCAAATCCTTCACAATCCATCTCTACCATGTCAGTCCAAGAACCACGGGACTATAACTGGTATCTTGACTCGGGAGCATCAAATCGCATGACATCAAATCCAGGTATCATCTGTAACCCTCTTCCTTATAATGGCTATAAATGCATTCTTGTCTTGTTGGATCCTCATCTCTACCCACTAAACATGGACCATTATCCCGTAAAGATGTTTCTCTTGTCCCACAACTTACAAATGATCTACTATCTATAAAATATCTATGTAATAATTGTATTGTTGAATTTGACTCTAATTTTTTCTCTGTCAAGGGCAATGCTATGGGGACGCTTCTGCTTCGGGTACACAATAACGAACCTCTATATGGCTTTTCGCTTCATACCTATTGTCTCATTGCTCATACCCACACTGGATAACTTTGGCACAATCATTAGGTCATTTAAGAAGTAATGCTCTACAAATATTACGTAATCGTAAACTTATATCCACCAAATAACTTATGAATATTTGTCAAGTATGTTGTTTGGGCAAATACTATTGACTGCCTTTTGAACGTGGCATCTGCACCACTATTACTCCATTTTAATTAATTCACTCCAACACATGGCAATCTCTATTTTTCAACACAAACACTACGTTATTTTTGTGGCTGATTTCACACATTTCACTTGGCTTTACCCAATGCAACGAAAGTCTAATCTTTTGAACTTTTTGAAACTTTCAAAGAACTAGTTGACAATCAGTTTTATGCCAAAATAAAAAATTTTCAAGGTGATGGTCGAGTGAGCATTGTTATATGGACATGCTATGTCAATGCCTTGGTATTCACTTTGGCTTATCATGTCCCGACACTCCACAACAAAATGGAGTAGCAGAATGCAAACATCAACATTTAATCGAAATAACACCGACATTACTCGTACAATCAAAACATCTGTACTCTTTTTGGGATGACTCTGTTTGCTAGCTTGTTTTACAATAAATTGCTTACAAACCACAGTTTTACGGAACGTTTCACCTTTCAAAATACTTTACCAAGAACCACCCAATTACTCCTAATTCCGTGCCTTTGAGTGTGTATGCTACCTCAACTTTACACTTCATGCCCCGAACAAACTGGCACCACATTCCACACCACATGTCTTCCTAAGGTACGCCACGCCACACATTACAAAAGCATGAAGCCTCGACCCAACCACCGAACGACTTTATATAAGTTGTCATGTTCAATTTGATGAAAACCATTTTCCCTACTTTGAACTTACATAAACCACCAGCTCCATTGGTGATCTAATCGTGCTTCCAAGCCTGGTGCTAGTCCCCTCTAATCACTCCCCTGCCCCCCCAAACCCCCACCAAGCAACCACTGCTGGGTTCACCCTAGTGGGTCTGTCGCCTGCCTACCCCAACCAGTCCCTCACTCCCCAAGCAAAACACCCAAACCTCAACCGTGGCCAGACCACCATAGCCTCATCAGAACCCAGCCTCATCCTAACCGAAACACCCTTCCTTCTTGACTGAGTTCGACACAACACTGAGAAGGGCCCCGCTCACCATCATTGGCGATGACCACCTGTCTACAACCTAGAGATAGCAAAGGGGCAGGTAAAACTCGTTACTCATGAGTACTCGCCCTGTTTTGGGCAGGTAAATGGGTATAAGTGAGGCAAGTACGAGTTTGATGTACCCGCCCTATACCCGCCATTGGTGTGGGGCAGGTACAGGTATAGTAGTGTTCCCACCCTCCCCGCTCCATACTCACCTCCCCCGCTTTATACTCACCATACCCGCTTTATTTTGTATCTAATGAACTTCAAATTTAAAAAATACATTCTTCAATTGCGTAAATTAATTATCAATCTTATTAAAAATATACATAATTGAACTTTTTAAAATAATATTAAAAAATTAATATAAAGTGAATATCAATAATCATTTTGTAGGCAGGTACGAGCGTGTAATAGATACCCGTTAGATACCTACGAGTAAGGAGGCGGGTATGGGTAGGGGTTCGTAGCTGCTGGGGTGGGTATAGGTATCCACTTCATACCTATGGTGGGTAAAGGGGCAGTTATGGGTATGGACTTTCGTGGTGGGTACGAGTATGGAGGAGGCACCCCCAGTACCCGCCCCGCCCCATTGCCAACCTACTATAACCTGGGTTCCCCTTGCGCATTGACCTTATCACCGACAACCCTAAAACCACAACAGAACCTGTCCCTGGTCCCTGGTGGTCTTGAAATCTCTAATAGCATCGATCCTTCACTTAACACACACCCCATGAGAACCTGACTTAAAGATGGTATCCATAAGCCTAGATATCGCTTGCCTCTTTCCTTTGTCACAATCATTCAAGAACCCACTGGTTGCTCGCAGGTCGTAAAGAATCCAAAATGTCGAGAAGCAATGACTGATGAATTTAATGCTTTAATTCAAAATCATACTTGGGACCTTGATCCATATGACCAGAACAAACATTTAGTAGGAAGCACCTGGAAATATCGTGTGCAATATAAAGCAGGCGGATTGGTTAATCGGTTCAAAGCCCGATTAGTCACCTAAGGTTTACCCCGAAGTGAAGGTATTGTCTTCAAAGAAACCTTTAGTCAAGTTGTCAAACCTTTCAACCATCTGTTTTATGCAATCATTCGCTATAACCAACGCCTGCCCATCAGGCAACTTAATGTTAGAATGTGTTTTCACGTGGCTATTTTCAAGAAGAAGTCTACATGCAACAAGTTCAGGGGTTCATACACTCTAAATTTCTCACACAGGGGTGCCAAGTACACAAGGCTATCTACAGTTTCAAACATGCTCCCCGATCTTTAGCATTTTCTCTATAGCATAGGTTTCACATGTAGCAAAGCCAACCCCTCTCTCTTCCTATCTCGCACCACCACTGACACCACTTGACTAATTCTATATGTGGATGATATAATACTCACAGGCACACACACGCACTCCCTAAACATTTTTATTCTTGCCTGCTAATCTCAATTTGCAATGAAAGACCTTGGGCCACTATACTACTTCTCACTGAATGAAGGAGACCTTCTTGCAGATCCTATTAACTACAGAAGTGCTATAGGTGGTCTCTAATATCTGACCATGAGTCATCTTGACATTTGCTATAGAGTTAACCTTGTCTCTCAGCTTATGCAAGCTCCTAGGAATAGCCATTGGGAGGTTGTCAAGCGTATCCACCACTATCTTAAACGCACTCCCGATCATGGCCTAATGATTCTTCCCAATCATGCGCCATCATAGTTGAGTTTGCTGATGCTGATTGGGGTGGTTTCCCTAACACCCATCACTCCATCACAAGCTATATGCTCTCTTTGTCAGATCTAACCTCATCTCTTAGAGAGCCAAGAAATAGGCTACCATATCCAAGTCAACCATTGAATCCGTAAATAGTGTTGTTACCCAAGCTGTTGCTGGGCTCATACCTCATGCGAGATCTCAGAATCAGACATGCAGGTCCAATTGTAATCTGCTATGATAATATTTCTGCATCTTATCTAGCTGCAAACCCTATCTCAAATGATCGCACAAAAAGCATGTTGACATTGACTACCACTATGTAAGAGAGAAAGCCCTCAAAGGTGATCTCGAAGTTCAATATATGCCTACCACCAAAAAAAGTGCCAACATCTTTACCAAAGGAATCTTTGCTGATCGATTTATGATAAGGCCAATCTTCATGTGTGTCCACCCCGTTTAGATTGAGGAGGCGTATTGGATGACTATACAAAGTCAACTAGGGTTTTACCATTTTCCAACTTTGCCCCTAGGATTTCTAGTATTTAAGAGCCTCTTGTAACCTCATTCATATGCAAGTAGAATATAATTTTTCCCTTTTCTTCTTGTATACTTACACACCAAGCTCATTTGAAATTGAAAGTTATAAGAAAAAACAAGAACACATTTCCAATACACAATTCTAACTCTCTCAAAAAAAAAAAAAAGAAAGATCCTGGAAAACAAAAAATAATACCAAATGCGTAAGTAATGTCTACCTTCTAACACAAAATACCATATGCTTCTTTGCCTTGGTTAACTTGAATGAAACAACCTCAAGCTTTGCAATTGCAAATGTTATCAAACGAGTAACCAAAATCAACATGGACACATTCACCTGTAGTTAAATCAAACAGAATATTCTCACTGTCACAGTCACCAAGGCTAACGACGTTTCCAGCCATGGACTATACGGCCATAGTATGTGTTGGGAAAAGATATGAATTTTGTTGGAAAATAAACTCTGATGCCGACTATTGGGTTCACAGTTCTCAACTATGGTCACAATAATAGGCACCCATTAGAGCATTTAGAGTAGGAGACTCTTCTCTCTACCTAAGCCCCCGGTCAGAGAGTCACGCTTCGTGACACCTCACATGCGAGAGTTCCCGGGAATAGGTTTATCTCTATAAACCTTTTGCCCTAATACCAATTGTTGGGATGAATTTCAAAAATTCTCCCTAAAGTTTATGCAGCGGAACAGGTTTAAAATTCATAACTCTAAACCTAGGGTCGATTTAAAATTCCTAATTTTAAATCTGCTGACTTAAATTCATAATTTAAATCAACAAATCTAAATTCACAATTTAGATTTATAGGCCTTTTATTCTAATACATTCATAACAATACATAAATTTAAATAGGTATAATAACGAACATTGTAAATAAATAGAAAAGCGAAAAAGAATAAAGAAAGAAGAACATACCTGGAATTGCTGCAATAATAAAGAAAACCAAGAAAATTGAGACCCCGCGATCTTCTACGCAATGACCTCGAACTGCCCGGAGGTTGGCTCCGAAAAATATTAAGCTGAGGAAAGAAAAATTTCAACGGAAATTTTTTTCTCTAATTACGTCTCTAAAACAATTCCAGAAACCCTAAAGAAATATTTCAACTTGAATGCCAAACCTCGGAATAAGCACCTCTATTTAGAGGAATATACCGGAGCGAAAAAATCTAATTTTTCGATGTGGGAACCGCCCAGTTTAAATTAAAATGCGTCGTATCGTTCAAATAAGCAAATAAAACGCTGCGTTTCATTGCACAGTTCACGTGTGTTTTAGCTTATCATTACGTGCCACATGTCGGCACGCGATTGGTCCCTGCCCGAAGGCGCGGATCCATCCCTTCTGACCATCGGCGCATGACTCGTGTCGCACACTGATTGGTCACTGGCGTTTGACATGGATAGTAGTTGTGCATTTACAGTTTTTTTTTTTTTTTTTTTGGCTTTGTTTCCCATATGTAAAAATTCATCTTATGAATTTTAATTTTTAAAAGTATTTTATTTTACAATTTTTAAAATTTTTATTTATCTCATGAGTAATGTTTGGCAAAATTAATTTACCCATCTTATGGATAAATAATTCATCTCATGAATTCATTAATATTTTTCCAAAGGCAATAAATACAGGGGCTTGTGCAGGGATCCCAGGAACAATTTAAATCTAGCTCCAAATGGGTTAAGTTAATCATCTCATGAAATAATTTAATTACCACTTAATGAGACTTAATTCCACTAAATCAATCTCGCTGCACTCCAGACTTAAATTATTTATTCGATATCTTTCTAATAGATTGTAATGATGACAATCAACCCCTCCACTAGATGTCCATGAGAAAGGATAAATATAACCACTACCATTATCCTTCTCACAACTTCTCCACTAGTTAGCGACCCGCCCTTCACTGAATAATTTATTTATACTTGAATATATTCACAGTATAAATTTCAAATGTCAAACACTTGGAATACTTTGGCCAAAATTTTCGAACTATTCAAATACTTGCGAATCAACTAAGGGGACACCTATATTTCATAAGATTGACACATTGAGTTGGACCATGTAGATTACTTATTTCTAGACTACTATCGAAGATGAGTGATTCACGTTGTAGCTTGTTGGGGTGTTGGGTTTTCCCTTTTTTTTCATCTTCCGAAGTTGGAGCTTGTTGGGCTCTTGGGAGTTTTGGTTGCTCTTCGGAAGTTAGTTGTTGCAGCTTGGTTTGCTCATTGCTTCGAGGCTTGGTCGCCGTCTTCGGGTTGCGAGGTTGCTGGTTCGCTTTTGTGTTTGGTTCGGTTTGCTTCTGGTCTCCGGTTGGGTCTCTTGTTGCTGTTTCTGTGTTGTTTTTGGTTGGGGTTTTTTCGGTCTTTTGGGGTATTGGTTTGTTTCTTCAAGGCGCTGTTTTTGTGCGCAGGGCGGTTGTTTTCCTTGTCTTTTCTTTCTTTCGGGTCCATTTTTTGGGCGCCGTGTTTTGTATCCCGAGCTTTGCTCGATAATTATTGAAAAAAAAAGTGTGTCAATCTTATTGAACACACTAACCTAACAGTTTTGGATCTCCATCCACAGGACCAAGACAAGTCATCTAAAGTGTCACATTATAGTCTTAACATATAAGTGGTCCAAACTTGTCTTCAACTACGAGTCTTTCAAACTATAATTCATACTATTTGTTCCAAGTCTGTCTGCGGCTTAGTCTTATAAACCACTTAGAACAAACATATAAATTGTAGTCTGAGGACTACGCCCATCTAATGGATGTCTCCCAAAAGAAAATCACATGCAGTATAAATGCTCACATACACAAATTTAACTAGGAAACGACTAAAACTTCAATTTTATTTATTAAATAAAATAATATATTCAGAATAAATCTGGATTTCAGGACATTGTTCCTAACAGTATGTGTATAAGCAACCCTCACTCTAAACCATGACAATGTCTAAAAGAAAATATTTAATAACCATTTGCAAAAGCCGGGGGAACATTGGGAGGATTTTGGTCTCCAACATCTCATTGTTTGACATTTTACTTTGGCATTGATCATAGATCCGTTTCATTTGAGGATTTGTCTTTTGTCAATCGAATTTCCCACATGTTATATAAATGTCCTAAGAAATATGTCTCTGTCCAAAAGTGTGCAGGACCCATTCCACCATACCACAATCTTGTGTTAGAGGAATTACTGTGGATGTACAGATGTAAAGCTTTCTACATTGGTTTTAGGGCATTTAGATAATATGCAATTTACCATGGTATAGAATTCCATCAGTTAGATATTGGTTATTATGTCCTAATTATGTGAAGAAATTAGGGTTATTTATATTTTAGTACCCTGAACTTTTTTTGTAATTATAAAAAGGACCCTGACGTTTTGGAATTAATTAAAAGGACCCTGAGGTTTTACCGAAATAATAAAGAGGACCGGCTCTAGCAAGATGGCGTCATTTTCTGGTAACGTGCTAACATGGCCGGCCAAATTTAACTCTTGCTATAGTAAATGGATGATTTTACCCCTAACATAAAAAATAAATAAATCAACTCCCACCCCCCTCCCCTAATCATCCAGTCCCCTACCCACCCCATCCCTCCTCACCATCCCATCCCCACTTGTAAGTTCCCCCTGCCCCTGCCAAATTTTTTTTTTAAATTTAAAATTAATTTTGTTCTTCTTTCCCCACCCACCCCATCCCCACCGGTAGATTGTAATGATGACAATCAACCCCTCCACTACATGTCTATGACAAAGGATAAATATAACCACTACAATTATTCTTCTCACATCTTCTCCACTAGTTAGCGACCCGCCCTTCACTGAATAATTTATTTATACTTGAACATATTCACAGTATAAATTCCAAGTGCCAAACACTTGAAATACTTTGGCAAAAATTTCCGAACTATTCAAATACTTGCGAATCAACTAAGGGGACACCTGTATTTCATAAGATTGACACACTGAGTTCGACCATGTGGATTACTTATTTCTATACTACTATCGGAGCTGAGTGATTCACGTTGTAGCTTGTTGGAGTGTTGGGTTTTTCCTTTTTTTTCGTCTTCCGAAGTTGGAGCTTGTTGGGCTCTTGAGAGTTTTGGTTGCTCTTCGGAAGTTAGTTGTTGCAGCTTGGTTTGTTCATTACTTCGAGGCTTGGTCGCCATCTTCGGGTTGCTGGTTCACTTTTTTGTTTGGTTCGGTTTGCTTCTGGTCTCCGGTTGGGTCTCTTGTTGCTGTTTTTGTGTTGTTTTTGGTTGGGGTTTTTTCGGTCTTTTGGGGTGTTGGTTGGTTTCTTCAAGGCGCTGTTTTTGTGCGCAGGGCGGTTGTTTTCCTTGTCTTTTCTTTCTTTCGGGTCCATTTTTTGGGCGCCGTGTTTTGTATCCCGAGCTTTGCTCGATAATTATCAAAAAAAAAAGTGTGTCAATCTTATTGAACACACTAACCTAACAGTTTTGGATCTCCATCCACAGGACCAAGACAAGTCATCTAAAGTGTCACATTATAGTCTTAACATATAAGTGGTCTAAACTTGTCTTCAACTACGAGTCTTTCAAACAATAATCCATACTATTTGTTCCAAGTCTGTCTGCGGCTTAGTCTCATAAACCACTTATAACAAACATGTAAATTGTAGTCTGAGGACTACACCCATCTAATGGATGTCTCCCAAAAGAAAATCACATGCAGTATAAATGCTCACATACCCAAATTTAACTAGGAAACGACTAAAACTTCAATTTTATTTATTAATTAAAATAATATATTCAGAATAAATTTGGATTTCAGGACATTGTTCCTAACAGTATGTGTATAAGCAACCCTCACTCTAAACCATGACAATGTCTCAGAGAAAATATTTAATAACCATTTGTAAAAGCCGGGGGAACATTGGGAGGATTTTGGTCTCCAACATCTCATCATTTGGCATTTTACTTTGGCATTGATCATAGATCCATTTCATTTGAGGATTTGTCTTTTGTCAATCGAATTTCCCACATGTTATATAAATGTCCTAAGAAATATGTCTCCGTCCAAAAGTGTGCAGGACCCATTCCACCATACCACAATCTTGTGTTAGAGGAATTACTGTGGATGTACAGATGTAAAGCTTTCTGCATTGGTTTTAGGGCATTTAGATAATACGCAATTTACCATGGTATAGAATTCCATCAGTTAGATATTGGTTATTATGTCCTAATTATGTGAAGAAATTAGGGTTATTTATGTTTTAGTACCCTGAACTTTTTGGTAATTATAAAAAGGACCCTGACGTTTTGGAATTAATTAAAAGGACCCTGAGGTTTTACCGAAATAATAAAAAGGACCCGCTCCGGCAAGATGGCTTCATTTTCTGGTAACGTGCTAACATGGCCGGCCGAATTTAACTCCTGCTATGGTAAATGGACGATTTTACCCCTAACATAAAAAATAAATAAATCAACTCTCACCCCCCCTCCCCTAATCATCCAGTCCCCTACCCACCCCACCCCTCCCCTCCCCACCCCACCACCCCATCCCCACTTGTAAGTTCCCCCTGCCCCTGCCAAATTATTTTTTAAATTTAAAATTAATTTTGTTATTCTTTCCCCACCCACCCTATCCCCACCGGTAAGCCCCCCCGCCCCCTGCCAATTTTTTTTTAAATTTAAAATTAATTTTGTTCTTCTCCCACCCACCCAGTCCCTCCCCATCCCCATCCCCATCCCCATCCCCATCGGTAAACATGATTATGATTGTAATAGATATCAATTATATCATTTAACTTCAACAAAATCTACAAAAATAGCAATCGTTTTAGTGTTTAAATAAATACTTAATGTGCATTATCAAAGATTAAAATCAACATTGATTATTTATTTAACCCTAATCGAAATTCAACGAACCTATTTATTTCTATAAAAGGAAAAAAAAAAAACCAAAAAAAAAAAAAAACAATGAAATAGAGATAGACATACATATATAAAACCTTAAACAATCAATCAACAAACCCATTTTCGACCATATCTTCGAAATCCCACATTGTTGGGGTTAAACTAACCTAATAAGTGTAACATCAAACCTAAATGACATATGCATGCATAGAGAGAGAGAGAGAGCATCGAAAATGAAAATCACCTTCAAGCAGAAGAGGCTGAAAGCAGAAGCAGAGGCGGGGACAGACAGACGAACCGATGAAGCAGAAGAGGTGGGGACAGATGACGAAGGAGCAGGAGGGGCGAAGCAGAGCATGGGAGGAAGACGAAGAGGCAAGGAAGAAGTTCACCCTTTTTCTTTTAAGTTCAAAAACGACATCGTTTAAGGTTCTTTTTTTAATGTAATTCAAATAACCCATTAAAAAAATAAATTTTTTTTAACTCAGAACGACGTCGTTTTGATAAAGAGCCTGAAACAGATCCAAAACGACATCGTTCTGAGTAAGGAACATTTCATCTTTTTCACTTTCTGGGAAGCCATTCTGCCATGAGAGGGTCCTTTTTATTGTTTCGGTAAAACCTCAGGGTCCTTTTAATTAATTCCAAAAAGTCAGGGCCCTTTTTACAATTACCAAAAGGGTCAGGGTACTAAAATGTAAATAATCCAAGAAATTAAGTACAATAAAAACTGAGTATAATTTGCAGCATTTTAAATATTGGCTTTTTTGAAATGTGCCGTTTTTAATTTCCTTCTTTGATTTTTTGTATAATGGCATGAGTGGTAAATAATAGCAACTTCAAGGATGGTTTTCTTCTAATTTTCAACTCTGGGCACATTTGGTCATTGTCCGTTCTGCCCCTAATGCATAACTACTTGCCTGTGTCACTAACCATTGACCATTATCTAGTAGGGGTGTTTCGAACTTTATTAGAACTTTATTGGCATAATTCAAACCACCTATAGCATGCAATAGCTTTCTCTTCAGGCTCCTTAAACTCACATTTCATCATGAGTTGCTCAAATTTCATGTTATATTCTTCAACATACTTCGATTTTTGCCTCACGTTGTGAAACTTTATAAAGGTATCTTGGCGATAATCTTTAGGAAGAAATTTTCAAGTTAATTCCTGACACATTTACTCTAAGATTTAATCTTACTGCGACATTCTCTCTCTTGTTACCTCTTGAGAGTTTCCCACCAAATGGATGCATACTTCTTCATCTTGATGGCAACAAGTTGGACTCTGCGTTCATTGGGGATATCATTGAGTTCAAAAACGTTTTCCATGTTATGAATCCAATCGATGAAGTCATCAAGCTGTATGTGTCTTTCAAATGCAAGGATGTCCACTATGATATTCCAACTAGAGGATTTGTTGGGAGGGATCTAATAACGGTTGTGTCGAGGTGCTTCTTCTTCAAGTGAGGAATCACTGGCTTGGAGCAGATGAGATCTATAACTTTCATAAGTTGAACTTTAACTTTCAGAATTCATAGCTCCACCTTGAATATTGTTTTTTTTTTTTTTTTTTTTTGCCCCCTTTTCTTTTTATTGAGTAGGCAGCTGTTCTTGTAGTACTTAAACTTGGCAATGCAAATCTACCAATTCCATGTAAACAAGATATTTGAATTCAGCAGCATTATGGCATCTTGTAGGTATGATGTTACTGTATTAGTCCCAAATCAAAGTAAAATTTGGAAAAAAAAAAAAAAAGGGAAGGTAAAAATCAGAATTAACATGTCGTAATTAGTGGACAATGCTCTACTGACATGGACATATGATGGGGCCGCATGGATGATGTGGCAAAAGTCAAAGAAGTGGCAGTGACATGGCCCTATGTGGCAGATGACTTGTCAAGCAACGTGGAAAGTGACTTGTCATCAACATGGCAATTACAAGATTATGTGGCGAATTGCATATGCTGAGATGGCAGACTACATGGCAAACAACACAAAGACTGGTAGAACAAAGGGCATGCATGGGTGGTGGTTCATGGGTCACGTTCAGTCTACTCCGGCAACATCTTACCGTTTGGGCTTACAGATTCCAGCATGTCAGAGGGCGAGGACTTTGATGTTGGTATTAGTGTACTCAAAAAGTTATTGGTTGACGGTAGATCAGGGGGTTTGTGCCTTTGGTGTTACCAGTGGTGCATTAGATCTTTATCGGGGGCCTATCACGATGGTTTTGGTGTGCCTAGGTTCGAATAGGGCCGAAGAAAATCATGGCTGTGCAACATTGTACCAAAAGTCAATGGTCATGACGGATTTGAGGGCTAGTGACGGTTCTACTATTGGTGGCACTTGCGATGGCTGTTGGAATTTTTTCGCGATGGATCTAGCATGTACACCTCCATCTAGGACTGAGGAAAATGAGGAAGGCGGTTGATATAATCCAGAATATTGTAGTTAAGTGAGGGGCACTTTAGATACAAATAAATAGACTTAGTCTTATATTTCAACTATACCCTTTCCCTAACTCTATTAGATAAGGTGCCTAAGCTAGAGAGAAAAGATACTTTGAATATTATGAGCTTTTGCACTCTCTCCCTCCCATCTATGTTCTGCCCTCTATTAGTCTTCTTCTTCCCCAACCCTTCTAACATTCTCTTCCTCCATCCATATTTCTCGTACTAATACTATACCTAGCAGTGTAAGTGATACTATACTTACACTTATAGTGATATTAAATACAATATACTCATACTTGGATTGCTCTTTTGTTGGTTTTGGCGTGTGATGAATTCAATTATGGATAGTTTTGATCATAACAATTTGTATCAGAGTATTCCTCGGTATTAACAATGGAGGTCAAAATAAAATGGATGATTGCAAAATTCATGGCTATGCAAGAAAAAAAAAAAAAAAAAAAAAAAAGGGCTTGAGGAAGCATGAAAATGTTAGGAAAAGTTTAAGAAGGATTTGTAGGGATTGAAAATCTAGTAAAAGAGGATCATTCCTTTTTCAAAAATAAAATACATAAATAATTTGATAATTACAGTAAATTACTGAAAAATTGGTGCAAATCTAAGCTTGATGAGCTCTTTGAAGTACTAGAACTGCCGCCTCTGAGCGAGATTGAAGTAAATAGCGTGTTTTAGATCCACTAAGTACAAATCAATAAGCCACTAGAACTAATAGAGTTCGGAACTGATACAATATAAATAAGTTAATTACCCCTTATTATTTTAGTATTTTAAATAGATAGTCTTATATCATGAATAATTTAGTAATTTTACTTTTTATTACGTAATTAGTATTAGTATAGTTAGGCCCCCTCCCTAATTCTATAAATAGGAGTGTATTAGCTTGTATTGGGAAGAATTATCAATCAAAGAATGAATCTATTCTCTCTCTCTCTCTTTAAACTCCATCCTTCTCCCCCAATTCTATTTCTTTTCTCCCTCTAAACTCTATCTCTTGAGTTGGATTATGACCGGGATTCTACTACATTAGAATCCTGTATTAGTGGTATCAGAGCAGTCGTTCCTCTCGACCTGTGGGGGAGACGACCATGGATTTGAGCACAGAGCAGAAGAATAAGATCATCGCAGATCTAAAACGAAGAGTTGCTAATATGAGTTCGGAGGAAAAAAAATCAGATAGCCGATCTGAAACGAAAAGGAGCTGAGATGGCTGAGAAATTTCGCAAAATGGATTTGGAGGATCCAAAATTAGATCCATGGGTGAAAAGAGAGGCCACCTTCTCAAGAAGATTTGATGAATTGGTCAACAAAGAGCCTCCACCGAGGGCCAAAGATGTTGAAATCTCCATCGGAGTGAAGAAATCGGCCCTGACCGAGAGATCGGAACCTCAGACTCCTAGCAAGGACTCCAGCAGCGAAGAGGACTCAAGCAGCGAGGAGATTGGTGAGGAATGCAATTACCAAGGCTCTAAATCCAGTGTAGAGGTTGAAGACGGTGCGGAAGTGAGCAAAGAAGGTGGACAGACCAACCATCAAGATGGGACCGATCACGGTGTCACCATAGAAGCCACCTTCGAGAAGATTGGAACCTCACCAGAGAAGAGGACGAAAATGGTGGTTTTGAAGACCAGAAGGTCGAGAGAAGGCGGCAGAGGTAAAAGACTGCCGCTGGGCCTGCGTCAGTATCGCCACCGTTGTCAGAGGATCACCGGAACCCGAACCCCATCAGCGGACGAAGTTAGGGTTAGGGTTTCGAACGTGTTTGGGGTGATGGCTGAAAGAAGGAAGATGGGGAAAATGATTTTACAATTTTGATATTGCTATTTTGCCCCTGAGTTGTATCTAAATATTTTAGTATTTGTAATTTTAATATTTGACCCTGGAGGATTATCAATTCGGGTATTAATACCTAGATCCTTGGGGACAAGGATCTCTACAAGGGGAAGGTATTGATACAGTATAAATAAGTTAATTACCCCTTATTATTTTAGTAATTTAAATAGATAGTCTTATATCAGGGATATATATTAATTTTACTTTTTATTACGTATTTAGTATTAGCATAGTTAGGCCCCTTCCCTAATTATATAAATAGAAGTGTATTAGCTTGTATTGGAAAGAATTATCAATCAAAGAATGAATCTATTCTCTTTCTCTCTTTAAATTCTAACCTTCTCCCCTTAATTCTATTTCTTTTCTTCCTTTAAACTCTATTTCTTGCGTTGGATTATGACCGGGATTCTACTACAATAGAATCCTGTATCAGGAACCGCCAACGTCGGAAATCTGAGCGCCGGTTTGGAAACCACCGAGAGCCAGCGCAATGACGTCAGAGCCACCAACTCCGGCAATGCCAAGAGCAACGACGTCGAAGAAGCCAGCCGCGAAAAAGACAGAGACAACCAGGAGAACGAACCATTGATCAGGAGCCGACACTACCGTCACAAATCGAGACGATCAACGCTAGGACGTGCTTCCATCGCCCGAATTGGGCGATGCCACCATCGTCGTTGTCAATGTCAAAGGCGCTGTGGTGGAGAACGTAGAAAATGGTTTCGAAGTGGTCTGGAAGCGTGATTAAAGCGCAGAGGGCGTCGCACCTCCAGCACCGCCGCTGCCTTAGCATCACGCCGGGATGGGCCCACCGGACGGTGCCGCCAGCGCCTGACAGAGTTAGGGTTTTCGCCGGTGAAAGCTGAGGTTACGCGAGGGTGTGCACAGCCATGTTTTTTTGCAAAATTGGGGGTTAAAACTTTAAAATTACAAAATTGCCCCTCTGATTACCTATAATAACAAAATTACCCTCCATTTTAATATTTTTAAGGAAAAAAATGTGACACCGTTTATTAATTTTACAAAATCTAATTGGATAAAATTTATAATTGTAGTGTTTGACCCGAAAGAGCTACTAATTTAAGTATCCATACCTTGACCCTTTAGAATAAGGACATTTAAAAGTTGAAGATATTAATAAAATTTAGAGTATAATAATAAAGTAAAGAATACTTTAAATATAAATAAATAGACTAAATCTTATATTCTAACTATACCCTCCTAACTTTATAAATAAGGGGCCTAAGCTAAAGAGAGAAGATATGTTAAATATTATGAGCTTTTGCACTCTCTTTCTCTCCCCCTCATCTATTTGCTCCCTGTTAGTCTTCTGCTTCCTCAACCCTTGTATCTTTCTCTTACTCCCTCCCTATTTCTTACACTAATACTATATTTAGCATTGGAAATGATACTATACTTACACTTATGGTGATATTAAATACACTATACTCATACTTGGATTGCTCTTTTGTTAGTTTTGGTGATTATGTGTGGCGAATTGGATTGAAGGTGGTTTCGAACATAACAGCAGTGGTGTGGACATTGAGGGCAGCGGTGTGGCGGCAATGGTAAGGTGACATTGATGGTGCTGGCTGTGGTGAACGATTTTTGAATGATGAATTTTGGAGGGTTTTTTTTTTTTTTTTGTGTCATGGTGGTTTAAAATTTTTTTTTACGATTTTTTGGAAAAAGAAAAGGATGTTAGAAACCCCACTACAACGATCAATAGGTTCTTGATATTGGCGAGGTCAAAAACTCGACTATAGGTCTCCAAATTCACCAACTTAGTAGGGTAGGCTATGGATATAAAATAACTCTGTAATCTCTTATAGAAAATTGGAAGAGAACACTCAATTTGATTGAGAACTTTCAATTGAATATTATTAAATAAATTGAATTGAAGAGGTACATATGAGCTTTTACATACAAAGGGTTAGCGAAAGAGAACAAATGACATAAACACCCCTCAAGCATAGTCAGAGTAAAAGGGTAAAAGTGCAATTGCATGAGAAATCTAAGGGCATGTTTAATAGTAGAAAACAATTTTCATGTTCCATTTCCAGTTTTCCTTTTTATCTCTATTTTTCCTTTTTAATTCTAGTTTTCATTTTCCAATTTTGCAACATAGAAAACTGAAAAATGCATCAAATGATCTCTGTTTTACAATTGTCTGAAAATTAAGAATGAGACATAAATAATGACAACATGATATAGCATTTCGCTTTTGTCATATTAACATAGGGTATAAACGAGCCGAGTTGAGCCGAGAATCCCTTTGTTCAAACTCGAGCTTGATAAGGCCCATCGAGCTCAAGTTTGAGCCAAGCTCTTATCGAGCTTTTTCGAACCTTGTTTGAGCTTGATTCAATAAGATTTTAGTATGTTCAATACTCAGCTCGGCTCAGCTCATTGGGCTTATCGAGTCAAGTCGAGCTTGTTATCGAGTAGAGTCGAGCTATTATCGAGCCCAACCAACCTTAAAACTGAGTGGAGCTTGCTATCCAGTCAAGCTCGCTATCGACGCTTTTCAAGTTACTATATCGAACCTCTTTCGAACTAATATCAACTATTAACGAGCTCTTAAAAAGCCCTTAACCGAGTTCCTATCAAACTATTCATGAATGTCAACGAATAGAGCACCCCTATTCAAACTTGGCTCGTTAAGCTTATAGAGTTTGCTCGAACTTAGTTCAATAAGCTATTGAGCTTTCATAATGAAAACAAACATGCCTTAATTGATTTCAAACCCAAGTAGTTCATCCAATATTCGGTTCGTTTACACCCCTACATTAGCATATAATTTGGTATTGCTCTTAAAAGAAGGAACCTAGCCTTAAGTATCCCTAAAGCCTACTCTATCACATTCCGCAAAGATACATTCCGTAAAGATGAGTGTCTATAATTAAACAACTTGCATGATCCTCTTATTTGTCCTCTACCTTGAAAATCATTTATCGCTTTTAAAATTAGGAATCTTGCCTTAAGTACTCCAAGTCATTTATGTAAGATGGGGTGGTATATAGAAAAATATTTCAAAATGGGTGAGCAGTGTGAAAATGTGAAAGGGGATAGGGAAAAATTGGAAAATAAGGTCTGTATTTTGTGTCTCAAATTTGTGAAAGAATAGGAAAAACTAGAGAACTATTTTCCAACTTCTCCAATTAGAAAACTGGATTGTTGAACATGTTTTTCAACTTTCCAGGAACATTTTCCTCGAAAACTGGAAAACTCTATGTTATCAAACAGGCCCTAAGTCACTTGACTAATTTCAAGATATTTTCTTTAAATGGAGATATATTCTAGATAAGTATTAAAACTCTAAATTTAAATTTAAATTACTTATAGAAATAAGGCTAACAAAGAGTAGGATAAATAAATTGGCTTAATCAAAGCTAAATAGGGTCAAACTTCATGCACACTCTGCTTCAGTACTGGACTCATGAATCTTAAGTAGAGTTTCATATTCGACTCACATTTGAATTCCTTAACATTCCCTCTCACATGCAAGTCGTTTCAGTTACATTCCTCATATTCTCTTGTACAATAGGAAATTATGTCCAATTGGATACATGGATAGTAATGCTATAATAGTTCACAAACTATTTTTCGTCCATAAAACATAGAACCCAAATCCAAATCTAAATCAATTGGGTGGTCATATAAATTATTATTCTAATTAGAGCAAATCAATGTCAATTACGTACAAAGATGCCTGAAGATGAAATGAGAAAGGTGCATATGAGGAAAATTTACCTATGATAATAGAACATGTATATAGGGGAAATTTATTACATTACATGAGCGATGGTCTGTTTGATATCTATGTCAAATTGGATTCCACAAAAGAAAATTGGGATACATTTCAAAAGAAATATGCAGTCACTAAATTGTTAGAGTTTAATGGCGTAGATGATAAACCCATTATTGATGATTCTATAATCTCAGAGAGTATTGCATGCACACGCCATGGAGAAATATCAATGTCTTAAAAGACAATTTCGCCTTTGCACGGCTGCATACGGTAATACTGCAGCCATCCCCTAGGATTGCCGTGATCGAACTATTAACGTGTACTCATTCATTGCTGAATATGAGCGCCAATAGCCCAAAGGATTGTGAGATATTAAAATATAGAGGGAGGATGGGAGAGGGAGATGGGGGGTGAGAGAGAGTAGTATTGCTGAGTTTTTGATGCGTTGAGGCCTTGTAAAGGACGAGTTTATATAAGGATGGAGGTAACTTTTGTGAAAGAATGCCATCCATCTCCAACAGTTTCTAGCCTTCAATTCTCAATAGGCATCACAGTAATTCACGCAATTGTAAAAGGGGAAGTAAATGGTGTTCAAATGAAAGGAAGGCTCCCTTTGCGAAGAGACATGCTTATTTATTCCCTTTTACCAACATTTCTTGAGATAGTAAAACCTAATCTCTAGAAAAAGAACACCAACATCCACCACCTGCGCTCGAGCCCGGCTCGACGACGGCATGTGTGTGTGGTTTTCCTCTATCACTCACCATTAATTTATTATAAGAGGTTAAGTTATACTACCATATCTAGCTTTGTATCATTTCATGTGCTTGACAAATTTTAAAAATGAGTCTCCATAACGCTTTTATTGTTTCAAACAAAGTATGCACCTCCTCACTGAAACAGAATCATTTCTGGAAGGCAATAGGGCAGTTGACTCGATGACTGACTTAGGTTTTTGTGGTACTAATTCTATATTTTAAAGGTCCTACCCTTCAATTTAACTATATGGTTTCTTATGTACAAGTGCATAAAGAACAGCCTCTATATTGAAGGGGTCCTAATATTTTTCTTACCTTTATAAAAAGGGAAATAATTACTTAGGTGCCCCAAGGTTTCACCGATTATTACTTAGGTACTGTGATATTTCAATAAATACAATGAGGTACCATAGTATTTAAGAATTTAATCACTTAGGTACCATCAAACTTTTAAAATTTTATCAATCAAGTATCATTTTGTCGAAATTTGATAGATTTTCATTAGAAAATTCTAAAATGGGATATGATTCCAACAATATATTGGTATCTTCATTAGAATTTGTTAATTTTTTGCCAAAAAATGCTAACACGGCATACAATTTTGACAATATTTAGATAGTTTATATCAATATTCGAAGAATGTTTTATCCTAATTTGCTGAATTTTTGCTGAAAACGCTGGCATCACTTATATATATATATATATATATATATATAGTAATTATGTACAATTTCAATATTTTATGCATAATATTTGTTAAATTCTTATAGAAGTTCATCAATTCTAATATAGCTAAGTGATAAAATATTCAAATCTCAAGGTATTTAATGTGTCATATATTACTAATATGAATCACCAATTTATTAGCAGGGGAAAGGGAAGGATTCCATAGCTTTCCCTAAATTTATTGCTAAAGCTAACAAAAAATAATGAAAATATTAATTCAATCTAGTTCTCACTAAGAGACGCCAGAAACAAATATAGAACATAATTAAAATTAATTCTAAACTATTGAATAGAATGACCCTATGGGCCTATTTATAGACAGCCAGTTAAAATATTCTTAGTGTAATTATAATCCTAATCCAAATCAAACTTATACTAATTGATATTAAAATTTTAAACCTAAAGTTGCTTTTGACGCCCAATTTAAATATAAATTGCATCATACTCACCCGCATGAAAAGAATTCGACCCCGAATTCTAGTCACTCTTGTTGTTGTTCTCGCCTAAATATGGTCTCTGATATTTAACATTAAAAACATCATATGTCCTCATTCCATTGCATCACTACACAAGGTATGCATAATCCTTATAATGACCCAATCTTTCGGGCTGTCAGTTTGTTGTACTCCCAAGTTGGAAATCATTCTCAAGTAAGAATGGCCCAAACTTAATCTTCAACCTAAAATTCCACTGCCGTATGCTGCTTCTCTGTTGTTGTTTTATACTTGGCGGTTGCCTGCTGTAGGCATTCTTTTGTTAGTTTATGTATGTTATGCAGATCAGTGATAAAGTCTTCTGCTTTACAGGTGTAAAGTCCAACGGTGTCCTAGGGACATAGCTGTAAACAACAGGAAACGATGGGAACCTAATACTTTGATTAACTGAGCTGTTGTAGGCTAATCCTGCCTTATAATATTTAGTCCCATCCCTTCGTGTTGTCAGCTACTAAACACCTCAGCATGTTTTCTAAGGTTATGTTATTCACCTGTGTTTGTCCATCCATATGTAGATCATGAATAGTACTAATGTCCAATGAAGTATGTGTCATCTTCTATAAACTCCTTCAGAAATGATTCATGAATTAGACAACCCTATCATATACGATGCTAGTGGGTAACCCATGCAATTGACAAACCTAATGGAAGTACAATTGTGCAACATGAACTGCATTTGCGGCCTTAGTACATGATATGAGGTACGCCATCTTATAGGACATGTCTACGACCAATACGATTAAATCAACTGCCCATTGGACTCTTGGTATGGAGTCCATGCTCACATCAGTCCAAGGTTGGCTAGGGATTGGGGGTAGTAAATAAAGGCCAACTTTGTTTGCACCGCCCTTGGTTATATGACATATTGGTTGATTACTTTAAGTACTTGACACCATCTGATATGTTTTTTTCTGGCCTGTGTGCCCCTTAATATGCTTCTCTTTGATAATCAGTAATCTTAAGCTAGATGCCAGAACGCACAACTGATTGCCTTTGAAGAGGAATCCCTCAAAGATCAAATAGCATGAGGCTATGCCCTGTACTAATTCACGTCAAACCTTATTGAAGAAGGGATCATTGACCTCCTGCTCAAGGCATCTACCACCTTATTCATTGTGCTCAATTTAAGCTTAAGGATGAAATGGAAAAGCTGGATATATCTTGCGCTTTGCATGCCTTTCAAAAAGTTTGTACTGAATGGTAATATACTTTAACGCAACATTATCCAAGTATAGGATAAACTCTAGTTAGCGAGATAGGACTTTCACTGCATCAGTGCTCGAAAAACTGCATAAATTCTAAGTCATAGGCTGAGTACCTTAGTTTGCTTCCATTACGCTTCTCCCTAATGTACACAAATGGCCTACCCCCCTAGCTAATGAAAACACCAATTCCCACTTTAGATGCACCGGTTTGAAGCTCAAACATCTTCTAGAAGTTCGGTAAGGTAAGTACTGGAGCTGTAGATAATGTCCTCTTGATCTCATCAGATGCTTTAGACACCTCAAACGACTAATTGAAACTCCCACCTTTGATGGTGCTGAAACCAGAGATAATTCTTTTGTAGAATGAAGTTCATCCATGGAAATAATGAATCTCCGTCAGAGTATTTGCATGGCTAATCTCGGATAGCCTCCACTTTGCTCACATCAGCGACTATGCCCTCCTTGGACATCGTAAACTTAAGGAAGGTCACTCGATCTTTCATAAAGGTCCACTTGTTCAGTGCCACAAAAAGGTGCTTCTCTCTAAGGGTTCTTAGTACCCGCCCTAAAAGTGCATCAAATCCTCCTCCTTCTTGCTATTGTATACCATGATGTCATCAAAGTGTAGCAGCATAAATTTCCCAATATAAAGGTGTAACACCTGATTGATGAAAATAATGAAAGTATAGGTGCATTGGATAGGCTGAATGCCATAATCCACCACTCATATAGACCCTCTCGAGTTTTGAACACTGTCTTCCATTGATCTCTGGGCATAATATGAATTTGATGGTACCCACTCCTCAAATCTAGCTTACTAAATACCTTGGTACTACTCAACTTATCTAGAAAGTCATCTAATCTTGGTATCAAAAAATCGATAATGAATTGTGATCTTATTTACGGCTCGGCTATTCATACACATTCGCCAAGTCTTGCCCTTCTTAGGTGTTAACAATGTCGGCACTGCACAAGGACTTAGACTCTCTCGGATAAAGCCTTAGGAGAGTAGCTCTTCCACCTGTCGCTTAAGCTCCTCATGCTTAGTTAGGCACATTCAGTATGGGGCCTGTTTGGTAAGGAGGTGCTGGGTATTAAGTCAATCAGGTGCTGGATATATCTTAATGGACACAAGGTTTTTGGCAACTCCTTTGGAAATACATCATCAAACTCCTATAATAATTCCTTTAATTGAGGTGTCATTTCCCCATGGTCCTCCTAACGCTCATTCCCTAACAGAAGTACACGATCATGGTTTTCTTAACTTCCTTGGAAAACATCACTCGTGTCTGTAACAAGGAATTCCCTGCTGGTGCTAAGCGAGGTACTTCATCCTTCTTTGGTAATAGCAAGATCTTCGTTCCACTGAATACAAAGTTGTAAGTGCTTCATTGCTCAACATGAGTGGCGTACCTGTCAAATTGCCATAGATGCCCAAGTAACAAGTGACATGCATCCATGTTCATGACATCACACCAAACCCCATCTCGGTATTTTGCCCCGATTGGTTTACTAGAAACATTTTGACACCATTACCTAATTTCCTTTCTTCAACCAAGAAATCTTGTTTGGGTTTGGATGCTATTCTATTTTCAAGCCCAGCTTACTAACTACTTCCTCTAATATGACATCCTCACAACTTCCAGAATTAATGACTAAGCGGCAAACCTTGCTGCCTATTGTGAAGGTTATCTAAAAAATGTTATTTCTCAACCACTTGTCTCCATCTTCTTCTCCAGGAGTGTAAAAAACTCCCCTAACGACAAGAACATGCCCTTCGTCTCGAACAACCTCTTCATCATCGGTTGGCATAACCTCCTCCTAGAGCTCTTCTTCAGCTGGCTCATCTTCTTCACCATTAGAGTCTTCATTATACAGTCTTTTTTCCATATTTATCGCCTTTGCATCACTCGTAGATATGGTGACCTATCTCATCACACTTAAAGCAATGAGTCTATGTACTATTCTGTCCTTGATTACTTGGATGGCTAGAACTCGTTCCACCGGATCTGATCGCCTGCTCCTATCCTTCGTTGTTGGCTGAGGGTCTCGCTTCATTCGCATCTCAACCATCAATTGGTCCACCCCAAGGCACACTCGTTTGGCACCTCTTATGTTTCTTTCAAATGTAAGGTCTTTAATGAGCCTCAGCGACTATAAAGATGTCAAATATATTCAACACCACTTGAATCGATTCCCTTAACTCGCTGATATACCGGTCTACCATTTGTTCTTTTGACTCTGCCAAGTTGTTCCTCACCACTAAAGCAAAGAACTTCATGGTATACTCTTCTACGGAGCGTGATCTCTGACGCAAGTTTTAGAACCATTGGTATATAAGTCTTATGTTGTTGTGGGGCAAGAAGGCCCCTTTCTCATGTTTCTTCATCTTTTCCCACGTCTCAATCTTACGCCTCCCTTACCTCAATCAGGAATGCTTAAGCTTTTGCCACCAAGCAGCAGCTTTTCCCCTTAATCTAGCTGTTACAAGGGAACCTATTTCTGTTTGAGACCCTACTTAAAGTCTAGGACTTTTTCGACTGTTGCAGTCCAATCAATGAATTCATCAGGCTCCCTACCCCCTTAAAGTTCAAGGGTGTCAACCCGCACAGGCGGCCAAAGTGTTGGGGAAGGTAGCAAGAGTCAAGTCAACACCTATCAAGGAAGTCCACTATTCACGAGTTTTTTTCTTTCCTTTTTCCTTTGAATTTGAGATGTGTAAAATTTCTATGGAGGAGTAGACTTATAGTTTAGGGGTAAAAGACAAGTAGCCGACCGGATCCCGTATTTATGTGTTATTGGCGATGATGATTTTTGTTATACCATTTCAGCACCCACATGTGGAGTTTTATATTATGAGATTGGTTTTCTTGTTATGTGCTTGTAGCCAATGTTTTCATTTCCAATTTTATTCGCATATTGTCTTGTAATTATAACCTAGATTGTATTATAACAGGTTTTTATGAGTGGTCAATGTTAAAGTTGTACCCAACCTTGAACACAATCCATTATACAAATTAATACTAAATTAGGAGTGACAAAAGAATTTGTTAATGCAGCTAAGATAACTCATTCTACACTAAGAGCGATCAGACTATTTCATTACCCTAACCCCTCAGTTAAGTATTAATCCAGTTTAGACCTTATAGCATAAATCTTTAAAGTCATTGTTGTGATAAATATAGTGAAAAGAATTGATTTAAACTAATCTAAATTCATACCCTCAGCGACCTTTGATTAATTGACAAATGAATTTTATTTTTAACTTTGTTAGTTTAGTTAACTACTCAAAACAACTCTTTTTTTCAAACAAAACTAAATTTTAACCGCTTGATAACCATAGAATGTGACTCTATATTGATTCTATTGCATGCGACATCTGTATACCCACTACGACTACAACTTGCTCATACACTTGCGTGTACGTAGTTTTAACACTTTTCTAAAACCACATCAGTATTTATATTCTTGGGTTATGTCTCAAATTCCTTGTATTTATGAAGGGCTTGCCGTGGCCATGCTGATCGATCAGGGATATTGCCAATTGGTTAGGAAGTATGCAGGAAATAGTTCACTATAGAGAGCTCATCAATTGATTGGGAAGTGCCGATCGATCGAGAGATGTCGATCGATTGCGAACCTAATCTACACGCTACGTATAAATATGACATGAGGTTTTCTGTATTATGAATCTAATTAAAGTGAGCACCGCCATTGAGAGAGAGAGAGAGAGGGGAAGTGAATTATAATTCTTCCATTATTTCGATCAATAAATATTCTCCATCTCCGCCAGTAGTTTTTCCTCCTCTCGATTGAAGAGGGGTTTCCATGTAAATCATTGTCTCCTTTGTTTATTCTCTTTTATCCTATTATTTACCTCATATTTGAGATAGTATTTGAATCAGATTCAGTTCTTAGGTATTTTATTCTTCACAAATTGGTATCAGGCTCTAGTTGTTCGATTTGGTACTATGAAGTCCGTTGTGAAATATGAAGTTGAGAAGTTTTGTGGTCAAGGGAGTTTCAGTTTATGGCAAATTCGTATGAAGGGTCTCTTGACACAGAATGGCTTGAAGAAAGTATTGGACGGGAAAGAGAAGAAGCCAGAGAGCTTGTCAAAAGGACAATGGGACGAGTTAGACGAAATGGCTCTAACCGCTGTTTAGATGTGTCTTACCAATGACGTTTTGACAGAAGTCTTGTAAGTAAAGACTGCTAAGGAGTTATGGGAGAAATTGCAGGAGATGTTCTGCATTAAGTCTGTCTCCAACAAACTTGTGGTTAAGTGTCAGCTGTACACCTTTCATATGTCAGAAGGTACGTCTCTTAAGAATCATATTAATGAATTTAACTCTATTATTCAAGAGTTAAAGGAGCTTGATGATGCTCCTTACGATGAAGATCAAGGTATGTTATTATTGTGTTCTCTCTCTACCTCTTATAAAGGCTTTATTGAAAGCATAATTTATGGTAGTAGAAAATCTGTCACAGTTGATGAGGTAAAGAAAAACTTACTGGGCAAAGAAAGGTAGATAAGGAGTTGTCTGACTCCGTTTGTGACTCATGAAGTGGTTTTTTTGTGAGAGGAAGAACTGAAACAAGTGGATCTGATAATGGTGCAAACAAGTCTAGGTCTAAGTCTAGACATAAAGACCTATTCTATAATTATTATCATAAGAAAGGGCACATTAAGAGGAACTGTTATAAGCTTAAGGAAAAACTAAAAACTGATAATAGAAAGGACTTGAAAAGAAATGATAATTTTACATAAGCTAGTGTTGTTGAAGATCAGAATGATGATGATGTTCTATTAGTGACTGAATCTCAATCCAGATCTAAAGACAATTGGATTCTGGATTCGGGTTGCTCCTATCACGTTTATCCCAATAGAGACTGGTTCACCACATATGAGTCAATTCAGGGTGGAGTCGTTCTAATGGGTAGTGATGCAGCGTGTAGAGTTTTGTGTATAGGAATAATTCGAGTTAAGATGTTTGATGGCACTGTTAGGTTATTAAGTGATGTTCATCATGTTCGAGATTTAAAGAAGAATCTTGTCTCTTTAGGTACCCTTGATTCTCATGGGTACAACTCCTCAGCTCAAGGTGGAGTTATGAAGGTCAGTAAGGGTGCTCTAATTGTGCTAAAAGGAAAACAGGTAGGAACTTTGTATGAACTTGTGGGCTCCATAGTGACAGGATCAGTAATTGTTTCTTCATCATCCGTGACAAGTCCAGATGGCACATGAGGCTGGGCTATATGGGTGATAAGGGATTGTCTGAGCTCAGTAAAAGGGGCTTGTTGTGTGGTCAGTCTACATGACTGATGGAATTTTGTGACCATTGCATTTCTGGGAAGCAGAAGAGAGTCAGCTTCAAACAGGTAGTACATAAGACTAAAGGGTTGTTAGATTACATACATTTAGATTTATGGGGACCTTCAAGAGTTTCTTACAAAGGTGGTTCCAGGTATCTTCTAACATTTACTGATGACTTTTCCAAGAAAGTTTGGGTCTACTTCTTAAAGCAAAAGAATGAAGTGTATGACACTTTCAAGAAATGGAAAGCTTTACTTGAGAAGCAGACAGGGAAGCAAATTAAGAGCTTGAGAACCGATAATGGCCTTGAATATGTTAAGGGTGATTTCACCAAATTCTGTGAATAGTAGGGTATTGTCATGCATAGAACTTGCACAAGTACACCTCAGCAGAACGGGGTTGCAGCAAGGATGAATAGAATTTTGCTAGAATAAGCTCATTGTATGCTTTCGAATGTAGGTTTGGGCAAAGAATTTTAGGCAGAGGCAGTGAACATGGCATGTCACTTGGTGAACCGTTCACCTCATTCGTCTTGTCAAATGAAGACTCCAAAAGAGATATGGTCTAGATCCCCTGTAGATTATTCTCATTTAAGAATCTTTGGTTGTCTTGCTTATGCTTATGTTAATGAAGGAAAGCCTGAGCCCAGAGCCAAGAAGTGCATCTTTCTTGGTTATACTTCAGGTGTGAAGGGATTTCGTTTATGGGATTCTAATTCTCATAAACTTCTGATGAGTAGAGATGTAACATTTGATGAGTCTTCATTACTCCATTCACAGAAGAAGTCTTCTATTATCTGTAATTCTAATCAGGTGCAGATGCCAGAGATAGTTCAGATACAGTTGGGTAGTGAGTTCAGCAGTAGACTGAATCCACAAAAAGTATACAAGCACCTCTAGTACAGATTTCTAAAAGAAATAAAGTGGTTGAAACCAATCAGCAGGTGGAGCAGTATACTATAGCTGAGACTATAGAAGACAGTGAACCTTCCACTTATTCAGGAGTTGTGTCTAGAGCTGATTTAGAAAAGTGGTTGATGGCAATCCATGAAGAGACTATCAGTTGGAGAGCTTGTTTACAATCAGTTACAGCACAATCAACTACAGAGGCAGAGTATATGGCAATAACGAAGGCATTTAAAGAAGCTGTGTGGTTGAGGGGCTTAACTAGTAAGATCAGTGTTGATCACGGTGCAGTTGTTGTTTATTGTGATAGTCAGTTAGCAATTCATTTAGCCAAGGATTAGATGACCCATCATGACAAGACAAAGCATATAGATGTTAAATATCATTTCATTCGGGATCTAATTGAAGAGGGCAAGGTTGGATTGAAGAAGATTGGCATGGCTGATAATCCCGCTGATATATTCACTAAAGTTCTACCTTGCAGTAAGTTCAAGCATTGCTTGGACTTGGTTGGGTTTTTTGTTTTGTTGAGATAAGCCCGATCAAGGGTGTTTTGTGGAGAAGGCGGAGAAGTTCTTTTGTTTGAAATTTGAGCCAAAGTGTAGATTTGTTAGGTTATGTCTTAAATTACTTGTACTTATGCAGGCTCGATGTGACCATGCTAATCGATTGGGGATTTTTTTGATCGATCGAGAAGTACAAAGGAAAAAGTTTGTTGCAGAGTGCTCGCCAATCGATCGGGAGATGTTGATCGATCGGGACCCAATCTATGCGCTACGCATAAATATGACATGAGGGTTTCTATATTATGAATCCAATCAAAGTGAGCGCCGTCATTGAGACAGAGAGAGAGAGAGAGGAAGTGAATTATAATTCTTCCATTATTTCGATCAATAAAGATTCTCTATCTCCGCCCGTGGTTTTTTTCCCTCTTGATTGAAGAGGGTTTCCACATAAATCATTGTCTCCTTTGTTTATTTGTTTTTATTTTGTTATTTACTTCATATTTGAGATAGTATTTGAACCAAATTCAGTTCTTGGGTATTTTATTATTCACATATACGTTGAAATATCATGAGACTGCTTTGTTTGTGGCTTTTTGTTGGTTTAATTGATTGTATCGAAGTACCATTTGAATACTTGTTGCTTACATTGTTCAAATTGTTTGTTGGCCATGGCGCCAAAGTAGCTTGAAGTTAGTTAAAGTTGGTTATAGAGCATCAAATGGATGTTGTATCTAGTTCAAGTATACATAGCTTGTTAGAGTGTAACTATGAGGCATTCAATAAAAATCTAATCAATCTTGATATATTTTCTCAACCTTCCCATCTAATTCTCTAATTCCTTTCTCTTTCATTTCTCTTTCTCATCCTACCTCTCTTCAAACCCTAACCCACTCACGTTTTGGCTCCAATTTGATTTGGAACCTTAACATTTGGTATCCGAGCCTCGTTTAGGCTATCATTTTTAATTGATTGTATTGCGAGTTTTGAGAATTATGGCTGGTGGTGTTACAACGAGGTCTGGAACAGCAAGGGCTCGTGCAAATCCGTCCTATGCAGAGGTTGTTGGTGTTGATACTATAACAGATCAAGGATTTGTTACTATAAATCAACTGAATTTGCAGATGAAAGAAATGTTTACACAGTGGCAACAGTCTCAGAGTGAAATGACGCGGCAGTCACAAGGTGAATTGATGAGAGATTTGGATCAAAAGGTTAATGAACAATTAATTCAGCATGCTTAGCAAGTGGAAGGGAAGATGGATGATCGGGTTAATTAGCAAGCATAGGAGTTCGAGGAAAAAATGGCAAATTAGTTGAATCAATAAATGTAAAGGTTTGAAGAAAGGATGGCTAAAATCAGAAATCAATTTAGGAGGCAAAATGTGGCTCCCATTCCAGAACCTTTGCTACCTGCCAGTTAGTTGTTTTTCGGCCATCAGATAAGGTTACCAGATGAGGTTAATCCTCAAATGCAAGATGTGGCTGCAGGACCTCATGATCGAACCCAAGCAACTGATGTCATAACTCAAGAATGAGATGCAAATGCCGATATAACAGCAGGAGCGCAGCATCATTCAGCTGATTAGGGTCAGTTTTGATCCACCAGTATTAACCCAAGGCATTGTGATCGGCCTGCAGATCAGCAGCAACGATCAAGGAGCAATGAAGCTTCATTTGGATACAGAAGCAGTGGGTTTAGACAGCCAAGGGTCCAAATTGAACCATTTGATGGGAAGCAGCCTCAGTCATGGTTAAGAAGATGCAAAAGGTATTTCTAGTTTTATCACATTGATGAGGCAGAAAAGCTTGAGATGGAAGCTGTATATCTCCTTAGAGATCATGAGGTATGGCTTTATAGTTTTCCTAAGAGTAATCCTGCACTGTCATGGGATGAATTTGTGAATGAATTGTGTGAAAGATATAGTGATGAAGACTCAAGTGACATTGTTGATAATTTCAACAAAGTTAAGCAAGAAATGACTGGGAGGGAGTATATGACAAGGTTTGAGAACCTTAGGCCAGCATGACAGCTACATATCCACACGCCACTAAGTCTTATTATGTTTCGAGCTTCATAAGTGGTTTAAAATCCAAGATTAAGAATCTTGTGAAAGTAGTTGGTCCGAAAACATTATCCAAGGCTTATGCAAAGTAGTTGGTCCGAAAACATTATCCAAGGCTTATGCAAAGGCTAAGCCTTTTGAGGCCGCAGTTATTGCTTCAAATGAAGGACCAATAGAGGAAGTGGATACGAGCAGGTGAAGGGATCTGAAAAATCTTCCTTGACTTGATCAAAGGAGGTGAAAGCTCAAAGGTTATGTTACCAATGTAATCAACCTTATCAGTTTAGGCATAAATGCAATCCCAAGTTCCTCATGTCAGCCAGGGGAAAGAGTGCTGCAAAGCAATCCACTAGTGAAGAATTTGAAGCTGAGGGAGACAGTTTAGACCAAGAATCACAAGAGGAGCTTGTTGATGATGAAGTTGGCATTTCTATGAAAGCACTAACTGGTAATGGAACTCGTAATGCAATCAGGATCAAAGGAAGGGCTGGAAAGAGGTCTATTTTTGTGTTAATTGATAATGGCAGCACCCATAGTTTCATTAATCCAAAGGTAGTTAAGAAGGTTGGGCACGAAGTGATCAAGACACATACATTAGCAACTACTGTGGTTGATGGCAATTCAGTCTTAACTCAGAACAAGTGCCAGAGATTTCAGTGGTTGATGCAGGACCATAAATTCGAGTATGACTTTAGAATATTGTCCTTGGGTGGCTGTGACATGGTTCTAGGTGTGGATTGGATGAGAAATTTCAGTCATGTGCTCTTTAATTTTGCTAAGCTGGCAATGTCCTTTGAGGTACAAGGACTAAAGAACACTCTGCAAGGCATGGTAGATCAAGCTTGGCTGCAATTAATGAAAGGCAAGAACTTGAAGAAAGGATTTAGTAAGTGTGCTCTTCAGTGGGTAGAACAATTGTTTGCAATATCCTCCACTGAAGTGAACCACATTTCTCAACTTGAGATTAAGACATTGATTGAGGAGTTTGAAGATTTTTTTTTTGGAACAGCCTAAGGCATTACCTCCCAAAAGAAGTGTGGATCATGCAATTCCCCTTAAGCCTAACTCTGAGCGAGTGAAGCTAAGGCTCTACAAGTATCCTCATGCTCAGAAAACAAAAATCGAAAGGCAGGTTGATGAATTGCTTAAGACAAACTTTGTAAGGCAGAGTCATAGCCCTTTTTCCTCCCCTGTCATATTGGTGAAGAAAAAAGATGGCTCAGCAAGGATGTGCATAGACTACAGACAGCTCAACTCAATGACTGTGAAGGACAAGTTTCTCATTCCGGTCATAGATGATCTGTTGTATGAGTTACATGGTGCACAAGTCTTTTCCAAGTTGGACCTAAGGCAAGGCTACCATCAGATAAGAGTGCTAGAGTAAGATGTCTATAAGAAAGCTTTCAGAACTCATCATGGACACTTTGAGTTTGTGTTTATGCCCTTTGGTTTGACCAATGCTCCAGCCACATTTCAAGCTTTGATGAATGAAGTGTTCAAGCAGTTCTTGAGGGGGTTTGTCTTGGTATTTTTTGATGAGATTTTGGTTTATAGTTCATCTCTTGATGATCATCTGAAGCATTTGAGAGAAGTCTTCTTGGTCATGCGCAATCACCAGTTGTATGCAAAGCTGTCCAAGTGCTCTTTTACTTAGACTCGGCTGGAGTATTTGGGCCATCTCTTATAAAGGACTCTCTACCGATCCTTCTAAGGTACAAGCTATGAGGGAGTGGCCTGTACCAGTGACATTGAAGCAGTTAAGGGGTTTCTTGGGATTGACTGGGTATTACCGCAAGTCTGTGGCTGGATATGGGACAATTACCGAGCCTCTAACTGATCTCTTAAAGAAGGATGCATTCCAATGGTCAGATAAAGCTCAGGGAGCATTTAAATCATTGAAGATTGCTATGTGTGAAGCACCAGTCCTTGCAATGCCCGACTTTGCTGAGGAATTTGTTTCGGAGACTGATGCTTGTGGGAATGGTATTAGGGCAGTCTTGTCTCAAAATGGAAGGCCAATAGCATATCTCAGTCAAGCCTTAAATCCTCAACATCAAGAGCTGTCCACCTATGAGAAAGAGTATCTTACCATTCTTTTACCAGTGGAAAAATGGAGACACTACTTTGCCGTCTTCCAGCCTTTGCCTATTCTAGATGGTATTTGGAAAAACATTAGCATGGACTTAATTGAAGGTTTGCCAAGATCAGAGGGCAAGGAAGTCATATGGGTAGTTGTTGATCGATTCACTAAGTTTAGCCATTTTGTAGCCTTGGCTAGACCAGTGACAGCTGAGAAATTGGAAAGGAGCTTCCTTGACATCATTTATAATTTTAAAAAATTGCCTTAATCCATTGTTTCAGATCGAGATAAGCTTTTAAGTTAGTTTTGGAAGGAACTGTTCAACTTGTTGGGGACTACTTTGGCTCTTAGTTCTTCTTACCACCCTCAA
The DNA here is from genome assembly GCA_018398585.1 of Simmondsia chinensis. Lineage (NCBI taxonomy): Eukaryota > Viridiplantae > Streptophyta > Magnoliopsida > Caryophyllales > Simmondsiaceae > Simmondsia > Simmondsia chinensis. Next base: position 5,236,071 of record JAGTTD010000017.1, on the reverse strand, counting down.
ATGGATGGGCAAACTAAAAGAGTCAACCAATGCTTGGACCAATACCTTAGAAGCATGATGTTTAATCACCCCAAGGTATAGGTCAAGTGGTTATCTCTGACTGAATACCGGTATAATAGTCATGCACATGTCTCAATTGGGACTATTCCTTTCAAGCCCTTGTATGGTTATGATCCCCTAAACCCTCGATGCTTTAAGGAATGGTTTCATCAGTTCTAGAGGTCACTGAATTAGTGCAGCAGAGGCAGCAGTTGATACAGTCATTGAAAGATAACCTCCACCAAGCTCAGGCCAGAATGAAACTTTATGCAGATAAGAAGAGAGCGGACAAGAGCTTTGAGGTGGGAGATATGGTATACTTAAAGCTCCAACCATATAGACAGTCCACGATGGTTGTAAGGAGGAATGTGAAGCTGTGTGTGAGGTTCTTTTGCCATATAAGATCTTGGAAAAGATTGGTAAGATGGCTTATAGGTTGGAATTGCCTCCAAATTCTTATATTCACCTTATTTTTCATGTGTCGCTTCTGAAAAAATAGGTGAAGAAAGGTCATACGAGCTCTTCTCAACCACTAGAAGCTGGTTCCAATGGATCATTACTGCTGCTGCCTGCTGCAGTGTTGGAATCCAAGACAAGGCAACTCAAGGGAATGTGCTTCAATGAAGTTCTAGTGTAATGGGCAAATCTGAGCCAAAAGATGCAATGTGGGAAGAACCACATTTCCCAAAGAGCCAATTTCCCAGCCTCCATTCTTGAGGAAAAGAATGTTTTCAAGAGGAAGGGATTGTTATGTTTGTGGCTTTTTGTTGGTTTAATTGATTATATCGAAGTTCCATTTAAATACTTGTTGCTTAAATTGTTCAAATTGTTTGTTGGCTGTGCCGCCAAAGTAGCTTGGAGTTAGTTAAAGTTGGTTATAGAGCATCAAATGGATGTTGTATCTAGTTCAAGTATAAATAGCTTGCTAGAGTGTAATTGCGAGGCATTCAATAAAAATCTAATTAATCTTGAGATATTTTCTCAATCTTCTCATCCACTTCTCTAATTCCTTTCTCCTTCATTTCTCTTTCTCATCTTACCTCTCTTCAAACTCTAGCCCACTCGTGTTTTGGCTCCAATTTGATTTGGAACCTTAACAGATACCTATGTGACAAATTGTTAAATCTCTACCTAAGTGATAATTTTCCTTAAAAATTTTAAAAAAACCATCTGCCGAGTTAACAATTCCGTGAACTTGAAGTACACGAAATTGAAGAGATTTCTTGTTTTAAGAATCAAGTTGCCAAGTTGCATCTTGGGCAAATTCATTGAATAATCCAGAAATATTTCAACTAAAAATATTTTTGACATTATATTACTTAAGGTCTAAATGAGCCGAGCTTATCAACTCGTGAGCTTCAATTTACAAGTATAAACAAACCAAATATTCAACGAACAATTCATGTTTGAAAATGATCATGGCTCTTTTGTGTTCCTTTTGGAGGCTTTTGATAGCTTATTGGCTCGAATTCGAGCAAGGGGTGCCCAACTTGTTGACTTTCGTGAATGATTTCATAAGGGCTCATTAAGAAATCGTCAATGACTCATGAGAGCTCGTTAATGGTTGTCATTAGCCCAAAAATGGTTCAACAATATATTGGTAATAACTTGAATAGCTCATCTCGGTAGAGAGCTTGACTCAGTAGAGAGCTTGGCTTGATCATGAGCTTGACTTGACTCAATAAAGCCATCGAACACATTGATAGCTTATCCGACAGAGTTCGAACAAAATTATTGAAACCTTGATAAAAGCTCAGCTTGAGCTTGAGCTTGAGTTTGATAAGAATTATTTAGCTTGAGTTCAAACCTTGATGCAGTTTGTTTACCCCCTCTACCTAAATACATAAATGAGCCAAACTCAATTTCAAACGAGCTCGAAAAAGCCTAATCGAGCATAAAAAGGCATGTTTAGTTTGGACGTAGCAGACTTGGACGAGCAAAATCAAACCAAGATGAGTGAAAGTCGAATTGCTGTTTGATATCTAAAAATTGCCCTGAAACTATTATCTTATACTTCTTTAAGTATATCAATTCAATCCTTATGCTCGAATTGCATGAATTTAGTCCTTGTTACAAGCTCCTCCCTCTAAAAAGCCTCCATGTCTCATTTCCAACAATTTTGGAATAGATCTTTTAAACTTTATGGGAAAAAGGGGAAAAAATTGAAAAAACAAGTCATAAATGTTTTAAATCTCCCATAAGAGATAAAATAAAATAAAATACTTAATTTAGAACTATTATATTAAGTTGTTCGCATAGATCGAACCGGGCTAAAACCATTCGTACAATGGGTTGAACTGGCTTGAATCTAACGTGAAAGATATAGGTCATAGGGGGTCGTGGCGCAGACAGCAGGTTGGGCCAAGTTGAGTTCAAACAAAAATTTTACACTCGAGACACAACCCATTACGGTGTATGGCTTGCCCTGGTTTTGCCCCACCAACTTGGTTGGAAGAGTCGGATTGGATCATTTACCCAATCGAGCATGGATAATTGTGTAACGGCGGAAGCATGACCTTTTATTTGTCCCTTTTATATTTATAAAACAAAACTAAAGTAGATATTTAAAATATTTAAAGAGTATCTATACCCAATAGGCTTTTCAAATATTTGAAATATTTTCTAATACTTAAAATATTTCTAAAAAGCACTTTGAAAATTTTTTAAGTATTTAAGATACCTTTAAAATGTTTAAATGTTTTTAGATATTTAGCATATTCTTTAAAATATATAACATATTTTATAAATATTTAAGTTATTTTAATAATATCTTTCATATTTTAAATATGAAAAGATCTTTTTAATATTTTAAATATTTTCTAGAATTTGAATTATCTTATTAAATATTAAAATATTTTTCATGACTTTACATTCTTATCTAAATTTTAAAAATATTAATAATTTTAAATTTATTTTAAACAACAATACCAATTTTTCAGGTATTTTAGTTTTTCTTAAGTGTCACATCATCAAAAACTAGCAAAATCCTAAGAAGTTAGGCCAAGAGTATCTAAAAAAATGTTACTAATATTTAAGGTACCTAAAAATATTTCGAAACCTCAAAATACTTAAAGCATATATTATCAATTTTTAGTGTACCTTAAAGAAATATATTATCACTTTAATGCTCTAAATCAACACAATCCAATAGTGGTGTAGATGCATATTGTAATAAAAATATTCGAGATCATCAATAAAGTCCACATGTTAAAGTTAGAAAAATAATTAAATGATGATCATGTCAGTTTATAAAGTATTAGCTGTGATGGATGTGAAGAGTCAACAATGCTTCAATTGAATGACTAACAAGGTACAAGAATGCTTTATATATAGAGCTCACAAAAACAATGAAAGGACAATATTAACCCTTCTATATTCATGTAAATTAAGGACAAAAGGGACAAAGGATGTTAACCCTAATTGACTTTCCTAGTATGAAATACATTTTAGTATATACTTTAATAGGTCCCCTCAATATGAGGCTGGTATAACAACATGTAGATTGTTCTTGTTGGAAGAGGTCACTACTTAGTCATTTAGTGAAGATGTCAGCAATTTGCTTTGTTATAGGAGAATAGCAAACTTGAAGGTTTCCCTTGAGAACCTTCTCACATATAAAGTGGAAGTCAAGGTCAACATGTTTACTACGATCATTAGAGACTAGGTTCGCGGTTAGGTAGGAAGCGAAGATGCTATCACAATAGATGATGATCAGGCCTGAGTTGTGCAGCCCGATGTCCCTCATGAGGTATCAGACCGAATCAGCTTCGGCAGCGGCTTAGGCAACGGTACGATACACATATTCAGTGGATGATTTAGAAATCGTAGCTTGTTTCTTGGTGCATCATGAGATGAGGTTGGGACCGAGGAATAGAACGTAACATGTGGTTGACCAGCGAGTATCAAGACATCCTTCCCAATCAGCATCAGCATAAACTACTACAAAGTTGCAGGAACCGACAAGGATTGTTAATCCATGGTCAGGGGTGCCTTTGAGGTACCTTAGAATGCACTTCACAACTTTCCAATGACTTGTCTTGCAAGCATGCATAAACTAGGAGACTTACCTGCAAAACATATGCCGAGATGGGTCATGATAAGGTATTGGAGTGCCCCAACGACACTTTTACATTCGGTTTGGTCTGGTAGGAGATAGCCATCATTTAGGGACATATGGGTTCGTGCTAGGAGAGATGTTTTAATGGGTTTGGCATTATGCATGTAATGTTTCGTGAGAAGGTCGATGGTGTATTTGTGTTGTAAGAGGAAATGTCTGGTTGTGGTTTTAATGTGCCTCAGTTCCAAGGAAGTACTGGAGAGGGCTAAGATCTTTCATGGAGAATTGAGTAGAGAGGATTCGAATGAGAGTGTCAAGGGAGCTAGGATTTGAGCCACTTAGGATTATTTCATCAACATAGAAAATAAGGTAGATAATGTCATTAGATTTTCGAAACAAGAAGACAGAAGGGTTAACACAACAACAAGTAAATCCAAGACTATAGATAAAAGTACTGAAGTGGTGAAACTAGGCTCGAGGAGCTTGTTTAAGACCATGGATCGCTTTTCGTAATCGACGTATGTGATTGGGATATTTTGGGTGAATGAACCCCTTAGGTTGCTGTATGTACACTTCTTCCTTAAGATCGTTATATAGAAAAGCATTTTTACTTGCACCACTTGTTAGTAATTGGGAGTGCAAGAATAAAGTTATGGTGGAAGGTATGATAACGGGGCTGAAGGTTTCCTTGAAGTCAACGCTTTCCCGTTGGTGAAAACCTTGAGCAACAAGGGGGTTCTTTAAAACGGTCCACTGATCCATCCTCTTTATACTTCACTCGATAATTCCAAGTATTTCCTACAATATTTTGATTGGAGTTGGAGAGCACAAGATTCAATGTGTTATTTTGAATTAAAGTGTGAAATTCTTCTGCCATGGCTTCTTTCCATTTAGGGTTCTTGACAGCCTGAGAATAACATGCGGGTTCTTGTACTACAGTTATAGATGAGAATGAGAGAGCATGTTTTACTTTCCAAATGCCATCTTTTAATGGAGTTTGAATAGGGTGAATGTTAGTGAGTGGAGCTGAGGACGGGACGGTTTGTTCTATTGAGCCCAAGGGGACCTCAGAGCATGGCAGAGGCGTGGGTGGCTAATGAGCTAAGGGTGCGTCAACAGTGGGACTCGGTGAATGCATTGGTACGAGCACCAATGAGGCACCTGTAGGTACCGGAGGGGTGTGCAAGTGGGGTTTGATGTAGATAGGCGTGGCGTCCATAGTGTTGGGCTGGAAGAGAGTTTATTGACACTGCACTAGGGGCAGTGGTGGGATCTGGTTGGGGGGCCTTGGTACAAGGGGGGTTAGGATGAGTTTGGCAGTTGGTCTGGTTTGATGACCATGGGTGTACCTGTGCGGGTGGGTGTGTGGGTTGGAGGCTCTCAATTGAGGATGGTGCCACCATTCGTAGTGGTTCTGAGATTAGGGGTAGAGGAAGGGGAAGGTCAAGTATAGTAGCGGCGGTCCCGGGACTTGGATGTTGAGGACAAGTTGCAAGTTCGGAATAGGGGAAACTAGACTCATTAAACCTGACATGATGATTTACGTATATTTCCAGTTTGGGGATCGAGGCATCAGTAACCCTAGTAGCATGCAGCATAACCTATGAAAATGCATGGGGTAACCCTAGGGGCCAAGTTATGTGGGCCACGCAGGGTGATGTTAGGATAACATGCACATCCAAAAACACGAAAACTCCAGTAGTTAGTAAGACGTTTGAAAAGTTTTTCAAATGCAGATGTGTTTCTAAGAACGGGAGTGGGGTGACAATTAATTATAAAACATACAGTGCAGTTTGCATCATCCCAAAAGGAAAAAGGTAATCGACATTCAGTAAAAAGCATTTGTGCCATTTTAAGAATATGTTGGCGCTTTTGTTCCACCATCCCATTTTGTTGTGTGGTATCAGGGCACGAAAGATAAAAATGCATCCCATGTTGATGACATAAGGAGTTCATATGACAAGGATCAAATTCCAAACCACCGAACTTTGAAAATTTTTTATTTTGTAGAGAACTAATTTTCCACAAGGGTTTTGAAAGCTTCAAAAATTTCAAAAACTTCATATTTATGTTGTATAGGATAAATCCAAGTAAACCGGGTGAAGTCATAAATAAAGTTAACATAGTATTTGTGACATGAGTTTGCTGAAATAGGGGATTTTCATACATTTGAATGAATTTAGTGTAAAGGAGAATCAACTAAATGTAAACCACGCTAAAACAACAACCGACGAGATTTGCCAAAAATCAGTAAAATGAGAACTGGAAATAAGTTTGGAGTACATAAGACATCATGTATTTGTCAACCTAGGCGCCCTAGCCAACGATGCCATAAGTCTTTTGGTTGTATTCGAGCCACAAGTGTAGCAGAATGGTTGAAAAACTATAAAACGATCTATTACTTTGAACTAAAAGCAGAGGAATCCCCGTAACCTTATCCTTAATAGAAAAAAATAGAGTCAAACGCAACGGTACAACCATTATCTTGACAAAGTTTCTTTATGAGAGAAGGTTATGTATGAGTTTTTGTACTAACATAACACTTTTAAGTTGGGAGTTGACGTGATTTTGTTTTAATTTTAAACGAACCCAAATGCATAACAGGAAGTAAATCCCCATCCTCAACTAAAACTTGTTTGTGACCATGGTAAGAAAGGAGAGAGTTTAGCTACCTGAGTGAGGGGTCATGTGTTTGGAAGCGGAGTTAGGGTACCAACTATTGTCTTGTGAGTCATTGATACTCATGGCAGCAAGAGAGTGTGAAGGATCCAGGAAGGCAGCTTGGTCAAAACGATGTTAGCAAAAGATTACGGCATGACCTGTTTGGTTACATATTTGGCAGTGTTGATAGCTAGGTCCAAGAATTCCACCATCATTTGTTGAAGGGTTACCCGGTGTTCTATTGTGGAGCAGGGTTGATTGGGTTTGTTTTGACCCTAGTTTTGTTGGTTATTTTTTTCCCCTAGATCGGCCCCCTCGACCACCACGACGGCCATGGTTACAATCTTTGTTACCTCGAGCATGCCCCCCACAATCAAAATTAAAACCTTGGGTACTTGCACTTGAAGAAACAAAAGCATGTTAAGGATCAGAGGAAGAGCGCCCTTGATACTGAATTTGGGCACTCTCTTCATTTAAGAGAGTTGTTTTGAGCACCTCAAAGTTAGGAGTGGGATAAGTGTTCTGAGTGAAGGTACTAAATGCGGCATATTCTATTGGAAGCCCTGATAGAGCATAGTGAATAGGTTCTTTATTTGTAATCGGGGAGTCTATGGCAACAAGGTCGTTAGCTATGGATTTTAATTCAGAGATATCATTTTTCATAGTTTTTCCATCTTTTCCTAGATTAACAATTTGAGTTCTCAAGTCAAATTCCTTTGCCATTGAGTCGTCTAGGAATCGCTTGACAAGGGCAACCCACATGGCTTTTGATGTGGGTTGTCGAACAATGTCATTTCGGAGAGGGCGGGGTAAAGTGGCAGCAATACATAATTGAAGACTTTGGTCAGTTTTAATCCAGTAAATATACTCGGGATTGGAAATAGAAGTTCCATTTGAATTTGTTATATAGTTTAAGGGCAAGGGCGGGTACCGTCAATGTAACCCATTAATTGATGTGCAACTAATAACATATAAAATTGCTCTTTCCAGGCGGGGTACTAGGTTGTATTTTCCAATTTTATTATTATGATATTTGAAATGCTAAATAGAGGAAGAAGCAAAGGAGTATTTGTAGTATGATGAAAATTAGGGTTTTTTTTTTTGGGGGGCGGGGGGGGGGGGGGGGGCGGGGGGGGGGGGGGGGGGGGGGGGGGGGGGGGGGGGGGGGGGGGGGGGCGGCCACAGCCATGGAAGGGATGGGCCTACGAGGTATGGGACCATGGTTTATGGCGACTGTTGGGCTGCCAGTGAGGTCAGCTCGGGGAAGCTACGTGCCAGTGAAGCCCGCGGGGTGGCCAGATCCGATAAGGGAGGTGGTTAACGATAATGGGAAAGGGGAAGGGAAGAGGGGATGCCCGAGCTAAGAAACTGAAAAACTTGTATTTATTAGACCATTAATGAAGAACCCTGAGGATTTGGTACCGATATGGGAAAATCGATCACACATGCATTCGTTAGACCATTCAGGAAGAGACCAACATTTGTTAGACCATTAAAAAAAGGGACTCGAGAATACGGGTACCAATATGGGAAAAATGGGTCACACCTAAGGAAAAACCCAGGACCCGGTGGTCGGCAAACCTGCGGGCATTAGGAGTGCCAAGATCTGTTGTGATGGGTTGGTTCGGCAACCAGTGGTGCACCGGGCAGGGGGGAGGAGAGGTTGGAATTAGAGAGAAATGAGGGAGAAAGAGAAGAGTCTCTTAGCAGGGCTCTGATACCACATGAAGAATCAACAATGCTTCAATTGAATGACTTACATGGTATAAGAACGCTCTACATATAGAGCTCAAGGGAATAATGAAAGGGCAATATTAACCCTCCTACATACATTTAAACTAAGGATGAAAGGGATAAAGGAATCCTAAATGACTTTCCTAATATGAAATATACTCTAGTATATAGTCTAATAACGGAACTTAAGAAATAGCATACTAAAATGGAAAAAGGACATCAATACATTGACCGAATAAATTCATGCACATTTTATTATAAAAAGTTAGTTACGTAAACAATAATTATAAATATAGAACACAAATCGACCCATAACAAGTGCACAGATACAACAATTACCAACTGCGGACAATATGACTATATTATTTTATTTCTGTACATGTCATCTAAATTGATTCAAGAAACAGCATTATACATTTTTTAAAACAATTGATGATGTAATATTGCATTAATTAGAGGGAAACAATCTAGATTAACTACACATAAGAATGAAACCATGAGAGAAAAATGTGTATTATCCAAGATATTTATAATTTGGTTGAATAACATACATATACGACAAGCAATATTTACAAAAGAATAAAGAAAATTGGATTCATAAACTTTAAAAATCAAAAATTACAAAATAATATATGAAATAAAACAATTTGTCCATTGCACGGGAAAAACATAGTATGCTTAAAAGAAATGTTCATTCCTATAATTTTTGTATAGCGAAATTATCAGTCATGCACCCTGAGATTTGAGAATTTACCACCTAGATATCTTAATATTTTAATATATACAATTAGGTGCCCTAAAGTTTGTATATTTTGTGACTAGGTACTCTTATGTCAAAATTGGATGAAATAATGTTGTAATAATTTGGCCAATTTCTATAGAAAATGCTAATGTAAACATGATTATGATAATGTATAAAGATAATGTTCATGTTTCGGGAAAAATTCAATGAATTAAGACAATAATTCACCGACTTTTGATTTAAACTGCCTATATATTACCGAAATAATATGCAATATTAACTTTTGATGTAAAAATTCTCATGCAATGCAAGAATTGTTCTATTTCATATATTGTTTTGTAATTTTTGTTTCATAAAGTTTTTGAATCCAATTTGCTTTATAATTTTGAAAATATTGCTTGTCATATACGTATGTCATTCGACCAAATTATAAATGTCATAGATAATACGAATTTTTTTCTTGTGGTTTCGTTCTTATGTGTAGTTGATCTAGGTTGTTTCCCTCTAATAATTGTATATTTACATCAACAATTGTTTATGAAAATATATGATGTTTTTCCTTGAATCAGTTTAAGCGACATGCATAGAAATAAAATAATATAGTCATATTGTCCGCAGTTGGTACTTGTTGTATTCGTCCACTTTTTATGGGTCCGTTTATGTTGTATATTTGTAATTATTGTTTATGTAATCTTTCCTAACTTTTGCAGCAAAATATGCACGAATTTATCCGGTCAATGTATTGATGTCCTTTTTTTCATTTTAATATGTTATTCCTTAAGTTCCATTACAGGTAATACTTTATAAACTGACATGATCATTGTTTAATTATTATTTCTAGCTTTAACATGTGACAGTTATTGATGATCCCGAATATATTTATTATGATATGCACATATACCACTAAAGGATTGTCTTAATTTTGAGAATTAAAATCGTCATATATTTCATTCAGGTATACTAAAATTTGGTAATATGTATTTTATATATCTTGAGGTGCAAAATACTTTTTTAGGTACCCTAAATATTGGTAACTTTTTTTTATATACCCTTGGCTTAACTCCTTACGATTTCGTTTTTTTTTTTTTTTTTTTTTGATAATGTCATTTTCAAATAAAATAAAATACCTTAAAAATTGGAATTTTGATTTAAAAAAATTTAGAAATTATAAAAAATTATTAAAATTTAGAAAGCCATATGAAGTCTTGAAAAATATTTCAAATATTTAAGAAGATAATTAAATTCCGGAAAATATTTTAAATATTAAAAAGACATTTTTATATTTAAAAATTGATAAATATTATAAAATATCTAAAACATTTATAACATATTTTATATGTTTTAAAAATTATGCTAAATAACTTAAAAAAATTTAAACGTTTTAAAAGTATCTTAAATATTTAAAAAGTATTTTGAAATGTTTTTTAAAAATATTTTGAACATTAGAAACTATTTCAGATTATTAAAAAAAAGCTATTAAGTATATAGTTTGATATTGTTTTTATATTTTTATATTTTTTAATTATTATAAAAATATTTGAAATATGTAAAACATATCTTAAATTATTAAAATATTGTAAACTACATATTAGTACTATGAGATTTAATATATTAATTTTTTAATCTACAAATCTTGTGAAATAATTTTTGAGCACAAAAAGTTGAATGTATTTAATGAAATAGTTTAAACAATGTTGTGAAAGATGCTCTCTCTCTCTCTCTCTCTCTCTCTCTCTCATCTGACACCATAACGTCCTCCTGCCACCCATCCCCACTCCTCGGTTGTCGCATCGGCAAACTCGCAGACAACCGCCGAGACACCACCACCGTCAACGCAGCATCGACGATGACGACCCACCGCCGGCTATAGCGCTGCCACCCCCACCCCCCTGCGAAACACCACGCTCCCCCTCCACCCCACCTGTTCAAATGCACCAACCACCACCATCACCCCCCCCCCCCCCACCACCCTCCACCACTCGCCACCCACCATCACCACTGGCCTTTCGAGCACCACCCCCACCACCATCACCCCACACACACTTCCTCGCCCACCCCCCCCCCCCCCCCCCCCTCCCATGCCGAACTCCCTCTCTCCCACCCCCCCACCCCCCACACCTGCGAACCCCCCACCACCACTGCAATCTAGACCTGAACCTAAGTTATACCCATATAACCTAGAACTAAACCTTAACCTCACCCCAATCTAGGCTATCCCACCACCACTGCAGCTAGCAGTCCGTAACCCACAGCCATAAGCGAGCCCAGGTAAGTATTACATAGGTTAGATTATCAACTAGGCACTCGCACCAGGTTTGATATGTCCTTTGTACTGCAAGGTAGTATTTAAGTATCTAATTACTGCTATTGAGCATTATTATTTTGATTGGCTTACTTATCATCTTTTCTTCTTTGAATTAGGTTATTTTGATTGTTACTGATATGCTTGATGTTCCAATACTATATTACATGTGATAGTTGACAGTTAGTGGATGAGCGTTACTAGTTCTGGAACTCAAAACTAGAGGCCATCTTCAAAGGGGTTTGGGAAAAGGGGGCGGGAAACCTGAGACTGGGGACACTAAATGTCGAAACGTTAATAAAAAGAGTTTTGAAGTAGCCCAAATGATGATGAAGAGAAGGATCAATTTCTTGTGTCTTCAAGAGACTCAATGAGTTGGCATGAAGGCCAAAGACGTGTTGGGATATAGGCTGTGGTACAAGGGCAAAATGAGAGGCAGGAATAGAGTTGGCATCATTGTAGATAGTAGCCTTAAGGATAAAGTAGTCGGAGTGTCCAGGACTGGTGATATGATCATAGCCCTCAAGATGGTCCCCAGAATGGGAGATAATGAACGTCATCAGTGCTTACGCACCTCACACTAGACTATTGGAGCACGAGAAGGCAACATTTTGGGAGGACTTAGATGTAAGGCATACCCAAAGGGAACAAGTGGTGATTAGCAGAGATTTCAACGGCCTTATTGGTATGATCGAGGATGGCTATGCACCATACGATGGAGGGTTTGGTTTTGGAACTAGGAATGTAGAGGGCAAAGTGCTCATAGACTTTGCAGTCACTTACGGGCTAATAGTTGCCAACACATTTTTCAAAAAGCGGATAAGCATAGCACCCGCATTTCAAAGCGATGGGACACGGACACAAATTGACTACATACTATTAAGGAGAAGGCTACAAAGAGACTGCAGGGATTGTAAGGTTATCTCAGGGGAAGACCTTTCAACACAACATAGGGTGTTGCGTGCTGATGTAAAGGCCATGAAGAGGGTCAGAAGTATGAGGAAACCCGCGCAGACATAGACTTGCTGGAGGGATTTGAACGGGGAGAAGTATATGGTGTATAAGGAAAAAGTGGAGTCGGAGCTCGCATGGGATTTCAAGGGAGATACAAACCAAATGTGGAACCAACTGGCCCAGAAGATCAAAGGACTGGCACGTAAAATACTGGTTGTGGCAAGGGGTGGGGCATCGAAAAACAGAGAGTCCTGGTGGGTGGTGCGAGGAGGTCCAAGAGAAGATTAAAGCCAAACGACACTATTTTAGAGAGTGGGGAAAGTAGTGGAGAAGAGGACAAGTGACATCAGTTTCAACAGACTAAGAAAGAAGCAAAGAGAGCCGTCAGAGAAGCATAATCAAGAGCATATGAGGATTTCTACAAAAGGTTGGATACTAAGGAGGGAGCCAGGGATATATACTTGCTTGCCAAAGAGAAAGGAAGACGAGGGATGCTGGCCAAGTAAAGTGCATAAGAGGGAAAAATGGTCAGGTACTTGTTGACGGGCAACAAATTAAAGCTAGGTGGAGAGCCTGCTTCCACGATTTGCTCAATGATCTTGGGGACACTAAGATAGCCCTAAGTGATCTCCAAACATCTATGGAGCATGAGAATCATGGCTATTGCTAGAAAATTAGTCCCGACGAAGTCAAGGAAGCCCTGAATTGTATGTGAAGGAGTAAAACTGTTGGCCTAGATAGAATACCCATAGAGGAAGCTGGCTAACTAAATTGTATGGGAAGAAGATGCATGACGAATGACGGAAGAGCACAATGGGTCCCGATTTATAAGAACAAAGGCGACATCCAGAGTTGCGCCCACTATTGGGATATTAAACTAATGTGCCACACTCTGAAACTGGGGGAGCGGATCATAAAGAGAAGGTTACTGCTACAGACAAAGGTGTCTGAGAACTAATTCCGATTTATGCCCGAGAGATTAACAATGGAAGCCATCCACCTCATAAGACGGACGGTAGAGCAATATACGAAGAGACAAAAGGATCTCCACATTGTTTTCATTGATTTGGAGAAAGCATCTGATAGAGTGCGAAGAGGAGTCCTATGAAGGGTATTGGATAGGAAAGGCATTCCAATGCCATATATCCGGGCCATTAGAGACATGTAGGATGATGCACAAACAAACATGCGCACAGTGGGGAAGGAGACACAGAAGCTTTCCTAGTAACAGTAGGGGTACATCAAGGATCTGCCTTGAGTCCCTTTTTGTTCATTATGGTTATGGATGAGCTCACTAGGCACATCCAAGGAGAGGTGCCTTGGTGCATGCTTTTTGCAGATGACATAGTTTTGGTAGAAGAGTGTCGAGGAGAGGTAAACGAGAAGTTGGAATTGTGGAGAAGGGCACTGAATCGAAGGGCTTACGAATCGGGTAGATCCAAGACCGAGTACATGGAACTTAAGTTCGATCCTGCCACCACGCCTAGCTTAGAAGACGTCAAAATAGGATCTGAGACCATACAGAGGAAAGAGAGTTTTAGATACTTGGGTTCCATGGTTCAGCAGAACGGCGAAGTTGACGAGGATGTCAACCGCCAGATTAAAGTAGGCTGGCATAAATGGAGGATGGCCTTTGCGGTACTCTACGATAGAAAGTTCCCTTTAAAACTAAAAGGAAAATACTATAAGACAGTAATGAGACCAGCTATGTCTTAGGGGGCAGAGAGTTGGCCAATGAAACCACATCACATACAAAAAATGAAGGTGGTAGAGATAAAGATGCTGCGGTGGATGTGTGGACAATCAAGGAAGGATAGGATCATGAACGACGTCATAAGAGGCAAACAGGGCATGGCCCCAATTGAAGATAAATTAAGGGAGCAGATACGGTCGTGTTAGGAGGAGACCGCCCACTGCTCTAGTCAGGAGATGCGAATAACTCCATACTACTCACTCTAGGGAGGAGAGAGAGAAGCAGGCCAAAGAAGAGATAGTTGGAGATGATCCGACAAGACCACACCCACCTAAACCCTACAAGATGAGATGGACTTAGATAGAGCTCATTGCAGAGCAAGCATAGAGGTAGCTAATGTAGTGGCTTAGAGTAGTGCATCCTATTATTTTTTGCACTACTTTCTCTTAGTGTCTTGACTTCTTCTTTGGCACACACATTGGTGCACTTATTTGTCTATCTCTGTACTTGTGCTCTTAAGCATTGGCGCACATGCTGACTATTTGCCAGCAGTGACCCTCCCATTGAGTTTTGTTGTGTACCGCTTTGCTTGTGCTGTGTACGGCTCTATTTTTACGTTGCTGTAATGCCTCCAAGTTCTATGCTCCTTTGATGGCACGCTCCTCAGGTTGGGGGTCCTCGGAAACGACCTTCCTTCAAGGTAGCGCCCTAAATGGGGAAGGCTGCGTACATTCATCCCCCCCCACCCCCCCCCCCCCCCCAAGAAAAAAAACCCTGCGTATGCGGGAACCCTTGTGGCATTGGAACTGTTATTGTCGTTGTTGTTGTTTCTTGTTGTTAATGTTGTGAAAGAGTGAAAGTGGGGCTTGTTTTGCACCTTTAAACACAACTAGTTGGGCTATTTTATTAAATACCTATAAATTTTGGTTTTAAATATTATTTTACAAAATTTGTGGACTAAAAAATTAATATACAGAACCTCTAGATACTAATATATAATTTACCCCAATATTATAGATAATATTTAAATATTTTACAATAATTATTCTAAAAATAACTGAACTATATATCAATATATCAAAAAATAATCCAACTCTATTTTCTAACCAAAAAATAACCCAACTCTAACTTTTTGTACCAAAAAATAACCAAACTTTAAAATTAATTTAAAAAAATATTGAATTGATGGCTAAGCATGGAGTGTGGTATGATGCTCTGACAATATATTTTTCTTCTACGTATTTTTGGTTTGGCTTGATTTCTTTTCTCACCTAATCAAGCTAAACATACATTTTTCCGATTATGTAGTAAAACCCCACAAAAAGGCAACATCCCGAGGGTAAAGAACAAGCAAAACAACCGAAGAATATAACAGAGAAATAGGGTTGCAAATGAGCCGAGCCGAGTCACAGCTTGCTCGGCTGGGCTCGTTAACTAAATGAGACCAGCTCGATTTTGGTATCATTTATGTAACCAAGCCATATATATGTGCTCGCTGAGCTTGTTTACTAAATGAGACCGCCTACAGAGAATAAGCCCAACCAAAAATACAGAGAAGAAAAATATATTATCGGAGCATCACAATTTAGTATTTTTAAATCAAATTTTTAGAGTCGGGTTATTTTTAGATTAATTTTAGAGTTTGGTAATATTTGGTATAAAAGTTAGAGTTGGTTTATTTTTTGATAAAAAAAAAAAGTCAGAGTTAGGTTATTTTTTGGTTAGAAAATAAAGTTGGGTTATTTTTTGGTATATTGACATATAGTTGGATTATTTTTAGATTAATTATTAAATATTTTAAATATCGGTTCTAATTTTTTTTTTAATAAACATAAAAGCGAGGGACCTACAAAAAAAGGTCACGCCACCGCCCTCGTAGCTATCCATGCTCAATTGGACCTTGATCCAACCCAACTCTTCCAACCAGGCTGGCAGGTGTGGCAACCCATACACCGTAAAGGGTTGTGTCATAGGTCGTAAAACTTTTGTCTAAACCCAACTCAGCCTGACCCACCCTCTGACCCATGACCCCTTACTACCCATATCTAACTCGTTAAACTCTACCCAATTCAACACGTTGTATGGATGGATTTACTCAGTTGGATCTATCCAAACTGCTTTATTATGACAGTTCTAAATTAAGTCCTTTCTTTTCTTTTCTTTTTTTTCCCCCTAAAACATTCAAGACTGTTTTTGAGTGTTCCCCCCTTTTTTTCATAAAGTTTAAAAAATATACTCTGAAATTTTTAAAATGGGACTTGGAGGGGTGTGGGGAGGAGAAAACTTCTCTATAATATATAGACATATTTTTTGTTATAAAAAAAGATAATACAAAAATAAAGTTAATGCAATTAAAAATTTTTAAACTAAATCAATATATTCTGTAAAT
This sequence comes from Simmondsia chinensis, assembly GCA_018398585.1. NCBI lineage: Eukaryota > Viridiplantae > Streptophyta > Magnoliopsida > Caryophyllales > Simmondsiaceae > Simmondsia > Simmondsia chinensis. The sequence continues at coordinate 5,219,500 of JAGTTD010000017.1, read as the reverse complement.
ATGAGGTAGCATAGTATAAATAAGTAAAAAAAAAAAAAAAAAGTGTAATCATGTACTATACATTTGCATTTCTATAATAAAGTTGGTCAAATCTATACAAAAGTTCATTAAATTCCAGCATAGGTAACCTGAGTGATACAATATTCAAGCACTACCTTAATGTATATGTTTGTGATGTTCTGCCGTCTATAGCCCATTCTCGTGCTTCTCCTCCATTGGCTAACCCAGGTATAGCATATCCCATTTCATATTATGTATCCAATGTACAATTTTATAGTACTCACTCGACCTTTCTAGGGGCCATCTTCTCTAGTGATGAGCCTAAAAGTTTTAAACAGGTAGTTCAATATGAATATTGGAGAGAGGCGATGAAGAAGGAGATTAAGGCTCTCGATAAAAACCGTACTTGGACATCAGAAGTGTTGCCTCTGGGGAAGAAGGTGATTGACTCTAAATGGATCCTCAAAATCAAGTACAAGTTTGAAAGATCAATCAAACTATACAAGGCTCGGCTTATCGCAAAAGGGTACACTCGTATAGAAGGTACTGATAAGCTTGTTATTTCGATGTGTACTAGCAGTTGTTGCTGCACATAATTGGGTTTCCTACCAATTAGATGTTAACAATGCATTTTTATAGGGGACCCTTCATGAAGATGTTTACATTAAACTTCCCTTGGGTTTCGAATGTCCACATGAGGAACGTGTGTGTCGTCTTCATAAATCACTCTATGGTGTGAAACATGCATCTTACAATTGGAACATAAAATTCACCAACACCTTATTTTCTATCGATTATAAGCAGTCTAAGTAGGATTATTCTTTATTTACTTAATCTGAGAGATCAACTTATTTACCTGTGTTTATATATGATGATGATGCCATAATCATAGGTAATGATATTGAGTGTATGAAGAAGGCGAAAACGGATTCTAATAAGCGTTTCGGAATAAAAGACTTGGGACCCATCAAATACTTTTTAGGAGTTGAAGTAGCCCTTTCTTCCCTTGGAATCATATTAAATCAACGATAATATGTTCTCGACACTTCGAGTGAAGTGGAGTTGTTGGGAGCAAAACCAGTTTCCATTCCTATTTTCCAAAATCAACCCCTAGCAGAGTCCACAAGGAACCTATTGCCAACCTAGGTCAATATGAACACCTTATTGCGAGGTTACTGACATACGTTACGTTGTTCGAGTTCTTAGTCATCTTATACATGATCTATGTTCACAACATTTAAAGGTTGCGTTTTAAGTTCTACGATACTTAAAAGAAGCCCCTAGGCAAGGTATTTTATTACCTTCAGCCAATAATTTTAGACTTCATGCTGATTATAATGCTAATTGGACTGAGTGTCCTATTACTTGCTGCTTCACCATTAGTTTTGTTGTTTTCTTGGGAGGTGCGCCTATCTCAAGGAGGTCCAAAAAACAATATGTTGTTTCTCGTTGATCGGTTAAAGTTGAGTATTCTGCTATGGCCACCATGGACTAGTAAGTTAGTGTGGTTATGACAATTACTTTTTGATCCCATGATTCCAATTCAAGATCCATCTTTATTGTTTTGTGATAATCAAACTACTGTACACAATACCTTAAATCCCTTTTTTTATGAACGCGCAAAGCATAAAGAAATAAATTGTCATTTTTTGGGGGATTGTGTCATGGCCAATGAGGTTACTACGCCTTTCATTCGTTCTTCCGCATCGTTGGTCAATGTTTTTACCAAGGCTCTTGGATTTCCGTCCTTTTCGTTACTCCTTGGCAAGTTGGGAGTTGTAAATTGCACTCTCCAACTTGAGGGGGAGTGTAGAAATACATATTGTAGTACTTTATTTTATGTTCGTGTATTTATGTATTTAGTATTGTATTTAGGTAGTAATATTATGATTGCTAGTCGCTTTTATTCTCTTGATAATAAAAAAATGTGTTTGATCTAGCTTTTACTCTAGTCTTCATTGAGATCTTTAATGGGGTCTTCCCCTTGCTCTCCTCAACCGGTCACCACCATTAATGAAGTCTTTATGTATTTATCTAGCTTTTGGCCTTTTGGTTTACCTAGTTAGGGCTATAAATATGTGTCATTTTTTATGGAATGATTATGATGCAGCGTGAATATGAAAATTAGGGGAACGGAAGGTTCATCGGCCTTCCTTTAAATTCTCATTGCGAAAACAATTAAGAACAAAGGGGAAACTAGTTTAACATAATTCTCATACCTCGAGAATAGTAGAAAAACGCATAAACAAGGGATAAAAATCTAGAAACAATTGAATGAATAAAACCCTAGGTTTTCTCTAGCTTAAATAGAGGAGCTTATCCAACAAGAATAAAAGACTTAAAATTAAAAAGATAAATACAAAATTAATAATAATTATCTATTAATCTATTAACTAAATAATCTAATAGATGTCAATCTCCTCAAATCTTTATCCTGCCACATCTCCTCTCAACTCGCCAAATTTGGAATACTCGTCAAGCCTGCCGAGCCACGAAGTCCATCCACCAACAACCTATGGGCTGCATCATTCTCCCCGTGTTGGAGAGCATCCGTCCTTGAATTCCCCAATGGATCATGTGGATCACCCTCGCCAAGATGTGTTCCCATGCGCTCGTCCTCGATCTCGCCAAACTCATCCATACGTGGACGGTTGACCTGACTCCCCAAGACAGGGGTTGTATCTCATCTCGCCAAGACGCGGGCTGCATCATTCTCCCCGGCTTGGAAAGAATTCCCCCTCGAATTTGCTATTGGTTCATCCAGAACATTCTCGCAAAGTAAAGAGTACAACGGAAGTCCCCATTTGCACCATCTTGCACTTGGTGCCTGCTTCCAGCAATGATCCTTAAGTCTGCTCATATTCAACTTGATGATTGGAGATGAAATCTTCCACCTACTCATGTGGAAAAATAAGATCTGCTATTGGCGTAAGGTTTATTAGTGAACGTGTAACAATGCCATCGACAATCCTGAATGGCAGAGAACAAAGTTGTCATTGATCCGAGACGCGGGCTACATCATTCTCCCTGACTTATTAAGCTGTCACAAGCCAACTCGGCATGATACAACTTTTTCTCCCATCCCTTGACTTTCTCGAAAATAACACATCAGATAGGGTTTCCCAATTCTCAGTTCGTCGCCTCAATATAGTCTTCTGTCCATAGGTGAAGAGCAAAGTCGAAGGCGAGGGTAGCACTCGCCATCTTCTATAAACTCTTGCAGAGGTGATTCATTAAGCGGACACCACTCGACTTACCGCTTGCGAGTAAGACTCCCAAACATGGAAGGGAAAACTGATAACACGCCGTGATCTAGTTAATGGTTCCACTGTCAATGACTTCGGCCACATCTCATCCTTTCTTGGCGTCAAGATAGCTGATCCGCTCTTCAAACTCTCTTGAATGAAACCCCTAGCGAGTAGCTTCCCAACTTGGCACTCAAGATCCCGATGGTGCCTACTTGGTAAGGTAACTCCTTGAACCCAATATATCCAGTACTCAATGCCCCTGGATTGCTGGTAAACAACACGCTAACCCTTTTGGATAAACGTCCTTTGACAAACTTACAAACCTCATCTAGTACTTCCATCTATGTTGCCTGGCACACCGTGTCCATCAATATAGGCACCATCTCACTCTCACCAAATTCTTTGGTGTTCATGGCGTCAGTCTGGTTAACCGATTTTTTAGCTTCCACCGAATGTGGTGCTTCATCCTTCTTAGGCAACAAGATTATTCTCGTGCCTTTAAACATGATGTTGTAGGTGTTCTGGCTTCCATCATGGATGGTGCCCCTATCGAATTGCCTTGGTCATCTGAGCAACAAGTGACATGCGTCCATAATGACCACATCATGCCGTACATCATCCCCATACTTTGGCCTAATTGAGAAGCTAACCAAACAATATTTAGATACTGTTGGCTGATTTCGCCTCTCTAGCCATGACAAGTTGTTAGGGTTCGGATGCTCCTTCGTCTTCAGCTCTATCTTCTGGACTGCTTCCTGAGAGATGGCGTACTCACAACTTTTGGATTCAATGACAAGGCGGCATACCCATTCACCAATCATTCATGTTCTCTGGAAGATCTTCTGCCGAAGCCAATCATTTCTTTCTGCTTCCTTAGGTGTGAAGCAAACTTGCCTGACCACTAATAAATGGCCCTCGTCACCTGCAACTTCCTCTTCACCTAGAGATGCTAGCTCGCCTTGAGCTTCTTCCGTCACTACCACACTGTCATAAAAAAAACTTGGGAATATCATCCCCAAGCCCGGACTCCCACCCCTGATCGCCTAAACAATCAAAGGCTCTGGTAATAGACCAAGCTCCTCGCACGTTCCGCCCATGATCTTCAACCTTCGGAAACGGATTGTGGAAACTCTTATCTGTTTCTTCCTCTCTGCCCCCTACTGGTGGGTTCTGAGGCTAAGCCACCCGTGTTTGGTTGGGATTCGCCCCCAATTGGACCAAACACGTGTCACTTCACCAGAATTTCTCTTTTGTCTCCTCGAATCTCTTCTCAGTAGGTCACTGAAAATCATGCTTGAATACGTCTTTGATGCGGCATATCTCTGTCGCCCCACCGGCCATCTCAAAAATCATTATGAGTTCTAATACCAAGTGATGCAACGCGATCACAAAAATTAGGGGAACGGAAGTTTCAATGGCCTTCCTTTAAATTCTCATTGCGAAAATCATTAAAAACAAAGGGGAAAATAGTTTACTTTAATTCTCACACCCTGAGAAAAAAGGAACAATACATAAACAAGGGATAAAAATTTAGAAATAATTGAATGAATAAACTCCAGGTTTTCCCCTTCTTAAATAGAGGAGGCTTTTCAACAAGAATTAAAGACTTAAATATAAAAAGATAAATCCAAAATTACTAATAATTATCTATTAATCTAATAACTAAATGACTTAATAGATGTCAGTCTCCTGAAGTCTTTATTGAGCCCAATGTTCTATCAACTCGTCAAGTCTAGTATACTAGCCAAGCCTACTAAGCCACCAAGCCCATCCGCCATCTACCTATGGGCTGCATCATTCTCGCCGTGTTGGAGAAAATTCGTCCTCGAATTCCCAAATAGATTATATGGATCACCCTTGCTAAGATATGTCCCCATGCGTTCGGCCTAGATCTCGCCAAACTCGTCCATATGTGAACTGTCGACCGGACACGCCAAAACAATGCATCAGATTATCTAATTTTCTATTCCAGTACTTGCCCTCTTTTTTGTTTTCTTACTTTTAAAATTTTATAATATATATTAAAATATCTAATTCACCCTCAGGTTGGGGGCACTGGGAAACAGCCTTTCTTCAGGTTATCACCTTGAATGGGGAAGGCTGTGTACATCCGGCCCCCCAGACCCTGCGTAGGCTGGAGCCCTTGAGGCACTAGATATGTTCTTTTTTATTAAAATATTAAGATACTTATATAATAAATTATCAAATCTCATAGTATATAAATAATATTTTTATTATTATCATTTAGAATTGTACACTAAATCAATATATTCTGTAAAATACGAGGCAGGGTACGTAGTTTTTTTTTTTTTAATCAATAAGTGAAAAATTACATAGTCACTAGTACATATGGGTATACACGTGGCTCGCATTGGTAAGTGCCCTACCGACCACACCGACCAATTATCTGAATTTCTCGGTTGATGCATGCATTGTCCGTACACTATGGCACGCAATGTCATGAGGTATCAATAGGGGGTGTTAAAAAAAAACCGTAACCGATATAACCGAACTAAATTACCGAATTACTGAAAGTCAGTTGACCACTCTTTTCGTTTACGGTAGCGGTTAAATATTTTTGAGTATTTTAGTTATGATTAACCGAAACCGAAATACTTTTCGGTACGGTTATCCGAACCATGAACACCCCTAGGTATCAACCCTTTTGTACCTAAACAAATCAGTTGTTACTCACACAATAAAAATTATTATTGATAGATTATTTATATTTTGCTACCCTTACTTTTTAGCAATTATAAAAAGGATTTTGATGTTTTAGAATTATTAAAAAGGACACCGAGGTTTTATTATATTAATAAAAAGGATCCTCTCCGGCGGTCTGATGTCATTTTGAAAGGTTTTTGGGCCATTTCATTTATTTCGATTCAATCCAGATTTGCATGATAATTATCGTGAAGTTTTTTGAGTCACTCAGAATCATGATTTCCCCCGTTTTAAAGGGGAAGTCATTTCCCTTATTTGCCAGAGAGGGTCCTTTTTTGTTAATACGATAAAACCTCGGGGTCCTTTTTAATAATTTCAAAACGTCAGGATTTTTTTTATAATTACCAAAAAGGGTATTAGTAAAATGATAATAACCCATAATAATATAACTTGCCAAAAATAAAAGTCATAAAATCATCACAAAAAGTAGAATTTTACTTTTGTAATAACAGTTTTTCCTACTAATAATATTATCATAAATAAAGTAATAAACTATATATGTTTGAAAGCACTTATGATTTATTTGTATTTGTTTTGCAACTCAGTCTTACCAAATTGCAGTGCATGACTTGCTGTATTTCGTGAATGGTTTGATAATTGATCATTAAGAACTTGTTACTTGATCAGATGGATCTTGCCGATGGCTCTTGGTATCTGATCAAAAATAGATTAATAATCACTCGATAATAAATCAACAGCTTGGAATGATAGGTAGCTCAACTCGGCTCATAGCTTAATCGAGCCAAGGTGCAAACATTGGCTTGATTAAGGCTTGAATCAAACTTGAGCTCGTCGAAGCTTGTCAAGCTCGCATTTAAGGAAAGGTCACTTGGCTCAACTCTTTTCTCTCACACCCTTAGCTATATATGGCCCAAGGTGCAAACATCGGCTTAAGAGCTAAACAAGCTAACTTTTGACTATATTACAGGTCTAAACGGATGATGCCAAAGCCTAAAAAACCTAAATGAAAAGAAATGAGCGAAGATCATTTTTCAGCTTTCCGAGCTAGGTTAAAGCTCAACTGAGCCAACCAACCAAACTCAAGCTTGTGCTCTCTAAGCTCGTCATGTGTGATGTAAATGGGTCAAATCAACTCAATGTTTAGCTCGAAAGGTTCAGCTCATTTCAAACTCTATCCCATTGTAGTAACAAAAGTCACCTTTCCAACTCAAAGCCATACTCAAACCAAACTATGAGCCTAATGCCTAAATGAGCAACCCTCGGGCACTAATAAGTGGATGTTGGATCTAAATGTTAGTTTAAACTTTATAAATTCAAACTCGCTCGAGTCATTCCTCGAATCTAATGAGCTTAGGCTCATAGACTTTAAAGTTGAGGCTTTTACACCCTTTATTCTTACCCATAGATCACCACCCTTTTTTTTTTATATTGGTAGGAGTAAAACAACTTCTCTTTAGAGAAAAAGTTCAATAATTAGGGAAGCAATCTGTGAGCTTTCTTGAAACCTTTTATTTAAGAAGTTAAGAGACAAACCACTATATCTGATGCAGCCCGTATCTTGGCATATCGGGTTCTTGGCAAGATGGGTTACTTGGCGGGATGGAAGAGAGAGGCGGATAGAGGGGAGAGACGTAAAAGGGTGAACTGGATTGAGAAAGTTAACATCAATTAAGAGACTTTATCTTGGATTAGATTAAGAGATAATTATTAGGGGTTCAGATAATGAATAGTTGTTTTTGTATTTATCTTTTAATTTTTAAATATTTTAGTTTAGTTGAATTAGTTTATTTATTTAAACAAGAGGAAGTCGATGATTTAGTTAATTCAATTCATAGATATTTTTATTATTTTCTGGAGTTCTCTCCGATTTTCGGATTGTAAGAATTTGAGTTACTATTTTTCTTCTTTGTTTCTTATTATTTTAGTAATAAAAATTAAGGAAAGATTGTTGGATTTTTCATTTATTTTCACCTATACGCTGTATCAATATCAACATTTTAAACTCTTCATCACCACATTTATACTTGCACATGCATTTTTCAACTTCGAATTTCACAGTCATTGCATGTGAAGCTCGTTATTCAAGAGTTCTCGCTTCTTTCAAATGCAACATTTACATGAATTTGTTCATTAATTAAGGCTGTGTTTTATACTATTTTTCACTTACAGTTTTTTTTAAAAAAAATTAAAATTTAGGTTTTAAAAATGAACTTTTTTGTATTTACGATTATATTTTTAGTTGTTTTGTGCTTTGAGTAAAAGTCAAAAATATAAAATAAAATATAAAAAATTAAAATGACAGTTTTTATAGTTTCTAGAAAATTTGAAACTACAAATGAAAAAAGATATTAAGACCTTAATCTTTACCATTATCGGAATTTTTCCACCATGCTATAAGAAAATAGGTATTTTTAAAATTAATTTTTACGATCAACTTTTTCAAAGATGGCTTCATTAATTTTATGCCATAGAAAGTTTTCTCTCATGTTAAAAGGAAAATACTATAAGGTAGTAATGAGATCGGCTATGTCATATGGTGTTGAATGTTAGCCTGTTAAACTGTACTATACGCAACAATTGAAGATGGCGAAGATGAGGACGTTGCAATAGATGTATAGACATATTAGGAAGGACATGATCAAAAGTGACATTATAAGAAGAACATTAAGCATAGCTCCAAGTAAGGATAAGTTGACGAAGCAACGCCTGCAATAGCTTGCTCATGTTAGTAAGAGATCGACTACTACCCCTGTTAGGAAATATGAGCAACTACATATTATGCACCAGAGGAGAGATAGAAGCAAGCCAAACAGAAGCTAGATGAAGACGATTAAATATGACCTTACCCACTTAAACTTTAATGAAGAGATGGCGTTAAACAGAGCTAAGTACAACAAAAACAACAACAACAACAACAATCCCAGTGCCTCAAAGGCTCCCCCAAAAGCGGGGTTTGAGAGGGTTGATGTACGTAGCTTTGCCCCTTCAGGGTGTTAACCTGAAGAGAGGTTGTTTCCGATGGCCCCCAACCTAAGAGACATGTCATCATCGCATCATGGCAACCTGTGAGTAATAGGGCATCAATGCATAGGAGTGAGCTATATCATAAAGCGAGTAATACAAAGCATAACACCCTAGAGGAGACTTCAAGTCAAAACCATGCCCCTCAAGGCAGCAAAATAAGCAAGTAAACAGTGTTTGAATAGTAAATAGATAGGCGGATAGGTAGATAGGTGCACCCTAATAGGCCTATATGCCCAGGAACACAAGTATAGCAGAATAAGCGGCGGTGTAAGGCCTCTACATTTGCTACCCCTATGTTAGTCCTCCATCGAGTTTTATTCAAAGCCATCTCCTCCCGTGAGTTTAGGTGGGTGAGGTCCTGCCGTATCGACTGCAGTCATCCCCTCTTTGTCCTGCTTCTTCCTCTCCTACCTAGCGTGGTATGGAGTTGATCGCATCTCCTGACTGGAGCAGTGGTTCATCTCCTCCTAACGTACCTGAACCACTTCAAACATTGCATCTTCATTTTATCTTCTATCAAGGCTACGCCCCACTATGCCTCTTACCACATCTCAGATGACCGCCCCTGGGAACACTAGCCACCAAATTGTGGAATAGTCATACGGTAAAATCGTGGCACTAGATCGAGCTTACGAGTGGTTAGATGCTCCTACCCCGCTACATCGAATACATCTATCCTAGTCGTTAAATAGAGCTAAGTGATGATCTAAAATACGTGTGGCCGACATAGTGGTTAAGAGAGAGGAGCACAGTGATGTAAGTTCACAGGGTCTCTAGGCTTTCATGTTCACTATTGTTGCTGCTTTATTGTTGATTGTATGTTTGCATATCTAGTATTACTCTATTTGACTTGACTCTAACTTGATTTAATAAATATTGTTCTGTTTTTGCTTTTTAGGATAGAAGACCCTTTAGAAACAACCTCCTTCTAGGATAGCATTTTGTAAGGATAAGGCCACGTACATCCCATTCCTCTCCAGACCCTACTTTGGTGGGTGCCTTTCCAAATGCTAAGTTTGTTGTTGTTGTTTTTTCACTTCTGCTTTTGTTTCAAAGAAGTTCATGAGTCAAAGGACAAAAAATTATTTTTATTTTATTTAAGGACCAAATACTGAAAAATTAAATATAATATTTTTCTAGCAAAAATACATTTTTATTACAGTTGTTGGCCCCAAACCACATCTCAATCTCCTATATAAACCCAACCAAAGCAACCCAAAAAAACAAAACCACAAGCCCATTCAAAAGCATATCCTTTGTTGTATTGACCTTCAGTTTTAGTTTCACAACATGGCTGAGCAAACACCTCAAGAACCCGAAGCAAAGGACCGAGGCTTGTTTGATTGTTTTGGGAAAAAAGAAGAGAAACATGAACACAACATGATGGTAACTGAGCCCCAGCCAGAACACAAGCCTGGGCTCATGGAAAAGCTCCACCGTACCCACAGCAGCAGTTCCAGCTCTGTAAGTGCCACCACCTCACCCTATTTTAAATTTGTAATGTTACTTAGACTTAAAATTAGCTTTTAAGAAACCAAAAATTATATTTTGGAGACATTTTCTTCTGTTTTTTTCTGTTTGAGTTTCTTACATAGTTTTGGTAAATTCCAAACTTGATTTATAGCTTGTAAAAAATATAACAACTATAAACGGAAGACAATATCAAATTGTCCGTAAGTTTTTTGCAATAGACTCTCTTAGAGAGGTCTCAAATTCCAAATGACGTGAGCGTATGTATTATTAATAGAAGCCAAATGGGTACTCATGTAAATTGTAAAGGCGCATTTTGAAGCCTAAGAAAATAATCTATTAGCGTTCACCTAGAAACTTAAACTAGCAATTCTCAAATGCTCTTCTTTTACATCGTGTTCATTTGTATACTGTGTGTGGGTACCGCCCGCAAGAATTGTTCGTCTTCTTGATTCCCATTTTATATTGATACCGAGTACCAATTTTAATTATCAAAAATAAAATTGATTCTTTAACAAGGTGTCGAAATCACTTTAACAGAAAGCTCTTAAATCCACAATTTTTAATGTCCTCTAAGGACGTAGCCTAGCAGCAGAGAACACCGGCGGCCATACACGCCACTTGAGTTTGAATCCCTACAATGGCACTTGTGGCTCCCCTTTATGGGTATGGGTATTTTAATGGGTATTTTCCCTCCCCCCTACCTTACCGATGTAAAAAAAGTATGCATAATTTTTAATATGAGATCCAACTTCGAGAAGTATCTCGCGTTTGTTGTTTAGGTTTTTATATTGTATAAAAAGACTGTGTGTATTTCCTTTAATAGTAAGTATATAAAACCATTTCTATCAACAAAAAAAAGTGCAAAACAATTCCTATATCTTGACTCAAATTAAACTTTTGTGATAATGAGTTCATTAACATTGATTGACACTGTTCTAGTCGGAGGAAGAGGTGGAAGAGGAAGGAGTGAAAGTCAAGAGGAAGAAGAAGAAGGGAGGTGATCACAAGGATGGTGACAAACCTGCAGGTGCTGAAGCAGTGCACCCAGAAGAAAAGAAAGGTATTTTAGAGAAAATCAAAGAGAAACTACCCAGCCATCATAAGGCAGAGGAGGGTGTTGCAGTCCAAGTAGGCTCTGATGACTGTGCTACAAAAGCATCACACTCTGCAGAAGCAGTGCATCCTGAAGAAAAAAAAGGCCTTCTTGAGAAGATCAAGGAGAAATTACCCGGTCATCACAAGCCCGAAGAAGGTGCACCTGCCCCATAAAACACAGGTCAGTGAGCTGCAAAAGGGTCACATAGTGCAGAAGGCGAATGAGAAGTTGCTTAGAGCAATTTGTGTCCTAAGCTAGGATCGTTTGCTCATTTTACCTAGATCTGTTCCTACTTGTTTTTAATGTTGTGTTTCTTTCTTCTTGTCTGATGTTGAGACCTCGTTGCTTTGTATCCTTTTGGATGGTCTCTTGTTGTACTTGAACTATTGAAAAAAAATTGTGTTTCTTTCATCTTGTATCGTTTCCATTGCATATGTTTCGCTTCATTTATGCATTAAAGAAGTCCTACGGCTCATCAATTTCACAACCCATTACTCACAGGTCTCCATGAGGCGACGAAGACTTTCCTCTCAGGTTGGGAGTCCTCGGAAACAGCCTCTCTTCAGGTTCACAACCTGAAGGGGGAAGGCTGCGTACATCTACCCTCCCCAGACCCCGCTTTTGCGGGAGCCCTTGAGGCACTGGGATTGTTGTTGTTGTTGTTGCATTTAGTCATGCTGCTTTGAGCAAAAAAGTGTTTTTAAAACACTTGATTGATTATTTGTTGGGCAGTTTTCCTATGTATAAAATCTCATTGAAATAGAGCAAAATCTATTTTTCAATTTTTAGGGAGAAGTAAGAATATCGTGCTTCTCTTTCGAAGTAAAAATGAAACAGAACTAAAAATATTTTAAAACAAAATATCTTCACTCATAATTCGAAATATTAATTCTAGAAATGGCGATTTTAAAAAAAAAAGTGGTCATGAAAAAAGTAATATTTATCAGTATAGTCAAATAACCCTTCAGTTTGATGCATAAAGCTCCTACTAAAGTAGTGAGGCTAAAAAATGCACCAAATACATAAATCCGATGACTTTTAGGTCATAACAGAGCAACTTTACTACATGGACATGTCAAAAAGGCGACTATCACGTACATTAAGTTGTTAAATGAAGAACTGATAAATTATATTCCAACATATCCCCTCAATATGCAAATTTTATTAGGTTTAAGAGTATGTTTATAAAGCAGATATATACTTTATATTTTGTACAAAAATTATATTAGTATAAAGAGTAGAGTTTATTGTGATTTAAACTCGAGACTTGTTAGTCAAAGAGTGGTTAGGTCAACAATAGTCAACCAATTATCACAAAAGTTTAAGCGATTAGGTCAATACATATGTTGGAATAAAATTATGTTACAAAATTAATTGACATTAGTTGGACTAACTTATGAGTCTTATATGTCGGTATAATTCTTAACCCAAATTTTATGTAAGATTGATGAAGGACTCACATGTAAGTCTATTTGATATACGGACACCCATAATATTTGATGTAAGATTCATGAGGGTCACCTATGGCTTGATATCAAAATGAGTCTCAACAAGTCACAGGTTGAACTTACAGGGTTAGCATATAGAGGTGAGGTTGACATATATTTACAAATAAAGTTTAACGCATAACTATTTATCATTAAGTAGTGTAACCAACTAGTTGTATATCGGTCTCTTCTTTGTCTCAACTTTTTCACACTTAATAGTGGACTTGCTAAGGGCCCTAAGTTGTTGGACCTCCCAAGAACGGCCCACGAGAAACATTGGAAAACGAAAAAATAGAAGGAATGGCACCGTTATAGAATTTTTTTTTATAACTAAATGAGATATTAAAAAAAAAAAAAAAAAAAACAAACTTAACAAGCCAATACTTGTGATGCTATATTTAGAGCTGATAAAATCTAACACAACTGGATACTATGACAGAAGCTAGTATAGCAGGTTTGGACTATATTTTTTGGGTGGAGTTGAATTTTAGTCGACATATTTAACATGATTGGATAATGAAGTTGATTTTGGATCGTTTTCAAATGCTTTTTCGCCAATTTATATATTTTTGTTAAGTTAGTCGAATAATGTACATTTGGTATTATGTGTGTTTTCTATAGCTACGTTGACATAAGATAAATTGAGCAACATTGACCATGTTAATCTAATAATTTATTTTGACAATTATAAATGTTATGTATTTATTGCTATTATCAACTATAAGGTGTAGCGGTCTCAAAAACTATAAGGTATATTATTGGCAATGTTTGTAAGTTGAAAAGCTCACATATAATTGAAAAAAAGTAACTCGTATAACTAAATGGTAACTTATGAGTTACCCATTTATTAATTGAGTTGGATAAGGGTTAAGAGTTCCAAACATGATTAGTAAACAAATCAATTTGGGTTGAACCTTTTCTAAAACCCTTCGTATAACACTAAGCCGGGTTTTAATAGGCTACGAAATTACTGTGCTTGTTTTAAGGAATTTTGGTGGTACACTTTTAGCAATCTTCTTTATCTTAATAGGCTTTTAGGACTTAAATTGCTCTGAGCTTTTTGCAATTTGGTTTGGACTAGACATCTCCAATACCAGAGTGGCTCCTTCAATATCGTTTAATTGGAGAGTCATATTACTTTATAATGGTATCTTGGATGCCCAAGCAATGCTCGAGTTTGTGGATGGAATTTTTTTGGTGAACAAATTTCAATCCCTAGCCAATGGTTTCGACAAGTTTAATTGCTCCACTTCCTGCGATAGCCGGTTTCACAGCAGACTATTTTGCAAAAAAAGGATATCTCGAGAGTTGACTTCGTTATTGTCTAGCTTTGAGTATGGTATGTCTCATCCTTTCGTTAGCTTATTCTCGATGCTCCTAGATTGTTTTTCCCCTTCCTTTCATGTATATTGTTTACTGGTGGATCATGGTGTCGTCGGCATATGAGTCAAACACAAGAAGTTTTATTTTTTTGGTAAGTTCAAACACAAGAAGTTGCTAAGAAAAACCTGAGCGTGACATGAATGACTCGATTTAAGCCAGACTCGATTTGGCTAGGGTATCATGATGTCAACCGGAGTTCGAAGCTCTTTCCTTTTGGTAAGGAACTATAGTTGAGGATTCAAATATATGACATCTTGTCTTAAATTAATCTTAATAGCGTTTTAAACCCGAACCAAGGCCTTATTGGCCTTGGCTCAAAGATGGCAAAGTCTCAAAACTATGAGCTTGAGCTTAATTCTTTATGAGCTTAAGCTCGACTCAACTTTGTTGAGCTCGAATCCAATTGAACATATTTTATGTTGATCTTAACCTCTTTAATATGGGCACATTTAGGCTAAACTTGGCTCATTCAAACAAAGTTAGGCTCCGTTTGATTAGGGAAAAAACTAGATTCCAGTAATTCATTTTTCTTTATTTTGTTGTTTAGCATGTGTACTTCAATAAAAAAGGTTTTCCGCCCTTTGGGTGGAAATGACGATGTCATTATTACAAGTAGTCCAAAATATTTTATGTATTCATCAATCCAAATCTACATTAGACCGAAATGAACCAGACGGGATCATAGAAGTTAAAGGTCACAATGTTAAACAATGATTGGATTAAAGAATGACTAGTCAGCTCGAATCTCAGACTGAACTCTATGGTTCAATATGGTTCAATCTAGTTTGAAAGAAATCCATTACTCCAAACCTAAATTAGCTTAGACCAAAGATCGATAAAGATCTAAATCAAGGATTGAGGACTGAAAGAAATACAATCAGTTCGGTCAATTAATAGACTAAATAGTCATCTTATAGCAAGTTTACGGTTTGGACCGATACATAAACACCCTTGCCCATACTAGTCCTCTCTCAAAACTATAATTAAAGAATTTGATAAAGAATTGAGGATGGGTCAAATAGTGAAAGCACCAATGCTAAAAGCTATAATTAAAGAATAGAATTTTCTCTAAACCAAATACAGAAAAATTATTTATAGATTGTATTTTTTTTTGAACTACTTTCTTCTAGTATGTATTTTCTATAAAAGGGTAACTCCACAAATACAATGAGCATAGATGTTACTTCGTCACTGTTTCAACTGAATATCTTTTATCGTGAACATGTTTTCTTCGAAACCAAAAAAGAAACATCACGTTGTAGGAGCATGTTTTCCTTTAAAAGTTTCAAGTATGTTTTGATTTTCCTTTGGATAATTTTTTCTACAGGAAAAAATTTTTTTCCTCTATTAAATGAAGCCTTAGTCCTATATTTCCAAGAGTGGCTTCATTCGAAATAACGTGTTAATAGCCTAAGTTTTATCATGTTCGGACACTACTTGTTTAACTAAACGAGTCAACTTGACTCAGCACGAACTTGAAATAATCAAAGTCCTTTTAGCTAAATAATAGCTAACTTACAAAGGCTCCCAAGCATACATAGTTCATTTAGACTTTTGTCCCAAGTCACATAAGCACACATTTATTCATTTGTCCTTATAATATATACTATGTGTACCCAAAAAATGTACTTCTAGAGCGATGTTGGTTTCCAACAGCCTGATTGTGTTGGTGAGAAGTAATATAAAAGCGAGTAGGCTAGCATGAGGTTTTTTTTTTTTTTTTAACACGTAGCATGAGGTTTGATGTCTCCATGTTTGCAATAAAGGCGCATGGCGGCAGGACGGATTCTAGTTGGTGGCGTTGAGGTAAGATTGACCATTTTCACTACACTAGATTTTAACTCTTGTTACGCCTAAATGTGTATCTAGCCACCCTAGCGACACTTTCATTAGTGTCGCAATTGGTTGTATAACAAATGCTATAAATACGCTTGAAAGTAACCCAATAACTTATTCTTCCTAAATTGCCTTTGAATTTCGGATACTTATTTGAAAGTGTCACTAGTTTGGTGACCCAATAGCTTGATTTTGACGTAGTGTTTAGGTGTATTGCATGCCCACCACTATGGAAATACTCTATCGACCAACATAGGATAAACTTGTTCTCTATCTCTTTTCTCCCTTTTTTGGATCTTGTTTTATCTGCGTGTAATGTTTTCGGCTATGGATGAGTTGTGCAGGCTATGTTCGCCTCAACTCATTGCACACTTCGAAATAGTATTGAGTGTATCAACTATTATTAAAAAGAATGAAGTCATTAGTTTATGAAAAAGTGTCTTCAGTAACTTGTTCGCCCCAACCTAAGTGAAGATACAACCCTATTTTGAGCTTAGAGATACCTATTATAGCTGTGTAGGAGCATTTACGCATCCATAGGCTATCTCAGGCTAGTTTGTAAACACGTAGTGCGGGTACGTGTAGGGCGCTTAGGACTCCTAGGATTTACTCTTTACCCTATTTCACTTCATTGTCTACGATACTCGCTATACCCTCTCACACACTCTCTCTAATTCTCCCTCTCTCTCTCTCTCTATCTTCTCTCTTTATCTATCTCCATCTCTCGCGCTCTCTATATCCCCCTATCTCTCTCTATCTTTTCTTCCCATGCCTCGTACGTTGTGTTCACATGCGCATATATACATGCACACATGCCCACTTACTTACCTACTTACATACATACATACATGCATACATGCTTACTTATTTCCCATTAGGGTCTTACCCTGATGGGGTAAGACCGCGTACATCTTACCCCTCCTAGACCTTGGGAGCCCTTGGGGCACTAGGTATGTTGTTGTTATTGTTGCTGCATTTGATACACGTAGGTCATTTATTTTTTTTTGTACATGTAGGGTTGTTTGGTTCATATTGCGAAAAAAATTATACATTTTTTTAAACTAATTTTTCCAAATAATGAATGCAAGCATTTTATAAATTTTTAAGAGTTTTTTACTCCAATGGCACCGTTTCAAAAAAAATTACCAAAATGGCACGGTTCAAAAATATTTACCAAAATGGTACAGTTTAATGTATCTTCTTCAACGTATGCCATTTAAAATGACTTACGACCCTGTATGAACAATGAACGCCGTTACAAATGGCGCATGATGAAAATTTTACTAGCATACGCCATTCGTAACGGTGTATAAACAGTAATAATTTTTTTTACCAGAGTCACAGCTAATTTATATTTTAAAAATTATGACATTAAAACTATTTTACATAAATAATTCAAAATTTCAATAATTTTTTAAATTTTTTAAGAAAGTATATTAACTTTACCATAACAGTGTATGTATCATCTTTTTTATTGTCACGTATCTATCATATATTCTTTTTGGTTTTCATGTTATTTTTTCAAGTAATTGTCCTGGTCACTTATAAATAATTGATACATTTCCTAGCCCTTTCTAAATAATATTTTTGTTCTTGGTCATTTTTGCAAAGTATATTACCCTTGCTGTGTATAATATCATTTTTGAAAACTTCCATCATTTATGTTTTCCTCCAAAAAGTAATGCATAATTTTCATATATAATATTGGTTCAACAAAAATTTAACGAGTACCTAAATGATAAAATAACCTATATATATTATCGTTATTATTCACTATATTAAATATAGTAAATAGAAAGCAATATACGTTCTCAATGCTCCAATGGCTCCCTTCAGGCATAGTTATAAGCTCTAGGATAGATTCCCTTATATACTCTTTTTAAGTATACAGAATTATACAAACAAAAGTATCACAATATAATATGGATACTTTTAAAAAAATTGTTGGAAAAATGATACAAACTAACCTTTAGTTTTATGGGGAAGTTGTATCCCACATTAGAAAAATAGTGTGGGCGATTTTTTTTCTTAACGGGTATATTTATTTTGCGAAAAATAATCGTTCAAAACCCGTATCGTGAATTACCGCACCTATTTAATGCACTAGCCGTTTATGGCATTTGAGATCTCATTTATTTCAGCCATTACATAATTCTCCTTATTGTAATAAAAATCCTAATAAATTGATACAACAATGAGCATATTTGATTTTTAACGGAACCAAAATCAAATAAAAAAAATTTAGGATGATTTCTTCTACTAGAATGAAATGAACAGCAAGAAACAACCACGACTCTCTCTCTCTCTCTCTCTCTATAGATTCGGATGGGTCGTTCCTTGCTTTCTCTCTCTTCCGATTTGATCTTCATCCTCCTTATTGCTTGCTCTCCATGTTTGTTCTTTGTGGCTTATAAAGTGGAGAATGATGGCGGTTATAATGATAGTAATTCAACGTTTACTCCTATCAATCACGATCTCTACTGTTCTAGTGTTGTTAATCATCATTCTTCTTTTTCAATGGATTCATCTTCTAGGTCATCTTCTCTCGTTACTCTTCACTCTATTAATCTCAAGAGAAAGACCTAGATTTCTCTTCTCATAAACACCCCTCTCCATCTCAGATTTTGGGCAAAGTTTTTAGGCACTCCTACCCAACAACTAACGAGTGCACGTTAAGAGTCGGATCGCGTTAATCCTTGAGGATGGCCACCGGTTATGCTGTGTGCACGGGAGCAGCGGTGAAATCGTCTTTTAGGACAGTGACATTTACCACAGCACAACACGATATCATCTTTTTGAGAGATCCTTCTAATTACTCTCTCTTTTCGTTGTTATAATTAAATATTTATCAATTCCCTAACAATTATTTGATTGCTATGTTTTATATAATCATTTCTGAATTTTTCCTGCAATTTTTAGTATTTTACTGTGTTTCCACTGCCAATTTTCAGCCGCAACTTTTATTGAAATTTTAGCTTATTTTAATGCAGTATTTTACTGAAATTTATAATACAATTATACTGTAATTTATAACAGTATTTTACTATATTTTACAAGAAGTGTTCTACTGTAATTTAGATGTAATTTTCATTGTGATTATACCATTTTTCTAACAATCTAAAAGATGATTTTATCAATCAATCATGGTAATAACTTTTCATATATCATTTATTTACCTAAGATCTTTGCTAGAATTCCAATGGGATTTGTATGATAATGGTCAAAATTACACACCAATTAACAAGACGACTAGTGCGAGATAATTGTGAGGGTTTTGTGCAGGTAACACCATGGAGTTTGTTTGATTTTGTGGTATGCAAAATTTGAACTTAAATTTTACGTGATGTTATGTTTATGAGCACTGTAAACTGTAGTAGTCACCTTGAAGTGCTCAAGATTTTTGTCACAGTTGAGTTGCTACCTTAATTTGATGCAATTTAAATGGGTTTTTGTATTATGTTGTATGCGATGGAACATTCGTGGTGGTTTTATGTACGTTTGATGGCTGGATTTTCTATATAAGCAAAGTAAATTGTCTAAGTGGTAAACATGTAGATCTACAGTGAACTATGCTAAGCTCTCCATATCCATCTAACATTATTACTATCCAGAGATTGGTTTTTCTTTTGGTCTTTGATTATGTTGAGTCCCTTGGTAATGCCAATCGAGATTATTAGATTTTTTCTTTGTATTGCTTCTAATGATTTCATATATACAGTGATTATTCGGTTAGTCAATCCTCAGCCTGTTTAATACTTGTGAATATGCATTCATTTTCATGGGGTGCAAATATGCTTTATTATCCATTTTAGCTCCTATATGATTTGACTTTATATACCTTTGCTAGTTGCTACTAGCTTGTGTGGATTATATTATGATAAAATGAATAAAACGAAAGTTAGAAATTAACTAGACCGTAAATTAAAAGGATTAGGTAGCCTGTGTAGCATGGATTTCTCACTGTTTTTAGCATCCTTTAGTTTCTTCTTTGTGGAAAAAATGTTTTTGCTTGAGAGTAATGGTCTGTCTTGAAGTGAGAAAGCACTAGGTACATTTGATCGGTGGAGAGGTTTAGTGGTAATCGCTTGTTCTACCTCATGTATGGTCAGTTGAGAATCTGGTGTAGATTCTTGTTTTAGTGGAGCAATTTCTGAGTTAAATTGCTCAAGCCTGACCTTGTTGGTGGTTGGAGGAAAGTTTTCGTTTGGCTTTTGTGTTGGTGTTGTTTTGAACACCTATGCATGGTGCGAGTACTGCTTTTGTGTGGCTAACCATACTATTCAGAAATTGAATGGTGTGTTTTTCAATTTTCTGTATGATTGTTATAGTTAACACGTGTTTAACACTTGAGTTGATTATGAACTTGTTAGAAGGAAGTCTTGAACCTAGAGTTGGCAACTCTTAGGTTAGTCATGTCTAGTTGCACAATCTTGAATTTCTTGTGTGGGTAAAGCATGGTATGTTTGAGTTTTAGCCATGATATTAATCTTGTATGTGAGAGTTATTTTCCTTGCATATTTGGAGTGACCTAAGTGAAATAGTTGATCATTGTACAGGGCTAATGGGACTTATGAGTTCTTATGAAAATCTATGAGTGATTTGTAAATTAGTCTCCATGTTGATGTGTCTCGTGTATTTCTCATGGCTATGTTTGAAGCAAGTTGTATATGTTGTTACATGTTGCTTGAAATAATGAAAAGCATGTTGTTTTAAGTGTTGAAACGTGTCTCTTCCAAGCTGAATATGCTACTACATATTAGTTTGGGCTATAAGATGCTGATATACATGCTGTTATGGACTTTTACATGCTGAATTTTGTGCAGTACTAAATTTGTTCTTGCTGTAATGTTATAGCTGCTGTTTTTTGGACAATATACTATCATTTTAAGTTGTTTTGTTGAATTTCAACTTGTAGTTGGGAAAAACATTGAATGTTTGCATCGTATGTGGACTTGGTGTTGTCTTTGGAGATTATTGCTGTCTTTGGAGACTGTTATGCTCTTAGGATCATTGTTTTATGCCTTCTTTTCTAGTTTTTGGGAAAAGAATAAGGTGCAAGTCATATGAGAACCTTGATTGATCATAGGCTTGTTATTTAGCTTGTGTCTAGGTACCTTATTTGGATTATTATCATATGTTGTATGCTTATGTTGGTCATTTGAATAACATACTATTGGACCCTAATGTTCACTTGATAAGGAGAAAAACGTGGCATCCCATCACAAGCTAAATATTGTAAGGTGATTGATAGCATTATGGTTTGATTAAAAATACAACGTTCGTCCTATTATATTATATGTCAGTGGTAAATCTAGTGTACATACATGGATCCAAATAATGAATATTGAAGTGCTCTAATTAAATTGTTGAAGTACTAGTGAAGTACTAGGAATGGGGTTTACGTTGTAATAGACCCTTTGTTGTGTTGGGTATCTGATATCAATGAGAGATATTCTACTAAGTATAATGTATTTAAGCTCGTTAGTTAGCTATGTTTTGTGACACCCCTCTGAAACCTGCATATTTTAGTTGTCCTTAAAGACTGAGTTGGCAGGTAGAAAAATTAAATGGCTTAGAAATGTAGTATGAGACATTCTATTATGGGGGGTTGCAAGAGCACCCGAGAGCCTGTGAGGTATGTTGTCTGATCATAGTCTTTTCTGAATATTGTGTTTTTACCAATGTTTACTAGTTATAACTAGCTTATAGAAATTGATTATGGTGGAAATATTATTTTGGCGATTGTCCAAAATCTGTGTAAATAGCTTGATGATACTAAGCACTTGGGCTCGAGAGCCTTGCAGAGGCTTGAGTTGCCTTAAGTTGAATTGTAAAAGGCATCTTGTGAATTATGATCTTATTTACCTCTTTCTCTTAATATCACCAAAATTTGATATAACATTGGTATGACATGGAGTATCCTTAATAGTAATAATACATGTACGCTAAGTACGATGAGAATGGGTATATGGTCTTTTGTGATCTAAACTGGTGGTGATCCAATTGATTTTAGATGATAATGCATCACAATTATGGTGATATGTGAAATTGATAAATTTGCAGTATATGTCTTCCGTGCCAATTGTATATAAGGTATACGCACGATATATGTACTATTTGAGTACTTGGGGTGGAGATATGATTTTATTCATATGATAATTTGCTCCACTGTTGTGTTACACTGACTCTTGTTGAAGTTGGCAGGAGATGGAGCTAGTTGTTTAACATCTCGTTACAGATACTTCAATGTGGGGTTAAGAGCAACTCGTGATTAATGTTGGCAGTGGTCAACTCTCAAGTACCGCTTTGTTTCAATACAGTGTGAAATGCCATGTATGATAGTTGAGCTTGATGCTTTAACCTAACTCATAATCCATGATGGGTGGTGTGGATACTATACACTTAATGGGTTTGGCAAGAAGAGACCTATTCGTCTCAGGCTTAAGATCATAAACGATCTACTTGAAAGAAATTGATATCACTGAATTGTGTGAGATCTGGAAAGAACCTTATGGATCCATTGATAGACGCTATGTCGGAAAATGATTGTAGAAATATCGAGGGGGACGGGACTAAAGTCTATACAAGAATAAACTATGATGTATCCGACCTGGTCTTAATAGGTTCAATGTGAAAAGTCATAGTTTCATTCAAGGAATGCACTATGTTTTATGTTGCCCCTCCCTATGGTGTGACAGTGCGAAGACGGGTCTATAGCCATATGTTTGGTTGTGTAAGTGAGGCATGCACTTGATGGACACTGTCTATATGGTATCAGGGGTGAGGTTGAGCTTTAGCTCTTAATGGATCCATACCCATATGTTTGGTGGTGTGTGGTAACACACACTTGATGGGATCCACCTATGTAGGCGTGGGAGTCTGGCCGCTCCCTATGAAGGTTTAAGACTTGTCTTCTAGAGCGCCTATAAATATCCAGGACGAGCGCATGGCCGATAAAACACGCCAAACTACTGGAGTTGCCGAGATCTAGAGTTTAGTATGTGTTCAAGTGGCAGACTATACAACCCCTTGTGAGGTTCAAGATGAAAGTCACCTCGCAAGATATTGGTCCTAAACTTGGGTTACAATAAGTGACGATTCAAATCGAGAGACATCGGCACTGAAACCTGAACTCCCTTTGCCCAATCTATTCATTTTTGTTCTCTTTCGCTTGTATCCTTTGTGGGGGATTGTTGAAAAATAATACAAGCTAACCTTTAGTTTTATGGGGGAGTTGTATCCCACATTAGAAAAATACCGTGGGTGATTTTTTTTCTTAACGGGTATATTTATTTTACGAAAAATAATCGTTCAAAACCCGTATCTTAAATTACTGCACCTATTTAATGCACTAGCCGTTTATGGCAGTTGAGATCTCATTTATTTCAGCCATTACATAATTCTCCTTATTGTAATAAAAATCCCAATAAATTGATACAACAATGAGCATATTTGTTTTTTGACGGAACCAAAATCTAATAAAAAAAAATGTAGGATGATTTCTTCTACTAGAATGAAATGAACAACAAGAAACAACCACGACTCTCTCTCTCTCTTCCCTCTTTCTCCTCTCTCTCTCTCTCTCTATAGATTCAGATGGGTAGTTCCTTGCTTTCTTCCTCTTCCGATTTGATCTTCATCCTCCTTATTGCTTGCTCTCCGTGTTTGTTCTTTGTGGATTGTAAAGTGGAGAATGATGGTGGTTATAATGATAGTAAACTCCTATCAATCGCGATCTCTACCATTCCAGTGTTGTTAATCATCATTCTTCTTCTTCAATAGATTCATCTTCTGGGTCATCTCCTCTCATTACTCTTCACTCTGTTAATCTCACGAGAAATACCCAAATTTCTCTTCTCATAAACACCCCTCTCCATCTCAGATATTGGGCAAAGTTTTTAGGCACTCCTACCCGACAACTAACGAGTGCATCTTAAGAGTCGGATCGCGTTAATCCTGAAGGACGGCCCCCAGTTATGCTGTGTGCACGAGAGCAGCGGCGAAATCATCTTTTAGGACAGTGGCATTTACCATGGCGGGATATCATCTTTTTATGAGATCCTTCTAATTACTTTCTCTTTTCGTTGCTATGATTGAATATTTATCAATTTCCTAACAATTATTTGATTGCTATGTTTTATATAATCATTTCTGAATTTTTCCTGCAATTTTCAGTATTTTTATTGTGTTTCCACTGCCAATTTTTAGCTGCTTTTACTGGAATTTTAGCTTATTTTACTGCAATATTTTACTAAAATTTATAATATAATTATACTACAATTTATAACAGTATTTTACTGCATTTTATAAGAAGTCTTCTACTGT
The DNA here is from genome assembly GCA_018398585.1 of Simmondsia chinensis. Lineage (NCBI taxonomy): Eukaryota > Viridiplantae > Streptophyta > Magnoliopsida > Caryophyllales > Simmondsiaceae > Simmondsia > Simmondsia chinensis. Next base: position 5,194,943 of record JAGTTD010000017.1, on the reverse strand, counting down.
AATTTAGATGTAATTTTCATTGTGATTAGACCGTTTTTGTAACAAAAATGAACAGTCAAAATACCAATATGTTACCCGTAAGAAGGTACAATTTTATTCTTTTCCTAAATTTTGGAATTGGTGTTATGAAATCGGCCATAAATTTTGCGCAGAGTTGATCAGACAGCTTAGTTAAAGAATTTTGCTCCACTTTTCAGTGAGCAACATTATCTTTGTCACATTTTGTAACCAAACAAGGAAGACAGAACAATGCTAGAGAAAAAGAATATTCTTAGTAAAGAAGATTTTCAGATGCCAAATGATGTAAATAGCCATAAGGCAATCTTTGGTATTGTTTTCTATTTGTCATTTTTTTATTCTTAGTCAAATTTTTTAATTATTTATGTAAAATAATTTTAATGCAATAATTTTTAAAATACAAATTAGTTGTGCTTCAGTACAAAAAAAAAACCAAAAAAAATATTTACTGTTCATATGCCGTTTCTAACGGCGTATGACAATAAAAGTTTGGTCGTATGCCATGTACGTCGTTACAAACGGCGTACGTTATTCATATCCGGGTTGTACGCGTTTTAAATGGCGTATGTTGAAGAAGTTACAGTAAACCGTGCCATTTTGATAAATATTTTTTGAACCATGCTATTTTGATATTTTTTTTTAATCTGGGCTTCGGATTGAAATTCCAGAGTTCACTGGGGAAGACAACCTAAGGAGTTCTAGGATTGGTTGGCTGCAATAGAGGAAGTGTTCGAATTTAAGGAGGTTCTGGAGCACAAGTAGGCGCCGTTGGTGGCTACTCGGTTAAGGGGTAGAGCCACCGCCCAGTGGCAACAACCGAACCATACCTAGTTTAGGTAGGGTAAATCGAAAATCAAGACATGGGAAAAGATGAAGATGCACACACGGAATGCCTTCCTTCCCTATAATCACGCTTGGGTGATGTATTAATGCCTAAAAAACTTGCCTCGTGGTTTTCGGTCAGTGTTTCGATCAGTGGAAGACTACACGACAGAGTTCTATGCCTAAGTCGCCACGAATGACGTGGCGGAATTGAACGAGCAATTGGCGGATAAATATTTTGGTGGGTTGAAGGAGTCCATTCAGGAGGTATTAAACATGTTTAATATCTTTTCGGTCTCGAAAACAAGCCAGAGGGCTTTGAACATAGAGAAGCAACAGAAAAGCGATGCTAGGTTGGTAGTACTTAGAACATCTAAAACAATGGGCATGATCAGGTACGACTACTAACCAACTTGGGAGTACAGGGTAAGCCGTTCATCGCCAACCCTGGTAAGCCGAGTAACCACGACTTGGCGGGTAGCTCAAAACTCGTTGTTTTAATTGTGGAGAAATGGGTCACCATGACGCTATCTGTCGGAAAGGTTCTAGACCTGGTAAGGGGTTGTACATCGAGTGTCTCCATGCTGAGGATGGTGAGGAAGTTGAGGAGGAGGCGCAACACGACTTGGGGCCAAGTGGTGAAGAAGAAGTTGCGGGTGATGAGGGCCACCTATTAGTGGTTAGGCGAGTTTGCTTCATGCCTAAGGAAGCAAAGAGAGACAGCTGGCTTCGAAATAACATCTTCCAGACGACATGCACGATTAACAGAAAGGTGGTGTCGCCTAGTTATCGATTTCGGTAGCTGTGAGAATATTATTTCCAATGAGGCAGTCCTGAAGTGGGGGTTAAAGACGGAGGAGTATCCGAACCCTTTGAAGTTGTCATGGCTCAAGAAAGGAAACCAAGTAATCGTCTCAAAGCATTATTTTTTTTATTGGAGCGAAGTACCGAGATAGGGTGTGGGGTGATGTGGTTACCATGGACGTGAGCCACTTATTGCTTAGACGCCCATGGAAATTCGACAGAGGTGCCACCCACGACAGGAAGAGAGACACCTATAGCTTTGTTTTTGGGGCACGAAGATCGTTTTGTTACCTAAAAATGCCAAAGGCCACGTTCGTTAGTAGCTTCACCAAAAAGGTTGGTGAGAACAGGGTAGTGTTTGTGTTGATCATCCAAGAGTACCAGGCGGAACAAGGAAGCGTACTGATAGAAGTAGAAGCCCTATTGAAGGAGTTTGATGACGTGTTTTCGGAAGAGTTACCAAATCCCTTACCGCCATTGAGGGACATTCAAGACTGTACTAATTTGATGCAGGGAGCAGCCTTACTGAATAGGCCACATTATAGAATGAGCCATGTGAAGCTTAGGTGCCAAGTTGAGGAGTTCTTGCCGGGGCTTCATTCATAAGAGTTTGAGTCCATGTACGGTTCTATCTCTTTTGACGCCAAAGAGAGACGGTAGTTGGCGGATGTGCATCGACAACGAAGCCATCAATAGGATCATAGTACATTACCAATTTCCTATTCCAAGATTGGATGACTTACTTTATCAACTACAGAACTCAAAAGTGTTTAGCAAGTTGGACCTGAACAGTAGATGTCATCAGATACATACCTCACCAGGTGATGAGTTGAAGACCGCCTTCAAAACCCGAGAAGGGTTATACGGGTGGCTAGTAACACCGTTTGGGCTTTCTAACGCACCTAGTACATTTATAAGGTTCATGAATCAGGTACTATGGCCCTTTATAGAAACGTTTGTGGTAATCTACTTCGAATACATCTTGATCTACAGCCCAAATTGAGATGAACACTTGGGTCACTTTAGAGAGGTGCTTAGTACCCTAAGGGAGCAGCATTTGTTTTCCTAATTGAAGAAGTCAACCCTAAGGGAGCAACACTTGTTTTCCTCATTGAAGAAGTGCGAGTTCATAAAGGGTCGGTGGCGTTCCATGGGCTTGTCATGTCCATGGATGGGATTGTGACTAATGAAGGGAGGATAGTGACCATTTGGAATTGGCCATAACCAAAATAGAAAACTGAGGTACGTAACTTCCATGGCTTGGCTTCTTGTTATCGGAGGTTTGTGAGGAGTTTCAGTTATTTCATGGTGCCAATCAAGAATTGTATGAAGGGGAGTAGCTTCAATTAGACTCTGAAGGCATCTGACACCTTCAAAGAGGTGAATTGGAGGTTGACTACAACTTCGGTATTAGCCTTACCGGATTTCCAGAAGACGTTCGAGTTGCATACTGACGCCTCCGAGGTTGGCATTGGCGTAGTGCTTTGTCAAGAGAGACGTCCTATTGCTTACTTCAATGAAAAGCTTGATTGAAGTAAGTTGAATTATTCAACTTATAATCCTGAGTTCTATGCAGTAGTGAGAGCTTTAAGTCATTGGAAGTTATATCTCGCTAACAAGAAGTTCATTTTGTACTAGAATAATGTTGCACTAAAATACATCAACATTCAAGACAAGCTTTCCAACCGTCATGTGAAGCAGACGAGATACATTCAGCTCTTACACTTTGTGATCAAGCACAAGTCCAGAGCATTGAACAAGATTGCAGATGTCTCGAGTAGGCGTACACAGATCTTGACTGACAGCCGAGCTTCGGTACTCGGTTTTGACAAGTTGGCGGAACAGTATGAGGATGATCTCCCTTTGGTGAGATTTGGCAGGAAGCTTAGTTAGGGATAGTTCCGAGTTACTCCATCCATGAGGGATTCCTTTTCAATCGAAATCACTTGTGAACACCGACTTTAAGTCTATGCCTTAAGATCATTCAAGAGAAGCATAATGAAGTGCATATGGGGTGAGACAAGACGCTCAAGTTGGTGGGTTTTACTTATTTTTGGCCTTCAATGGGGAAGGAGATTGAGCGGTTTATCAAAAGATGCCGGGTTTGTTAGGCCCCAAAGGGTTTGTACTTGCCGCTACCAATTCCGAGTCATCCTTATGCAGATATCAATATAGATTTTGTGCTTGGGTTGCCAAAAAAGCATAGGGGTATATATTCAATCTCGATGTTGTAGATCGATTCTCCAAGATGGTGCACTTCATAGGATGCAAGAAAGCCGCCAACTCACTATTGTTGAGTAGCTGTATTTCCAAGAAATCCACAAACTCCATAGGTTACCGACTAGCATTGTCTCGGATAGAGACGTGCATTTATTGAACCACTTCTGGAAGACGCTTTAGAAGATGGCAAATACGTCTCTCGCCTTCAGTATCGTTCATCACTCACAGACGGATGGCCAAACTGAGTTCACGAATAGGTCATTGGGTAACCTTCTCTAATATCTTGTTGCCAAGAACATCAAGGGATGGGATCAGAAGCTGTACCAAGGCGAGTTCGCTTACAACAGCTCGGTAAATAGGAGCACGGGTTTTCCGCCGTTCAAGATTGTGTACGACTGTGTCCCTCGTTCTCCGATAGATCTTGCGCTAATTCTAGACCTTATTCGTTCGCATGGAAAGGCAAAGAATTTCATCTCCAATCTTTAGGAGATACACGAGCAGACTCGAGCATGGTTGCTTGAGGCAAGTGCCAAGTACAAGTTGGCGAGTGACAAGCGTTGCTGAGCTGTTCAGTTATAGGTTCGCGACCAAGTATGGGTGATTCTGACTAGGGATCAGTTTTCAGCATGGTACTACAACAAGTTGATAGCAAGGAAGATTGGGCCTTTGCGCCTAATTGAGAAAGTCAACAATAATGCATATTGCCTGCAGCTACCAAATGGTAGGAGGACCTCAAACGTCTTCAATATCAAGCATCTCGTCCCTTACTTTGGCGAGAATGACCCGAGTAATCCATTGGCGAATTCGAGGGCAAATTCTCTCCAACCAGAGAGGATGATGCAACCGTGCCTTAACACTTGACGAACGAGTCTTTGCAGTTGGGCTACTTGGCGGGATGGGCGATACGCGAACAAGGATTGATCCGGATAGATTTTAACTTGAGAAAGAAAGCTTAATATAGATTAGATTGGTAGATATTTGTATTTTTCTTTTTAACTATCCATTTTATTTTTTTGTCTTTTATTTTATATGAGAAAGCTTCTCTATTTAAGAAAGAGAATGAATAGAATTTTGTCATTTAATTTACTAAATTTTTCTCTATTTTATATGTTTCGCTCTTATCCTCGAGTTGTAAGAATTAAGATTAAATTTTTCTCTCTATTTCTAATTGTTTTAGCAATCATAGTTAGTACATTCATATATTATACGCGAATAATACGTGCATATGTATTAATGCCTTATAATATACCCGTTTACGAATTTTTCTTAAAAATAGGGAAACATTCACATATTTTTAATGTAGAACGTATTATACGTATTTTATGAAAATATTCACGTCTTTTTCCAAAAGTTCGTTCTCACTAAAAAACTAATATTCAAATTTTAAAATAAAAATTAGGTCAAGCTTAGCCCATTCCTTCCCTTGCTCTGTCATGCCAAAATCAAGTTTCAAAATTTACAATGTAGTACCTTAATTTTTCAAAATTTTATCATTTAAGTAGTTTATATTAAAATTCACAGAATTTTTCTCACAATTCGTTGAACTTTTGTTAAAAATATTGACATGATTTATGTATATTATCGTATGCATTTATTACATCTGTATTTTTCGTATAAAATAGGTAAGAGTCATAGAAAAATTTATCAAATTGCGATATAAAGTACCTATGTGATAAAATATTGTAACATTCTTATTATATATACATTAAATGCCGAGGTATCGATGTGATAAATAATCAAATCTCATTATGTATAAGTGATATTTTCTCAATTATTTTAGCTTCTACATACTCTAATTTTGCAAAAATAATCCGAATTTTTGAGTCATATATTTAAAAATGTAACCAGTTTAAACAACAAGACATCTATCTAAGTTTTCCATGAGTCAATTTTCACCAGATTTTTAACCAAACTTTTAGTGTAAAAAGCCGAATAATGCATGTACACCTTAAACTTCGTTTTATTCCCATACAGTATTTAACTAACTATGTTAACAATAAAAAATTAAAGAAAGACAGTTAAATTCCTCCATTCTCAAATTTTTATCTTTCGACGATGCGTCAATTTTTGTATAACAAAATTACCTTTTCTAATCAGAAAAAGGACAAGGAGAATTATTTATTGATTGCCAAGAAGCCAATGATCAGCTTCATGGAGAATGATTACGCCAACTATGAATTGTGTTTTTTAAAGCACGAGATGGTGTTCCTTTCAATATTATACTCTTACGTAGTGGCAGCCATAATAATAATAATAATAATAATAATAATTTATAAAGAAAAAAGAACCCTAATTAATTGCCTGAAATTGATAAGTTTAAATATTAATCACAGAATAATAATGATGACTTTGCCAGTTGCCACCGCCCAAGTGTGAAATTCCATTGTGTTCGTTATTCTTCAATGTTTGCACCATTTGTTTTTTAAGAAATAAAAGGGGAGATTATCATTTGGTATCTAGATATATATTTATTTAAATATTTATCACTTAAATAGTTTAATATGTTACATGATATAGACAATAGATATCTTCTATTACAATTTAGTGAATGTTGTTTATAATCTCTTGAACTTTTGTTGAGAACATTGACATAATTTATATGTTACTGTTAAATTTCACAGGTTCTTAGGTCTGACCCATGGGTTGGCATATATGAGGTATATCTATAAGCCTAAGTTATGTTTCATCAGAAAATCAATTAATATTAAGTGGAGTGACTCAGTAGGCATATATATTAAATCTCTTCTATGTCAAAACTCATATGTAAGATTTTTACTAGACTGACATTCTTGTAGAGTCTTTTACACTTTCGCTCACATGTGAGTCTTCTTCAATCATACTCCTTGCCTTTTCTGGTACAATTGGGAATTACATCTATTTGGATCTAACAATCACTGGAGAGGTCCTCAGCATAACAAATGCAAATAAACCCTAATTTTGAGGACAAGATGCGTCAAACAAGAGCACAGGATCATCTACATACTCTGATACCATGTTAAATTTCACCGGCCTTAGGTCCTAATTAAACATATATATTATTAATTTACTAATCCTCTGGTCACATGCATTAAAGTTTACGCAAGTGAAATAGTTTATGGCCCACAATGTGGGGTTGTAAACAAGTCAAACTAACTCATGAACGCTTGCGAGCCAGTTCTTCAGAAAGTTTGAAAGGCTCAGCTCATTTCAAGCACAAACTTATATGTTGGTGACTAAATGAGACAAGGTCAAGCTTAAATGAGCCTAAATAAAGAGGCATAGTTTGAAGCTCGTCGAGCAAGGTTCGAGCTCAATCAAGTTGCGCCAAACCTCATCCTATGAAAAGTCAAGCTCAAGGTTGTCGTTTCCAAATTCGACAATTTTTAAGCTGAGCCTCGAGTCTCATGAGTTCAAGTTTGGCTCACCACATATATACCCCTACCAGAATATGATTGCCTTTGAGAACACTCGGACTATGGCCTTGATGTTTCTTTGTGTCTAGTCCAATTACCTACCACTTGAACCTGGGGATGGCAATGGGGCGGGGCAGGTACGAGGGATGCCTCCTCTATATCTATGCCCGTCACCCAAATCCTATACCCATACCCACCCCATTACCAGCCACGGGTATGAAGTAAATACTCGTATCCGCCCTGACCGATACAAACCTATACCTATACATACCCCATTACCCACGGGTATCCAACAGGTATCCATTACCTGCCCAATACCCTCCCTAATGTGCTTATAAAAAATAATTATCTATACCTACTCATAGTAGTTATTTAATACTATTTTGAAAAACCAATTATTTTTTTATAACATTGATAAATAATTTGGGTTATTGAATTTAAACACGTATTTTTTAATTTGAAAGTTAACAATGTACAAAATAAAGCGGGTATAGTAGGTATGAGGTAGGGCGGGGCGGGTATGGAGCGGAGTAGGACGAGTACAAAACTATACCTATACCCGCCCCATACCGTAACGGGTACGAGGATACACCTAACCCATACCCACTACCCGCCCTTACTTATATCCGTACCCGCCCCATTGCCATCCCTACTTGAACCAATTGTTCAAAGTTTTTTTATTATTAAACTATTGTTTGTAGTGTTTTTATTCATAGTTTGTGATTTTTTAAAAAATAAAATCCATATTTTGAAAAAAAAAAAAATTTGTTTTCTTATTTTTTATTTTTCTAATTGAAAAATAAAAATATTTTTTTTTTAAATGTAAATAAAAATATATATATATAAAAAAGCTAACCTACTAAGTCATTAATTAAGAGAAGGCCCCATGAATAATGATGGGAACTAAGGCGCATGCACGGTATAAGGCAAAAAGCGCATGAATTGAATAACGCAAAATTAGTTTCATAGAGAAATAATATGCGTAAGAAGAATGCGCTACGGACATATTTGAGCTGAATGAGCTTGTCAAGTACGAGGCTCGGCTTGTTCAATATAAGCTCGACTTGGGCTTGGTTCAACATTTGCTGAGCTCGAAAAGTTCAAGTTTGAGCTCGACTCATCAAAAGTTTGGTTTGGCTTGGCTCAATCTAACCTCAATGAGCTTCAAACTAAACTTGTAATATTCATTTAAGCTCAATATATGCTCGTTTGGGCATGTTTAAGCTCGAGTTCAGCTCATTTTGTTTCAAAATTGGCTTCATTAGGCATATTTTAGTAAATATAGTATATTAAGAAATACTAGCTTGGCCTCACAAGCCTATGAGCCCGAGTTTCATTAGGCTCGAGCTCAACTCGATAAGCTAAACAAGCCAGCCGGGCTCGGCTCAAGTTGAAAGCGAGCCGAGATTTTCGAGCTTTGTGACATGTTGAAGTGTGGAAACATCGAGGGGGACGGGACTAAAGTCTATACAGGAATAAACTATGATGTATCCAACCTGGTCTTAATAGGTTCAATGTGAAAAGTCCAAGGAATGCACTGTATTTTATATTGTCCCTCTCTATAGTGTGACAATGCGGAGACAAATCCATAGCCATATGTTTGGTGGTGTAAGCGAGGCTTGCATTTGATAGACACTGTCTGTATGTTGCCAAGGGGTGAGGTTGAGCTTTAGCTCTTAATGGGCCCATATCCATATGTTTGGTGGTATGCGGTAACACAAACTTGATGGGATCCACTTATGCAGGTGTGGGAGTGTGGCCGCTCCCTATGAAGGTTTAAGACTTGCCTTTTAGAGCGCCTATGAATATCCAGGACGAGCGCATGGCCAATAAAACGCGCCAAACCGCTGGAGTTTCCGAGATCTGGAGTTTGGTATGTGTTCAAGTGGAAGACTATACAACCCCTTGTGAGGTTTAAGACGAAAGTCACCTTGCAAAATATTGGTCCTAAACTTGGGTTGCACTAGGTGACGATTCAAGTCGCGAGACATCGGTACTTAAAAATTGAACTCCCTTTGCCCAATCTATTGTTCATTGTTCTCTTCCGCTTATATCCTTTGTGGGGGATTGTTGGAAAAATCATACAAGCTAAACATAAGTGTTATGAAAAAATAGTTTAACCGTACCTATTTACTGACTGTGTACCACTACTAGCTGTTTGAGGTCATTAAAATTATGACCATTGGGAATTAAATGACAATATAGTCTTTGAAATTTATTACATCCATTTATAGCCGTTGGAATTCATTACAGCCAATGACTTAATGCTTGTTACCGTTTATAGCCGTTGAAATTCATTACACCCGTTTTTTTAATGCTTGTCACCATTTTCTACGCTATATATATGCCATTAGCAATAACAACCAAATATATACACTCTCGGTTCCTCTCTCACTCGGTTTTTTTCTCTCTCATAAAAATTTGGGCAAAGTTCAAGGCACTCCTACCCGGCAATTAACGAGTGCACGTTAAAAGTCGGATCCCGTTAATCCTGAAGGACGGCCGCCGGTTATATTGTGTGCACTGGAGCAGCAGCGAAATCGTCTTTTAAGACAGTGGCATTTACCACGGTGCGATATAATATTTTTTGTAAGATTTTTCTAATTACTCTCTTATTCGTTGCTATGCTTGATTATTTTAGCCATTTTTCTAACAATTATAGGCTAGATGGGCCTAGGCGAGTTGGCATTGGCAAGATGAGAATCTTGGCGGATAGGGTTTGACCAATTGGGGAGGCTTGGCGAGATGGGCAAGAAGCGCGGCAGAGAAATAAGCTTGTGGAATTTAGTTACAGGCAGGAAAGCTCAACAATCAACAGATGAGGAGAAAACCACACAAATTGCTAGATGAGCACATAAATATCAAATGTTCACCGTTGATCTTTAGATATAAATTTTATTTTAAATTTAATTTTTATTTATTTTATTTATTTTAAGTCTAGCTGGGGAAGCTCCTCTATTTAAATAAGAGAAAGTCTAGGGTTAGTCATACAATTTTCATAGATTTTATTTTGTTATTAGTGTTTTCTCTTATTCTCGGGTTGTGAGAGTTAAGAATAAACTTTTCCGTTTGTTCTTTTAATTGTTTTAGAAATAAAAAAATTAAAGGAAGGCCGTTGAACCATCCATTTCCCAAATTTTCCTCATATGCGCTACATAAGTTAGTATTAGAGTTCTGAACGTTTTCTGAGACGACCCATAGGCGACAGAGGTACGCCGTCTTTGGTGATGTTTATGAGTGAGATTCTCAATGACAGTTCATGAGGATAATCAAGGATTTGAAGGAGAAATTCCAGCGAATTGAGCTGTGTTTGGTTCAACTGGAGGTGAATCCCAACCAAGCACCAACGGCTCGGTCTCAAAATCCATCTGAGGTGGGCGAAGAGGATGAAACGGACGAGAGCTTCCACAATTCATTTCCACAGGTTGAAAAATGGGAAAGGAATGTGAGGAAGGCTCGACCTAATGCTGGTGCTTCTGATTATTTGGAGGATCAAAGGTTGGAATCCAGGCTTTGGATTGAGATTCTGGAGTTCGCCGACAGAAGACAACCAGAGGATACTAGGATTAACTAGTTGTGGTAGAAGAAGTGCTCGAGTTCAAGGAGGTTCAAGAGCACAAGTAGGTGCCGTTGGTTTCTACACAGTTGAGGGGTAGGGGCCATCGCCTAGTGTCAACAACTTAAACATACCCGGCTTAGGCAAGGTAAATTGAAGATCGAGATGTGGGAAAAGATAACGAAGCATATGAGGAGCACCTTTTTTCCTTACAATCACACCAAGGTGATGTATCAATGCCTACAGAACTTGCGTCAGGTTTCTTGGTCCATGGAGGAGTACATGGAGGAATTTTATTCTCTAGTGGCCAGGAATGACTTGGTGGAATTGAAGGAGCAGTTGGCAAATAGATATGTTGGCGGGTTGAAGGAGTTGATATAGGAGGAGTTCAACACGTTCAACATCTTTTCGATCTCGGAAGCAAGTCAAAGGGCTATGAACATTGAGAAGCAACAGAAGCGTGGTCAAGTTAGCGATAAATGGAACATCCAGGAGAGTTTGTGTGACAAAGTGGGACTGTAGACAAACTCGGATGCGCAAGGGAAGCCGATTGCTACCAACCTTGGGAAGCTGAGTAACCAGGGCTCGACGGGTAGCTCAAGGACCCGTTACTTTAAGTGTGGAGAGATGGGACACTATGCCCGCCAAGTTTCGGAAGGGTGGCAGGCCTGGCAAAGGGTTGTACATCCAAGGTCTCCATGCTAAGGGTGGCGTGGTAGTTAAGGAAGAGGCTCACCCCAAGTTGACACCAAATAGCAAAGAAGAAGTTGCGGGTGACAAGGGCCGCATACTAGTGGTTAGGCGAGTTGGCTTCACACCTAAGGAAGCAAAAGGAGATAATTGATTTCAAGATAACATCTTCTAGACAACATGTACGACGGGAAAAGGTTATGTCGCTTAGTCATTGATTCTGTAAGTTCTGAGAACGCCATCTCTGAGGAAGCAGTCCAGGAGCTATGGTTAAAGAAGGAGGAGCATCCAAACCCTTACAAGTTGTCATGTCTCAAAAACGGAAACTAGGTAACTGTATTGAAATGTTGTTTGGCTAACTTTTCAACTGCGGCAAAGTACTGGGATGGGGTTTGGTGTGATGTGGTTACTAATGTGCCTTGTTTTCATATATTTTATACCTCATTCCTGTGACATGTTCGGCTTTTACATGTGCATTTTATTGCAATCTAAGTATATTTAGGCTTGGAGTGCATCAGAGCAAATGAGGGTTAAGGAATGGAGAAATCAAGCATGATTTAGGCGTATTGGAGAATACGTTGAGAAACCGCACCATGTGTGGAAAAGAAGTACCCATCAGGTCAAAATTTGGTCAAGACAAGACTTCCCTTGGGTGCGGAAATCGATCGGCCCAGAATTTTAGCAATAAGTCAAGCTTAAAACGAGCAAAAGGTTAAAAGAAGAGCTTTCATGACCCAATAATATCCATTCCCACTGAAGACACCACTGGGTTCATGTAGATCTCTTCGAGAGCTTGAATTTGATATATAATTTGGCCCATAACTCCTTACGGATCTAAAGCTATGCACATTTTAAGTTAACTGTGCGTGCTGCCAAAAAAAAAATGTGCATGCCCCTAGAGCACGTTGTCTCTATATAAAGGGCGGAGGAGACCTAATTTTTCCAAATTTTTGCCTATTTTTCTCTTCTCCTCCTTCTCCAAGCCATCAAGAGAGAACGGGATTTTCTTGAAGGCCGAAGCGCAAGTGTTCGGAGTACTAAGAATTAAATCGAGAGTCACGTCAGCATCGATCAAGGGAGTCTTCAATCTATGATTTTTTTTTTCTTTACTTTTATCTTTGATTTTGTGATGTGTAAAACTTCTATGGAGGAGTAGACTGATAGTTTAGGAGTGAAGAACAGGTAGCCATTCGAATCCTAGATTTATATTTTATTTATTAGGAGTGAAGGACGGGTAGCCGTTCGGATCCTAGATTTATATTTTATTTATGATAATGACTTTTGTTATACTATTTTTGCCCATGTGGGGAATTCTATAATTTAGATTTGGTTTGTTTCTTTTATATGCTTGTAGTCAGGATTTGATTTACCAATTTATTCACATTTTGTCCTACGCTTGTAGCCTAGACTATAGTATAATATGTTATTCATGAGTGGTCATGGTTGAGGCAGTACATAACCCTGAACATAATCTTTTATATAAATTAATACTTAGTTAGGAGTGACAAAGGAATTTTTTAGGGCTATTGAGATAGTCCACGCTACACCTAAAGTGATAAGGTGGATTATGCCCTTGGACTAATTCATTACTCTAGGCCCTAGCTTAAGTATTAATATAGGTTTGTGTGATGAAGAAATTTAATAGTGCTATTGAGATAATCCATACTACACCTAGAGTAATAAAATGGGCTATACCCTTTGACTAGTTTATTACCCTCAGCCGTAATTTAATGTTAATCTAGGTTTAGAGCTTGTAGCCTAAACCTTAAAAAATTGTTGTTATAAAATATAATGATGGGATTCAATTTAAGCTAACATATCCTTAATGGCTTAAAAGTTTAATTTAGTTTTTTAATATTGTTAATTTAGTTAACCACCCGCGTTTCAAACAAAAAATCGATTCTAACTACTGAACAATTATTGAATCTAACTTTATTCTGATTATCTATGGATATGACAAGCATATACCCAACTTAGCTACAACCAACTCGTATACTTGCAAGTACACGGTTTATCAAACTTTTAAAACCACATCAGTTACCATAAACGTGTGCCACTTGTTACTTGGACGATCATGGCAATTCTACAAAGGCACCATCCATTATGGAAGACGGAATACCTACAATTTCGTGTTTGAGGGCACAAAGATAGTTTTGTTGCCTAAGAAGAATGAAGCGCCATGTTCAGAGAGAAGCAAAAACCCGAACCCCCAGACTAAATCTATGCTCGTCAAAGAATTTGGCAAGAACCAGATGGCATTAATATCGAGGAGCAAGGAGCACCAGGAGGTGCAAGGAGGAATACCAAAAGAAGAGCCAAGTCTTATACCACTGTTGAGGAAGACTCAATGCCGGATAGATTTGGCAACAGAAGCTGCCTTATCTGGTAGACTACATTACTGGATGAGCCCTGTGGAGCATGAAGAGCTTAGGCACCAAGTTGAGAAGTTATTCACTAGGAGTATTACTCGGGAAAAATTGATCCCTCAAATAATTTCAACTCTCTTAATGCCAAATAAGGGTGGAACCTGGCGGATGTGTGTTGACAACAGAACCATCAACAGGGCCATAGGGTGTTATCAGTTTTTTTTTCCACGGGCAGATGGTCAAGCAGAGGTGGCGAGAAGATTCATGGGTGACCTTATCTAATGCTTTTTTGCTGACAACAGCAAAGGATTGGAGCAAAAGTTGCATCATGCCGATTTGGCTTATGACAGCTCGATAACTCAAAGGATAGGTTCTCCATCATTCAGGATTGTCAATTACATTGTTCCTCATTCACAAATAGATCTTGCACCAATATCAGATCTTATTCGTCCACATGAGCGGGCAGAAGATTTGATCTCCAGACATCAGGTGGGATAGAAGCAAACTCCAAGATCATCGCTTAAAGCAAGCACGACATACAAGAAGGTGCGAATAAGGGCTTCTAACATGCTCTTCACATCGGCTAGAGTAATTCGAACGAACCCATGGCAAATTTGTGGGAAAATTCCTTCCAGACCAAGGAGGATGATGCAGCTCGCATCTTGGCAATACAGGTTACAACCTACGTCATCATGAGTCAGGTCAATAGTCCACTGTTGGTACGAATTTCAAAAATTTTCTGTAATTAAATAGATTAATGCTGCAGAATGGTTTAAAATTCTTAATTTAAACTTACGGGTAATTTAAAATTCCTAATTATAAACCTACATATTAAATTCCCTATTTTAAATCTACAAGCCTCTACACTAATACATTCATAATAATAACATGAATATAAAACTAACATAATAAGATTATTGTAAATAAATAGAAAACTGAAAAACCAAAAGGAAAGGGAAAGAAGAATACATGGAAAAGCTTCAAATAAAGAAAACCAGAAATCCGAAACCCAGAAGCCTTCTACATAATCTCCTCGAAAAACCCCGAGTGTGAGCTCTGAAAAATATTAAACTTAAGGAAAAAATTTCAATGGAAATTATCTTTCTTTTATATTTCTGAAAATCAACACTTTTAGAAACCTTTTATTTAAAATTGGATGCTAAACCTTGGCTTGAGTACCCCTGTTTATAGTATGCCACCGGAGGGAAAAAACACCAAAAATTCAATGTGGAACTTATTAAAAAACATACAAAACGATGCCGTATAACACAACAAGTCAAACTGTGTCAAAAACACAGCCCACGTGCCACGTGTTAGGCTGTGATTGGTTCGCACCAATCGGCACGGATCGCCTCCCTTAGGGGCGCCCGGATTAGTCCATGCCGACAAGACACGTGTCACATGCTGATTGGCTGCCTTGGTTTGGCATGGATCACACCTGCTCTTACATTTTTTTATTTTCTGTTTCGCTTTATTTCTCACAGGTAAAAATTCATCCCATGAATTATTCATTTTTTTAAAAATTATTTTTATTTATATTCTTCAACTTTTATTCATCTCATGAATAATGTTTAGTAAAATTAAATTTACTCATCTCATTAATAAATAATTGATCTTATGAATTCTTTAATATTTCTCTTATAGCAATAAAAAAAATAGTCTCACATAGGGACCTAGAGACAATTTAGATCTAGCTCCAAATGGGTTAAAGTAATTACCATCTCATGATAAAATTTAATTCCACTAAATAAATCCATTATACTCTAGACTTAAATTATTTATTTGATAAATTCCAAAATAGACTATATTGATAACAACAACCCCTCTATAAGATATTCATGACGAAAAATAATTAGAACTACTGCCATTATTTTTCTCACAGCTTCTCCATTAGTTATCGACTCGTCCTTTTCTGAATAATTCATTTATACTTGAACAAATTCATAGTATAATTTCCAAATGTCAAACACTTGGAACATTTTGACTCAAGTTTTCGAATTAATTCAAAAACTTGTGAATCAACTCATAAGAGACTATAGATTCCCTATTGAATATCTGATCCTTGTTGCACTTCATGCAGTTACCCAATGCACGTGGGATTTTGGCCATATATCAAGACCTTACTTATAGGACTCCAAGGCAACTAACATTCCATGTACAGGCCCAAAAGACTCTCAGGATTTAGAGTCATCGTTTAAATAGTACATCACTAATCACTTACTTCTGATAGTAGTCTAGAAACAAGTAACATACATGGTCTAACTCTGTGTATCAATCCTATTGAACACACCAGCGTAACACTTATCTGCGTGACCAAGACAGGTCATCTAAAGTTTTACGTTATAGTCTTAGTAGACAAGTAGTCCAAACTTATCACCAACTATAAGTTTTTCAAATAATATTTCATTCCATTTACTCCAAGTTTATCTGTGGCTTAATCTCATAAACCACTTAAAACAAACATGTAAAAAATAGTATGAGGACTATATCCATGTCATGGATGTCACTTAAAAGAAAATCACATGCAACATATATACTTACAAAAATTTAACAAGAAAACGATTGGAACTTCAATTTCATTCTTCAATAAAGTAAAATTTACAGGATAAATTTTGATTTTTAGTATACTATTCCTAACAATCTCCCGTTTGTCCTAAATCCAATTTACAATACACTTTATACCTTTTCCTTCTAAATGTGATTCAAAGGCCTTTTGAGTCAAAGTCTTTGTAAAAGAATCTGCAATGTTATTGCTCATATCTATTTTCAGGATCAATATCTCAACCTTCTCCACGTAGTCTCTAATGCAATGGTATTTCATCACAATGTGTATGGACGTCTTGTGCTTTCTTGGCTCTTTTGAATTAGCCACTACACTCGAGTTGTCATAAAAGACTGTAATCAATGTTAGGCCTTCTCTAACAACCTCAAGATCCATAAAGAACTTCCTTCATAGCTTTTGAAGCTGCAACATATTCGGCTTCCATGGTTAAATCAGTAATACAAGACCGCTTGACACTCTTCCAACTGATGGCTCCACCTCCAAGGGTCAAGGCATATCCAAACGACGAACGTTTGGCATCTCTATCTGACTGAAAATCTAAATCAATATAGCTAGCTAGAACCAGCTTGTCACTATGAAAGATCAGCATATAGTCTCTAGTTCTTTTCAAGTACTTGAGAACATGCTTCACTGCGACCCATTGCAATGGATCAGGGTTATACTGATATCTACTCACCCTGCCTATAGCATAATGGATATCTGATCTCGTGCCCAACATGACAGACATGAGGCTTCCGACAACCAAAGCATATGGAACATTCCTCATCTGCTCTTCCTCTTGAGGTGTCTTAGGACACTACTCTAAAGAAAGAGGCACTCCATGCCTGCAAGATAAAAGCCTTTCTCCATGTGATACCTTGACAATATCTTGTCAATATAGGTGGCTTGAGAAAGACCCAACATCCTATAGTTATGATCTCGCAAAAGTTTGATCCCAAGAATATAGTTGGCTTCTCCAAGATCCTTTATGTCAAACTGACCTGACAACCAAACCTTAACAGATGATAAGGTACCTACATCATTCGCAATAAGTAGTATATCATCTACATACTACACAAAAAAAGTCACTACTTTCTCTTGATGTCGTTTGTACAGGCAAGGTTCATCAACCAATTGCTCAAAACCATAAGACTTAGCCGCTTTATTGAATCTAATATTCTATGAGCGTGATGCTTGCTTCAGTTCATATATGGACTTCTTCAGTATGCATACCATATGCTCCTGATTTTTTCCAATGAAATCGTCTAGTTGCACCATATAGATGTATTCTTCTAGGCGACCATTCAAAAAGGCCATCTTGACATCCATTTGCCAAATCTCATAATCAAAATGAGCTGCAATGGATAAGAGTATCCTTATGGACTTTGGCATGGCTACTGGTGAGAAAGCCTCATCATAATCGATTCCTTCCTTTTAGGTAAAACTTTTAGCAACCGGTCTTGTCTTAAAGATCTCTACCTTCCTACCCACTTCTCATTTTCTCTTGTAGACTCATTTACATTTAATGGGTTTGATGCCTTCTGACGGCCTCTAAAAGTTCCTATACCTAATTAGAATACATAGATCATATCTTAGATTTCATTGCCAAGACCCACTAGTTAGCATCCTTGTCTTTAATTGCCTCACTGTAACTGAGAGGATCAGATTCAATGTCACGATCAACCACTAAGGCTCCGGCCATAAACCCGTTAGGTGCCCTAACAATCCACCCACTATGCCTAGGCTCTCGTACACTTGGAACATCCTCGGCCCTATCCGTAGGTATATCTAGTACATCCACCGTGTCCTGAGATGTGTCTAGCTATTTAGAATTAGTGTCATGCTCTCTTAAGTCCTCTAACACTACCTTGCTTTTACTTTTGTATTCTACTACAAAACCCTCCTCCAAATATTTCGCCTTCACACTTACAAAAACCTTTTGTTCATAAGGACTATAGAAAAAACCACTCCTTGTTCCTTAAGATAAGTAACAAACATGCATACCTCCATCCTTGATTCCAATTTTTCAAGATTCTTTTGTTTAACACGTGCTGGGTACTCCCAAATGCGAAGGTACCCTAGACTTGGTTTTCGCCCAATCCATAACTCCACAAGTGTTTTAGGAACTGATTTATATGGAATTAAGTTAAGGAGATATGATGTTGTTTCCAAGGCATAACCTCAAAAGGAGATTGGCAGAGTAGCATGACTCATTATGGACCTTACCATCACCAACAATGTCCTATTCCTTCTTTCTACAACATTGTTCCACTGCTATATATCCGGAGCAAAAAGCTGAGATCTTATCCCATCTGTAGTTAGGAAATCCAAAATTCACCTGAAAGGTATTCTTCACTTCGATCTGATCAAAGTGACTTGACTTGTTTACATAATTGCTTTTCAACTTCAGCTTTATACTCTTTGAACTTTTCAAAAGAATCCGACTTATGTCTCATTAGGTAAATATATACATACCTAGAGTAATCATCAGTGAATGTGATGAAGTGCTCACACCTGCCTCTTACTTGAACTTTCATTGGTCCACATACATCTGTGTGAACTAGCTCAAGTAAGTTACCAACCCTGTTGCCTTTACTCTTAAAGACAGACTTGGTCATCTTTCCTTCTATGCAGAATTTGTAGCCTGGCAAGGACTTCAAGGCCGAAGGTTCTATCAATCCATCTTTTACCAGTCTTTGGATGTTGTTAGAATTACTGTGACCTAAATGTTGGTGCCATGTGTAGGCATTATCCCTTTCAGGGTTTTTCCTTTTAAGAGATTGAGCAAGTGAGCTTGTGTTAGATTCATTCAAATAAATATCAGAGTTTTGATCAGGAAATAACATAAATAAACCTTCCACACATGTACCTTTGCAAATATAAACAATTTATTTCTCTTAATAACAAGTTGAGAACCAAAATTCACTGAATAATCATTATCCACTGAACGAGAGACAAAAATCAAATTCCTACGCAATGTAGGTATAAATAAACAATCCTTCAAAATCAAAACCCTACCACTAAAGACTCAGCTAACATCTCCTACTCCTAAGACCGCAACTCTTATATTGTCTCCAATCGTCAGATACACATCTCCATCATGCAGCCTCCTAGTTAGCCTGAGCCCACATAACATATTACAGACATGATCGGTTGAACCTAAGTCCACACACAAGAAACCTGGTGGGTTCTCAACTGCGCATGACTCAACTAAGTGAGATATCAACATACCTTCACTAGATAGTTTGCCAGTCTTAGCAGGAAGGGCAGCTATGTCCTTAATGCAATCTCTAATCCAGTGGCCCTTATTTCCACAATGAGAAAACTTTCTGTCTGCTTCCTCAATCGTCCTTTATGCCTGGGTCAATTGGACATTCCATTCAGCCCATAACCGATCCTCTGTCTCTTACAGCTCTTTCTTTACCTTAGGCAACGAATAGTTCTTATTATTCATAGAAACATTCAGCCTGAACTAAGTAAATGAGCTGGACAAAGAATTGAGGATGATATCCTGCATAGTTTGACTATCTAACTCAGCTCAAAGGATTTCCCGTTCAAAAAAACACGCCATCAAAGTCATGATGTGTCCCTCAACTGGCATTCCTTCAAACATCCTTATATTGAGAAACTTTTTTATCAGATCTTTCTTAGCCGCTCCATACTATTGTTCAAACATTTCTTCTAAATGTTTCATCATCTCAGCTACTGCATCTCAAGCATTTAATGCTTTAGAACGTCTATCACAGACATCAATATGTGGCATATGGCTAACTCCTTAACCCTGTGCCAGTGTTCATAACGATCTTTAACAATAGTTGTACAATCGTCAGAAGGTATAAGAGAACGATTGTAAGTGAGAACAAAGTCAAGACCCTCGTGAATTAGTATGGTGTCCAAACTCTTTTTCCAAGTACAATAAATCGGTTCGGTGAGTAAATTATGCTTAAGTATTGAGTGAAGTGCACTAGTCGCATGCAGCCATTATTAATCTTTGTAAATACAAACACTTGTGTAACTATATAATATGAGTCATTTACAATGCAGTGATATCTATTTTTTTAATTTTAGCAAACACAATGAGTTAAGTATTCACAAAACTAAACTATCATGTATACAATGATGACACAAACACACCACTCCTTACTCTCCGACAGCGGGGTCGTATGAAATTAGTTTAGGTGAGAACTATTCTCAATTAACATATTTTTTATAACTCTTACTAAATATGGTTAACTCACCTTTTCCTTAGTCTCTAATATAACACAACAGAGCTCCTGGGGAGGCTAATGTATTACACCAGTCAAGTGCAAACCATTATCTAAACCGTCATACAAATACACGTAATACTCCATGGCAGCATGGTTGCGTCGCTTCTTTGCACTTCAGTTTATCCTATTAGAAGTCTAATCTTGTAACCTGCAAACCGACACCCTCCACAGGGAGTGATGTCAGTTCACTATACTGCTAGATCGGTAATAGAGACTATGAGGTCTCAATAATTGAACCTAGCTCCCACTTGACTTTTGTAAACCAGTGATTTCTATTTTAAATTGCATTTCCAACTTGATTATCTCATAATTACTATTAGAATCGCATTCTAAAATAAATTAATTAATAAAAATTAATTTTCAACAATTATTATTTAATTTAATACTGAAGTCTACATGTCCCCAAAAAAATATTTTTATATATGCCACATTAGTGTTGACGTCATCGCTGATGTCAATGTCAATACTCCTTTAGAAAATGTACTTTTTTTTCCATCAATCCTACCATTTTTGTTAATCTTAATAATATACGCATAATCACATCATACGTAATCTAAATATAAATGTAACTTTAAAAATCTACATCGATAGACCTGAATTAACAATTAATTCAAACAAGTGTTTTAAACAATTCAAAACTGGGTCTACTATTATGATCAATAAATAATCTTTCCTTTCTATTTTACTAAAATCTCTATTTTATAAAATCGTAAGTCTATTTATTACAGTCTTATTATACCTATCATGTATATTATAAATGTAATAAGAGGCTGGCTCTGATATCAGTTATTTGTACGAATTTAAAAAATTCTCTCTAATTAAATAGATTAATGCAGCAAAATGGTTTAAAATTTCTAATTTTAAATCTATAGGCCTCTACTCTAATACATTCATAATAATAATATGAATATAAAACTAGCATAATAAAAATATTGTAATTAAATAGAAAAGCAAAAAAAAAACTAAAAGAAAAGGGAAAGAAGAATACATGAAAAAGCTTCAAATAAAGAAAACCAGAAACCCAAGACCTAGAAGCCTTCTACCCAATCTCCTCGAAAAACCCAGAGCGTGAGCTCCGATAAATATTAAACTTAAGAGAAAAATATTTCAACAGAAATTTTCTCTATCTTAGATCTTGGAAAGTCAACACTTTCATAAACCTTTTATTTAAAATTGGATGCTAAACCTTGACTTCAATACCCCTATTTATAGTAGGCTACCCGAGCAAAAAAGCACCAAAACTTCGATGTGGGACTCATTACAAAAAGTACAAAATGACACCATATAACGCAGCAAGTCAAAATGCGTCAAAAACACAGGCGGTTGCCACGTGTCAGGCTGTGATTGGCTAGCGCCAAATGATGCGGACTGCCCCCCTTAGGGGCACCCCGGAGCATGCCACGTGGTAGGCTCTGATTAGTACACGCCTATTGGCGCGGATCACCCCCAAGCAACCGAGCACCCAACACATGTCACGCGCTGATTGGCGGCCCTGATCTGGCATGGAACACGCCCGTTTTCATTTTTTTCCATATGTAAAAATTCATCCTATAAATTTTTAATTTTTTAAAAATTAATTTATTTATTAATTTTTAACTTTTATTCATCTCATGAATAATGTTTAAAAAAATTAAATTTACTCTAGGTTAAATTAATTACCATCTCATGATAAAATTTAATTACCATTTAATCCCACTGCACTCTAGACTTAAATCATTTATTTTCCAAATATACTATATTGATAACAACAACCCCTCTATCAGATATCCATGATGAAAAATAATTAGAACAACTGTTATTATTTTTCTCACATCTTCTCCATTAGTTACCTACTTGCCCTTTTTCGAATAATTCATTTATACTTAAACAAATTCACGGTATAAATTCCAAATGTCAAACACTTGCAATACTAAACTTTCTGAATTAATTCAAACACTTGCGAGTCAACTGAGGGGACATCTGTATCTCATAAGAGACTATAGATTCCCTATTGAATACATGATCCATGTCACACTTCATGCAGTTATCGAATGCTTGTGGGATTTCGGCCATATATCAAGACCTTGCATATAGTAAACCAAGATAATTAACATTCCATGCACAGGTCCAAAATACTCTCAAGATTTAGAGTCGTCATTCAAATAGTACATTATGAATCACTCACTCCCTATAGTAGTCTAGAAACAAGTAATTCACATGTTCCTACTCAGTGTATTAATCTCATTGAATGCACCAACATAATACTTATGAATCACTGTCCACATGACCAAGACAGGTCATCTAAGAGTGTCACATTATAGTTTTAGCAGACAAGTAGTCCAAACTTATCACCGATGTTGAGTTTTTTAAATATTATTTCATTTCATTTGCTCCAAGTCTATCTGTAGTTTAATCTCATAAACTACTTTGAACAAACACGTAAAAAGTAATCAGAGGACTACATTCATCTCATGGATGTCACTTAAAAGAAAATCACATGTAATATATATGCTTACTTACACAAACGTAATGAGGAAACGACTGGAACTTTAATTTCATTCCTTAATAAAGTAATACTTGTAGGATAAATTTGGATTTTCAGAAGATTATTCCTAACATCCACATCTGGGGAAGCTTGACAAGTTGGAGCTTAGCAAGATGGGAGACAAGCATGCGGAGACATAACTTAGCGAGAATGACCCAGATGATCCGCTAGTGAATTCAAGGACGAATTCTCTCCAATCTGGGGAGGATGGTGCAGTCAAGCTTTAGCTTTTGGCGGATTACAGGTCAGATGGGTCTAGGTGAGTTGGCGTCCACAAGATGAGATTCTGGGCGGATTGGGTTTGGCAAGTTGGGGAAGCTTGGCAAGATGGCGAGAAGCACAGCAGAGAAACGAGCTTGTGGAATTTAATTATAAGTCGGAAAGCTCAACAATCGAAAGATAAGGAGAAAAGCACGCGGATTACTAGATGAGCACAAGGATAGCTAATATCCATAATTAATCTTTAAATATGAATTTTATTTTAATTTTTATTTATTTTCAGTCTAGTTAGGAAAACTTCTCTATATA
Source organism: Simmondsia chinensis (assembly GCA_018398585.1). Taxonomy (NCBI): domain Eukaryota; kingdom Viridiplantae; phylum Streptophyta; class Magnoliopsida; order Caryophyllales; family Simmondsiaceae; genus Simmondsia; species Simmondsia chinensis. The sequence goes on along the minus strand of JAGTTD010000017.1, from coordinate 5,171,213 downwards.
AAGAAGTGGAAGTCTAAATTCAAATTTCATAGATTTTATTTTATTATTAGTGTTTTCTCTTATTCTTGATTTGTGAGATTTAATATAAAACTTTTTCCTTTGTTCTCTTAATTGTTTTAGCAACAAAAAATGGCATTTGCTATGGGTAGTCACTCAATGCAACTGCCCAATTTCACTCGCTCCATCTCCTACGTTAACATACTACACCTTTCCAAAATGAGTCACCCCACTCCTTCCTTAATTACATTATATCTATAGCTTTCATATATTGAAATTTCTGATGTTTGCCAGGTCTTTTGGCTGATGGATGCAAGACCATTATCTTCAGCTGGGGGTCCAAGGAAACAGCCTCTCTTCAGGGTAGCCCCCTGAACGGGGAAGGCTACATACACCTACCCTCCCCAGACCTTGCTCTAGGTGGGAGCCCTTGGTGGCACTGGGCTTCTTGTTGTTGTTGTCTTTCATATATTGAAATTGTCATAATCATCAAATTTTAATATTTTTTATTCAAATTTTTGTAATTATATTTACTAGAAAAAGACTATCAAAGAAAGAACTAAAACAAATTTATCAATCAAAAAATTTGTATGAAAGCCTGAGATATACAAATAATAGAAAATTTCTATTATTTTTCATAGATTTTTCAATTATGATAGTAAAGAGTAAATATATATAATTAATTGTGCTATAAAATTATCCACCTATATGTTGACATACTAGTTAGGGGTGTATTCAAGTTGAGCCCAGCTCGAGCTCGTTGGACTCAAGGCTTGGCTCCTTTATATTTAGCTTGGTTCAAGCTCAGCTTGGAAACTTCAAGCTTGAGCTTGGCTCGACCTAATTGAGTGCAAACCCAACTTCCAAACTTAGCTTGCAATTTTTAGGCTCTTTTAAGTTCAATCTAAGCTCATTTGGACTTGTTTAAGCTCAAGCTGAACTTTTTGACGCTCAAAAATGACTTGCATGGATATTTTTAAGCTAATGGACTATATTAAGATGGGCTTGATTATGCTCATTAAATTTTGCAAGCTCACGAACTCCAACCTTTTTGGCTTGGGCTTGGCTTAATAAAGTACACGAGCCGGCTTGGCTCGATTCAAGCTCAAAATGAGCGAAGCATTTTGGGCCTAGTTTGGCTCATTTACACTCCTAATGCATGTAAATGATTATTTATTTTTTGATTTGTTTTCTCAATTAACAAAATAGAATTTATTTTATTGTTACTAATTCAAAGAAGCATCAAGTTCTATTCTGGCTTTTGGAAGCACATCTTTTTTTTTTTTTTTTTTTTGATAATTGGAATTTTATTGATCAAAAGAGAATATACAAATGCTCAATATATCAAAAGGACACATTCGATGATCAAAAAATGCAATCCACAAAATACAAAATGTGGAAATGCGTGAACATCTATACTTCTTCAAACTATGAGCTATGTCTTGCGTACTTGGGGATTTTATCATTGTAACCATGCAATCAATGGGGAGCTTCTTATAACAACATTCTTGGCTAAAGAGTCTACTACTTGATTTGCTTCTCTCTTCTGATGTATGATGGAGACCCAACTGAATTCTTTCCGAAGCATTTGAATCATGTTGATAGTGCAGTTCATCTTCCATGGTTATGTATCTAAGTTATTCATTCATGAAACTGCATTCCTTGAGTCTGATTCAATTATTAATCTGTGATCTTTGAGCCTCACATGCTTCACTGAGTGTTCAAGGGCTAATCTGATGGCTTAAATCTCCACAAAGTTCGAATCCTTTATCCCAATTGGAGCAGAGAAAACACATAGGATGTTGCCTTGACTGTCTCTAAGGACTCCAACCACGCCCGCGGCTCCTTTCTTCCCTGTTGAGGATCCGTCCACATTCCATTTTAGTATTCCAATATCAGGTGGAGACCATTGAATTTCAGATCTTGAGACCCTTTGATTCTTCCATTTTGTTATAGCCTCTATATCTGATGTAATCTGCTAGATTGAGTAAGGTGGATCCTCATTCACTGCTTTAATCCATGCTGCAACTCTATACTTAGTGAGATCAATGATGTCTTGAGTGGATGTTTGCTTTTTATTAAATATCATGTCATTTCTAGCCAGCCAAATGGATCAAATAACGCAAAGAATATGATATACCAACACTTGCCTCTGAAGTTACCAGCATAAACTCCTTGCCACTGCTCAAACCACTGTTTTGTTGAAGCGGAACACACCATCTTCTGTTTCCACCAGTTTGCCAAAGCACACCACACGTTCCAGGCAACCTGATAGTGAAGGAAGAGGTGATCTGGTGTCTAAAGCACCTGATTACACATTTTGCAGCTGCTCATGTGCTCTTCAATAATCCCAAGCCTAACAAGTCTTGATCTTGTGTTCACTCTATTGAGTAAGACAAGCCATATAAAGAGTTCGACTTTTGGTGGAATAGCCCCTTTCCAAAAGCCTTTGATTACATGTGTTTCACCATTTCCTTGCCTCTGCCAAATAGTTCTGCAATAGGATTTCACTTAATACCTCCCTCTTGCATCAAATCTCCAACAGCATGAATCTGATTTGTCAGGGCAAAGGAATACTGCACCAAGTAGATGAAGAAGCTCATCCCTCAATGTTAGCTCGAACATAAACAATTGCCTTCTCCAAATGAAGTTCCAGTGCCAAGACAAACCATCCCAACATCCCATTTCTCCAATGTTGTTGCCTTTCTGCTCTAATACAAGATATAGTCTACGAAATCTATCTTTTAGTGGCGTGTCATCAATCCAAGTGTCCTCCTAAAATGATGTTTTGAGCCCATTACCAATGATGAATGACCAACCTTTCTTGATACACTCTTCAATTTCCTTAGGTCCACCATGGAAGTTTAAGATGTCAAACCAGATTGATGGTGCTGCAGCTCTGTGGTGCCCAATTGCAACTAAGTTTTCAGGTGTGCTGTGGATGCTTGACACAATTCTCTTCCAAAAGGCTTGACTTTCATCTGAAAATTTCCACCACCATTTGAACAGCAAGCCAGCATTCTTCATTGTGATGTCACCAACCCCTAACCCTCCTAATTCTTTTGGTCTTTGGATGATCTCCCATTTAATAAGAGGCATTGATCTCTGGTCTAAGTTTCCTTGCCAAAAGAAGTCTCTTTGCATTCTGTTGATTCTTTTTGCCACCATCTTTGGCATTTTGAACAGAGAAAGATAGTAGGTTGGTGGATTTTGTAGCACAGCTTTGATGAGCATAAGTCTACCAGCCCTTGAAAGAAGCTTTGCTTTCTAGCCTGCCAACCTTTTCTGAATCTTCTCAATGACAGGATTCCAAGTCTTAATTCTTTTACTGTTTTCTTCTAGAGGTAGCCCCGGGTACGTGATTGGAAGATTTCCTTTTGGACATTGGAAAGTCTAAGCAGCTTTCAAACCCCATTAGTCACTTTTGTTCAGTGCAATCAAAACTAATTTCTGAAGGTTGATGGATAAGCCAGACATGAGCTGGAAGCACCCAAGCAGCCATCTAATTCTTCTTATTTCTTCTCCATGTGCATCACAAAATACAATTGTGTCATCTGCAAACTGCAGGTGGGTGATTCTTTTATTGTAGCGCCCAATCTCCATGCCTCTAATGTATCCTTGTTGTAATGCTCTTTTCATTACAGTATTCAGAGCCCCTGCTCCAAAGACAAAAAGGAATGGTGATATTGGGTCACCTTGCCTTAGGCCTCTTCTCATTGGGATGGGTGGTGTGGGAGATCCATTGACTAGGATAGAGATTGAGGCTGAACTTATGCATATTTTTATCCATTTCCTCCATGTCATTCCAAATCCCATTCTCATAATTACCTCCTCAATGAAGTCCCATCTTATTGCGTAATAAGCCTTTCTGAAATCCAGTTTTAAGATGACACCTTCAGCCTTTGATCTTCTTGACCATAGCACTACTTCGTTTGCTATCAGAGCTCCATTAAGTATCTGCCTATTCTTGACATAAGCTATTTGAGACTCACCAATTAAGCTTGGTAGGACAGTGACTAATCTCTTGACTAATATCTTTGCAATAATCTTATACAAGCATCCTACCATGTTGATTGGCCTGAACTCATCAAGTGCTGATGCTCCTGCCTTCTTCGGTGTAAGTGTTACCCATGTGACATTTGCTCTATTTGGCAGCTCGAAATCATTGAAGAACTTCTTTACAAATGCACTAATATCAGGCCTACTAACTCCCATCCTTTTCTGATGAATCTGAAGTTAAAACCATCATACCATGGAGCGTTTGTAGGGTTGCATGCCCACACTGCTTCCCTTATTTCTTCATCAATGATTTGCCTCTCGAGGTGGTCAGCTTGTTGATTGCTCAGACTTGGAATTGGCAGGCCTTCAAATGAAGGCCTTCTACTTGATCCTTTTTCTTCATTGTACAATTGTTGAAAATGGTCCATGACTGCTCGTCTTATGGCTAGTGGCTGTTTAATTCTTAGATTTCTTATTCTGAGAGTTCCACTCTAATTCTTCTTTAGTCTTGCTTTTGCCAGAGTGAAGAAGTACTTGGTGTTTCTATCACCTTCTTTTATGATTTTTCCTCTAGACTTTTGCTTCCACAATTGCTCTCGCTTCAAATATCATTTATCAAGCTGGATCTAGGCTGCTTTCCTTCTTACCACAATCTCCTCCATCGATGTCCTCTTCTTCAAGGTGTTCGTTAATATCATCTAATGCTTCTTCAAGTTGCTTGATTCTGGTGCTTATGTCTCCAAAACATTCTTTGTTCCATTTTTGTATTCTGGTCTTGAATTTTTTCAACATTAGATCTGCATCTGCTCCATGATTCCTCTCCCTTACTTCCTTGATTGAATTCCAGAAATCATTTCTATTGAGCCAATAGTCCAAGTTTCAAAATGGTATGGGACCCTAGTTTATCTTTTCAGTTTCTATCATAAGTGTTAAATGATCAGAGAGCCTCTTTCGCAAACCCCATTGCTTAATGTCAGGGAATTTCACCAGCCAGTTAGGTGTAACTAGAGTTCTATCAATTTAGCTTAGGGAGATCCCTCTTCCCCATGTGAATTTTCTCTCCATTAGTGGTAGGTCTATTAGGCCATTTGCTTGTATAAATTTTCTGAAATCCTTCATGCCCGCTGATACATTTCTCATTCCTTTTCTTTCTTCCAAGTGCAAAATTTCATTCATGTTCCCTATTATCATTGTAGGGCAGTTTAATCCCTCAATTGTCTGATGTACCTCCTTCCATAAGCGAGCATAGATGAATATGATAGCACATAGAAAGTCATCATGGGCAATCCTTCCTCTAAGACACAACCAGTTCTTGCTTGCTTGAATCATGTTGATTGACAACCATTCCTTGTCCCGAACAGCTAAAATGCCTCCTGATCCATTTAGCGATGCCTGTGTCATTTCTGAAGAAAAATATGAATATGGCTAAATCATCTTTGCAACGTCCTGATTTCCTTCTGTGACCTTGGTTTCCAGGATGCATGCTATGTCAGGCCTTTTTTGTTTTATGACTTCTCTCACCATCCTCTTCTTCTGCTTTGAATTTATCCCATTAACATTCCATACTAGGATCTTCATTCTTTCCTCACTTAGCAAGCATTTTAGCAGACTTTGCCTTCGCCTTTGATGTCTCTTTGTCTTTGCCTTTTCTCTAATCTCTTGAGGCCTTTTGATTTCCTTAGCTATGATTCTATGTTCTCCACATCAAATCCATTCCACATGATGCCTATTTCATTCCCTGCTCTCCATATTTTCCTTGCTTCTTGTCTAACATTTCCTGATCTTCCTGATTCTGCTGGTGTGCCAGTGTCACTTTCTGTGAAGTCATCTTTGCCAAACTGTTGTTCACTTTGTTATACAATACATAAATTCTCCTCTCTGTGTTGTTGGGTCTGGCTGCTTTCACCTTGCTGTAATGGTGTTTCTTGGACAATGTTCACATCATACAAGTTAACAAACCATGGTGGAAATTCATCATCTCAATTCTCCTCTTCAGATGTTGGTGCTTCTTCTGTTGCTGGCCTTGCTTTCACCAACTGCTGGTCAGCACTTTTAAACTTAAATCTCCTGTATAGCCAACGCCTCTCAAGTTCCTGTGCACATGCTATTTCAATGCCTGGAGGTGTCCATTCTTCACTTGTTTTGTTCACATTCTTTTTCGATTTCTCTTTGTCATTATTTTCATTGTTCTTAAGCTTTGCAATTTGACAAACTTCTCCCGCTGAGGATTTGCACTTTAGTTGAAGTTATTCTTACTTTTTGGGCAAGTACCTATAGTCTTTAGGCTGCCTTCTTTTTCCTTGCAATGTCCTTTTTCCTTTTTGTTGTTTTTAATGTTTGACTTGTCCATAGCATTAAATGCTCTTCTTTCCACCTCATCATCTCCTTTCTTCCTTCCTTCAACCATTGTTTCTACATGTTCACCAACTTTCACCTTCTCAGACATATTTCTCAGCCCTTTTCTTTGCAATTCATCCTCTTTGATCTTTCTCTGTCTTTCATTTTCTCTGACCCAGGTAATGACTTTCTATGTTTGTAACCCACCTCCTTCCATGACATGAATGAAGTTTCTTCCTTCGCCAACTATGTATTTAGCAATCTCATCAATGAACAAACTGTGTTCAGTTTCCACTAGTATCCTTCCAGCCTCTAAAGATCCCTCAACTTTGCAGATGGTGTCAACAGCTATTACTCTTCCCCAAAACATTCCTATTTCTGTGAAATTATGGATGCTCCAAGCATGTAAAGGGACTCCATAACAATAGATCCATGCCTTTCTCTTTCTGCTAGTGTCAAACTCATACCATTTCTTCACATTGACAAACATTGCTTTTAACCACTCTGGATTAATTTTCGTCAGTCTGTCTTGTTCTTCTTCTACGAATAGTGAAATGACAAACTTGGTCCCTCCCATGTGTTGAACTTGGGCACTTTGTATGCATTGCTGTGGAAATTTTCCTCCATTTTCTGTACTTTAAAATCTTCCAGGGTCTCTGCTATGATGCTCCTCCTAAGTTTTTACTTCCTGTCTTCATACGGGATACCATAAATGACTTTCTATTCCTACTTCCTTTGACACTTGCTGCAGCATCTTTCTCGACTTGTTTAACCTATTTATGGGTTGCTTCTTCCAACTTCCTCATTGTTGTTATGCTTGTGCTTCATTCTCTTTCCTGTGAGAGCCTGCGCATATGACTTATGCTCTCTCAATTGGTAAGGTGTATGCAACTACATATATGCTTTAGTCTACTTTTTCCTTCCCAGTCCTTTGTGTGCATTCTTGTTAAATCTTGCCATTTGGACCCAGATCTTGTTTTCCTTTAGCCAACAACCATTGGCTTCATTCAATGCTCTCTGCGTTTCGCCTGGAGTGCTGTAACTAACAAACCCATTATTCAATCTTCTATTCCTCTTCATCCTTTGTGGTATATGTACATCCACAACCCTGCCATGATTATTGAAGAGATTTCTTAACCATGATTGTGTTATGTTTGTTGGTAGATTATCCACAAAGAGTGTAAAGAAATTTGAATTTGAATTTCTCACATCTTTTCTCTCAACATCTCTGCCTGACATCTTTTGCCCTTGAATTGAAGATTGAGTACTTGCATATTAAAAATACATCTTCTTATGATTATTGACTAAACTTTTTTTGTTTTTAAGAATATCATTGATAAAATTCACATAGTTTTGCTATGGAAAACTTTGCAATTATTTGACGGGGAAAAAAAAGAAAAAAACTTTGTAATTAGAATCTTTAGTTCAACTTAAATATATTAACATATGTATGCTGATTATTGAGTGATGATATAAAAAATCAAAAATAAATAAACTTTAATACAATTTTTGACTTCTATTGTCAAAATTGAAATATATTTAATTACGGTAATTTAAATATTTGAAAGCTTTTTGATCAAAATAAAAAATAGGCTTATTTGCACCAAAGATCCCTGTACTTTGCTCATTGTATTAGTTTAGTTCTTGTACTTTTAATTACATCAATTGTCAATTTAGTCCAATTATTAAATTCAAGTAAATTTAATGATGCAATTTTTAATAGTGCAATCATATTAGATACAAGTAATACACTACAAATTCACCTATTGACTCAATTTAACTCAACTCATAGTTGAATCATTAAAATTTTCATCGATAACTTAACAAAAATTTTACTCTAGGGACCAAATTGACACAATTCAAATAGTAGAGGGACTAAATTGATACAATGAGTAAAATACAGAGACTTTTGGTGAAAATAACCCTAAAAAATATATGAACGCTTATAAATATATTGTAGCAATTAAGCCCATCCAAGGTTGCTCGTCAAGCGGCTTTGGAGGCCCAATGGTTCCTATCCATTGGGGCCTCTACTGATGCTCCCACAAACCAAACGCTGCACTCTCCCATGGTACAGAAGTGGTCACCCCCTCCTCGAGGTATCATTAAAATTAATGTTGATATAGCTTTTGAGGCTCATACCAATCGTGTAGTGTTGGCTGTCATTGGTCATTCATGTGATGGTTTTATCATTGGGGGCTGGTGCTCATCGGCAAGGGCCCTCTCTATTCTTACTGGGGAAACCCTCGCTATTCGTGCGGCATGCCACCCTGCTAAATGTCATAATTGGGATGACATTATCATTGAGTTCGATAGCAAAGGAGCCGTTGAGGCAATTTCCTCTGATGCTTCCCTGCCTTGGGAAATTTCCTCTATTGTTAATGATATTAAGAGTTAGTCTCTTTTATTCTTTACTATGTGGTGGCCCATTAGATTGCTCGAAACCAGCTTGGACGATGTTGTAACCATGATTGGTGGATGAGCATCTCTCCTAAACTTGTATTCATTGTTCGTGCAAATTTGAATGTTACGTAGTCTCGCCTTCAGACTTTCTTGTACTCAAAAAAAAAAAAAAAAAAAAAGATTAAGGGTGGGGGGTTACTTGATAACGACAGCGAGGGGTCGAGTGAAATTGGGTTAGCAAATCCCATAAAAAATTAAAAGAAGGCCATTGAACCTTTTTATTTTTCTTATTTGCATTGCATCACTTAATAGTTTGTAAATGTCCAAAAAAATGCATTGAAGTTGAGAATATTGAACAAATAATGAGCATACAATCAAATTCTAAAAAAATCAAACGTATAATATCTCATTTTATCCAACATGTGGCAAACAAGTAGCATTAGATTATAGCAAAGCAGTGTTTAGTTAGTATTTAGGATACAGCAGTATGGTCTGAGTACTCTATACTAGGAAATAAATTGAAAAAAAAGATAATGTTCATCAAGTATTTAGGAACAGTTCACTTATATATGCTAGAAAAACATATAGTTAGTGAACAATATAATTATAAACATATAAAAGCATATACATGATATATATTATTTCTGTAAATCGGTTAACCAAAATAGACAAAATCACTAACTACTACTATTCTGAAGTGCCTCAAATTTATTCGGTTTGATTAACTGAACCGAAAAATTAGTATGGTTGACTACATTTTCGGGTTAATATTTTGAAAATTCAGTTCGATATTTCAATCACGAGCTTTTTTTTCAACACCCCTCTATTTTATAAGGTTCACATATTTACGTATTTAAAAAAAGATTAAACGTTATTGTGGAATATTTTTTAAAGTGAAGAATTTTGGGGAATTCATGCTGGTCATGAGGCTTTTATTGTGGTTTGCTTCAAATCTCTTTTGGATTGTCATCAGACACATACATCTAGTTGCAACATATTTTGTACTTTCTTACGTCATCAATCTGACTCAACCTGTATTCAAAGCAGGCAACTTGAATGTTATGAATTCTACAAACTTCATCCGATTTATAAAACCTTAATTATATTGATGTAAAGCATTAATTTTAATTATAAAAATGGCATTGACTTGCAACAATTTTTAATCTTTTGTTACGGGTCTTACGAAATAACCTTCAATTTATAAATTCACGCAACAAATTAATTTTACTTGTGAAAAAAAAAATTGTATAGTCATTAGAGGTGGCAAATTTAACCTGATCCAAAATATCGACCTGAAAAATTATAAATTGATCCAATCCAAATCAAATTTGTCTTAAATAATTGAACTAGAAGTTGAAATGACACAACCTGAAACTCGCCTAACCTGAAAATGACTCGATACTTAATTTAACTCGAAGCGACCCTAAATAACCTGAACCAACCTGACTAGAACCCGAATGAGCCCAAGGTCTTGTTGTTACTTCTCATGAGTACAATTTAACTTCATATCATTAAATGCATATATTGGTAAAACAATAAATATATTAGTAAAAATATAAATTATTTGAAATGTAATTTAAACTTTGCCTCCAAGGTACCACATAATAGAATTATGATAACTGAAGTCATTAATATATAAAAATAAACTATTTTAACATTATTGATATATATAAAATAATAATTTCTTTATCAACATCAATTCCATCACATCTCTTGACTATATAATAAATTTATAAAAAAAATAATAAAATAGTTAATTTTTTATGAACTATTAATCTTTTTGTCCATACAAAAAGTAAGCTAAGATTGCAATAACACATTTTTGTCCACTTAAAAAGTAAGAAACTGCTCTGGTAATTGTATTTTTATCTTTCGAAATAAAAAAATCCTTGTAATAATGTTAAATATGTTTTCTTTTTGAAAAACAAATAAATTAATTTATTATGTCTGGATTAAACTGAACTAGCGAGAAAATGAGAGCTACCCTTGACTTCAACGCATCGCATCACATGGGACGGAGCTTATGCCTTAAGAATTGTATACTTGTAGTGTTGTACTGTGTCGTAGCGTAGTAAATGCTACACATACCTATTTTAAATGTTATATTTATATTAGATATATAAATTTATAAAAGTAAAGTAAAATTGATCACTCTGTATATACTAAATTTTATTTATATATATCATATTAAATATATTTTTTGTACACAAACACACACACATATATATATATATATATAGGGTAAATTACATATCAGTATCCTGAGTTTTGGTATATTAATATTTTTGTCCACAAGGTTTGTGGAATAATTTTTTAATCCAAAATTTATATGTATTTAAAAAAATAGTTCAAATAACGATGTAAAATAGTGTATAACTAGCGGCTATCCATTGATAAACCCATCACACGATCGCTATTTCCCTTATCCCACACACAAAGTGCAATGTGGTGACACTGCTAATGAGAAAGAATTCTATGAAAGGCTTATTTTTGCATTCTTACACATCTTTATTTGAACTATTTTATTAAATACATGTAATTTTTGAACTAAAATATTATTTTTAGAGTTCGTGGATGAAGTAACTATACATCAAATCTCGAGGCACTAATATGTAATTTGTTGGCATTTATAATTAAAGGAATGAATGAATCAAATATTCAATGAACTACTCGGTATGAAAGCAATTAGTACTCATCCACGTTCATTTTTAGGGCTTATTAGCTTAGCTCAATAGCTGAGTCCGAATAGGGGGCTCTGAACTCATTAATATCCATGAGTTTGACGACTACTCCTTAAGAGCTATTTAGGAACGTGTTAAGAGCTCATTAAAAACTTGCTAAGAGCTCGTTATTGACTTTTTGTTAACTCAATAGTTGTTTTGTGATGACTCGATAATAGCTCAAATTGGTAGGAAATCGATTGTATGAGAAAGTACGACTTGATAATAAGTTTGACTTGATTCAATTAGGCTAAGGTTCTGAGTCAATCGAATATCAAGCATATTTCTAATGAAATTCAAACAAAGATTTAAAAGCTTAGTAGGGGCTTGCTCGAAGTCGAGTTCATCAACCAAGTTTATTCAACTCAACTCGGTTAATTTGCATCCCTACCTATAATATTACTCTTGTAGTGTATAGATTTAGATTCCTTTAGAGATTTTATCATACAGGTACATGAGGTCTGAATGTTTATTTCTTGGGTACCTTGGCATTACAATATACACAATAATGTACCTTGAGATTTGAAAATCTTATCATTTAGGTATCATATACTTGAATCTAGTAAATTTCTATCAGAATCCGTCTATGTTTCACCACAAAACATGATTCTAATGGAAGCTACTTATGTATGGTTGAAATAATCGATTTGGTGTCTCTCATTTTTATGTGCTTTTTACCCTCACCCAAAATGTTATTTTCTGCAAATACATGTATATCTTAATAGGAATTTTGTGCTAACAGGTTGAAAATGTGTTGGAATGGAGCATACATGAAAAATCAAATAATTCACAAAACAAGTATCTCTAAGATTTCACAAAGAAAACTTGACATCGCAAGCGAAAAAGACCAACCATGTCTAAATTAGGCCCAGAAAATTCTTATCTTAGGTGCATCGATTGATCAGCCAAGCATTTTGGCAACTGATTATGCCAGTCAAAAGGTCACTGATCCATTAAGCCAACCAAAAGGTGACTAATCGATCGCTCACTTCGAGTTCCCTCATGAAATAGAGAGGCTAATATGTGATCACAATAAATTAAGCAGCTTGCTACTTTAGAAGCCCATTTAGGTATGGATCAAACCCAAACCGATCAAAATGTTAAAAGAAGAGTATCCACAACCAATAATAGCCAGAGCTAGTGATGATGCCTCTAGGATCACGTAGATCTCTTTGAGAGCTTCATTTTGATATCTAATTCGCTCGTAACTTCTTACAGATGAGTTGGCACATGAACATTGGTTAGTGCTAGGCCAATTGATCAGTTGGCACCAGAAACCAATTTTTCTCGGGCCTATCAATTGGATTTTTGTCCAATTGACCTGACTTCTTTTTTAGCATCTCAAGGCCTATTAAAACCCTTGTTTGCCTAGGGTTTTGATCTTCTTTTCTCTTCCAAAATTTTCCTCTATTCCTGAATCCCCATCAGAGACCTAATTTCTCAAGAGGGCGGAAGCGCATGTGAAAGGGAAAAATGGGCTGAAGAAGGGATTATGGCATCATCAATTATGGGAATGGACATCTATATGAGTTTTTCTTTCTCTTTTCTTTGCTTATTTTACATCTTGAAGACTCAAATCGAGGAGTAGATTCGAAATTTAGGGATGATGGACGACGATGTGTCTCATTTTTATATATTTTATACCTCATTCCCATGGCATATTCGGCTATTACATGTGTGTTCTATTGAAATCTAGATACATTTAGGCATGAAGTGTATCAGAGCAAATAAAAGTTAAAAACTGGCAAAATCAAGTATAAATTAGGCATATTTGAAGACTATGTTGAGAAACCCGGCCACGTGTGTAAAACAAGAACAATCAACTCATAATTTGGGTAATCCAAATAAATCTTGTAAGGTTTCAAGAACTAACCAATCGATCAACACTGTTGATCGATCAATTGGCAGTCAATAGAGAGCTTCTAACAAAGCCCAATAGTGTCGATCAATTGCCAATGTTAGTACCGCTACTAACGAAGGCCGATCGATCAGACAACAGTGTCGATCAATTGGCAAAACACCCACAGCATACCCTAGGTTACGATGCGGGTATAAATAGAAAGGGGGAAGTTTTTGTTCAGGATCTTTGCCTCTTCTCATCTCCTCCTCTTCTTTCCGAAACCATTACGAGATCCAAGGATTCTCCAAAGCCGAAGCACAAGTGATCAGAGTTGTGGGGGATCAAAGCATAGATCAAAGTCTATGTCAATTGAGGGAGTGTTTGTCTCTAAGTTTTTCATGGTTATTTTTGTTAGATTTAATGATGTGCAAAACTCCCATGGAGAAGTAGACCTTTAGTTTAGGGTTAAAGGACGGGTAGCCATATGTATTCTGAATTTATATTTTACTTTTGATAATGATTGTGTTATGTTATTTTCGCACCCCTGAGGGGAGTGATTGATTTCGATTGGTTTTCTTTGAATGTGCTTGTAGGCATGTCTAAACTAACGATTTATTTGTGTTTTGTCTATGAGCTTGTAGCCTAGAATAGGTTTTCACGCTTGGTCAGGGTTGACGTTGTACCCAACCCTAAATACAATTTTTTAGATGAGTTAATATTGAGTTAGGAGCGAGAAAGGAATTAAATAGTGCTAATGAGATAACCTATGCTACACTTAGGGTAACAAGATAGGTTATGCCCTTAAACTAATTCATTACCCTAAGCCATAATTTAAGTGTTAACTAGAGCTTAGTGTTTGTAGCCTAAGCCTCATAAATCATTGTCATACCAAAATATAATGACGGGATTTGGGTTAAGCTATCCCGAATTCATTCCCTGAACTACCCTTAATAGAATTGACATTCCCTAATCACTGTTTTTTATTGTTTTATTTTCATTAATTGTTCAACCAACAAACAATAACCTAAAACCAAACCACTTTATAATCACTGAGTCTAACTTTATATCGATTCCCTGAGGATATGACACCCGCATACCCGAATTAGCTACGATGATCTCGTATGTTTGAGAGTAGACGGTTTTAAAACACTTCTAAAACCACACCAGATCATTAATCGTCCAGACCCTGAGTTTTATGTTTTCATAAAACAATGGCTATAGTTACATGATTTTCCACACCCCTATGGGGAGATTTGATTATTTGACTGTCTTTTCTTTTATATGCATGTAGCTATACTTGAATTTTCAGTATCTTTGCTTCATACGTTATTCTTGTAGCCTAGACTTTTATGTAATAGGTTTTCATAAGTGACCGTTGGTTGTGTTTGTACACAATCCCAAGTGTGAATCTTTAAAATAAAATAATACTGAATTAAGAGTTATAAAGGAATTTATTAAAATAGTTGAGATAGCCCATGTGACACTTCAAATCGTTAGACGGGATATTTGTCCTTAGACTGATTTATTACCTTATGCCCTAATTGAATGTTTATTTGGATCTAGAGCTTGTAATCTAAATTCCTAAAGTCATTATCATGATGAGATGTAACACTTGGATCCAAGATAGGCTAATCAAAGTCACTCCTCAACTCAAGATTCAACATTCTAACAAATAAGTCGGCATTCCACAACACATATCATACCCTCTTGTCCTCTCTCAAAGAGAGTAGAGATGATCCAGGGTTCCGGTGCCCTTTGTTGTTCTAGTCTCTTCTCCGCCCTCACAGATCGCTAAACTCAAATCTTGCCCTTTGTCGAGGGAAAAATTTCGAGCTCCTTATCAAATAATTTTGTCAAACTCAGAAGCCCTGGGTGTGGCGGTAGGTACAATTACCTTCGTCTCCAAAAATTTTGGTTAGTCTCATCTTGCTCTATTAGTCTAGTATCTGGCTTGTATCTTTGCATTTTTCATACTTATCATCTGTTTTAATGTAAATTAGTTTCAGAAGGACTAGTAGATAAATTAGGGTTTATCTTTCCTGTTCCCAAAAAAAATAAAAAAGGAGATTCGAGCAAACTGCCATTAGTAATTGCATCTCTTATCCTGGCTTCGTTATACTGACTTCATTAATTAGAGTAGGTGAAAGTTAGGTCTCCTTTCCATGTTGCCTTTACTTCAACTCAGAGTGTTTGTTGGGGGGCTTTGGGGTGCATTTATCACCTCCCCTCAGTGGTGATAGCTAAATATATACAAAAAGTTACTCTATCATTCCCAATATCCCTGCTATCACTTTCATCTATTCTCAAAAGATTTTTCCCCAAAAATTGCTTTGCTCATTGATCCCTCTAAAACCCTATAGTCGTATTCCTTTTCTGGATCTATGGGAAGTCCAGAGAGAGGCTTAAGAATAAAGCTAGACCCGGAAACCCTAGGTCTGGGAGTGGACTCTTTAGAATTAGAGGCAAATGATGAAATAAGTAGTGCTCTAAAGGAGCTTGTGTTGGTTGGGAGAGTCCTTGATGAGAAGGTATTCAATGTTGGTCCGGTCTGAGCAATTTTAGAAAAAGCATGGGCACTAAAAGACAAATTGGAGGTGCAAGAACTAATAGGTAATATGTTCCTTTTTCTGTTTGCAAATACAAAAGATAAGGAAAGGGTCGTGGAAGGAGCCCCATGGTCACTAAGTGATGCTCACTTGGTACTCAAACAGTGGCATAGGGATGTCACTTTTAATGAGATTGACTTTTTCACTTTAGTCTTTTGGGTCTAAGTCCATTGGGTTCCTTTAAATCAAATGACTTATGAGAGTACAAGAGAGAATAGGTGGCTTGTTTAACAACATGATTAAGGTGGACTTAGACATTGATAAAATGGCAGTGTGGAGTAAATACATTAGACTAAAAGTCGAGATTAATGTTAAAAAACCTTTGAAAAAAAGGATAAATGGGTTGATTTTAAATATGAAAGACTATCTGATTTTTGTTATGCGTGCGGGAAACTAGGCCATGTTATGAGCCAATGTTCCATTGATAAAAAAATAATTGCTAAACCTCCCCATGATAAAACCCTAAGAGCAACACAGTATGGAGCCCAAAAATTAAAAATCAACGTTTGGGGTAGGGAAAATATTAGCCACGAAAATCAAAGAGTGGGGCATTACCCTAAATTAGGCAAACAGGCATGAAAAGAAGCATCTATAAAGGAAAAAGCTGAAGTAGAAAGAGTAGTTGAAGGTGCTTCAATGCTATTAAGAACACCAAATGAAACATTTTTTAATTTGTCTGACTTTGGGAACCAAGGCTGTGCAGGATGCTCTGTTGATCAGGTAGAAGAGATTTCGTCTTTGAATAGGAAAAGGGCGGTAGCAATGGACCAACAGGATGAGGCTAGAAAGAGAGTGAGACTAATGCAAGATTTTGTGTATAACATGGTCAAACAAGATCAGTATGGGAATCGGTACTTGCTGAATGAAATGATGGATTATATAGGGGAAAATATCACGGTTGTTTTTAATTTGCAGGGACTTGAAAAGCGGTTGATTTCAGGTGAGCCCCTCTTAGGGACAATGAACGCAAAAGGGAAAGCAAACAGGGTGATCAAGAGCCTAAAGAAGGTAGCAAGATTTAAGAATGAGTTAGAAAAATTAAAAATGAAAGATGTTTTCCCAATTCAGCCCGATGATCTCGTCAACATGGAAGATGATGGGCCAAGCTGTAGTTCCCAAACCAGGGACGGGTTTGCGGTGGTCATCCCTAAACAACCACCTCGAGATCCATGAATATATTGTGTTGGAACTGTCAAGGTTTGGGAGGGCCTTTGATGGTTCCATATCTACGGGAAATGACCCATAAATATAAACCCTCCATTTTGTTTTTAGCAGAAACTAAACAAAACAAAGATTTTGCCACTCGAGTTGCCAAAAAATTTGATTTTACTAATCTAGTTGTGGTGGAATCCTAAAGGTTTTTCGGGTGCGTTGATGTTGGGGTGGAAAAATAATGTAAATATAGAAGCGATCTATTGCTCAAATAGAATAATAGATGTTAATATTGATATTTTGCAAGGTCATAAAAAGTGGAGATATATTTTTGTTTATGGTGAACCAGTAGATGTGGGTAAAAAAAGTTTCTCGGAAGATTTTACTGCCAGTTGTGCTGGAGTGGAGGAGGCCATAGCAGTTTTCGGGAGATTTTAATGTCATATCCTCAGTTTTTGACAAACACAAGGGTCTCCCTGTTTCAGAAGCAATTCTCGAGACAGCGGTAGGATCAGATCACTCCCAACTTATCATCCTTCTAGAACGAAGAGAGTCAAAGCCTAAACCATTGTTCAGGTTTGAAACCAAATGGATGCTTGAAGAGGATTGCTCAAGAATCATCAAAGATAGCTAGACGATGAGAGATACAGGCTCACGAATATTCAGGATCAAAACCAAGCTTGGAAGATGCAAAAATGTGCTAAAAATATGGTGGGAAGATAGAAGAAAGCAAAAAACAGCCTCAGTGGAGCAAATAATGACAAAATTAACTCACATTCAAGGACAAGAGGGTGATAGGGAGAGGATGAAAATGTAAGTCTAGCTAAAATAGCAGATCCAAAGCCACTGGGAAGGCGAAGAATGTCACTGGCAGCGACATTCAAGAATAGATTGGTTGAAGTTTGGAGATAAAAACACTAAAATTTTCCATACCGTGACTCTTGAAAAGAGAAGGAGAAATTTAATCCTCAAGTTCAAAGACGAGAAAGGAGAATGGGTAGAGGGTGAATCATGCATACAAAGATTGGTGAGTCACTATTTTCAGAAATATTTCAAAAAAAGAGGGGCAGTAGGATGGGTAAAGCTTCCAGTGCTATTCCATGAGTGGTCACGGCACAAATGAACCAATCATTATCCAGCCAAGTCACAAAGCAGGGAATCTTTGAAGCTATCAAGCAGTTGGGGACGGTAAAAGCCCCTGGACCAGACGGCTATCCAGGTGTTTTTATATTAAGTATTGGAAAATAATTCAAAGAGATGTGGTGAATGCAGTCTTTGCCTTTTTCAAAATGGTAAAATGCTCAAGAGCTTTAACAAAACAGACATTATTTTAATCCCAAAGAAAAACAGGCCTGAACCAATGAATAATTATCATCCTATAAGCCTTTGCAACTTTATATGCAAAACTATAGCCAAAGTTATCACAAATAGGTTGCAAAATGTAATGCCTTGTATAATCTCCCCATAACAAGCTGCTTTTGTTAAGAATCGGCAAATTCAAGACAACATAATTGTGGCTCATGAAGTTTTTCACTATATGAAAGCAAACAAGACAGGTAAAAAAGGAATAATGGCTTTAAAAATTGATTTAACAAAAGCGTACAATCAAGTAAGTTGAAGATTTTGGGAAATGGTTTTAATTAAATGTGATTTTGAAAACCAATTTATAAGGTGGATTATGGAATGTGTTACCACAATTACGGTAAGTCATATTGTTAACAGTGTGTGAGTAAGAAGTTTTGCTATGGGAAGGGGACTCCATCAAGGGGGTCATTTATCTCTTTTCTTGTTTATAATGATAATGGATGTTTTCTTCTACCTCATTAATAATGTCGTTAGCAATAAGGAATGGGCTCTGTTCCACATTAATAAATGCACTTCCCCCATTTCACACCTGCTTTTTGCGGATGACTGCGTTCTTTTTTTGAAGCAAATTTATCAGTTGCTGCTAGAGTAAAAAATTTATTGGACCTTTTTTTATTTGCTTCGGGCCAGGAAATAAATTTTACCAAATCAAAAGCATTTTTCTCTTCCAATGTTGATGCTAACACTAGAGAACAATGCATTAGATTTTTTTTAATGTTGATCCTATGAGTGAAAATGAAAATATCCTGGAATTCAACCTATGTGGGGCAAATCAAAAACTAAAGCCCTTAACTTTTTGACTGACCGAATAAGAAATAGGTTGAAAGGATGGGCTAATTCATTGTTGTCTCATGCCAGGAGAGAGGTTATAATTAAATCCATCATTTCTTCAATTCCTATTTATACAATGCAATGTTTTAAATTTCCTAAAAGCTTCTGTCAAAGAATTAATGTGCTAGTAGCTGATTTTTGGTGAAAAGGGGAGGCAAAAGGTGTGAGAAGTGTGCATTGAAAAAAAAAATGGAGTGTTATTTCAAAACCTAAAAAAGAAGGAGGACTAAGGTTCAAGGATTTTAAAGAATTCAACCTTGCGTTGTTGGGTAAACAAGCTTGGAGAATCATTCAAAATCTGGATTCCTTTTGGATAATAGTTGTTAAAGGCTAGAATTTCCCAAATGAGTCCTTTATTAAAGCTAGGCCAAGGAGTAATCCATCCTAGTGATGGAGAAGTGTGCTAGAGGGAAGGGACTTTATTGCTAAAGACTTATACTAGGCAATATGGAATGATACTAAAATTAAAATTCAGGAAGATAATTGGATCACAGGTCTTAAAACCACATTGAATGCCAAATCTCTTGAGTCAAGTCCTATTCCTATAAAGGCAGCGGACCTTATAAATATCAATGCTAGAAGATGGGACATATCAAAGGTCATACTTTTCTTCCCGAAACCAGTGGCTGAAAAAATTGAGGAGATCCCTATAGGAGGACCTAATGTTGAGGATAGGTAGATTTGGGTAGGGGCAAAGAATGGCATTTATAATGTTAAATCTGGTTACGACAAGTGGAAAAGTACTAAAGAAGGTCAATCGGAGAATGGAGATTCCTCCTGTTCTAATCAAAATCTTAAAGCATACTCTTTAATATGGACGTCTCCTTGTGAACTGAAGATAAAATTTTTCATATGGCATATGTGTCAAAACGCAATTACAACTAAAGAAAATTTATTTCTTAGGAAGCTCGCCCTCTCTCCACAATGTCCACGATGTCATAAAGATATTGAATCTATTAAGCAAATTATTTTTTTTTTTTTTTGTCCTTTTGCTCGTGTAGTGTGGGGAGTATCAAACTTGGGTTTCAAACCTGAGATACAAGGTTTCCGCGGTTCTTTAGATGGTGGGATTCACTTAATCAAATGTTTAAAAATGATAATTGGGTTATGACTAAATGTGCTTATTTGTGTTAGTTTATTTGAAAAAATCGTTATGATTTTGTTTTCAAGAACAAGTATCTCACCCTAAAGCTATTATGTTCAAAAGCTGATGGTCAAGCTTTAGAGTTTATGGCATCTTCTCATATCTCAAGCGCCCCAAGCCATGCCAATAGAGAAGTCCGATGGTCCCCTCCTCCTCGATCTTTTATTAAAATCAATGTAGATGCAGCATGGAGGAAAAAAGACGCAACTATTGCAATGGCTCAAAATCAAGATGAAGAAATTTTGGGTGGCTGGTGTAGTTATATCAAAGCAAACGACCCTCTTTTGGCTGAGATTTTGGCAATACTTGGAGGTTGTGCATTTGCTCAATCATGTGGATGGAAGAAAGTGATGATAGAATTAGATTAGGCGATTAACTTTTTGAATCACAATTCCTCCCCACAATGGAATCTCATTTTAGTATTTGACGATATCTTGTTATGTAAATCTCTTTTTGGTTGTATCTACTTTAGTTGGGTTCCTCGAGATTCTAATCAGGTTGCCCATATGGGAGCAAAGATTTATCTTCTTGATGATTGTAATCACAATTGGTGGATAAATTCACCCCGGGAACTAGCGAATTTAGCAGATCGTGAAGCAATGTAATTTTGTTCCGGCTGGTTGGCCGGCGTTTTCTGATTAAAAAAAAATGTCACTCCTTAAACTACTTGATTGCTTATTTGTAGTTTATATTTATTCGCTTTAATTTAGTTTTAATTGAAGTTTAAACACCAGAAAACTAAACCGATTTGCAATGACTCAAAAACAAGTTGATTTTAACTTTAAAATGTGGATATGACACCCCTTTTTTGTTTCTTTCAATAATTTGGATACAACACGTGTATCCCACTAGTACCGACAATGAACCCGTGTGCTTACGGGCATGGTTTTTAGCACACTTTAAAATCACATCAGTATCATACTAGTATTTTTCCAACAAAAAAAAAAATCAAATCTTACGTACGTATGCATTATCATAATCATCTTTCATGTTAGAATTTTTCAATAAAAATCGAAGGAATTTCAGTAGAAGATACCTAAATAATAAAAATTTTAAACTTTAAAGTACTTTTTTTTAATAATTGGGTAAGAGGGGCAAGATAGGGCTCTTTGACTTTACAAATATAAAAAGTGTTCTTGTAGTGAATAAAGCTATACAATAATTAGGACAACATAAGAAAATCCGAAAACAAAAAAATTAATAGTATGTAAGTGTTAGATTATAATGTAGGGGTGTTTAGTATTATATGTATTGAGGCCATTGGGCCTTCCTTGTTTATAATGTACATTGTATTCATAACTCTACAAATATATGAGAGGGTTGTTGTGTTAGAGATCCTCTTCATTCTTTCATAGCATTAGAGCTAACCCTAGCTCTCTCGTAAATAAGGCAAACCCTAGCCTTTCTCTCTTCCCTCCTCAAAATATTCAAAACAAAACCCTACAATTTTAAAACCCCTAGCCGCTCAACGCCTCTCCCTTGCGCCACCATCTCCCAGTGCCACTCCCACGCACCGCCCTTACCCACATGCCGCTCCCTTTCTATTTCGACCAACCCTGCACATTCCCCACCACTTCTCCCTCACCCGTCACTCTCCGATGGCTAGGTCCAACTCGTCCACCACCTCTCCCTCCGCTGCCACCCCTTTGCTGCCGCTTGCTACACCACCAGTCACTGGTGGAACTGCCTCTCTTCCCACACCTTTTAGCGTTTCAAACATCTGACATCAAATATCATCTACACTAGATTGGAATGATCTGTCAACTTACTTAGTATGGTGTTGCTTCTTTATCTATGATTGTCAGGTTTACACTGTTGATGACCACCGTGATGGCTCTTTTTTTCCGCCTACTTCTTCGGCTCCCAACGACCGCTATTGGAGTCAAGTCGAAAACCTTCTTATCTCTTGGATACTCGGTACTATTTCTCTTGATCTTGCTAGTGCTATGTGTGGGGATGATGATGATTTAACTGCTTCATCACTTTGGGGTTTAATCTTTAGACTCTTTACTGATTTTGCACAATCTCGTCAATTACAATTTAGGTGTGAGTTAACCAACATCAAGAAAGGCAATCTCTCCATGTTAGCATATCTCACAAAAATTAAATCATTGGCTGATAATCTCAAAACCGTAAATGCCTCTATTTTTTATGTTGATATGATTTTAGCAACTGTGGATGGTCTTTTTGATGACAAGGATTTTAGTATTGTTTGTACCTCTATTACATCTCAAGTCCCTTTTCCATCGTTTATTGAAGCCCGATCTATGTTGATGAATGAAGAATCTCGTCTTAAGAATTCTAATTCTGGTACCTCTACTGTTCTCTTTGTTGCCAGCACCGTAGCAATAGCAACTGACTGTAACCGAGCAGCCAGTTGCTCTTCCCCTCTTAGCAGATGTCGCATCCGATGGGTTATGGTAATCAATTTGGTAATGGTCATGATAATGGTCGAGGCCATGGGGTTCGAGGTAATGGTCGTGGCCGTGACGAAATGGTCGTGGTTATGGAAATCAATGGATGCAGAACATGTGGGGTCCAAACTATAGGGGGATGCCATGGCCCATGCCCCCTTTCACATGTCGCATCGATCTCCTCTGTTTGGCACTGCTCCTCCGGTGGTAATGTATCTCCTCATCCACAGTTTCATCCTGCAAATAATGCTTATACCACTGGTTATGGTTTTTATGCAGGTTTTGATGCAATTCAGTTTTCGCCACGGTCCTATTCGACCCCTATCCTTGACTCGTCCTGGGCTATGGACAGTGGGACCTCCTCCCACATGAAAAATAGTCTAGGTATCCTAACGTCCTTGTCTCCTTATAATGGTCTTGACAAAATTTTAGTCGGTAACAACACATTTCTTTATATTACTGGCATTTGGTCATGTTTTATTTCTATCCCTGCAGGTTGCTTTGTCCTAAATAAAGTTCTATTTGTCCTTGATCTCTCTAAAAATTTACATTACGTTCGAAAATTTTGCTCAGATAATAATTGTCTTCTTGAATTTAACACTTTTGGTTTTTCTGTCAAGGATCCTAAATCAAAGTCTACCATCATCCAATATGTCAACCCGAGGCCTCTCTTTATCATATCAGGATCACCTTCCATCACCACCTCATTTGTCGCGTCTCAAGTCTCTTCTTCTCTTTGGCACCATTGCTTAGGCTATCCGGAAGAGCCAGGTTTGTCTACTTTAGTTAAGCAAAAATTTATTTCTTGTTCTAGTCCTTCAGAGTCAAGTTTGTGTCATGCTTGCCAACTGGGTAAGCATAGTCGTTTACCTTTTCAAAGGTATGTTACCAACACTACGTGTCCCTTTGATATTGTTCATTCCGATGTATGGACATCGCCTGTTTTTGGTTTCAGAGATTTTAAGTATTATTTGTTATTTTGATCATTACTATCATTTTGTGGGAATTTATCCTATGCTTGCCAAATATGAGGTATTCGATTTATTTCTTCATTTTTGTAACCTCGTGTTGAATCAATTTGGTGTGGAGATAAAACAATTTCAGTGTGATGATGGCATAAAATATATCAGTCGTGATTTTAATGGACTTTTTATGCAATGGGGCATTCTCAGTCGAGTTTCTTATCCTCGCACCTCCCAGCAAAATGGGAAGGCTGAATGCATACACAGGACCATTGGTAATATGATGCACTCACTTCTGTTTCAAGCGTGTATGTCTTTGGAGTAATTGGTTGAAGCTGTTCTCGTTGCTACTCATATTATAAACTTATTGCCTTCTACATCCATTAAGAAAAAGATCCCATATCAACAATTATATAAAAAGAAGGCCAATTATGATCATCTTTGAGTTTTCGGCAGTGCCTATTATCCTAACTTAAGTGCAACTACTCCCCATAAGCTTGCTCCGCGATCTACCTTATGTGTTTTCTTGGGATATCCACCAGATCATAAAGGTTACAATTGTTTGGATCTCTCAACTAGTAAAGTGATTACCTAGAGGCATGTTGTTTTTAATGAAACAAATTTTCTTTTTGCACGGTTGGCGCTTTCTCTCAAACCACGATGCAACGTCTTCGCCATGTCTTCGCGTCACCACTTGCATTATCTCCCTTCATCGGCAGCCCCTCACGGTCTCCCGTTTGGCCCGTCCTGCCTCCGTTACCGTCCGCCACCCCATCATCTCCGCTGTCATTTGTGCAGTCAACTGCACACGAGCCACTAGTGCTGGGTCCAATGCCTCCGCCAACTCCTGCAGTCGCTGCATTACTACCCGCACCACACCCGGCTGCCCCGTCCACTTCGGCTCTTCCAATGATCACTCGTTCAAAAGTTGGCATTGTGAAACCTCTTCTCAAACCATCTATGCTTCCTCATAATGTGTTGCCCGAGGTTCCCTTTTCTTATAAGCAGGCTTTTACTGATGATAACTAGAGAAATGCAATGCTTGATGATTATAATGCTCTCATCCATAACAAGATATGGTATCTCGTTCCTCCACCCCCTCACGGTAACATCGTTGGTTCAATATGGGTCTATCGCATCAAATAGACTTCCACTGGTCAAGTTGAATGCTATAAAGCCCAGTTGGTTGCCCAAGGATTCACACAAAGATATGGCATTGACCATGGTGACACCTTTAGTCCCGTTGTTAAGCCCGCCACGGTTCGCACCGTCTTGACTATTGCTACTTCTCACAAGTGGCCTATTCATCCGCTTAATATAAAGAATGCCTTTCTGAATGGTACTCTTAATGAAGAAGTTTATATGTAGCAACCACCAGGTTTCATCAGTTCTCAGTTTCTTGATCACGTTTGTAAGTTAAACAAGTCTCTTTACGATCTCAAAAAGGCTCCTTGCATATGGTACACTCGTTTTGCTACCTTCCTTCATCGTCTTGGCTTCAACAGTTGCAAGTCCGGTTCATCGTTATTTGTCTTACGTTGTGGACATGACATGGCTATACTGTTAGTTTATATTGATGTTATAATTCTCACTGCCTCTTCTAATGTGTTTCTTCAAGCATTGCTTCATTCTCTTCACTCTGAGTTTGATATGACAGATCTAGGACGCCATAATTGTTTTCTCTGCATTTTAGTATCTCACTTATCTACCGGTCTTTTCTTATTCCAATCCAAGTACGTTCATGATTTGCTTGACAAGACCAACATGCTCTCTTGCAAGCCCGTTGCCACACCCACATATTCTAAGTCCAAACTTTCAGTAGATGATGGCGAGCTCGTGACTAATCCCACCTTATACAGGTCCATTATTAGTGCCCTTTAGTATCTCACTTTTACTCATCCCGATATTTCTTATGCAGTGCAATAGGTGTGTCTTTTTATGCATGCTCCACATTTAACACACTGGATGCCTGTTAAACCCATCCTCAAATACATTAAAGGTTCAATTGATCATAGGTTAACTATATCTCCTACTCGTGCGGACCGACTTGTAGCATACTACGATGCCGATTGGGCTGGACGTCCAGATACTTGTCGCTGTACATCTGGCTTCTGTATCTTTCTAGGGGGTAATATCATCTTCTGGTCTTCCAAACAATAGCCTACCAGTTCCCGATCCAGTGCTGAGGCCAAATATCGTGCAATTGCTAATACTGTCTCAGAGTGCTGTTGGCTTCGCTCCCTTCTTAGTGAGCTTGGTCTTCTCCTTCCCCGAGCTACTTTGGTCTATTGTGATAACGTTTCGGCTATGTATTTGTCTACTAATCCTATGCAGCATGTTCATACTAAACACATTGAGATCGACATCCATTTTGTTCGTAAGTGAGTTCAGATAGGTCTTGTTCGAGTTCTTTATGTTCCTTTGTCTCAACAAATTGCATATATCTTCACTAAGAGCCTTCTGCGGCATCTCTTTCTTCTTTTCAAGTACAACCTTCGCATTCGATTATCTCCTACTTCGATTAAGGGGGGATGTTAGACTATAATGTATAGGTGTTTAGTATTATATGTATTGAGCCCATTGGGCCTTCCTTGTTTCTAATGTACAATGTATTCATAACTTTATAAATATACAAGAGGGCTATTGTGTTAAGCATCCTCTTCATTCTTTCAGTAAGTGATTAAATTTTTAAATTGTCATGATAGATTTTTAAGGACAAGGATCTAGTTATTTGTTTTTAATAAATGTACCATACATTTTGTCACATTAAGGGCCTTGTTAGGAATATGCCTCAAATTCTTAATTCTAAGTGGAGGCAAGCAGGGAGCACCCCGATCGATCGGGAAAAGTACGTAGATGAATCCCGCATCCAGAGGGTCCACTGATCGATCGGGAGTCTATTTTTCACGGGGCTATAAATACAGCCCTAGGTTTCACGTGTTCCGCATCTAAATAAAGTGAGCCGCCGTCATCCTTGAGAGAGAGAGAGAGACAAGTAAATTGTAACTCTTCTATTCTCAAATCAATAAAAGTCCTCATCTCCGCCCATGGTTTTCTCCCCTCTCGATTAAAGAGGGGTTTCCACGTAAATCATTGTGTTCTTATTTTTCGTTCTCTTTTATCCATATTACTTCTTGTTTGGTCATAGTATTTGATTCGAATTAAGTACTTGGGATTCTGCATTTCCTCACAAATTGGTATCAGAGCCCTTGTTGTTTGTTTTGGTACTATGACGTTAGTGATTAAATCTGAAGTAGAGAAGTTTGGTGGTCAATGGAGTTTCAGTTTGTGGCAAGTCTACGTTAAAGGTCTCCTGACATAGAATGGCTTGAAGAAAGCACTGGATGGAAAAGAGAAGAAGCCGAAGAGTTTATCCGAAGCACAATAGGAGGAATTAGATGAGAAGGCACTTACAGCTATTCAGATGTGTCTTACAGATCATGTTCTGACAGAAGTCTTAGAGGTGAAAACTGCTAAGGATTTGTGGGAGAAGCTGCAGGAGATGTTTGCTTCAAATCCGTCTCCAATAAACTCGCAGTCAAGCGCTGGTTATTCACGTTTCGTATTTCGGAAGGTACATCTCTTAAGAACCATATTAATGGATTTAACTCTATAATTCAAGAGTTAAAAGAATTGGATGATGCCTCTAAAGATGAAGATCAGGCCTTGTTGTTATTACGTTCACTCTCAAATTCATATAAAGGCTTTGTAGAAAGCATGATATATGGTGGTAGGTCAGCTATCACAATTTGATGATGTTAAGAGAAACCTAGTGAGTAAAGAATAAGTAGATAAGGAATTATCTGACTCTATGAATGACTCTGGTAATGGTTTGTTTGTAAGAGGTAGAACTGAGAATAGAGGGTCTGATGGTAGAAAGAAGTCAAGGTCTAAGTCTAGACACAAGAACTTGTCATGTAACTTTTGTCACAAGAAAGGGCACATACAGAAAAATTGTTATAAGCTTGAGAGTAAGCAGAAAGAAGATAACAGACATGACCATAATAGAGGTGATAAGTCTGCTGAGGCTAGTGTAGTTGAAGATGAGCGTGATGCTGATGTTCTTTTGGTAACTGAGTCCCAGGCCAGATCTAAAGGTAAGTCGATCATGGATTCAGGTTGTTCTTATCATGTTTGTCCTAATAGAGACGTGGTTCACTACATACAAGTCAATTCAGGGTGGCGTAGTCTTGATGGGCAATGATGCAGCTTGTAAGGTTATGGGTATAGGAACAATCAGAGTTAAGATGTTCGAGGGTACTATCAGGACACTTAGCGACGTGCGACATGTCCCGGATTTGAAAAAAAACCTTATCTCTTTAGGTACCCTTGAGTCAAATGGGTACAAGAACACAGCTGAAGATGGAGCTATGAGGGTCAGTAAGGGTACATTGATTGTGATGAAGGGCAGAAGGGTAGGAACCTTGTATGAGCTTGTAGGTTCTACTGTGACAGGGTCAGTGGTTGTTTCTACATCTATGTCAGAATTAGATATAACCGAGATGTGGCACATGAGATTGGGTCATATCGGTGATAAGGGTCTGACAGAGTTGAGCAAGAAGGGTTTATTGTGTGGTCAGTCTACAGGGGTGATGCAGTTCTGTGAGCATTGCATCTATTGGAAGTAGAAGAAAGTCAGCTTCAAGCAGGCAGTGCATCAGACTAAAGGAACGCTAGATTATGTTCATTCAGATTTGTGGGGACCATCCAGAGTTGCTTCTAAAGGAGGTTCCAGGTATCTTCTAACGTTCACTGATAATTATTCAAGAAAAGGTTGGGTCTATTTTCTTAAGCAAAAAAAAAGAAGTTTATGAAGTCTTCAAGAAGTGGAAGACACTGCTTGAAAAACAGACAAGGAAACAAATAAAGAGGTTGAGGACTGTTAATGGTCTTGAATTTGTTGAGGGTAATTTCCTCAAATTCTATGAGAACCAAGGCATTGTCAGACACAGGACTTGTACAGGTCGACCTTAACAGAACGGAGTGGTAGAAAGACTAAATAGGACATTATTGGAGATGGCTCGATGTATACTATCCAATGTAGGTTTAGGGAGAGAATGGTGGGCAGAGGCAGTTAACATGGCATGTTACTTAGTGAACCGATCACCTCATTCATCGCTTCAGTTGAAGACTACAGAAGAGGTATGGTCTAGATCCCCTGCTAATTACTCTCATTTAAGAATTTTTTATTGTCCTACTTATGCTTATGTGAATAATGGGAAGCTAGAGCCTAGAGCCAAGAAGTGTATCTTTCTTGGTTATACGTCAGGTGTGAAGGGATTTCGTTTATGGGATCCAAAATCTCATAAATTTCTGACTAGTAGGGATGTTACATTTGATGAGTCTGCCCTACTATATCCGCCACACATGCCCTCCTTAGTTCATGATTCGGGTCAAGTCAAAAGCCTGATGAGAGTCATATACAGTCAAATAGTTCAGATCAGCAGCAGGTAGTACAGATTGAGAGTATACAGGTACCTCCGGTATAGGTTTTTGATAAGGATGATGAAACAGAAACAGGTCAGCGGGCTGAACAGTATACTATTGCTGGTGGAAGGCAGAAAAGACAAATTAGGCCACCACAGAGATATGGGCATGAGGAGATGATAGGCTATGCCCTTACTACAGTTGAAACAGTGGAAGATTCTGAACCATCTACATATTCAGGGGATGTATCTAGATCTGACTCAGAGAAGTGGCTAATGGCCATGCATAAAGAAATGGAGTCATTATAGAAGAACCAGACTTGGCAGCTAGTCAAGCCTCAAACAGGAAAGAGAGTTATAGGATGCAAATGGGTCTTCAAACGAAAAGAAGGCATTCCTGGAGTGGAAGATGCAAGGTACAAGGCTCGGTTAGTAGCTAAAGGCTACAGTCAGGTACATGGTATTGATTTCCATGATATTTTCTCACCTGTTCTTAGACATTGTTCCATACGAGTGATACTTTCTTTAGTAGCTATGCATAATTTAGAGCTTGAGCAGTTAGATGTGAAAACTACATACTTGCATGGTGAGCTAGAGGAGAGTATTTACATGCATCAACCTGAAGGTTTCGTTGTTGAGAGTAAGGAAGATCATGTTTGTTTGTTGAAAGATCTTTATATGGTTTGAGGCAGTCACCTAGGTAGTGGTACAAGAGGTTTGATCAGTTTATGACTAGTAATGGGTTCTTGAGGAGTAAATATGACAGTTGTGTATACTTTAGGAAGACAAACTCAGGTTCATACATTTATCTTCTGTTATATGTTGACGATATGTTGATTGCAGCTAAGGACATGACTGATGTTAATAGCTTGGAAACAATGTTGAAAAGGGAGTTCGAGATGAAGGATTTGGGAGCAGCCAAGAAGATACTCGGTATGGAAATCAGTAGGGACCAAAAAGCAGGAAAGTTATACTTATCTAAGGAGAAGTATTTTGAGAAGGTTCTGGATCGATTTCATATGAAGGATGCTAAGCCTGTTAGCACTCTGTTGGCAGCTCATTTCAGGCTTTCAGCATTGGATTCGCCTCAGACGGAGAAGGATGCCAGGTACATGTCATAGGTCCCTTACTCTAGTGTAGTTGGTAGTATTATGTATGCTATGGTATATGTACTCGTCCAGATATTGCTTATACTATTAGCAAAGTGAGTAGATACATGGCGAATCTAGTAAAGGAGCATTGGCACGCTGTTAAATGGATTTTCAGGTACTTACGTGGCACTTCTGATGTTTGTTTGGAGTTTGGGAGGAGTAAATGCTATTTAGTTGGGTATGTTGACTCAAACTACGGTGGTGACCTCGATAAGAGGAAATCTACTTCCGGTTATGTGTTCTGTTTGGGCGACAATGCTATCAGTTGGAGAGCATGTCTACAGTCAGTCACCACACAGTTAACTATAGAGGTCGAGTATATGGCAGTGACAGGAGCATTCAAGGAAGCTGTTTAGTTGAAAGGTTTGATTACTGAACTTAGTGTTGATCAGGGCACAGTTAGGATCTATTGTGATAGCCAGTCTGCAATTCACCTAGCTAAAGATCAGATAAAGCATCATGACAGAATGAAGCACATAGATGTCAAGCATCATTTTATTCGAGATCTAATAGATGAGCGCAAGGTGTAGTTGAAGAAGATTGGTACTGAAGATAATCCAGCAGACATATTCACTAAAGTTCTTCCCGGCAGGAAATTCGAGCATTGCTTAAACTTGGTTGGGTTCTCAGCTTCAGTTTGTTAACCCCGGTTGTGGGGTGTTAGTGGAGAAGGTGGAGGTATTTTATTTCGGTGTTGAATTTGAGTCAAGGTGGAGGTTTGTTAGGAATATGCCTCAAATTCTTAGTTCTAAGTGGAGGCAAGCAGGGAGCACCCCGATCGATTCGGAGAAGAGGCCGATCGATCGGGAAAAGTACGTAGATGAATCCTGCGTCCAGAGAGTCCATCGATCGGTGAACTGCCGATCGATCGGGACCCCGATCGATTGGGAGTCTATTTTTCACAGGGCTATAAATACAGCCCTAGGTTTCGCGTGTTCCGCATCCAAGTAAAGTGAGTCGCCGTCATCCTCGAGAGAGAGAGAGGGAGAGAAGTGAATTGTAATTCTTCTATTCTCAAATTAATAAAAGACTCCATCTCCGCCTGTGGTTTTCTCCCCCTCTTGATTGAAGAGGGGTTTCCACGTAAATCATTATGTTCTTGTTTTTCGTTCTCTTTTATCCGTATTACTTCGCATTTGGTCGTAGTATTTGATTCGAATTAAGTACTTGGGATTCCACATTTCCTCATTGGCCTGTTTGGGATTACTGTGAAAAAACTGCTTATTTCAAAAATATTTTCTGTAAAAGCACCAAAATAAGTAACTTCATTTGTTAAAAATAAAATGTACCATACATTTTGACATATTAAATATGCTTTCAATAAATTCATGGTAATATAGCATGACAATTCCTTTTTTTTTTTAATTTTTGGTGTCAAATTCATGCAGCACCAGCAAAAGACACCAAGGCTCTGCTTGGCACAACCAAATTGGAATTGGAGTTAGTCTCAAATTTTCAGTTAATCGAGTTAAATCTTTTCGAGATTCGGACTAGAATCGATCGGGTTTGTGTTAATTTAGGTCATTTCGAGCTAGAGTCATCTTAGTTTTGGACAAATTGGTTGAATCATTTCAAACTTCAAGTCATCTTCAGCTGAATTTGAAATGGGTTGGATCATTTTAAGTATGCATCATATTAAGTTTTGGGTTAATTTGGTCGGGTCCTTTCCACTTCCGGTCAACTTGTTTTCATCACATTTAATTCAAGTAGTTACATATTTTGGATTTGAGTAATCTCAAGTTTCGATTTAATCAGATTGGGTTACTTTGAACTTTGAGTTAAGTTGAGTTCAGTCATTTTAAGTTCATGTCATTCAAGATGGGTAATTTCGATCAGACCAAATTTTAGGTTGTGTTTAAGTCTTTCGATTTTGAGTAATTATGGATTTAGGTTAATTAAGTACGGTCATTTTGGATTTTAGGTCAATAAAGTTACTATGGAGTTGCAATTCCTTACTTCTATCCCAAGGAATTGGAAAGTATTGTTTGTAGTTAAAATCCAATTTAATGGAATTGG
Source organism: Simmondsia chinensis (assembly GCA_018398585.1). Taxonomy (NCBI): domain Eukaryota; kingdom Viridiplantae; phylum Streptophyta; class Magnoliopsida; order Caryophyllales; family Simmondsiaceae; genus Simmondsia; species Simmondsia chinensis. The sequence continues at coordinate 5,138,850 of JAGTTD010000017.1, read as the reverse complement.
CAATGGAATTGTAGTTTTAATTCGAGCAGGTGAACCAAACAACAGAATTGAAATTTTGGGGCTCAATTCTAGGCTCCAAACAAACAAGACCTAATTGTGCAGGCACGGGCGTAAAACTTGCCATTATTTATTTGATGAATTTGTCATTCACTCGTTATTTCCCTCATTCCACATATAAGTCTTGATGTTGAGATTCTATTCATGAAAAAGAGTTGTATAAGAGACATATTTTATGGCCTTATACACCGATATTGAGGTTATTTTATTAACATATATATAATTCTTAAGACTAAAATATTATGTCATGAAAATTTATGAATTAAAAAATTAATATACCAGATATAAAGATTAAAAAAAGAAAACCATCATATAGGTACCTTTAAGCTTGACTATTTATCATCTAAATGCTTTGATATTTCAAAACATACAATAGAGTACTTTGAAGGTTAAAAATTTTATCACTTACATACTCTGAAATTTAAAAAATTTTATCAATCAAATATTCTTCCAAAATTCGGTAGATTTTTGTTAAAAATTCTAAAGTAAACCATAATTCCGACGATATATAAATATATTCATTGAAATTTGATAATTTTTTACTAAAAAAATGCTGATATGACTCATTTGCATCAATATATAGGTAGTTTGTATCCAAATTCAATAAAATTTCTAACGTAATTTGTAAATTTTTGCTGAAAATATTAATATAACTTATATATATTATCATAGCAGTACATTCGCATATTTGGTACATAATCAATCTGATTATCACAAAGATTCATCAAATTCAAACATAAAAAAAAAAAGAAATATACCTAATACCTCAAGGGCTCCCGCCTACGCAGGGTCGGGGGGGGGGGGGGGGGGGGATGTAAACAACGTTCTCCTTTCAGGGTGTTAACCTGAAGAGAGGCTGTTTCCCAGTGCCCCCAACTTGAGGGTGAGGACTTCCCAAGAGGTCAACCATCCTGGTACTACTTTCGCCCAAGCACGCTTAACTTCGGATATCTAATGGGATCCGGTGACGACATGTTGGTGCCCTCTTTTAATATAATACCTAATTAATAAAATACTTAAATAATAAAATATCCGAACCTTTAAATATTTCATTTCGTATATTATAATATTAAAATATTTAAGTAATAAATGATGAGTGATAATTTCTTTTCTAGAAAAAGAAAACTCCTAATCGTCAGGATACTAAATGGTGCAGGCAAATGACAACTTCCTTGGTCCTCCTCTCTTCCTCTACCCTCTATCATCTCCCCAGATCCCACTGTACCCTACTGCCCCGCTTTTATCCTCTCTATGCTCCTCTGAGCTCTCTCTCTCTCTCTCTCTAATGGCGAGCCTCTCCTCCTCTGATGACGACGACTTTCCCACCCAACCATGCCGTAGCTACTCCGTTAGCGCTGACGTGAGCGATTCCGATACTTCTAGTAGCTTTTCCTGCTGCCGCCTCCACTCCGACCTCGGCGGTGCCTCCTCCTCGCCGTTCATCGCTGGAATTGCAATGCCGTCGCCATTGGTTCTTCCGGTGACTGACGGAGAGGATGGGTTCGTTTGGGATGGGAAGGATCAGAAGGAGGAAACTGATTCGTCCGGTATCTTGTCATTAGTTCTTTTTTTTTTTTTTTTTTTTTTTTTTTTGGGGATTCATGTTAAAGAAGTTGTAAAGAAGAGGATGTGAACCCCGCTTAGAAATTGTAAGAAAGAAGAGACTAACATATAAATCTAATAATTTACTCCATTTAAGCTAATTAATTTTAAGATGGAACCCATTTGAACTTGTAATCTGTGCCTCGGACCTCAAAGGCGCGGTGAAATTAAGAATTTACGCAAAGGGTCCTTTAATTTTGAAGATTATGTTTTGTCACTTTAATCCTTATGGTTTAAGTTTTGTCAATTTAGTCCATGTATTCGGGATAATGTGTCAATTTGGTCCTTCTGGTTAAATTTATTTTAAGTTATTGATAAAATTTTTAATGATTCGCTCACAGATTTGGTTAAATTGGGTTAAAATATGGATTTCTAGTGGGCTACTTGTATTCAATATGATTATGTTATGAAAAATTATATCATTATAAGTTAACTTCAATACAATGCCATTGTTTGGGATGAGAAGACTTAGAAAAAGGAAACCGACTCGTCCGGTATCTGTCACTAGTCTTTTTTTTTCCTTATTTTATTACTATTTTTTGTTCGTTTGATTTGTTTATCTTTTGTCTCTAGAATTTGACTGGCATTGGTTGAACAAATGGAATAAAAGGAATTTATCACGTAGGTAAGTGAATTTTGGGCATTTTAACCTAGGTATCTGTTACGAATCGAGAATCCGAGGCTTGGATGTGTGGTGGCTGTAATGCTGAAGTGTTGTTCTGCTGCTGATATACTACTTGCTGCTGCTGCGTTGCTACTGCTGCTATATGCTGCTGTTATGATGTTAGCTGCTAGTTAGATATTTATAGATATTTTCTAGTGAGTTAGTTAGTTAGGTTGTCTTGATACAATGTATTAGCTTTGCTTGTTTTGCTTATAAATAGACCTTTCTGCTGTAAATATTGGCATTCAATCAAATATCAAACACAATCTCATTTTGAGATCAATATTCACTCTCTCATCTAACTCTCTCTATTTTCTCATCTAATTTCCCTTCTTTCTCTCATCTAAACTCTATATTCTTTCTCATCTCATACTCTTTCTATCCCAACCTAGGTTAAGGCTCAAGAGAAATCTTCGAAACCTTAACAATTGGTATCAGAGCCTTGATTTGGCTTCCGAATCAAGCTCATATCTGAAAAAAATTATAAAATCTGATTAATTGTGTTGCAATTAATCAACAAAAGAAGGTTGGATACTGATTTGATTCAGATTTGGTGATCAGCAATTCAAATCTGAATTGATTGAAGGAGTTTTGGCGTTACTGCACCAGTGAACTACAAGGCCTGGGAAAAGTGCTTCGGTTGGGATTAAATTGAGCTCATTGATCCACATTATACTTGATCATCATCAAAAGAGCAGAAATCATCGGAGTTGAGGTTTATTCATACTCTACAATTCAGAAATTGAAGATTGAGGTAACTGTTTCTGAACTACCAGATCATACTCGATCCGAATCTGTTTGTTGTTGCTGGATTATGGTAAATTTGTGTTGATAAGCATAGAAGTGGTGAGAATTCATTAGAATCTTCGGTGATCTTTGAGAATTATGTGTTATTGAGTCGAGATTTTGCTGAGGCGAATAATTGTCAGCAAGGGCGATAATCTGACAGGAAGCGAAAGTATTGAAATCCGATTTCGCTCGTTGAGATCTCTTAAGTGTTGTGTTAAGAACTTGATTTTGAGTTAGAGTCGAGTTTAATTCTGAAGTGTAAGTCGAATTACGCGACTAATCGTTGCTGTCAGAACTCGTCGTGGTTAGGGTTTGTTCGACAATCTGTTCGAAATTTACCAGTTGGGGATTATAATCATTGACGAGCATAGAACCGATAGCAAGTGTGTGTTGTGTTAACTAAGGAGTACAATTTTATTAAGCAAGTGATTGTTGAAGAGTTGCAGAACAAGTTTACATTTGTGTGATTTTCGAACTTGCTTCCGCGAGCTGAGTTGATTCCAGTTTTAACTTTTGTTGTTCATTACAAACATAATCAAAGGTGTGAATGCATCATCCGATTACTATAAGGACTTGAATGACAAGCTTGATCAATTGATTGCTAAGCTGGCTCAGCAAAATGCGAGGTGGTCTGAGCAAAATGCGAGGTCTGACATGAAGTTTGAACAGCAAAATGATAGCATTCAGCAAATGTTGAAGAAGTTGTTGGGTGAGAATGTGAACAAAGAAGATCGGGTGCAACAAAGTGAGCCTTATAGTCAGATTGTTCCACCAACATAAGTAGTCCTACCACAAGAGTTCGTTGTTGAGCAAAAAGAGGAGGTACAATCTGTTGTTGTTGAAGATGAACTTGATCACGACAATGCCGAAATTGTAGAACACAAGCCAGAAGAATCTGAATGTGAACAAGAGGATTCTTACGAAGACTCTATGCGAGAGTTAGAGTCTCTTGACGATGTTGAGAAACAATACGACGTGCATCCGGATTGGGAATTTGATTCACATGTCCGAGGAATGATTAAGAGAGCAAAGAGTAAGTTGAAGAGGAATTGACTAAGTGTAGCATTGGGAGATGTTGTGGGCAAAAAGAAGTTGTTCAAGCCAAAATTGAAGCATATGGCTGTGTTTCAGCCTATGATGCTTGATGATCAACAAGAACGAACTCAAGTCGCTGATCTTATCGATGTATATGCTAGTATACAAGGTTCAGATGGTATACAACGAGTTGGTATGCAGAATCAGAACTTGAGGCCTGCTGTCGAGCTGATTTTGGATCAAAATTGCAGCAATTTCACGGCTGAACGATTACATTCTGTTGGCCAATCAGATGTTGCTGCTGTGGTACTACCGGATACCGAACAAAGTGTGCTTTTGAGGAGAGTATCGGTGTGTTCAAAAACCCATTCATATGAAGAGTTACCTCCTGATCCGGGAGAAAATTTTCAAGTTTATACGAAGCCGAAAAGGGTTGATTCTCTGCTGAAAAGAACTAATCAACCTGCAAGAGTGCGTTTCAAAGTCCAACGAAGGAGAGGCAATGTGGTCGAATACGCAATTGAGTTGTTAGATGCATATAAATGCAGTAACCTGCAGGGACTGTATTCAGATCAGTCCAGAGGCTGTCCAGCAGGGGTTTTAGCTGATGTAACTGATGTTGGAAGTCCCTTTGACTTGGGAAAGAATGAATTACAAGTATTTGGAGGAGCTACACACCCGGTGCTGTTGTTTGATGTTGAAAAAGGCAATGTCGGTACAAGCTTTGGTGGGGAAATGGTTGAGGCTATGGGACATTGTGTAGTTAACATCAAAGCCAGTTATAAAGACAGGAATTATACATTTCACAAGCTACATAATTCGTGTGACGATGAAGTTCCCATTGTCCTGGAATTCGTCTTGTTTCTCTTCATACAAAAGCACTTACCTAGAGGGCTGGTAGCTGTTGCTTGTGGGTTGAAGAGTTGTGGATGGTTAGAGGAGGTATTGGGCCTCGAATATGACTTCACAGCTGAAGCTCAAGACCAAGTAAAGCCAACGGTGATAGCATTTGAAAATCGAAACCGAATGCAAATGGAAGCTGCTGTTCGGGTGCCGAACCCGGTGGCGCTTGGGGTGACCTGTTGTGGTTGTTCCGAATGGAAAAATAATATGCACAAGCTTCTATACTTTCTCAATATATGGATGAAAGAGTACAACAAGGAAACAAGATCCTTTCTAGCTGAAAATATTTTACATTTCAACAGTAAGGATCAGGACAGATGTTCTCTTGCACTGAAGTTAATTTCAGTTATGCAGTTGTGTCATTGGTGCCTTGATTGGGAGTACATCTTTAAGTCCGATGATAGGAATTCGATTGTGACCCGTGAGTATTCGATTTGGTGGAGCAAGAGCCCAGATATTCTAGCCAATGCCACGAAAGCTCAGTTAATCAAGGTGGGGCAGCAGGAGTTCAAGTTAGATGTTGTTATGGCTGGGAGAATTACAATTGATTCTTTGTCAGCATTAGATGAGCTGTTCGGATTGAGTTTGTTTGATGTTATTATGTCTTTTAGAAGGTGTAATAACTTGTTCACTTCATGTGGCTTCCATATGGACATAAACCGAGCTGCAATATATCATTATGGTCTGCATCAAGTTCACAATGCTGGATTATTGGACTCTGCAGCAGCTTGGGTGGAATTGGGAAGCAATCAAGGGTTTATTGAGCATGTTATGAGCTGGTTCAGGGTGTGTGAACTGAATAAGTTGAATATCTTTGCGACAGAACACATTAAATCAGCAAGGAATCAAGTTCTAGGGGCTAATATGCATTTTCGGCATGTCGATCGGCAAGTTCGAAGTGAAATACTTCTGTTTTGGAGCTGTTTGAACGGCATTTGGGAATGTTTACAAGCAGAAATTAATGTTTGTCTCTCTTGGTTTGAGTTTGGAAGGCCTCCCGAGATGCTCAAGGACTTCATATGCAATTTAATTGGGACGAAGAGACACAAAATCGGTAATGAAGCTTACTACATGCATAAACTCAGAATTGTATCTGCATTTGTGAATTTCAGCAGCGAATCTGGGATTTGAGCCGTGTTAACTGGAACAAGAGAGGTTCGGAATGTGTTGGTGATGTTTGGTTTGATCGTAGTAGACCTCCTGAAGAGCATTATGTACTCAAGTGCACATCACGATCAATTGAAGTGCTTATGGGGTGTCTCAGCTGCAGATTTCAGCAGAGTTTGTCACTTCAGGTGTATTTTCATATGCAATAAGTGTCTTCGTTGTGACAACTCTCTTCTATTCTTGAGGACAAGAATGTTCTTAAGGGGAAGGGAATGTTACGAATCGAGAATCCGAGGCTTGGATGTGTGGTGGCTGTAATGCTGAAGTGTTGTTCTGCTGCTGATATACTACTTGCTGCTGCTGCGTTACTACTGCTGCTATATGCTGCTGTTATGATGTTAGTTGCTAGTTAGATATTTTTAGATATTTTTCTAGATATTTTCTAGTGAGTTAGTTAGTTAGGTTGTCTTGATACAATGTATTAGCTTTGCTTGTTTTGCTTATAAATAGACCTTTGTGCTGTAAATATTGGCATTCAATCAAATATCAAACACAATCTCATTTTTAGATCAATATTCTCTCTCTCATCTAACTCTCTCTATTTTCTCATCTAATTTCCCTTCTTTCTCTCATCTAAACTCTATATTCTTTCTCATCTCATACTCTTTCTATCCCAACCTAGGTTAAGGCTCAAGAGAAATCTTCGAAACCTTAACAGTATCCGAACATTTTAATGTATATAGTGAGATACTTAAGGTTTTAAAATTTTATCACTCGGGTACCTTGTGGCGGAAATTGGTGAATTTTTTTCACTATTTGACCAATTTTCACAGTAAGAAGTTGACATCGTACATGATTGCAATAATATATATGAATTATATCCTTATTTTCAATGAAAATCAAGTAGATTACGAAAAATTTCACTGAATTATGACAAATGATCGAAATAATGCATCATGATAGTATTTTACAACAAAAAATCGTAACATTATGATAGGGGACACTTATATATTGGTATAATTATGTTCAATATTAATAATTTCTAATAAAAGTCTATTGAATTTTGGCAAATGATACCTAATTGATAAAATTCTTAAACTTTGGGGTGCCTAAGTGATAAATTTCCTAATTTTTTTCTTATTTTATTTCTATTTTTTGTTAGATTTGTCCAGAAATCAATTTTCTCAAAAGCTTGAGCTCATGGGTGAAGAAGGCTGTAATACTATGTCAAAAAACCAACTTTCCCAAAAATTTAAGCTGATAGGTGAAGGGTCAGGAATAGTTTTATACTCTAACAAGATTTGTTTATTTTTGACTGGAATTGTTTGATGAATTTGAATAAAATTCTTTGTTCAATAATTTTTGTATCCTTAGGTTTTTGGAATTGTTGTTTACGTTGACCTCAATGTGTGATATATAATACATGGGTTTTTGTGTCATTTTGATGTTGGATCTTGCACAAATTCATTTATTCTTCCTTCATTATCCTCTTTACAACCTTCATTGGGAAGAATTTCTAGATTGAGCATAAAATTCTCCCAAAATTTCTGTCAGGGACTCCATATGTGTGTCTATTAACAATTCTTACATCGGAATTGTGAGAGTAAAGAGCTTAGTGTACAAGACAGTGACCACTTTACTAATGCTAATTGATTTTAGAATTGCAAGTTATGTTGTGCGTCAAATTGTGTCTCGATTTAGAAAGGGAGATCGCGGTGGTAGTGGAGGGACCTGTTATTTCTTAGCTTTGGCCAAACCCACTGAGGAAATTTGGCTTCTATGCACCAGTTGTATAATCTCTCCTTTATATGGATATTGGATTGTTTTCTCCTCCACTAGTGGTTTTTTCTCATAAATCTGCGAATTATTGTTTTATCTTTCTCTATTCTCTTCTCAACTTCTTTCACATTTGTTCTTTTGCATCTAAATCAAACCTAGTTTTTTGTATTTGCCTAACACGTATCTTAATTGAGCTTATATGTGGATCTCACGCATGAACTCCGTATGCGAAATTTGACAATGTTCACCGATTTCCTACTAAAATACCCAGATCAGATTTGCTGCTTTTGTTAGTTTTTCTCTTCTGTTTTTGACATTCTATTATCCTGCCATTAATATGTTACAATGTATTTTCTTTCTCTATAGAAGTAGACATGATGATGGAAAGATTTTCCAAGCTATTACTTGGAGAAGACATGTCTGGAGGTGGTAAGGGAGTTTGCACTGCACTTGCCATCTCAAACGCCATCACCAACCTTGCCGGTATTATATTTGTTTACTTTCTTTTCGCATTCTCTGTTTGGTTAGAAGGAAGTCGTCTTGCAATCATTGATATTTTTCACGTACTTGAATTACTAGTAAAAATAATTTGAAAACCTTCAGTGACTTCATTTTTCTCGAGGAGAGAAGAAGTCATTTTTCTTCACACCCATCCCAAGTCCAACCTCATACGATGAAATTCATTTCCGAAACTAGACGCAAGGAAATTTTAAATAAAAACACCTTCCCTTGTACCAAACAAGCCTTATTTTCAATCATTATCAAAATTCATCTGATGGGTGTTATAATTTTTGCAAATCTCAGCCACTGTTTTTGGGGAGTTGTGGAGGTTAGAGCCCTTAGCACCCCAAAAGAAGAAGATGTGGTGCAGGGAAATGGAGTGGCTGTTATGTGTGAGTGACTCCATTGTTGAGCTTGTGCCCTCTGTTCAACCATTTCCCAGTGGGGGCATGTTCGAGGTCATGGCTCTGAGACCCAGATTGGACTTGTACATGAACTTGCCCGCCCTCAAGAAACTCGACGCGATGCTTCTTGGTATGCTTGATGGGTTTAAGGACACCGAGTTTTGGTATGTTGATCGAGGCATATCGATACCTGAACCTGAGGAGCACGATATGCACCAACCCGGGATGTGTGTTGGGCGGCCGTCTGAGGATAAGTGGTGGTTGCCATCCCCAAAAGTGCCGCCAAACGGGTTGTCGGAAGAGGGAAGGAAGAGGTTGCACCGATGTCGGGATTGTACGAACCAAATACTAAAGGCAGCTATGGCGATTAATAGTAGTGTACTTGCCGAGATGGAGGTTCCTAGCGCGTATTTGGAAACCTTGCCCACGGTAATAAGCTTCTGTCTGTTAGAATTTCTCTAGCATTGCACTTGGAAAATATTTTGTGAAATACATGCCTATTAATGGAGTTAATAAAAGGATATTGTTAAATCGAAGGCAATTTTATTTGCGAGGTCATAGTGCACTTACACTCTCTAATTTGTGAATGTTGTCCTGGCAGTAACAAAAATTACCCTGGATATGACTCCCCCCAGAATGTGTTCCGGGGTCTTTGATGTTTCTTGTTTTAATATTTGGGTATACATATTTGCCAAGGAACCAACTATTTGAAAAATACATACTGTTAGGTGAAGATTTAAGAATAGTTTTTATACTACCATGATATTCTAGGAGGATGCTTATGGACCGAAAGCTAGATAATTTACAAGCGTATGTTACTTCTTCGCTCGAATAATATTGGTACTAAATGTGGGTGCTATTGGATTTGTGCCTTAAACTTAGTGGCAACATAGCCGGTTCCATGGTTGTTAAAATCGCGATTTGCATCGTAGAATCGTGCGATTCTATGATCCTACCTTAGTCTATAGATCCAGATCGCCTAAAGAATCTCACTCAAATAGAATCGGAACAAAATCGTAGTAAAATCGGTAGAATCATAATAGAATCGGAACAAAATCTTAATAGAATCAGTAGAATCGTAATAGAATCAGAACATAATCAGGATTCTATTAACGATCCTACCGATTCAAGCAAAACAAATACATGCCCAATTGCCTATTTGCAAGTCACGTGCTGGTATGCTAGAAAAAGGAAAAATAAAATAAAATAAAAGGTCAAAATTTTTAAAAAATGATTATTTATTAAAATCACCTAACTTTTAGATATGGTTTTAAAAAAGTACCCACATTTTCCAATTTTACAAAAAACCACCTAAACTTTCCAAAATTTTTCAATGTCACGCCTTAATGTTAACCATGTTAAGATCCGTTAGTTTTTCTTATGTGGCATTTAAAAAATATTTTTAAAATACATACAAATTTTTAAAAATTATTCTCTTTTTTCCTCAAAAGTTAGTATAAATAATTTATTTACATATAAAGTAAAATCTTACAATTTTCGATCCGATTCTACTAACCCCTCACCGATCCTACATAGAATCCCGATTTTGACAACCTTGGCCGGTTCATAGAAAGTCGTGTTTTCATGTTGGGTTTTCTAAAGGAAACATAAGTTGCTTTTAAGACTTCTATTTGCAAAGGTTTCGATGAATAGTTATAGTCATTATTTTCGTGCACTTTTGATAGTTGTTCATATGGAAAATGTATTTACAACCATGTTTTGAAAAACAATGTACGATTATATGCATTATGAACATCATTACAAAAGCATTGTTACATTACAATTGTTTGCGTAACGGCTAGCTCTAGATCAGTTACATAAAGACCTCTTTATGATTCCATGGTTGTAATTTTAGAAGTTTTTAATCAATGGAACTCTTGCTTTGTCTTTGTAGAAAGGGAGAGACGGTCTGGGCGAGACAATCTACCGCTACATAACAGCTGATCAATTCTCGCCCGATTGTCTTCTTGACCGTCTCAACCTTTCTTCAGAGCATCGTACACGGGAAGTAGTGAACAGGGTCGAGGCAACTGTACATTTATGGAAACAAAAAGGTCAAAGAAACCGTGCAAGCCATTCAAAGACCAAAAGATCATCCTGGGGTGGCAAGGTTAAAGGCTTGGTTACTGGCAATGAGAAATATCAAGCTCTTGCTCGGCGCGCTGAGACGCTTTTAAGGAGTCTCAAACTTCGGTTTCCTTCCCTTCCACAAACTGCGCTAGATATGAGTAAGATTCAATATAATAAGGTATTTTTCTGGTTCATGCTCTTAGATTTTTCTATTCGTTTTTGTCTGAAAAGTTTTTTGTTTTTCTTTGTACTTCTACTTTAAAGGAGAAACACAATTTTTCTATTTTCGTTAACTTATTTAAAAGCACTTTTCTTTTTAAGCTAAACGCCTCCAAATCTTCAAAAGATCTCCCCCCCCCCCCCCCCCCCCCCCCTTTCCTCCTTAAAAACACCTTTTTCATTAAATAAGGTTGGCCAAACAAACCCATAGTTAGATTTTACATAAAAGCAAAGTTTACTAGTTGCCATGTGCTTGGCTTATGAATAACTCAGATTTGGATGCCTTTTCTTCGGTCAATGAATGCCTTTGGGGGGATTTAAACCTAGAACATCTTGTGCTGGAGCCTCAACCTTAATAGTTTTACCGTTGGACTGGGGTCCGGATACTTTGTTCTTGTTATCCAGAAAAGGAAAAGAGGGTTGGAAAATTGAATGTTTTGAAGGCATTATCAAAGACAGTTACATAACATAGCGGGTACATAATGAAGTTTTCATCGTAGTCGTCTTCATAATACCGTATTTTATTTCTTAAAACTGATTAATTTGTATCCATGTTGAGAAGTTTTAGATGGGTATTGGAATTAATAATTATGTTGTCATCCAAATTTTTGCAAACATAAGGGTCTATTTGGTATCATTTTTTATTTGTAGTTTTTGGTTATTGAAACTCTAAAAACTAGATTTTGAAAACAAATATATCTTGTTTTTAGTTTCTTACTATAGTTTTCACTCAAGTACGAAAAACATAGAGAGAAGAGGAAAAAAGACATAATACATGAAAGGATCTTTGCCAAAATATGGTTTTTACTTCCTCTGAAACTAAAAACTGCAAACAAAAAATAATACAAAGTAGACCCTAATGTTGTAAGCGGCTGACACTTCTGGAAAACCCAATGCAATCGGTGTGAATCGTGACACCCGTTTCCAGGACCGCCCGAGCTTGACGGTACCCCGCTCGTAAGAGTCCACCGGACCAAGGATCGAAGCAAATAGCAATTACTCCGATCCAGTGTAATTCGTCCTTAGACAAAAGAACTCTATCTGGTTGAAGTCATGAGTCCAAACTATATTTGAACCACAGTTGCCGAAAACATGAGCAAGAGCAAGAGTAGAAAAGAAAGCGGAAATATGGGAGTGGGCAATCATAGAATTTCTAATGTTACAAGTGTGGAGAGAGCGCTTATATTACTACATAGTAGATAAACTAAAAAAATTAATGAAATGTCATTAATTGAGGCATTAAAGCATTAACATCAAAAGAAAGCCAATATTTATCAAGAAAATTAAGTAATCCAATGAACAAGGTGAAGAAAATTGACCCCAACATATCCATACAATTCAGTCTATCTTTGAATTGAATGATATAATTAACCGACAAATCATTTAATAAGTATCTTTTTTATCGAAATGACTCCATGACTGTGAATCGTGTTCCTATTGATTTTGATCTGTGTTGGAAACACTAATTTGACTTCAAAACGCCAAGTCGCTTTTCTAAGTATGGAATGCTAGTATTTTGGAGTTTCCTGCAACTATGATTTTAACACCTTACACTTGTGCTTTGTAGGATGTCGGGCAAGCGATACTCGAAAGCTACTCTAGAGTGATCGAGAGTTTAGCATTCAACATTATGGCGAGGATCGACGATCTCTTATCCGCAGACGACGCAGCCAAGCAAACGGCATTGGCGCAAGCGAACTCAATTTTCAACCGGGCTGGCTTTACCGGTCTCCAGAAGCGGATATCGCCAAGCCCCTTCTCAATCCACCATACACCAAACTTCGGCTCACCTTTCGCTACGCCAAGCTTCTCATCCACGCCACCTGGTCTCAGTCCACTGCGGTCGCTTTCGTCCATGAGTAAGAGCGCTGTACAAGCAGCAGAAGATTCGAGACTCGAGAAATCAACTGTGGTTGAGTTTGAGAGGATCTGGTCGTGTCCCAGGAACTTGAGTGTCAGAAAATCATATCGGGACACCCCAGAACGAGACTAAAGGTTTATTTGGTCAAGCTTCTTTTCTGAAAAGCACCTCTTTTAGAATTTATGGGTGTTCGTCCCCCAAGAAAAGTGGTTTTAATACAAGCAGAAGCGAGAAAATAATGCTTCTCCCCTTGAATGGAAAACTAGAAACAAAAATTAAAAATTTTCAGACAAAAATACACCTATTAATAGCATCTTTTACAAAAGTGCTTGTAAACAGGTTCCTATCTTGACTAAACAGGCCCTAGTTTCGGGCTGAGCGTCGCTATAAGTATGAGTATTATCAGGATGTACACAATTTTAGTATCCAATATACATGACAGAAAATCTTCGGTCCATAGGACGGCATTCGATGATTTTCGCCAGATCGTGGAAATAGATGCATATATTGTGTACACAGAACATTTTGCTTTCGGGTTCTAGTATCTCTATAGTTTGATTTTTGGTTTGAGTTTGTATATATTCTGTAGCAACATATGCAAATGCACATATGCCTCTTTTTTTGTTCCCTTAAGTTATTAGGGACTTCGATGATTCTCTGTTTTATACCTTGATTCTGTAGAGGATTTTGGAAATGGTAATGTTAAAGTTATAACCTCAAAATTGAGTCCAGGATATTCTCATATTGTGTGTTGCGATTTGGTGAAACAATATGATATAGGACGAGAAGCCAAAGCATTTATGGAGCAGTTGAACAGTCAGAAACTCAAACGGATGGGATAGATACACTAACTTGCGTATACAACTTCAAACGGTCATAACTTTTGATCAGTAAAGAGTTACGAGGCCCGTAACTTGTCAAATCGAAGCTCTCAGACCGAGATAGACAACCCTAGCTGCTTTGCCGTTGGTGCCACGGATTTTCCCCAAATTCAGTCTTGAGAATGTTTTTGGATCACTTTTATGTTTTGCGGATAGTTTAATGGCATTTTCATAACTTTACATTTTAAGTGGCATTTTTCGTAAATTCGCATTTTTAAGGCTTCTTGTTTTGCCTATAAATACTTTTTATAGATGGTGTTATTTTATTCATTAATCAAATTATCAATACAAAAATTCTAGTTATTTTCTCTTTGGTGGATACTGAGTCCTTCAAATTTTGACGTGTTTAAAGCGATTTCACTTTTTCATTCCCCATTATAATAGAAAAGAAATAGACCAATTCTCGGTCGCGAGTTATTTCCTCTATTAGTCTAATATTTGTATATTTATGTAAATTATTATTTCATTTTTCTTCATGTAAAAATAAAAAGATGATGGATATTAGTTTTATAATAAAATAAAATATCAGAGGCTATTATAGAGGGGGGGAAAATGAGAGTAATTTGATTTACAAATATAAGGGATCATACGGTGCAAATAACTTACAAGTTTACTGGAATATATAGCTTTGTAACATTGAGCACTGTAACAATACTCTCTTTGAATAGGGATTTAGTCAACCCTTAAAAAAGTGAATTTTTACCAAAGTAGCACCATTTTTTAAAAAATTTACCAAAGTAGCATAATCGGAAAAATATTTATCAAATTGGCACAGATTACTGTAGCATATTCAGCAAATGCCGTTTCAAAAGGCGTACGACAAGTGGGTGTGCACAGCCGCCATTTTAAACGGTGTCTACTTGGATGGACGCCGTTTTAAACGACGTTTGCTGAAAATTAGCAAAGTCAAAGCAGAACAAATTGCTTGATTCTTCTAAAGGTTTATCAGCTAGTGTTTTTCAGTCAACCCGTGTTTGTTGTTGACTTTGTGTTGATTATGTAGTGTTTTACTTCACTTAATTTCACCTTACCTTTTTCTTATTTGGGTATTCCTAGTTTGATCAAATGAAATTAGAGGTAGGTTTTTGTAGGGTTTTGCATATAATGATGCAGAATTTAGAGGAGTTTTTAGTATTTTATTGTGTAATTTCTGGGTTCAAAAGGGGTTTAGCTTCCTATTTATATTGGATTTGAATTTAGGGTTTGAAATTTTGGTTGTTTTCCATCATATAGGCTTCAGTTTGAGTGTTGGGATTGTTTCTTGGTGTTGGAGTGGTTTTCTGTGAAAAAGATCAAGGATCTTTAGGTCTCCTTTTTGCTTTGGTTGAACTGGGGGAGGATTGAGGATGTGGGTCTGATGAAGAAGTTTATATGGGCAGTAGAAGACCAAAGGTTGATGGTGAAAATGCTACAAGCTTGAACTCAGGGATGCCGAGCTTCATTCAAACGACCCCCGCATCAAATCCCAAGTAATTTGTCTTCCACATACTAATTCTGCTTTTATATAGTAAGTAATTGTGCACGCACTCTGTTTGAAACGGCGTCCGTCCAAGTAAACGCCGTTTAAAACAGTATCTGTCCAACACCCACTCGTTATACGCTGCTTGAAACAGCGTTTGCTGAATATGCTACAGTAAACTGTACCAATTTGGTAAATATTTTTTTGATTGTGCTACTTTAGTAATTTTTTTAAAAAATGGTACTACTTTGGTAAAAAATCTTAAAAAGTTATTACTTTTTACTGCATTAACTTTTTAATTCTTTAGAAAATCACCTCCAAATGTATACATTTTTTTAATCAATCACCTTAAATTATACTATTAATTATCCGCTATTAAAAATAAAATTAAAATAAAAGTAGAATTAGGTAGAGAAAATTTGATTTAACGGGACCTCGCCGACTCCAACCTAAATGAAGAGATAGCCCTAGTTTAGAGGTCAATGCAGGTTTAGGATAGGGATAACCGATTTAGCGATTTAGGACATTCGTGCACCCGTAAGCCGCGTATATGACCGTATGCAAACACGCAGTACGGATGATAGTTGGTCAATTAGGGCTCTAATCTGCTGATACCCTCATACTTTCTGTACGTACTTACTTATATTCCGTACTATCTCTCTCATTTCTCCATCTCCCTTTATCTCTCTCTCTCTCTCAGTCTCTTCCTCTACCTTCTCTCTCTCTGCCCCTCTCTCTACTCCCTAAATGATCTACTTCTCCATATGTTTGCGCTATATGTGTAAGTTGTATCGCATGTAGGATCTCCCTCGTACTTGCTTCTTTGCTCCCACCTTTACCTTGAATGCTATGATCATAGGCTCCTATGCATTTAAACATAAGTACATGCTTACATGCTTATCAGATTATTGTAGCTTATTGTATGCCTACACGCTCACTTTCACACATGCATACATGCTTCACATGATTTTTTTAGGCTTTGCGTGCTCTCATTGCAGGCTCTCCATATATCTACTACCGGGCTGGGGGTCCTCGGAAATAGTCTCTCGTCAAGGGCCTACCCTGATAGGGTAAGGCTGCGTACATCCTACCTCTCCCAGACCCTACGCAAGCAGGAGCCCTTGTGGCACTAGGACTGTTGTTGTTGTAAGTGATTTCCACCATAATTTTAGCTTTTTTTTTTTTAGTACACATGAAGCATGAATTCAAACTAGTGAAGTTGGTAATGTATTCATTTGTCTCCTGACTCCTAGGTCCAATCCCGATGGGGTTTGAAAGAGGCAGGATACAAATCTTGGCACGGTTTGAAAATTTTTTGCCAAATTAGATATTTTGAATCATGTTTAATGAGCACTTTGAATTTTATATAAAGCTACTACCAAGTAACGAACACTTAACGGTATTGCTTTAAAATGGTTGATTGAAAAATTTTAAATTTTTAGATTTTATTTTCTAAAAAATTAAGTAACTTCATAAATTTTCAATGTAATTTTTTATAAGAACTTTTGTTTAATAATTCGAATACAAGTCTAAAAAACAATGGAGGTATAGGGGAGCCTTTTAACAAAATAGCCCAAGTTTACCAAAAAAAAAAAAAAAAAAATGGCACATTTAGAAAAATATTTAGCAAAATGACACACTTTACTGTTCACTTACTGTTACACACAATTTAAAATGGATTACAAGAAATTGGATAACATTGCACGATGTTCGGGATGGCGTACAACAAGCAAACATAAATAATATAATAATATTAATTGACAAAACATAAGTCACCTTAATTTTTTTGGCTTGATGGTAGAGTCCCCACTTGGGGAGCAAGGGGTCACGAGTTCGACCCCCACTGCACACATTTTTTATCCTTTTTTGTCTCTCTGTTTTTTTTTTTTTTTTGATAAATTACTTTAATTTTAGAAGATTTTTCTATATACAATTAATTATATTTTTACTATTTATAAAATACTTTTCACATATAATATTATTATATATTTTAGGATAAAAATTAAAATAAATAATTTTGTTATAATAGCTTCATTAATTTTTTTTAAGTACACACAAATTATTCGTATACACTCTCAAATATTCCGAGTGACCCATCGACATATCTTGATAGTCTATTATTGTTAATATTTTTTTCAGCCTCAAATATAAAATTATATTATTTTTTTGCACTATTTTAATTTAAAAATAAATTGATTAATGAAAATAAAATTTTAAATACTAATATCATTTTAAAAAATACAGAAATCTTAAATTTCTCCATGTAGTAATATTTATATTTTAACTTGAATATCAGAATATGATATAAGAACTTAATTTTTAAAATAACTAATAATTTTTTTTTATTTTTTCACTTTATTTAATTTATTAGTTGTATATTTGTGTCAATAATTTTGATGTAAATAAAACTAATTTATAATTCAAGCCTACCTTCAGCCAAAAATCTGGCTCTGCTATATTTGTGTCAAAATTATTATATTAGTTGTATATTCAAGCCTACCTTCAGCCAAAATTATTTTTATTTTTTCACTTTATTTAACTTATTAGTTGCATATTTGTGTCAATAATTTTGATGTAAATAAAACTAATTTATAATTCAAGCCTACCTTCCGCCATAATTCAATAATTTGTTGAACATCAAATAATTTATTAGTTATTTTAAAAATTGAGTTCTTATATCATATTCTGATATTTAAATTAAAATATAAATATTACTATACGGATAAATTTAAGATTTCTGTATTTTTTAAAATGATACTAATATCTAAATTTTTCTTTTCATCCATCAATTTATTTTAAATTAAAATAGTGCACAAAAAGAATATAAATTTATATTTAAGACTAAAAGAAATGTTAAAAATAATAGATTATCAAGATATGTCGATGGGTCACTCGGAATATTTGAGAATGTATACGAATAATTTGTGTGTACTTAAACAAAAATTAATGAAGCTATTACAACAAAATTATTTATTTTAATTTTTATCCTGAAATATATAATTCCTAATATTATATATAAAAAGTATTCTATAAATAGTAAAAATATAATTAATACTATGTAGAAAAATCTTCTAAAGTTAAAGTGATTTATCAAAAAAATAGAGAGGAAAAAAAAAAAAAGATGAAAAATGCGTGCAATGGAGGTCGAACTCGTGACCCCCAGCTCCCCAAGTGGGGACTCTACCACTAGGCCAAAGAAAGTAAGGTGGCTTATATTTTGTCAATTAATATTATTATATTATTTATGTTTGCTTGTTGTACGCCATGCCAAACGTCGTGCAACGTTATCCAATTCTTTGTAATCCATTTCAAATGGTATGCAATAGTAAGTGAACAGTAAAGTATGCTCTTTTGCTAAATATTATTTTAAATGTGCCATTTTTTTAAATTTTTTTGTAAACTTGAGCTATTTTGCTAAAAAAAAACTCGGTATAGGGGCGCTCTGATCAAAAAAGTATAGGGGCGTGCAAAAAAAAAAAAAAAAAAAAAAAAAAAAGGTAACAAATTTGTAAGAGGCATTATAGGAGTTACTAATGATCGAGCAACATCACTTGTATATTGCCCACCCGCAATAACAGTTTGTTTTTGCTCTTTTTTTTTTTTTTTTTTTTTTTGACAACTAGCGACAAAAGTCGTAATACAAAATAGGCATACCCGTAAGAGTGAAGTTGAGCCAACCTGCATAACAACGCAAGGCAAAAGAGGATAAAATAAAACGACATCACAATCCCAAAAAACGGAATCAAAGAGGGGAAAAAAAGACAATGCTAAATGACATTATAAGTCTTCAACATCACTAGAGAGGACAAAAATAAAAAGGGTATGGACACTACGCCCATGTAGGACAGGAAAAGTAGGGGATCACTAATAGGAATGCAAGCAGACCATGTTAGCTCCACCGGATGAATAAAATATATGCAGTACTTAACTCCCTATTCAATCTTTGTGATCTGCTTGATAATTATTGATTCGTCTCCATCAAAACCAGCCCAAACTTCTTACCAAATGCCCATATTCATTCCGTAGCTAGAATTATCAGCGTCTTTTAGTCTATTTGCCTTGTAACTTTCATACTTAAGGAAACTCCTAGTGAGCCTATATCTTTTTGACGCAAATAGAGAGGAAAATAACCGATCAAGACAAGAAAGGGAGAAATTTGACCTGAAGCGTTGAGGACCTGGATCCAACTAAATGAATCAAAGGATTTCATTAGTGTTTTCTCGTTTAACTAGGATTATATATTTTGTTTAATCAAAAGATCCGATCTAATACCAACTGATGCAAATCGGTCTAAAGAACCCGATTAATTGAATTATTTTGATGAGTTTTAAGTTTGAGGCACCGCACCCTCAAACCTTGAAGACGCTTGGTAGAAAGGATAGAGTTCCTCTAACCCGTTGATCGTATCCAATAGCTATGTTATTTTATTTGATGTCTCTGTTAGGAAAATGTCTCAAAATTTCTTGGAAAATAAGTGAGGAGGCCGTGAGGGTGTCGATCGATCGGGGGAAGTACCGATCGATCGGGTAAATAAGCAGAATTAAAATCTGGAGCCATAGTAGCGCCGATCGATCGGTCGGGGTCCCGATCGGGAGCCACGTTTTCACGCATGTATAAATAGTGACGTAGGGTTCATCCTGTTGGTATCCAAAATAATTCTTGAGTGATTTCCTGGCGGTGCGGCACCAAAAGAAAGAGAGAGAGAGAGAGAAAATGAGTGATTGTAATTCTTCTTTTCGATTCAATAATAAAAGCTCTAATCTTCGCTCGTGGTTTTCTCCCCTCTCGATTGTAGAGGGGTTTCCATGTAAATATTTGTGTCGTTTGTTTCTTTTCTCTTTTAGTCCATTTACTTCTCATATTGTCGTGATATTTGATTCAGATTGCATACCGGGAGTTAAGTTTTTCCGCACAAATTGGTATCAGAGCCTGGTTATTCGAATTGGTACAATGGCATCAGGTATTAAGACCGAGGTAGAGAAGTTCGGAGGTCAAGGAAGCTTTAGCTTATGGCAAGTCTGTGTGAAAGGACTCTTGACTCAGAATGGCTTGAAGAAAGCACTGGAGGAGAAAGAGAAGAAACCCGAGAATATGACCGAGGTACAGTGGGAAGAGTTGGATGATAAGGCTCTCACGGCGATACAGATGTGTTTAGCAGATGATGTTTTGACAGAGGTCTTGGAGATGAAAACCGCTAAGGAGTTATGGGAGAAATTACAAGACATGTTTTGCCACAAATCAGTCTCCAACAAACTCACAGTGAAGCGCCAGTTATTCACTTTCCATTATGACAGAAGGTACATCTCTTAAAAACCATCTTAGCGAGTTTACTTCTTTCATACAAGAATTAAAGGAATTGGATGATGTCCATAAGGACGAGGACCAAGCTATGTTGTTACTGTGTTCACTCTCTAATTCGTATAAGGGCTTTGTAGAAAGCATGATATACGGGAGTAGGCTGACCATTACTGTTGATGAGGTGAAAAGAAACCTTGTGAGTAAAGAACGGGTATATAGGGAGTTATCTGACTCGGTGAATGACTCAGGTAGTGGTTTGCATGTGAGAGCTAGAACAGAATATAGGGGATCCGATGGTGGGAAGAAGTTTAGGTCTAAATCTAGACATAAGAACCTGTCGTGCCATTACTGTCACAAGAAAGGGCACATAAAGAAGAACTGTTATAAATATAAGAATAAATTGAAAGAAGCTAACAGGAGTGACCAGGGCAAAGATAAGTCCACTTAAGCTAGTGTTGTAGAGGATGATAGTGATGGGGAGTTTCTTTTAGTTGCTAATTCTCAGTCCAGGTCCAAGGATAAGTGGGTCATGGATTCGGGTTGTTCATATCACGTTAGTCCAAATAGAGACCGGTTTTTCACGTATAAGTCTATACAGGGTGGAGTTATCTTGATGGGTACCGACGTTGCTTGTAAGGTAGTGGGGATTGGGACAATTCGTGTGAGGATGTTTGATAGGACTATTAGAACTTTGAGTGATGTACGTCAAGTCCCAGAGTTGAAGAAAAACTTAATTTCTCTAGGTACTCTTGAGTCTAGTGGGTATAAGTACACTGCTGAAGGTGGAGTCATACGAGTCAGTAAGGGTGCTTTAGTTATGATGAAAGGGAAAAGGGTCGGTACTTTGTATGAGCTTGCAGCTAGTACCGTGACAGGTTCAGTTGCTGTTTTCACATCTACTATGACAGATGCAGAGATCATGAGACTGTGGCACATGAGACTGGGTCACATTGGTGATAAGGCGTTGTTTGAGTTGAGTAAAATGGGACTGCTTTGTGGTCAGTCAATAGGACTGATAGATTTCTATGAGCACTGTGTGTATGGGAAGCAGAAGAGAGTCAGCTTCAAGCCAGCAGTGCATCAAACAAAGGGAACGTTAGATTATATACATTCTGATCTATGGGGATCTTCTAGAGTGGCTTCTAAATGTGGGTCCAGGTATCTTCTAATATTTACTGATGATTATTCACGTAAAGTTTGGGTCTATTTTCTGAAGCAGAAAAACAAGGTATATGACGTCTTCAAGAAATGGAAGATTCTGCTTGAAAAACAGACAGGGAAGCCGATAAAGAGGTTGAGGACTGATAATGGTCTTGAGTTTGTTGAAGGTGACTTCACTCGATTTTGTGAAGATCTGGGCATAGTCAGACACAAGACATGTACAGGTCAACCTCAGCAAAATGGAGTGGCTGAAAGATTGAACAGGACGTTACTTTAGAAGGCTCGATGTATGCTTTCAAATGCAGGCTTGAAAAGAGAATGGTGGGCAGAAGCTGTTAGCATGGCTTGCTACCTTGTGAACAAGACACCGCATTCTTTATTGCAGATGAAGACACCTGAAGAGGTATGGTCTGGTTCTACTTCTGATTATTCCCATATTAAAGTATTTGGTTGTCCTGTATATGCTTATGTTAATGATGGAAAGCTGGAACCTAGGGCCAAGAAATGCATCTTTCTTGGCTATTCATTAGGTGTGAAGGGATATAGGTTGTGGAATCCCAGTGCTCAGAAGTTTCTGACTAGTAGAGATGTTACTTTTGATGAGTCTGCTCTACTACATCAGCCACACACACCCTCCAATGATAGTGATTCAGTTCAGGCTGAGATAGCTGATGTTACACAGATACAGTCAGATCAGCAAGTAGTTCAGTTATAGAGTATTCCGACACCACAGGTACGGGTTTCTGATGTTGTTGATAATGCAGAAACAGGTCAGTAGGTAGAGAATAATACTATAGCTGGTGATAGACAGAGGCGACAGATCAGGCCTCCAGAGAGATATGGGTATGAGGAGCTGATTGCTTATGCCCTTATTACTGCCGAGTCTTTAGATGACAGTGAGCCAACTTCGTATTCAGAGGCTGTATCGAGATCAAATGCTGAGAAGTGGCTCGTTGCTATGAATGAAGAGATGCAGTCTCTTCATAAGAGCCAGACATGGGAATTGGTGAAGCCTCAAACAGGGAAAAGACTGATTGGTTGCAAATTGGTCTTCAAAAAAAAGGAGGGCATTCCTGGAGTTGAAGATGCAAGATTCAAGGCACGTTTGGTAGCTAAAGGCTACAGTTAGCTACAGGGTGTAGATTTTCATGATATATTTTCACCTGTAGTTAAACATACTTCGATTCGTGCGCTTTTGTCTTTAGTTGCCATGCATGACTTAGAGCTTGAGCAGTTAGATGTAAAGACTATATTTTTAGATGGTGAACTAGAAGAGAGTATCTATATGCATCAGCCCGAGGGCTTCGTTGTAGAACGAAAGGAAGATCATGTATGTTTGCTTAAGAAGTCTTTGTATGGTTTGAAGCAGTCTCCTAGGCAGCAGTATAGGATATTTTATCAGTTCATGACAGGTCATGGGTACATCAGGAGTAAGTATGACAGCTGTGTATACTTCAGAAAGACTGATACAGGCTCCTTTGTTTATTTGCTTTTATACGTTGATGATATGTTGATTGTAGCACGTGACATGAAGGATGTTGATGACTTGAAATCTATGTTGAAGAGTGAGTTTGTAATGAAAGATCTTGGAGCAGCTAAGAAGATCATAGGCATGGAGATTCGCAGAGACCGAAAAGCCGAAAATTTATACTTGTCTCAGAAGAAGTATATTGAAAAGGTATTAGATAGGTTTCATATGAAGGATGCTAATCCAGTTAGCACGCCCTTAGCAGCTCACTTCAGACTTTCCGCATTTGATTCGCCTTAGACTGAGAAGGATGTCAGGTACATGTCTCAGATTCCCTATTCTAGTGCAGTGGGCAGTATTATGTATGCAATGGCTTGTACGCGTCCAGATATTGCTTTTGCGGTGAGCAGAGTCAGTAGGTACATGGCGAATCCAGGTAAAGAGCATTGGCATACGGTGAAATGGATTCTCAGGTATCTTCGTTGAACTTCTGATGTTTGTTTGGAATATGGGAAAAGTAAGTGTTGCTTGGTTGGGTATGTAGATTCTAATTATGGTGGAGACCTCGATAAGAGGAAGTCCACATCAAGGTATGTGTTTTGTTTAGGGGACACAGCTATTAGTTGGAGGGCGTGTCTACAGTCTGTTACAACACATTCTACTACCGAGGTCGAGTATATGGCAGTCACAGAAGCATTCAAAGAAGCCATCTGGTTGAGGGGTTTGATTAGTGAGATCAATGTTGAGCAGGACACTGTTAGAGTCTACTGTGATAGTCAGTCCGCCATTCACCTAGCGAAAGATCAGATGTCACATGTTCACTAAGGTACTACAAGGGAGTAAATTCGAGCATTGCTCGAATTTAGTGGGTCCTTGCATTTGATGTGTGTTAGCCCCGGTTGAGGGGGCGTTTTGTGGAGAATGTGGAGTTATTTTTATTGTTGATGTTAATTTTGAGCCAAGGTGGAGATTTGTTAGGAAAATATCTCAAAATTCCTTGGAAAATAATTGAGGAGGCCGTGAGGGTGTCGATCGATCGGGAGAAGTACCGATCGGGCAAATAAACAGAATTAAAATCTGGAGTCGTAGCAGCGCTGATCGATCGGCTCGGGAGCCGCGTTTTCACACATGTATAAATAGGGATGTAGGGTTCGTCTAGTTGGTATCCAAAATAATTCTTGAGTGATTTCTTGGCGGCGCCGCAGCACCAAAAGAAAGAGAGAGAGAGAGAGAGAGAGAGAGAATGAGTGATTGTAATTCTTCTTTTCGATTCAATAATAAAAGCTCCAATCTTCGCCCGTGGTTTTCTCCCCTCTCGACTGTAGAAGGGTTTCCACGTAAATACTTGTGTCGTTTGTTTCTTTTCTCCTTTAGTCTATTTACTTCTCGTATTGTCATGGTATTTGATTCTGATTGCATACCGAGAGTTAAGTTTTCCCGTAAAGTCTCAAATTTTGAGTTGATCTTTGTAGTTTTTATTTTGAAAGAGTTCAATAAAAATTATATAGCTTCTTTTTTAGGTTATTGCTCATATATTCGCAGAATCAATGAGTTTTAACCGATTTCTCTTAACCCGATATTGCTGGGTATGATCAATGGGTTAGAGGATCCTAGCATTCTCACCACGCATCGTCAAGGTTCGAGGCTGTAGGTCAGACCTTTAGATTGATATGCATTAGTTGGTACAAAAGCCAGTCGATTTGCAAATTTGCTTTCGCGATTTGCATCAGTTGGTATCAAAGTGAAGGCACATTCCTAAGTCATACAACTGAGAAGGCGAACGGTGGATATTTGAGTTGACATCTTTTCTAATACCTTTACATAACACGAACATGAACACACTATAAAACATCACATGTATCAAGTCTACTCTAATTCATAGCTCCACTATTGCTTGCTAGGACAAACCAAATTGGGACAAACTACATAAATATAGAGAAAAAGCGCATTGACGGTCTCGTGCCCTAGGTGGAGTTGTAACAACACATAGCAAGCAATGCAGAACCTTGACATGTTTTATAACCGATACTTTAATATGCATTATCCACGCTTCATTCGTATGAGGCATGTTAGAGTATAAAACCAATCTCAGCTTTCACCCATCAGCTTAAGTTTTAGGACAGATAGTTATTTGACAACTTTCTCGTATAAATATTTGTTAAGCTTGAAGTATGGATATTACATTCACGCACCGCATATCTCATGCCAAATCATGTTACATTGAGAGTTGAACCTTTCGTATTTCGAATTTAACCTCTTAGTTAGAAGTTCCCTTTTATGCATGTATGGTCTTTATGTCTTTGGGCTAAAAGATGTTAGTCTAGTGGTTTATTTCCCAAATGCACAAGCAAGAAATCTTGGGTTCAAAGTTCATTACCCCCCTTCCCCAACTGTGGATTCTTCAGCACTCCGCCCAAGTCGTCATCCTTTTTGAATAAAAGTAGTTTCCGATCAATCGAAGCATAAACTCAATCGATCGAATAGCACTTAATTGATTGGGTATGCACTTGATCACCCTTCACTAAGCTCTTTCTAATAAAATGTGTAAACTCAATCATCAAGAACAAAGACAACGACGTTAATTTTGCCAACCAACGTGGAAGCACCAAAATACATTGTGAAAAGTATACGCAACAGGCCATTGTACAACGAAATGACCTTTATTTGGATATGTGATCATACAAAGTTACAACACGATATCAAAGGAAAATGAAAATTTTTCCAAGTTCAACTTACAGATACATAAGAAAGAGGATGGAAATGCGTTGCTTAGCTGCTTCCTCTCGCATCTATCCAATTACAATTTAATTCTTTCTTCCAACAACTACCGTAGATTCCTTCTTCAAGGTTGTCTAAGGATTCTCGTTACCTTCGTTTAAAAAAAAAAAAAAAAAAAAAAAAAAAAAAAGAAGGCTACATAATTGCTCCTTTAATGAGAAGTACCTTGAATTTCCTTAAAAAACGCATGTACAAATGACATTTTAGGGTGGCCGATGCATGCAACTAGAGACTAATCGAGGTGTGCTTTTGACACTCCAGTTACCTAAAAAAGTGTTGTCATCAGTCAATTTCTCTTCACATTGGCAACGTCAAAATGATGATAAGTAGATAGAATGAAGATTCAATCAGATCAGCCTCGACTCATGGATGATTGATGTAATAAGTCATTTTCTCCTAAGTGCATCTGATCTATCGATTGCATGAATCAATAGAATAGAGCATTAAAATTTGAGCACCTAATTTTACCGTCTTCAATTTGTCACATCACCAGTATAAACATCAAATTTGACATCTCACACAACTAATATTCTTCTATTGTCCAAGAACATCATTGAAGTTTCACAAAATAGCAACAGAAAATGCATTTTAGAATTTGAAATTTTTGCTACAACCATAGGAAGAAATGCGTCTCTTGCTTATGCATTCACTTGTGGAAACCCATGATATATATTAACCAATATCAAATCCTTACCCATTTGAACCAAACACTTCTTATCCCCATCTGAAACCAGTTCTTCCATAAACAGTATCAGATTACCAGATTCGACACCGACAATAACAATCCTACTAGTGCTACCATTGAAACAAATGACATCTTGATAAGGAGACCATAGATCATTGATGATATTCCACTTTTTATCAACAGAAGTAAACACAGCCAATTTCCTAGAAAGATGAATCGTCAAAAGAATATAATCATCGATAATGGCAAATACCAAACTTTCTCCCTCTATAAATTCCCGTACCCAACTTTCTCCGTGTATAATTCTCATACCCACGTCGTAAATGAACATTTTAAACAAACGGAAGAACCAATTCATGACCCAACTCAACAATTCCAACATTTGACAAGTCAATCACATTAGGAAACATAGAGCACAAGGGTTTTATGTGGGTTCTTTAGAGAGGATGCAAGAGATGGAAAGTAACCGGGTGAGTTTCTTGGGTTTTGATCAGCCATGACTTAAAATTGGAATGTGAAAAATTAGGGCTTGGGAGAGGGGAGAGGAGGAAAAGGGTGCGTTTAGAGAGGGGGCAGGAGGTTGAAGGGCGGAGAAACCAGTGTTGGGGAGGATATGGTAGGGGTGGTAGTCGCGCGCCAGGCGGAGCAGACAGAGCGGAAGCAGAGGTGGTCAGTGAAGGACTGAAGATGCACGCTGGTTTGGATGAGGAGGTCTCGTGGGAGCTTTGCCATTTTCCTTTGGAGCGGGAGAATGATTGACCTAGGAATTGGAAAGGGAGAATCAAGGAGAATGTTCTTACATTTTCCTTTTTATGAGGCAAGAAAAACACTTACACCATGTTTGACAACTAGATAAAAAAGGGTAAAGAAGGGAAGGATAATATATTATCTTATTCTTATTTAAATATGCTTAATAAAAAAGAGGTCACAGTAAAAAAAGGTAAATGAGCGATTCTTGTTTGACAATTAGGTAAAAAGGTAAAAGGATAAAGAGAGTTGTAGCCAAGACATGGGCAAATTTGTCCAAAATTTTTAAAAAATTTGTCCAAAATAGCAACAGAAAATGCATTTTAGAATTTGAAAATTTTGCTATAACCATAGGAAGAAATGCGTCTCTTGCTTATGCATTCACTTGTGGAATCCCATGATACATATTAACCGATATCAAATCCTTACCCATTTGAACCAAACACTTCTTATCCCCGTCCGAAACCAGTTCTTCCATAACTGGTATCATATTACCAGATTCAACACCGACAATAACAATCCTACTAGTGCTACCATTGAAACAAATGACATCTTGGTAAGGAGACCTTAGATCATTGATGATATTCCACTTTTTATCAACAGAAGTAAACACAGCCAATTTCCTAGAAAGATGAATCGTTGAGAGAATATAATCATCACCCGATAACGGCTGTTAGGAATATGCCTCAAATTTATGTAACTTAGTCATGATTCTTGCCATGAGCAAGCTAATCGATCGGGCGGTACAACCGATCGATCAGAGAGCAACGCTGGAGAAAAATCAAGATTTGCGGCAGAAGGGGGGCCGATCAATCGGGTAGTCCTTTTCCAAGTACCCTAGCCATTTAGTATAAATATGGGTTTAGGGCTTCTGTTTTAGGTATCCAATCAAAGTGAGTCGCCGTCATCAAGGCGTTTGAGAGCATTACGAGAGTTTAGAGGGAGTGATTCAGTAATTCTCCATAGATCTCGTTCAGATGAAGTGTCGTTGTAATTCTTCCGTTATTCATACTCAATAAAGAATCTCCATCCCCGCCTGTGGTTTTCTCCCTCTCGATTGAAGAGGGTTTCCACGTAAATCTCTGTGTTCTTCGTTTGTTCTCTTTTACCTATTATTTACTTCTCTTGTGTTTGTTATAGTATTTGAATTGAATCCAGTTCTGGGGTGTTAAGTTCTGTATTAAAGAGGTATTAATTTCCTACTAAATTGATATCCGAGTACATCAAGATTGTTCAAGATTTTCCCTCACAAATTGGTATCATACTATATCATATTTGTCCATATTACCTCAACACTTGGTATCAGAGCCCTGTTTATTTCGATTTGATGCTATGACATCTGCAATTAAATCTGAATTTGAGAAGTTCGATGGTCAAGGGAGTTTCAATTTATGGCAAGTTTGCGTTAAGGGCCTCTTGACTCAGAGTGGCTTGAAGAAAGCTTTAAAAGGAAAAGGGAAGAATCCTAATCCGAAGCATAGTAGGAGGAGTTAGACGAAAGGGCTCTTACGGCAATTCAGATGTGTCTTATCGATGACGTTTTGATAGAAGTTCTGGAAGTGAAGACCGCTAAGGAGTTGTAGGAGAAATTGCAGGATATGTTCTGTTTCAAGTCAGTCTCCAACAAACTTGCAGTTAAGCTTCGGTTGTTCACGTTTCATATGTCAGAAGGTACGTCACTTGAGAATCATATTAATGAATTTAATTCATTAATTCAAGAATTAGAGGAGCTTGATGATGCTCCTAAGGATGAAGATCAAGCTATGTTACTGTTATGTTCACTCTCTACTTCATATAAAGGCTTCGTAGAAAGCATGATTTATGGTGGTAGGCAATCTATCACAGTCGACGAGGTTAAGAGAAACCTACTGAGTCAAGAAAGAATAGATAAGGAGTTGTCAGACTTCGTTCAGAACTTAGGTTGTGGTTTATTTGTGAGAGAAAGAACTGAGAATAAAAAATCTGATCATGGTGGAAACAGGTTTAGGTCTAAGTCTAGACATCAAGACCTATCATGTAATTACTGTCATAAGAAATGTCATATTAAGAGAGACTGTTACAAGCTTAAGAGAAAACTAGAAACAGATAACAGGTCTAACCAGAGATCCGCAGCAGTTAGTGTTGTAATTGAAGATGAAAATGATGGTGATATACTGTCTGTGTCTAAATCTCAGTCCAATTTTAGAGAAAGTTCGATTTTGGATTCGGGTTGCTCCTATCATGTTTGTCCCAATCGAGATTGGTTTTCCACGTACGAGTCAATTCAAGGTGAAGTTGCTTTGATGGGCAATGATGCTATATGCAAAGTTTTGGGTATAGGAACAATTCGTATTAAGATGCTCGATGGCACTATTAGGACCTTTAGCAATTTTCGTCACATTCCTGATTTGAAGAAGAATCTTATCTCTTTAGGTATTCTTGAGTCACTTGGGTACAGGTACATAGCTGAAGGTGGAGTTATGAAGGTCGTTAAGGGTGCTTTAGTTGTGATTAAGGGCAGAAGGGTAGGAACATCATATGAACTTGTCGGTTCCACAGTTGCGAGATCAGTTAAGATATCTTCATCATCATCGTTAACAGAACCAGGTATAGCAAAGTCAAGGCGTTTGAGATTGGAT
Organism: Simmondsia chinensis; assembly: GCA_018398585.1. Taxonomy (NCBI): domain Eukaryota; kingdom Viridiplantae; phylum Streptophyta; class Magnoliopsida; order Caryophyllales; family Simmondsiaceae; genus Simmondsia; species Simmondsia chinensis. Next base: position 5,108,764 of record JAGTTD010000017.1, on the reverse strand, counting down.
CATTCAGGTGATAAAGGTCTGTCTGAGCACAGTAAAAAGGGCTCATCGTGTGGTCTATAGGACTACAATCCAGTGAACACGGCATTTATGGGAAGCAGAAAAGAGTTCGCTTCAAGCAATTCCTAATGAGTAGAGATGTCACGCTTGATGAGTCTTCATTGTTATCTCCATAGAAGATGTCATCAGTTAGTTGTGATTCAGATCAGGTAAATAAGCCAGAGGAAGTTTAGTTTCAGTTAAGTAACACAGTTCAGCAACAGGTGGCTGTTTCAGAAAATGTGTTAAGAGCCAACTCAGAGAAGAAGAAGACTGGCATTGCTGATAACCTCTGAGATATGTTCACTTCAGTGCTACCTAGCAGAAAGTTCAAGCATCACTCGGACTCGATTAGGTTTTCTATTACGTTAAGATAACCCCGTGCGTGGGATGTTTTGTGGAGTAGGCGGAGAAATTTTGCTTATATGTAAATTTGAGTCAATGTGGAGGTTTGTTAGGAATATGCTTCAAATTTATGTAATTTAGTTACGAATCTTGCCGTGAGTAAGCCGATCGATCGGGCAGTACAACCGATCGATCGGAAGAGCAACGCTGGAGAAAAATCAAGATTTGCAGCAGAAGGGGGGCCGATCGATAGGGTACCCCCCGATCGATCGGGAGTCGTTTTCGGCGTATCCTAGCCGTTTAGTATAAATATGGGTTTAGGGCTTCTGTTTTAGGTATCCAATCAAAGTGAGCCGCTGTCATCAAGGCGTTTGAGAGCATTACGAGAGTTTAGAGGGAGTGATTCAGTAATTCTCCATAGATCTCGTTCAGAGGAAGTGTCGTTGTAATTCTTCCATTATTCATACTCAATAAAGAATCTCCATCTCCGCCCGTGGTTTTCTCCCTCTCGATTGAAGAGGGTTTCCACGTAAATCTCTGTGTTCTTCGTTTGTTCTCTTTTACCTATTATTTACTTCTCTTGTGTTTGCTATAGTATTTGAATTGAATCCAGTTCTGGAGTGTTAAGTTCCGCATTAAGGGGGTATTAATTTCCTATCAAATTGATATCCGAGTATATCAAGATTGTTCAAGATTTTTCCTCACAAATTGGTATCATAGTATATCAAATTTGTCCAGATTACCTCAACAACGGCAAATACCAAACTTTCTCCCTCTATATGTATAATTCTCATACCCACGTCGTAAATGAACATTTTAAACAAACGGAAGCACCAATTCATGACCAAACTCAACAATTCCAACATTTGACAAGTCAATCACATTAGGAAACATAGAGCACAAGGGTTTTATGTGGGTTCTTTAGAGAGGATGCAAGAGATGGAAAGTAACCGGATGAGTTTCTTGGGTTTTGATCAGCCATGACTTAAAATTGGAATGTGAAAAATTAGGGCTTGGGCGAGAGGAGAGGAGTAAAAGGGTGCGTTTAAAGAGGGTGCACGAGGTTGAAGGGTGGAGAAACCAGTGTTGGGGAGGATATGGTAGGGGTGGTGGTGGCACGCCAGGCGGAGCAAACAAAGCGGAAGCGGAGGTGGTCAGTGGAGGACAGAAGATGCACGCTGGTTTGGACGAGGAGGTCTCGTGGGAGCTTTGCCATTTTCCTTTGGAGTGGGAGAATGATTGACCTAGGAATTGGAAAGGGAGAATGGAGGAGAATGTTCTTACATTTTCCTTTTTATGAGGCAAGAAAAAACACTTACACCTTGTTTGACAACTAGATAAAAAAGGGTAAAGAAGGGAAGGGTAATATATTAACTTATTCTTATTTGAATATGCTTAATAAAAGAAAGGTCACAGTAAAGAGAGGTGAATGAGTTATTCTGGTTTGACAATTAGGTAAAAAGGTAAAAGGATAAAGAAAGTTGTAGTCAAAACAAGGGCAAATTTGTCCAATCCATCCCTCTTCCCCCCCCCCCCCCCCCCCTCTTCTCTCTTCTCTCTCCTTCCTCTCTCCCTCTTCCTTCCTCTTACTCCCCAATTATGGGTTAAAGAAAATGGGGGTAATGGAGGGTGAGTTTATTCCCCTTTAGCCTTATAAAATATTTGTCAAATAGGTGTAAAGGTTTACCCCCCATTTACATAAAACATGTCGAAGCTGTGGAGTATCTTCCAAATATCTTCAACGATAGTTTTCATCTGTCAGGGACAATAAAACTCCTTGATGACCTTTACTACCATTAGACTATCTCGCTCAATATGGACATGCCTTACTCTCAGCTTCATGAATCTATACATGTCATCCTTGATTGTTGTCGCTTTTGCAGTTAGGAACCCTTCTTACATGGCCTACTCTATGTCAAGGATGACAATATGTCAGGTAAAATAGATTATCTATATGTATCATCTTGTTTAGAGCGGGTATGGATGGAAGTGAAGTGGTAGTGAGTACAAATAAAATATGTGTGAAAGTACCTGCCTTGGGTAAAGAGCAAGTATGGGTATATATTGCCCCTGTCACCCCCAGCCCATATCAACCAGTGCGCTCGCACCAATTTGTATTTAATTAAATTTAATGTAGGCTTCAACTAAACTGCGTAAATTCCGGTATTCAATCTTTCCCCCAATCCCTATAGATTGTGTTTGTTATTTCGATTTGTGGTTCGGTGTTTTGTGAGTGGTCCTAATAACTGGTATCAGAGAAGGAATCAATTGTTGAGAAGGTCCTAACAGATAGCTTCCCTATTGCGTGCTAGGCCAATACTAAATTAGGACAAATTACATAAATGTGCATTAAAGGTTTCATGCCATGGGAGGAATTCTATGAAGATATAGCACGTGATGCTACCATCGTATAGAAAGTGAAACCTTTTATAATCAATACTTAGTAGACTTTCTTGTTGTTTACCCAGCAAAACTGACAGGCTTGACACCGATAACTCAAAGTTAAAATATATCTTAAGTAAAAGTATTGTAACACAAATTTGGTATATGCCACGTCACAGATCCAAAAATGTAGATGGATACAGCCTAACATGGGATGTGATGGAAGCATCATAGTACCGTGTCAAAAATATACATAATGGGCAGTTATACTATGCAATGACCGTGGTTAGTTCTATGGTTGTACAAAGTCAACACACATCATCTTACATAAAAAGGAAAATGTAAATGAAAATCTTTCTAAGTTTTACTTACAAGCTTTATAAGGAAGAAGGAGGTGGTAATGGCCAAGCCAAACAAAGCTCAACTGCTTAGTTGCTTCAATCATGAAAAATATCTCAAATTTCCTGAAAAAAATACACACACAAATAACAGTTTAGAGTGGACGGTGCGTGCAGACAAGATTAGTTGGGGTACGCTTGAGCTGGTCTCGATACTCAATTTACCAAAACGGAAAAGGCGTTGCTCTCTGTCAATTTCTCCTCCCACTAGTAGGAGAATAAAAGAACCAAATGTTCTATGTACTTACTCGTGTTTGAAATCTATTACGGCAAGTTCATGTTCGTTTTCGGGCTCGATAGCTTATGAATCCAAGTTCAAGCACTGCTCAATAAGCTTAATTTCCGAAGGAGGGGCCCCGAGGGGGAGGGCCTAGCTCGTTAAAGTTCGCAAGCAGTTTGATAAAGACTTGACAGTAACTCAAATAGCTCGGACCAATAATGAGATCAACTCAGTCGATAACAGGCTCGACTTGATCAGGAGCTTGCTTTAGCATGATAACAAGCTCGGCTCAACTCGACAACGGGCTCAAATCGGTTCGATTTTGCCTAATGAGCCGGGTCAAGTTAAGTATAGAACTCGCTAATTTATTATGGAACCGAGCTTAAACAAAGGTTCAAAAGCTTGATAAGAGCTTGGTTTATTGAGCTCAAGTTCGAACAAGAAGGTGTTTGGCTCGACTGGCTCTTTTACACTCCTACCCATTGACAACTTCAAAATGATGATTCGATGAGTAGATAGAATGAAAATTCGATCAGATGAGGCTCAACTCGTGGATGATTGATGAAATAAGCCATTTTCTCCTAAGTGCATCTAATCTATCGATTGCACGAGCCAATCTATCGGAGCATTAAAATTTGGCACCTCTGTTGGAGCACCTAATTTTACAACCTTTCATTTGTGAAGTCACCAGTACAAATGTCAAATTTTCCGTCTCATACGACTTCTAATCTTCTAATGTCCAAAGAACACCATTGAAGTTCCAAAAAATAGAAAGAAATGATAGAATTTTAAAAATTTGCAACAGCCATAAGAAGAAATGTGCCTCTTGCTTATGTATACACTCATCATGCATCTGACCCTTAGCATCATAAAGACAGCCAAAAAAACCTACAATCTAAGTTTTTTTCCCACTGCGTTTATGCTCACTATATGAATCAAAGTATGTCACTGGTGTCTTAGACGAAAGTGACGGGGAAGGTGGAACAAATAGTGGTGCCATAATGGTAGCACTGTGGCAATGAAGACCGGAGAGGAGATAAGTTAGGCTCTATTTAGAAATAGAAATAATTTTTATTTTCTATTTTCAGTTTTACTTTTCATCTCCGGTTTCCAATTTCCAAGTTAGGCTCTATTTCCTATCATTATGTTCTCGTTTTTTGATAAAAACTTAATAGGCATAAGTGATTCACAGAAGTCCAAAAACCCCAATCCGTTTGTAAACCAATGTGAACAATTAGGTAAGCGATCTAAAAATGATTGGTTCAAGTACATTTGATCCATAAAATTTGAATATTGGTTCAAGTACAAATGCAATTTTGCAATTCTTTTCAGGATACAAACTCGAATATAGAACACCGTCACTTATATGTATGAACTATAGTAAATATTGATTTAAATGTCAAAATAATATATGTATTACACAATTTTAATGTATAAACCATTCACACATAATGCTTAATTGAACACAAAAAAAAAAGAGTAATTCATTGTTAACTAAAATATAGAAAACACGGGTAGAAAGAGTTTGGAAATCAAATTAAAATTGTTTTCTACTTCTCTAGTAGAATATGAGAACTATTTTCCGGCTTCTCCAATTGAAAAATTGCCTTTTGGATCAACGTTCCAATTCTCCATTTTCAAGAAAAATTTTCCAAGAAAACCAGAAAATTCTTTATTTCGAAGGAGTTCTTCCACACATTGTATCAACAGTGTCTGAGAATTATGTTTGAAACATAGCAAGCCCTTCATAACCACAGCAACCTCCATATTTCACCATTTTTTGTGGGAACAAAAAACCAAATCCAAGGCCAAAAACTCCATCATGCCAAACAAAGTCATATTACCAAAAAGTACCACAAACTTTCGGGCATCCGATCTAACACGAATGCCCGCAAGCTAAGGAAAACCCAAAGATTTACGTTACCGGGACGATATTGGTAGAGGTAGGGATGACAATAGAGTGGGGTAAAACTCGTTACCCACGGATACCAGCCCTGTTTGGGAAGGGTATGGGAGCAAGTGAGGCAAATAGCGGGTACGGGTCAAGTATACATACCAATACCCGCCACAGGTATCTGTATCATATGATAGCCGCCCCGCCCCATACCCATCATGACCCATCACATATCCACCCCTATTTGTATTTTGTTAAGCTAAAAATAGAAAAAAAAAATGTATTTGATTACTTAATTTTATGTCAAATATTATGCAAAATATACTTAGATTCTAAACTAGAACCTAATCTTAGTTTGATATCTATCTAACAAACCATATGTTATCCTATGTATAAACTAGAACTAAAATGTTAGAATCACAATGACAGACAAGACAATATAGGAGTAGTTCAACATAGCACAACCCAATATGATAATCTTCTAATGACATCAACCACAACACATAGATTCAACGCATGACAAATAAGATAGCAAATGAAAACGATTATCCTGTTACCTCCTATGAAGCAGAAGCAATCCAAGGAGGAGGCGGCCAGAACAGCTTCGAATGACCAGGATAATCATCCAAAGGCTCAACCCTACGAGTCCTCAAATCGAAAACTTTGATATCTTGGCATTTAGCCTCGTATCCCTCCTCTCGAACCCAAGGAAACCAATCATCCATGAACTCAAAGCAAATACAGTTTCCTTCGTACCACTTCAAATCCGAAGCAGAAGCTGAAAATGCACAATTATCCCCAAGAAACAACACATGATCATCCAAGCTATCGACATTGACCCACATCCCCAAATTCTTATCCAACTTGAAAACTCTAAACCAATAAGTCCTCTCCATTATATACCTATCGAAATCAACATCCCCTTGACCCTCAACCTCAGTTTCATCTCCCTCATATTCATCTCGAGGAAGCCCATGATACATATCAACCAAGATCAAATCCTCGCCCATTTGAACCAAACATTTCTTATCCCCATCCAAAATCGATTCTTCCACAACGGGGACCACATTACCCGATTCGACACAGACAACAACAGTTCTACCGGTACTATCAACAGCATAGAATTCACCATTGAAACAAATTACATCTTCATAAGGAGACCTTAAATCATGGATAATATTCCATTCCTTATCAACAGAACTAAACAAAGCCAACTTCCCAGAAACATGAATCGTCAAAAGAACAAAATCATCACCCAATAACGGCAAAAACCCAACTTTCTCCCTGTACAAATTTCCATACCCACTTCTCAAATGACCATTTTCAACAAACTGAAGAACAAATTCATGACCCAACTCAACAATTCCAACATCCCACAAATCAATCACATTAGGAAAAGTAGAGCGCAAAGGTTTGATGTGGGTTCTTGAGAGAGGATGTAGGAGATGGAAAGTACCTGGGCGAGTTTCTTCAGTTTTGATTAGCCATGGCTTGGAATTGGAATGTGAAAAATTAGACTTTGGGGAAGAGAAGAGGAGAAAAATGCTGCGTTTAGAAAGGGAGAAGACAGGGGAAAGGGTGGAGAAGCCGGTGTTGGGGAGGATATGGTGGTGGTGGTGGTGGTGGTGGTGGTGGTGGTGGTGGTGGTGGCGGGGGACGGTGGCGCGCCAGGCTGAGCAGACGGAGCGGAAACGGAGGAGATCGGTGGGGTAATGGAGGTGCGCAGCGATTCTGGCGAGGAGGTCTCGTGGGAGATCTGACCATTCCGCCATGGATTTGCCGGGGAAGAGGAGAAGGGAGAATGGAGAATGAAATTATCAAGGAACTTTATCAATTCTTACATTCTATAGGTTACTTTAGGTATCACTATTTATCACTTAACTAACTTTAATATTTTGGGTCTCATTTGGTGGGCAGGACGTAGACGCAAGAAGTAAAAATTTATAGAAGGAATAAATTTTAGTTTTTATTTAATTATTATAAAGTAGGCAAAATATAGAAAATAAAATTTTTTTAAGCAATTTTCTATTCCTTCAAAACGCAGGAAGTAACTCACGTATCCATCTAGGTAAATTTTAATTCCTTCACTTTTAATTAACCTCCTATTTCGGGTTTTTGTTTTGAGGATGAGGGCAGGACTCAAACTTTCTATGATGAGAAGGTGATTGCCACACATTTAACCTAATATTTCCTGTAAGATAACAAAGAGTTAGAGGGGCCGTGGTTTGGACCACAAGGACCCCTTCGATGCTTAAATCAGTATAGGTCTCAATTAATAAGTAATAATAAATAGTGCGTATTGTTAGAAAATTGACTAACATTCGTGAAAAGGCAGTGACAAGTGCTGCGATGAAAAATTCAGTAAAATAACTAAAAAAATTAGCAGTAATAATTCAGTAAAATTCCGCGAAAAATATAGATGAAAACAACGAAAATTACCTGAACATAGCAATCAAAAAAATAATACTGAAAAGTGGAGAAATTTTTTGGAATGCAAAAGATAACGCGCCGTTGTAAGAACCACTGTTCCAAAAGACAATTTTGGCGCTGCTTCGGTGCAAACAGTAGTATCGGCGGCCATCCTTCAGGATTAATACGGTCCGACTCTTAACATGTACTCACTAATTGCCGGGTAGGAGAGCCTTAAACTTTGCCCAAATTTAGAAGAGGGAAGAGGACACAAGAGACCTTTTGATATGAGCACTTGTAGAGAGAAAGATCTAAATTGAAGAGGAGAAATGCAAAAAAATAATCCTCGCAATGCAGATCTCCAATCAGAACCTTCTCCGGAAAATGGAATGAAAAAACAGGGAAAAAAAAAAGAGAGAGAAAATAAAAATTGAATAATAAGAGGAGAGAGCAGAGAGGATTTATAATGGGGAATGTATAAATGTGGGTTTTAATTTGCAACGGTAAAATAACGAACGTAATAAATTACAATGGCTATATTATTAATAAATTTCCAACGGTCTCAATTTTAATGACCCTAAATGGCTAGTAACGGTGACATGTATTAAAACCGGGTGCAATGAATTCCAACGGTTACATACGGTCACAAATTTAATGACATTAAACTGTTATGGGCAAACGGCTCGTAATGGGTCTTGAAAAATATTTTCCGAAAAATGAATATACCCGTTAAGTAAAGGATCATCCATACTATTTTTCCAATGTGGGATACAACTTTCCAAAAAACTAAAGGTTAGCTTGTATTATTTTTTCAACAATCCCCCACAAAGGATACAGACGGAAGAGAAGAAAGAAGAACAGATTAAGCAAAGGGAGTTCAATTTTTCAGTGCCGATGTCTCGCGACTTAAATCGTTACCTAGTGTAACCCAAGTTTAGGACCAACATCTTGCGAGATGACTTTCATCTTGAACCTCACAAGCGGTTGTATAGTCTGCCACTCGAACACATATTAAACTTTAGATCTCGACAACTCCTTCATTTGGCGCATTTTATCTGCCATGCACTCGTTCTAGATATTCATAGGCGCTCTAGAAGGCAAGTCTTAGACTTTTATAGGGAGCGGCCACACTCCCACACCTACATAGGTGAATCTCATCAAGTGTGTGTTACCACACACCACCAAACATATGGATATGGTTCCATTAAGAGTTAAAGCTCAACCTCGCCCCTTAGTAACATACAGACAGTGTCCATCACGTGCAAACATATGACTATGGACCCGTCTCCGCACTGTCATACCATAGGGAGGGACAACATAAAACATAGTGTATTCCTTGAATAAAACTATGACTTTTCACATTGAACCCTTTAAGACCAAGTTGGATACATCACAATTCATTCATATATAGGCTTTAGTCCTTTCCCCCTCGATGTTTCCACAACTATTTTTCGACATAGTGTCTTTATTAGTGGATCCACAAGGTTCTTTTCACCTTTACACAATTTAGTGATATTACTTTCTTTCAAGTAGATCATTTACGATCTTATACCTGAGATAAATAGGTCTCCTTTTGCCAAACCCCTCAAGTGTGCAATTTCCACACCACCCGTTACAGATTATGGGTTAGGTTGAAGTGTCAATCTCAACCACCATACATGGCATTTCAACACTGTATTGCAATAAAGCAGTACTTGAGAGTTGACCACTGCCAACATCAATCATGAGTTGCTTTTATCCCCATATTGAGGTATTTGCAGCGAGCTGTTAAACAACTAGCTCCATCGGCTGCCAACTTCAACAAGAGTCAGTGTTACACAATAGTAGAGCAAATATCACATCAATAAAGTCATATCTCCACTCCAAGTACTCAAATAATACACGTATCGTACGTATACCATATATGCAGTTGGCACAAAAGACATATACCACAAATCAATTGTGAAACAATATCATTTCAAATCAATTGGATCACCACTAGTTTAGGTCACAACCCATTCTCATTGTAATTAGAGTACATGCATTATTAGTATTAAGGGTAGTCCATGTATTACCAATGTTGTATCAAATTTCGGTAATATCAAGAGAAAAAGATATAGAAGATAATAATTCACAGGATGCCTTTTAAAATTCAACTTAAGGTAACCCAAGCCTCTGCAAGGCTCTCAAGTCCAAGTGTTAGCATCATCAAGCTATTCACACTGACTTTGACTTTGGATAATCACCAAAATAATATTTCCATCGTAATTAATTTTCATAAGCTAGCTATAAGTAGCAAACATTGATGGAACTACAATATTCACGAGAGATTCAAGTCAAATAGCATTTATTATAAGCTCTCGGATCTCGCAAAACCCCCATAATGGAATGTCTCACACTACACTCAAACTTTAAGGTTAATCAAGGTTCTAACATTACCTACACCTTACCCTTCTCACTAGAAAAGGGGGCCTGAAACAATGATCCTCAGGGCGTACAGGTCTCCAAAGACAACACAAGTCCACATGTGACTTGAATATATCATGTTTTTCCCAACTACAAGCTGGAATTCAGCAAAGACATAGCAAGTTCAGCACGTACAGTTCAAAAAATAGCAACAAACAGCCTATAACCTGTATATGAGCAATACTGACAGCAACTTATAGCAGCTACCAGTCATAATATGCAGTATGCACACAACATACAGCCCAAAACCAATACGTAGCTGTATATTTAGCTTAAAAACAGTCCATAAACAACATGTTTATCATTACTTCAAGCAGCAAGTAACAATATACCAACTTACTTCAAACATAGTCAGAGGAACACGTGAAACACATCAACATGGAGACTAATACACAAAATCATACATAAATTTTTTCAAAAAAAAAAAACTCTAAAGTCCTATTAGCCCTTTACAATGATCAACTATTTCAATAGGTCACTCAAAACATGCAAGAAAATCTAATTCTCACATATAAGATCTAAACTCAAAACATTCAATCTTCCACCAATACAATGGGATTCAAGATTATACAACTTGACATGCCTAACCTAAGAGTTGCCAATTCTAGGTTTAAGACTCCATTCTAACAAGTTCACAATCAACCTCAAGCATTAAACACCTATTAATCACAACAATCACATAGAAAGTTGAAAAAGCACACAATTCAATTTTCGTACAGCATGATCAGCTACACAACAATTGCACCAACACTATGCATAGGTGTTGAAAACAACATCGAAACATAATCCAAACCAAGGACTCTTCTTTGACCACCAACTCGGTTAAGCTCGAGCAATTTAACTCCAGAATGGCTCCACCAAAACAAGAATCTATACTAGATTCTCCACTGACCATGCTTGAGGCTCAACAAGCGATTAACACCGAACCACTCCACCAATCAAATGTACCTAGAGCTTTCTCACTTCAATACAAACCTTTAATTTCAAGCATAAACATTTTTTCCAGAAAAAAGAAAACCAAAGGAAGTATGAAATCCATGCTACCTAGGCCACCTAATCGAGTGCCCAAAAACTAGGACACTTAAACTCGTCTTAACCACCACATAGGAGACAAACTAAGGCTTTACATGTAGTCCGACACTCAAACAAAATGCTAAAATTCAAACTTCATATTATAACATGATTTTCATGTGAAGATCTACATGGACACATTTATCTAAAAGTATTGTGATGCATCAGACTGAATAGCTTGATTTAGACTTGGTGTGGAGAAAATCCTTTTTCCACTTAATCATTGTCATTTACTTACAGTAGCCACCATGAGTGGCTATAAACAGAAAACCGTCCAGAATAGTATAGTTAGTGATATCCTCAAATAATAAGCAATCATTTGCTAGTGGATAACCCATTTAGTAGCCAAATCAAACTTGATGTATTTCATTGTAACGAGTGCCTAACCTCATGCATTCCGCTACTAATTCAAATTGGTGACTTGATGTATTTCATTGTAACGAATGCCTAACCTCATGTATTCTGCTACTAATTCAAATTCATTACCATAAAAGCCATGTCAATTTTTAAAATCTTCACATAGAGAGTGGTCACAATAGAAGTAAGTAAATAACATTGCAATTTTAGAGAACAAACAGGCTATGATTGCTATACTTATTATCCTTTAATTAAGAATGTCTACTAGTTCCCATGATTATTGAGGATTGACTTTATTTTATAATTAATAGCCTCTGTCATGGTTTCCTCATATGTTTTTGGGTCTTATTCTAGCATAAGGGCACACGTAACTCCACAAACATGCCTTTCATATACCTCTACTAGGGTGTAGTATTATTACTTCATGTTAACTGGATTAAAATCAACATAATTCATATTATCCTTTTAGAAATCCAAAGTAACGCATTCCACAAGTTCTAACCATTATTGTCCTACAGGACAGTACCCCCCACATTGCGCTAGCTTGTAGTATAAGTCGTGTAAGTTTGGCTTCATCCCAACCATAGACTAGGCTTAATTTGTGCACCACACAAAAATAAAGAACTCAATCAAATACAATATTTTTGTACTACACATGTGGAGATGAGACTTTATTGTTGGAATAATAATGCGAACAATACAACTGCAGCGGAAAAACAGCAAAAAAATATAGCAAAAATACTACGAGAAACTCAGTAAAAATACAGTAAAACTGAACTAAAAAATACTGTAAAAATGCAGAAAAATAATGTTGGAAACTACTAGTGAAAAATGCAAGAAAAAAGCTGTAAAAATTACAAAAAAATTAACAGTAAACTGCTGTTGTTATTTCAGTATTTGTATATGTAAATTGCAGTAAACGTTTTTTAAGAACTTGCTGTATAATAGCCAAAAAATTGTGTAGTGGAGAAACAGCAAAAGATGCAGCAGTATAACTTAGCCAAGATACTTAAACACTGCAATCAAATAATACCGAAAAGAGGGATAGTTGCTTAGAATACCGAAGATACCGTGCCGTGGGAATACCATTGTCCTTAAAGGCGATTTCGCCGCTGTTCCGGTGCAAACAGTAGTATCAGCGGCCGTCCTCCAGGATTAACACGGTCCGACTCTTAACGTGCACTCGTTAATCGCCGAATAGGAGAGCCCAAGAACTTTGTCCAAAATTATAAGTAGAGGAAGAAGAGGAAGCATGAACTATAGAACTTCTAAAAAGGAAAGAAGATGAGAGAGCTTTTTTTTGGTTCTCCTGGTAATTTTTGACAACACAGACTTGTAATTTATACTAAACATTGAAGGTGAGAGATAGATGCAGTAATGGTTTCAACATTCAGAAACAAATTGCAGTAATTAATTACTTAATTTTTAATTGGTCAATATTATCACCAACATCTATTTTATTTAAGTTTTGTAATCCCCAGCAATAATAAACACTATTAACTGTAAGATAAGAAATTTTTCTATAGAATAAATGTATCCGTTAACAAAAACACAACTTTATTTATTTTTTCAATGTGGGATGTAATTTTTCCATAACACTTGAATTTAGCTTATATCATTTTTTCAACAATCCCCCACAAAGGGTACAAGCGGAAGAGAAAATTAAGAATAGAGAAAACACAGTGCATTTATATATATATTAAGATCAGGTTGGATACATCACAATTTATTCATGTATAGACTTTAATCGCATCCCCCTCGATGTTTCTACAATCATTTTACGACAAACACCTTTTGTCAACATATCCGCAAGATTCTTTTCAGACTTTACATAGTCTAGTGATATTACTCCAATTTCCAGAAGATCCTTCACGATCTTATGCCTGAGACGAATATATCTCATCTTGCCATTATAAACCTTGTTCTTAGCCATGGCAAATACAGCTGGACTGTCATAGTAAAGTAATACTAATGGAGCTGGAAGCCCCATAATGGCACGTCTTCCAATAAACTTCTTAGCCATTCGGGTTCATGACCTACCAATTGAAGAGCAATAAACTTAGATTTCATATTAAATGTAGCACTGCAAAATTGTTTAGTGGATTTCCAGGATATAGCAACTTCAACTAGTGTGAATGCATATCCACTAGTGGAATTAATTTCATCATTATCAGACATCCAATTGGCGTCACAATATCTTTCTAATACAGCGGGAAACTTTCCATGGTGAAGTCCCCAATCCATAGTTCCTTTCAAATAATTAAGCAACTTTTTAATGTGTTCCACTGCTCTTGATTAGGGTTATGTGCGTATCTACTGAGTCTACATATAGCATATGCAATATCAAGTCTAGTATAGTTCATCAAAAACATAACGCTACCCATTATTTTGGCATACTCAAATTGGCACATAGCAACACCTTTACGTTTAGTTAAATGTACACTGGGATCATAAGGTGCCCTTACAAGATCAGTATTAACCATGTTAAACTTTCTAAGTATCTTCTCAATATAGTGAGGCTGGTTTAGGCTTATGCCTTCAAGAGTTCTCACAATTTTGACTCCTAGAATCCCGTCTACCTCACCCATATCTTTCATATTAAATTTAGAGCATAGAAAGTTTTTCGTTTCACTAACAACATTCAAGTTCGTGCCAAATATCCGCATATTTTTAATATATAGACAAGCTATTACACATTCACTTGAGTCAAACTTAAAATACACACAAGAATCACCATTGTTTACAAGGAAATTATTAGCTACTAGCTTGCTATTAAATTTCTCATGCCACTGTTTAGGTGCTTGTTTGAGACTGTATAGAGATTTTATAAGTTTACAAACTTTTTTTTCATTACCAAGAATAACAAAAACCTCAGGTTGTTCCATGTAAATCTCTTCTTCTCGGTCATCGTTAAGAAGGGTAGTTTTGACATCCATTTGATGCACTACTAAATCATGAATAGACGCAAGGGCAATTAAAGTTCTAATTGCGGCTATTTTAGCAACAGATGAGTAAGTATCAAAATAGTTGATTCCCTTTTTCTGGGTGTAACCCTTAGCCACTAATCTTGCCTTAAACTTGTCTATTGTCCCATCAGCCTTTATTTTTCTTCTAAAGACCCACTTATAACCCATTAGTTTATATCCTCTAGGAAGATCTACCAGTTCCCAAGTGTGGGTATTTAAAATTGATTCTAGTTCGCTATTAATAGCTTCTTTCCAAAAGGTCAAGTCAACTGATCTCACAGCCTCATCATAGGTTTTGGGATCTTCCTCTAACATATAGACACTTACAATTTCTTCATCATTCATGGGGTTATCTTCTGCTAGGAAAGTAGTAACAAAATCAGGTCCAAAGTTGGTTTCTTTTCTACCTCTTTTACTCCTTTGAATTTTCGGAGTGTCTATATCTTTAGTATTATGATAGTTACAGTATGAGAAGGCAAACTAGTAGATTGTGCATCATTAAATTTCAAGGGAAGCATATGTTCAAAGAATTCAGCATCTCTAGATTCCATAACGCTACCACATGCGTATGACTTATTAGATCCTTTGATCTAAAAACGGTAAACAGCACTATGATGAACATACCCAATAAAAATAAAATCAACAGTCTTAGGTTCAATTTTACTCCGTTTAAAGTCAGGTTAATCCAATTTTGGCTAGACACCCCCACACTTTTAAGTATTTTAGATTAGGTGCATAACCTTTCCACATCTCAAATGGGGTTTTATCTTTTTTTTTTATGAGGAACTCTATTTAGTACATGACAAGCAGACAATATCACCTTCCTCTACATGTTATCAGGTAGTCCAAAACTAATAAGCATAGCATTCATCATACTCTTTAAGGTCCTGTTTTTCCTTTCTGCGACACCATTAGATTGTAGACAGTAAGGAGGGCTTCGCTCATGTATTATCCCATTTTTCTCACAAAATATCTCTAGTGACGTTGGGTCATATTCTCCTCCTCTATCAGACCTAGCTCTTTTTATTTCCTTCCTAGTTAATTCTCTACTCCAACTTTGTATTTCAAAAACATTGCTTCTACTTCATCTTTAGTACTTAGGAGATATACCATTGAGTATCTAGAGTAATCATCTACAAATGTCATGTAGTATATTTTTTTCACCTCTACTCATTTGGCTTTTAAAATCTCCTAAATCACTATGAACTAGCTCAAGAAGTTCATATTGTCTCTCAATAGACTTAAAGGGTATTTTAGCACATTTAGCTTCTACACATACTTCACATTTACTAAAGTTAGTATCACTGAAGTTAGAAATTATGTTGATTTTCTTAAGTCGTTTAATTGACTCAACATTTATGTGTCCTAAGCAAGCATGCTATAATTCAAGAGACTCAACAAGATAAGTAGAAGAGGTACCAATATTATTATTCATGCAAACATCGTCAAGAACAAATAGGCCATCATTAGAAAATTCCTTGCCCACAAATTCCCCATTCCTAGTTAAGACTAGTTTGTTTGAGTCAAATGATAGTTTCAAACCAGCTTTAATCAACAAACTACCCGAAATTAGATTCCTACGCATTTTAGATACATGCAACACATTTGTTAAAGTAAGCAACTTTCTAGAAGTGAGTTTTAAAGAAATCTTTCCTTTTCTAACGGTAAGTGTTGCTGTAGAATTGCCTATGTAGACCACCTCTCCATCGGTCATTTTCTGGTATTTCTGAAACATGTTTCTGTTTGTGCAGATATGCTTGGTAGCCCCAGCGTCCACGATCCACTCAGTCATGCTGTTCACCAAGTTTACCTATGAAACAACAGCTACGATTTTCTCCGTCTCTACAAGGTGGGCTTTATGCTTCGGGTCCTTTGGCTGGTTCTTTTTACTCTTGCAATCTTTGGCCATATGTCCACATTTTCCGCAATGAAAGCAATCTCCGAGAAATTTTCTATTTGACTTTTGAATTTTTCCACCAAGTTTTAAGTTTAAATGATGTTTTTTTCCGTTGTTCTTAAACCTATCATATGCACTAGGCCTTGTCTCTACAATATTAGCTTTAGAAAAATTTGAGTATGAGTGCCTCCTATCCTTAAGCCTATTTTCTTCTTCGATTTTCAAGTGGTTGACTAACTCCTCTAATGTTAGGTCCTTCTTTTTATGCATAAGTAGGCTTATGTAATCCTTCCAAGAAGGTAAAAGTTTTTCAATTAAAACTGTAATTCTTCCAAGAAGGTGAAAGTTTTTCAATTAAAACATATGCTTGAGTTATATCACAAATTTTAAGACCTTTGTAGTTACTATGTTTTTCATATTCATGGACTTGATCAATTATCGGTTTATTGTCCACGAATTTGAAATCTAGCCACTTACTAACCGCATATTTTCTAGTCCCTCGTCACCTTTATATTTTTTCTGTAGGGAATCTTAAATTTCTTTTGATGAGTCTAATTTTACATAAATGTCAAAGAGCCCATCACTCATATAATGCAGCAAATTCCCCCACAGGTTCTGTCATCTCCGGGAATTTTTTTTCATAGGCTTTTTTCTTATTTTCACCCTCAGGTTTCTTTTTTCAAAAGAGTACATAATCTATATACACTTGTTGTAGAAAAAATAATTTTTTTTGAGACCACCTCTTATAATTCTTCCCATCAAGGGGCTCAACCTTAGACATGTCACGAAAGGGTAATTTGATTGCCATGTTTAAGTATAAATATGTAAAACTAAATCGTCTTTTAGATTGTTGAAATAATAATGCGAACAGTACAACCGCAGCGAAAATAGTGAAAAATACTATGAAAATACAGCGAGAAACTCAGTAAAAATACAGTAAAACTGAACAAAAAATACTGCAAAAATGCAAAAAAATAATCCTAGAAAATACTAGTGAAAAATGCAGAAAAAATTGTAAAAATTACAGAAAAATTAGCAATAAATTGCTGCTGTTATTTCAGTATGTGTATATGTAAATTGCAATAAATATTTTTTAAGAACTTGTTGTATAATAACTGAAAAATTGTGCAGTGTAGAAACAACGAAAGACGCAGCAGTATAACTTAGCCAAGATACTTAAACACAGCAATCAAATAATACCGAAAAAAGGGATAGTTGATTAGAATACCAAAGATATTGTGCCGTGGGAATATCACTGTCCTAAAAGACAATTTCACCGCTGCTCCAATGTAAACAGTAGCATGGCGGCCGTCCTCCAGGACTAGCACAGTCTGACTCTTAATGTGCACTCGTTAATCGCCGGGCAGGAGAGCCAAGAACTTTGCCCAAAATTATGAGGAGAGGAAGAAGAGGAAGCATGAACTGTAGAACTCTTAAAAAGGAAAGAAGATGAGGAGCTTTTTTTTGGTTTATCTGGTATTTTTGACTATACAGAGTTGTAATTTATACTAAACATTGAAGGTGAGAGTTAGACGTAGTAATGGTTTCAACATTCAGAAACAAACTGCAGTAATTAATTACTTAATTTTTAATTAGTCAATATTATCAGCAACAACTATTTTATTTAAGTTTCGTAACCCCCAGCAGTAATAAACACTATTAACGATAAGATAAGAATTTTTTCCGTAGAATAAATGTACCCATTGACAAAAAGACAACTTTATTTATTTTTTTAATCTGGGATGTAATTTTTCCATAACACTTGAATTTAGCTTGTATCACTTTTCCAACAATACCAAAATGTGAAAGTCTATATGATATTGGACAGTATCGTCCTAATCAAACATGCATGGTTGCTATTACATGGATATAATTATTAGATAATAAAATATATCTATTCAATTTTTAACATTCATCAACAAAACCCATAAAACAAGCACCCTTTATATCATGGGTTGAAATTCAAAAGCACCCACATGAGAAAATCAACCCAAAACACAAACTTTTTTTGGTAAATCAGTGTTATATACCATACATGATCAAAAATATATGTACAAGTTTACGAGGGGCATACTCCAAGTCAAGGCCAGAGGCCTACATCAAAGAATCAATCAAAAGAAAGAAACAAACAAGAAGAATCAAAGGTCAAAAGACCAAACAAAAGGAAACAAAACAAATAAAGGCAAAACAAAGCTAATGCTCAATCCCCCACTCCTGCAGAAGCTGCGAGTAACGATGGGCATCGCGAAGGGTAGGAGCAGTAATGAGATGGCTGCAGACCGATCCTGTGATCTCCTCAGTGACAGCTGCAGAAGGTCTGGACTGGAAGCACTGAATCCTCAGATTACGCTCATACCAGAGGATGTAAACCGTCGTGGAGAAATAAAGGCGGGCGAGGATCCAATCCACCCAACGACCACAGAGCCTGGTGGTAGCCCAATGAACCAGCTCGTGCCAAGGAAGCATGGGCCAGGCAAAAGAGGTGCGAGAAGACACCCTGGACCAAACAGTAGCGAAGTAGCTGCAGGTGAAGAAGAGATGGTAGTGCGACTCAGCATCTGACCCGCACAGCACGCATGTAGCCCTCACATCCTGCACTCGATGTCTCAGCATTCTGTCAAATGTCCACAGTCGCTCACAGGAAGCAAGCCACAAAAAGAAGGAGTGCCTCGGTATATGCAGCTGAAACCAAAGGAGACGATGAATGGAGTCCTCCTCCCTTAGACTACGAATCGTCTCCCATGCCGACTTAGTGGAGAAAGCCCCAGATGGGTCCCCCATCCATCATACACTGTCAGCTACCCCCAGCTGGGGCCTAAAGTCAACAGAATCCCAGATAGGGAGCTGCTCATTAATATCCTATGGGAAACGCCACTGATCACTCTCTATAATGTCAGAAACACGAGAGCCCAAGCGATGACCAGTGGAATGTAGGAGGCGGAAAGAGAACCGCCCCTCTAGATGTCCGCACGGCAGCCAGTAGTCGGACCACAAAGCAGTATCATGACCATCACCAATGATATGCCGGAAAGTCCCAGCACAAAGCGATCTAACACCCAAAATGCTCCTCCATGACCATGGAATCGACCCTCTCGGCTAGATATACCAGAAGGACCTCTCCTGGAGTCAGTTTGCATGAATCCACTGAGGCCAGAGAGAGTCCCGATCAGTGAGTAGAACCCAAATATGCTTTATAAGAGAAGCCTAGTTCCACTCATGCAGACGTCGAACCCCCAGACCACCCTCCCTGCAAGGGCAACAGAGATGCTGCCGGGAGACCTTGGCCCCACCTAGGCCCAACGAAGCGCCTTTCCAGAGAATGGTAGCAAGAGCCAACTCAATCTTCTTGATTATCAGCTTCGGGAGAGTGAAGACAGATGATCAGAAGACCTGGATACGAAAAAGGACCGATCTGATGAGCTGCAAACGCCCGGCAACATAAAGTACGTGATGTCCAGAGCTGGATGCAAGCGAGGATGCGGTCTAAAACAGGCTTGCAGTCGATGAACTGAAGCCTCGTCGTGACCCAGATACCTGACCGGGCACTGACCCAATCTGAACCCCATATATATCAAGGAGAGTCTGCTAGAGCTCAGAATCAACCCTGGCAATGAAGACGGTACTCTTTACTGCATTCGAGGATAGCCCCGACAGTGCAGCAAAACGATCTAAAAGTCTTCTGTAGAACCGACAAACTTCCCTCATCGGCCTCACTGAAAATCATAAGGTCATCTGCAAAGCACAAGTGAGTAATGCTGGTACTCTGCAATGAGGATGAAAGCAGAACCTTGGATCAGAAGATGCACGGTGTAACAAACCCTCTAAGCCCTCCACGGCAATAACAAGTGGTAGGGTGAGAGAGGATCCCCTTGCCTAATGCCCTTGCTCGTGCTGAAAAAACCATGAAGCTAGCCATTGATGGCGATCGAAAATCTGGCTGTGGAAAGACACTCTCGCACCCATCGAACAATCAGCGGCAGCATCGAGAGGCGGTCCCCACATCTCATTTTGATTTAATGCTCACCAAGACATTGGCATTTCGACATTTACAATATACCGATAAGTTTTCCAATTTCTCAATTTTCAAATTGATCGATTTCAATTTTGACAATATATAGTAAAAATTCAATTTTAAATTTAACCAAAAATCTAACAGATAGAGATTCAATAATTGAACCTCTTTTTATTTTAATTTTATTAAACTCTAACTCATTCAATCCACGATTAACTGTTTCAATGCAGAATTCAAAACACAAAATTCACAACGAAGTACAAAATGCTTGAAATTCGTCTTTTAGATTGTTTGAAAATTGACTAATAGCCGTGAAAAGGCAGTGAAAAGTGCTGCGATGAAAAATTCATTAAAATAACTGAAAAATTAGCAGTAATAATTCAGTAGAAATTCAGCAAAAAATGTAGCAAAAAACAACAAAAATTACCTGGACACAGTGATCAAAAAAAATAATACCAAAAAGTGGCGAAATTAATTAGAATGCCGAAGATACCGCGCTGTGGTAAGAACCACTGTCCTAAAAGAGGATTTTGCCTTTGCTCCAGTCCAAACAGTAGTATCGGCAGCCATTCTCCAGAATTAACACAGTCCGACTCTTAATATGTACTCGTTAATTGCCAGGTAGGAAAGCCTTAAACTTTCTCCAAATTTAGAAGAGGGAAGAAGACACTAGAGACCTTTTGATTTGAGGATATGCAGAGAGAAAGATCTAAATTGAAGAGGAGAAATGCAAAAAACTATGCAGATTCCAATCAGAACCTTCTTTGGAAAATGGAATGGAATAACAGGAAAAAAGAGAGAGAGAGAAAATAAAAATTGAATAATAAGAGGAGACAACAGAGAGGATTTATAATGAGGAATGTATAATTGTGGGTTTTAATTTACAACAGTAAAATAACGGACGTAATAAATTACAATGGCTATATTGTTAATAAATTCCCAACGGTCACAATTTTAATGACCCTAAACAGCTAATAATGGTGACATGTATTAAAACCGGGTGCAATGAATTTCAACGGCTAGTAACGGATCTTGAAAATAATTTTCCTAAAAATAAATGTACTCGTTAAGTAAAGGATCATCCACACTATTTTTCCAATGTAGGATACAACCTCCCAAAAAACTAAAGGTTAGCTTGTATTATTTTTTCAGCAATAACAAAATACTTAGTTTAAGATGAGTAGAAAACATATGAAAATCAACAAATCACCTAAGGAATGGAGCATAAGGGGAGAACTCACTGATAAAAAGAGACAAATAGAGAGAGAGAGAGAGAGCAAGTTGCATGTGAGTTGTTGTGTTCTTTCGAGGTACCTCTAGGGGTGTTTATGAGTTGAGTAATACTCAAGACCCACCCAATCCGTATAAGTTGGGTTGGGTTAGGTATATTTTTAGCATTAGGTCTAGTGGGTCCAATATGTTCTATAACCATGGGTATCGGCTATGATTCCGGATTACCCATATGTCAGCATTCATTATCTTGGAGCATCTTCAAATGTGCCTAAATCAAGATTAAATGAGCCTAAATGAGGCAGACATATCTCGGATATCTTAAGGTTTGACTATTTATTATTTAGGTACCTCGACATTTCAATATATAAGTGGGATACTTTGATGTTTGACTATTACTTAGGTATTCGGTGTTTCAATATATAAGTATGATACCTCAAAATTTGACTATTTATTACTCAAGTACCAAAATTTCAATATATAAGTTGGATACCTATGATTTAACTATTTATCACTTAGGTATCTTGAAGTTCCAATATATAAGTGGGATACCTCAAGGTTTAAAACTTCTATCTATTAGGTACCTAGATATTTTAAAAGTTTATCAATCCGCTATCCTTCTTCTAAAATTCAATGGATATTTATTGGAAAATGTTAAATTAGAACATGACTCCGATAATATATAAGTATTTTCATTACAATTTGGTTTTTTGGCAAAAGATGTTAACACAACATATAATTTCGGCAACATATGTAAGTAGTTTACATGAAAATTTAGTGAGTATTTTATCATAATTCATTAAATTTTTGTCAAAAATATTGATATGACTTATATATTACCTTTGCACAAAATTGGTTAGATTTCTAAAAAGATTTCATCAAATTCTAATATAGCATACCTAGATGATAAATATTTAAACTTAGGCTACTTCAATTGCATTATATATAATTGAAATAGGGTACCTAGATAATAAACATTAAAATCTCAGTGTACCTAAATGATTATATGTATATACTCACATGAGGATGATCTAAAATAGAATAATCCTAACATATTATCATTCAGATCAATAATTGATAGTTAGATCCCCTTCTTGGCTTTGTTATCGATTATTTATCTTGAACTCAAATTAGAATTACTTAAAATCCGAACTCAGATGAATGTTTATGCACTAACCAAACATGGCCTGACCCGACCGGACCCAACCCAAAACCATCATCCTACCATTTGGTGGGTACAGGTTGGGTATGGATCAAATGTTGGATGGATCATGTTGGTTCTTAACCCAACCCACGTGCACCCCTAGGTACCTCCACCCCTTTACATAAGACGAGGTGGTATGTGGGGGGCAAGTGTTGGGCCCTTTTTTTTACTATTTTGTTATTTTAGTTTAGGTCCCTTATGTGATTTTAAAGTGTATTTTAAAATCGTGTACTCACAAGGGTACGAGATCGTCATAGCTAAATCAGGTATACAGGTTGTATCCACAGAGAATCAATGTTAAGTCGGACTTAGTGATTAAAGTGATTGGATTTTTGGGTTTTGTTGATTGTTTAGAGAATTAACTAAAGAAAGCAATAAAATATACTGTAAAGAAGTCAATTCAATTGAACTTAGTTCAGGGAATGAATTCAAGGTAGCTTTATTTGTATCCCGTCAGTACATTCTACTATGACAATGATTTAGGAGGCTTAGGCTGCAAGCACTAAGCGTGGGTTAATATTTAAAGTAGGGCTTAGGGTAATGAACTAGTTTAAAGGCATAACCTTTCATATCACCCTACGTGTAGCATATGTTATCTCACTAGCACTACTTAATTCCTTTATCGCTCCTAATTCAATATTAAATCTGAATTAATACTTAAACTAGGGCTTAGGGTAATGAACTAGTCTAAGGTCGTAACCTATCTTATCACCTAAGTTATAGTATGGATTATCTCAATAGTACTAACAAATTCCTTTCTTACTCCTAATTGTGTATTAATATATATAAAAGATTGTGCTCAGGGTTTGGTACAATCTCAACTCCGACCACGCGTGAAAAACAATTATGTTATTATCTAGGCTAGAAGCTCATAGACGAACACTAATAATTTGGAGATCTTAACATGGCTATAAGCACATAAAAAAAAATCAAACAATAATCATAAATTCCCCATAGAGGTTCGTATATAAAATAACAAAACCATTGTTAAAAGCATAATATAAATCTGGGATATAGACGGCTACCCGCTCTTCATCCTTAAACTAAACATCTACTCCTCTATGGGAGTTTTACACATTACTAAAATTTAAAGAGAACAAAATAAATAAACACTAGGAATTGAAAACTTCCCTAATTGATGCTGATGTTGACCCTTGCTTTGATTGCCCTAGCAGTCCGACCACATGCGCTTCGGCGTTTGAGAGTACTTTGGATCTCGTAGAGACTTCGGGAAGGAGAGGAGAAGAGGAGGCGTGGAAAAAGACGGAAAAATAGGTCCTCCCCCCCCCCCCCCCCCCCCCCCCTTTCTTCTATTTATAGGTGGACCATCATTTAGGGTACATCCAGATGCCCCTCGATCGATCGACGAAATCAACTGATTGATCAGTCACTCATTGACAGCTTGCGCAGTTAATTTAAAACACACGTAACGTTTGATTCGTAAAGAGTTACAAGCCAAATTATATACCAAAATTGAAGTGCTCAAAGAGATCTATGTGACCCTAGTGGTTTCAATAGTGGATTGGCAAATTATTGGGTCATAAATACTCTTCTTTTAACCTTTTGCTTGTTTTAAGCTTAACCGATTGCCAAAATGCATGGTCAATCGATCCACGCGCCCAAGAAAAAATTCTTTTCGACCGAATATTTTAACCAAAGGGGAATGTTTTTAAACACATGGTCGGGTTTCTCAAAATACGCTTCAAATATGCCACAATTACACTTGATTATTCCGCTTTTCAACTTTTCTTTGCTTCGTTGCACTCCAAGCCTAAATGTACTTAGATTATAGCAACACACACATATAAAAGCCAAATATGTTGTCGGAATGAGAAATAGAATATGTAAATATAAGGTACATCAACATTCCCAAACCCACTCCTTGCTTGTCCTCAAGTAATATTCAGCTCAAATTAGCTAAAGATGAAAAATTTTGATCAAGCATGTAACGGCAAGAATTACTTGCGAAAAATATTTCTGAATATGTTTGAAGGTGTACTTGAAAGTAGAGAATCTTTATGTAATGTTATGTTAGGAACAGTGTCTTGAAATCTAAATTTATTCTGGATATATTATTTTAATTAATAAATAAAATTAAAGTCCCTGTCGTTTCCTAGTTAAATTTGTGTAAGCGAGCATTATATTGTATGTGATTTTCTTTTGGGAGACATCCATGAGATGAGTGTAATCCTCAGACTAAAATTTACATGTTTGTTCTAAGTGGTTTATGATACTAAGCCATAGATCGATTTGGAACAAATGGTATGGATTGTTGTTTGAAAGGCTCGTAGTCAAAGACAAGTTTAGACCACCTATATGCTAAGACTATAACGTGACACTTTAGATGACTTGTCTTGGTCATGTGGATGGAGATCCAAAAGTGTTGGGTTGGTGTGTTTAATAAGATTGACACACTGAGTTGGACCATATGGGTTACTTACTTCTAGACTACTATCGGAGATGAGTGATTCACGTTGTACTGTTTGGACGACGACTCTAAATCCTGAGGGTATTATGGACTTGTGCATGGAGCGTTAGTTACTTTGGTGTATTATAATTAAGGTCTAAATGCATGACTGCATTCCCACGTACACTGGATAGCAACGTAAAGTGTGACAAGGATCTCGTATTCATTAGAGAATCTATAGTCTCTTATGAGATACAGATGTCCCCTTAGTTGATTCGCAAATATTTGACTAGTTCGAAAACTTTGGCCAAAATATTCCAAGTGTTTGACATTTAGAATTTATACTATGAATATGTTCAAGTATAAATGAATTATTCAGCGAAGGGCGAGTCGATAACTAATGGTGAAGCTGTGACAAAGATAATGGTAGTGGTTATATTTATCCTTTGTCATGGACATCTAGTAGGGGGATTGTTATCTAGAATGCAGTGAGATTTATTTAGTGGAATTAAGTCTCATTAAATGATAATTAAATTATTTCATGAGATGATTAATTTAACCCATTTGGAGCTAGATTTAAACTGCTCCTGAGATTCCTACGCAAACCACTATATTTATTGCCATCAGAAAAATATTAAAGAATTAATGAGATGAATTATTTATCCATAAGATGGGCAAATTAATTTTGAAAAATGTTATTCATGCGATGAATAAAACTTAAAAATTATAAAATAAAATAATTTTGGAAAATTAAAATTCATAAGATGAATTTTTACACGTGGGAAACAACGCAAAAAAAATCGTAAAATTTCGTATGCAGGGGGTCAATCCGTGTGCTCATCAATAGACCAACCAGCGCGTTGGGATATCTGCGTGAACATGAGCGGACCAATCAATGGCCACCACGTGTCACGTGGTTTTGAATTTAAAATTAACACAGTTTTAGTTGTGACTAAACGCTGCGTTTTATCTATGCTTTTGATTTAAACGACGCGTTTTGTTGTGTTCACCTACACATCTCACATCGTTTATTTTGTATTTTGTTTCTCCCCAGTACACTAATATAAATAGAGGTACCTATTTCAAGGCTTTGGCTATTGAATTGAAGCAAATTTTTAGGGTTTCTAGAATTATTTTGGAGACCTAATTGGGGAGAAAATTTTCCTTTAGAATTTTCTTTCCTAGATTAATATTTTTCAAAGCCCACCCTCCGAGCAGTTTGAGGTCATTGCATAGAAGATCACGGGGTCTCGATTTTCTTGGTTTTCTTATTTGGAGAAAATCTAGGTATGTTCTTCTTTCCTTTGCTTTTAGTTTTCGCTTTTTTATTTATTTACAGTATTTGTTATTATGCTTGTTTAAGTTTATGTGTTGCTATGAATGTATTAGAATAAAAGGCCTGTAGATCTAAATTAAAAATTTAGATTTGTAGATTTAAATTATGAATTTAAATCTATAAATTTAAAATTAGAAATTTTAAATCAACCCTAGGTTTAGTATTATCAATTCTAGACCCCTTTCCATTGCGTAAACTTTAGGGAGAATTTTTAAAATTCGTCCCAACAACCGGTATTAGGGCAAAGGGTTTATAGAGATAAACCTATTCCTGGGAACTCTTGCACGTGTGGTGTCACGAAGAGTGACTCTCCGACCGGGGGCTTAGATAGAGAAAAGAGTCTCCTACTCTAAGTGCTCTAATAAGTGCCTATTGTTGTGACCGTAGTTGAGAACTGTGAACCCAATAGTCGGCATCAGAGTTTATTTTTCCAACACAAGTTAATTTTTTTGGCCCCAGCATCTTATTATTACACTGGTTCCTATTCGAGTTCTCGCGATTCAAATCTTTTTTACTAGAAAGTAAGTTTAGAACTTCTCTCTCCTTTTTCTTATTTTATACCCTTCAAGTTTAAGATGAATAGAGAAAATATTCAAAAGAATCAGTTATCTAAACAATTCACTTATAATCAGTAAATAAATCAAAAGGGTTATGTACATTTTAATACTTCGACATTTTTGGAAATAATGAAAAAGACCCTTACGTTTTTGAATTTTTAAAAGGCCCCTATGTTTTTGTTGTATTAATAAAAAGGCCCTCTCAAGCATGATGACGTTATTTTTTTATCGACAGAGCTGACATAGCAATTGCTTTTTATTAATGCTATAATAAAATGACCTAAAGTACGATTCAACATCCTTTATTTTGCTTTATAAGTACGAAATTCGAGATCTTATATGATGTAGAAGCTATCTATTGTTGCTTAATTTCTTTCAAAATATGGTTATCAAATGGTAGTTTTGTCATTTTATTATAGCATTAATAAAAACGCAGCTATCACGTCAGCTCTGTCGACTAAAAATGGCATCATCACTTCAAAGATGGGCCTTTTTATTAATGCGATAAAAACTTAGGGACCTTTTTAATTAATACGACAAAAACTTAGGGGCCTTTTTAATAATTTGAAAAGTTTACAGTCCTTTTCATTATATCTAAAAACGTCATAGTACTAAACACAAGTCAAAAGGTTTCTCTTTTTTTCTTGTTTTCTTCTTTTTAAAAAATTTTTTTTTTTAAGTACCTCATGGTCAGGCATGTCTCCCTCTGACCCATTTAGCGAGTTTTCCACCGATGAATCCCGATCCAATTGGCTCAAGGCACCGAGTGAAGAGCACTCCTTGAACCTAATGGCTCGAGTCAAATGAATTCACAGCCTAAGTCATTACGAGCACATAGCTTAATTCTTCTCTCTCTCTCTCTCTCTCTCTCTCTCTCTCTCTCTCCCCAAATTAGGTATTGGTGCTTATTACAGTGACTTAAAGAAGTCGATTCTTCTTAAGCTTTCCATGTAGCCCATGTCACGAGCTTTCGACCGGCAGCTCCCGGCCTAGTTGGCTCAAGGTACCAGGTTTTAAGATACCCCAACGTACTTACTTGCTCGAGACACAAAGGCTACAAAAAGCCAACAAGTCACAAGTACTTTCCTAATCCAAAGGCATTGGTACCTTTTTTTCTTTTTTTTTTTGGAATCATTCAAAGGCATTGGTATCACAACATAAAACATAGGGTAAGTCATAGGACTAAGGGTGAAAATAAATAATCTCTCTAATTAGTTAAAAGACAAAAGTACTGATTCAATAGTCAGATCCATAATTAATCTCATTACATAAATATTCTAATCATCACAGTATATCTTGAATTTGAACTTCAAAACAAGTCACCATAATTCTATACTAATCTACACAAAAACTCATCTAATTAAAGCAGAAAGATGCTAAAAGGACAATCGAAAGTTCACATCCTCCATGCTATCCCCAAACCCAAACCTTGCATTGTCCTTTATGCAAATCAACGAAAATAAATAAAAGCAAGGAAAGGAAATAGACGGCCTGAGTTGTGGCATATTCATCTATACGTGGTGAGCAAATCCAAAAAGAGAAGGCAGAAATAACAAGCTACGAAAGAAGACATAGAAGATAAAATACTAAACAAACTTATTAGTAGCGTTAGAAATATGGACCGTACAAGTGTTTAATAAAAGAGAAATAAAGTAAACATGAGAGGAATAACAAAAAGGATCTGCAATTGAAAGAGAGTTCAATTTGAAAAACAAATTAAAACACACAACACACATTAAGGTAGGTTGGGTTGCCTCCCAAGAGCGCTAAGTTTAACGTCTTCCGCCGAACGTAGTATAAAGTGCAATGCCAACCAAAATCTGAGGCAATGTCAGCCATAGAATTCAAGTTGAACTAATATGTATGATCCCCAAACCCAACAGCATTTCTCGACCTAGAACTATCAAGGAAGAACCTAAGATTAGCATCAGGGTCTAGAATCTCGATCCTACTAAGTATAGGTGATGAAGCACAGCTATTAACACAGACGGAGACATTATTACAGTCAGCACTGTTAGTAAAATTGGGCTCATCCAACTCTACCAAAGGGTCAATATCATCAACTCTTTAGCATTTTAACTCGTCCTCGGTCCTAGGGTGCCAAACAAAGTTTGAGACCTACAATTTGCCCTTAAGGTTTCCAAAAGAAACCTCCAACACTCCCGCTTTACAATGAATCACAACGTCGGTCGTTGCTAGAAACGGTTGACCTAGAATGATGGGAGTATTGTGCTTCTGCCTATGAGTAGGGTCTATATCTAACACAATAAAATCGACTGGGAAGACAAACTTGTCAACCTTGACAAGTACATCCTCCACCACCCCACGAGGTACACGCTCTGTCCTACAAGCCAACTGAAGTGTTACATTAGTTCGCTTAAGGTCTCCTATACCTAGTTCTCGGATATCTACGTAGGGGATGAGGTTTATACATGCTCCTAGGTTTAAAAGGGCTCTACTGGTGTAACGCTCTCCTAGGACATATGGATCTGAAAAGCCTCGGGATCTCGAAACTTGATTGGGGGAGCTCGACGCTAAAATGCTTCCCACTTTCTCAGTGAGTCGGACCTTCTTCAGAATATGCGCTTGCGCACACTTCTTTTTCACACAAAGGTCTTTTGGCGTATATCGGAATGTGCTTAATGGCTTCGATTAACGGCAAGTTGATCTTCACATTCTTAAGCACATCTATGAGCTCATCCCACTTTGGGTCGTCTTTTTTCTTCGGTTCTATAAGGGCTAAAGAAAAGGGACAACAAGTTCATAAGACCAACTTTGAGGGCCCTCCCATCAGCAATGGGGGAGGAATCCATACTCTCCTTCTCAACCTTAACCTTCACATCTCTAAGATTCCCCTCTCTAGACACTGACACAACCTTGCTCATGAGAAAGCAAGTTAAGGTTAGAACTAGTTGACCCTGCGGGAATTGTGAGAGGCTGGGAGGATTACCTCCCTTCCTTTCACTTGTGAAGTGCTTAGGTAAATTGTCCTATCTGGTCCTCCATTTTAGCAATAGACCGAGAATGGCATTGGACCAGTTGTGTGGTGTCTTCCATGAATTAGAGCATACGATCCTCGAGCTCAGAAGAATATCCCGAAGGTGAGGAAGGGGGTTCAGCATGCAAAACAGGGTGGACAGGTTGAGAAATATACCTCTACCTTCCCGAGAAGGTGGAAGAGTGTGCGCTACCTACAAAGCCGGGATTTTGTTGTCTCGTGGGTTGATTCAAATCGGCATTCTGCTTCCATGAAAGATGATGATTACGCCACCCGGAATTATAGGTGTTGTAGAACGGGTCATTATTTCTCGAATATCCTTGAGCTACATGGACCTACTCTTGCACGTACTCGGAAAATTGTGACACATAAAAACAATTAAGCACATAATGGTCCTCACTCTGACAAATGCCACACGAAGTAGTACCACCTGATGACTCACTTGCTCTGACCAGGTGCACATTACTAAGATTCGCATGCAAGTTCATAATCTGATCCATGTTCTTATTAAGGGCATCTAGTCTAAAGTTGATGCCATCGTTGGGTGCTACTTCGTAGACACTGCGTGTGCCCCTTTTAACTACCCTCACAAAAGATGCTCGGTCGAGAGAGTGTTCGTTGAGATGCTCAACTAGCGTCCATGCCTCACCCTCATCTTGTTCATTAAATGCTCCCCTGCATGAAGCGTTAACCATTTGCTTGCTAAAAGCTGTAAGACCATAGCCCACTTGGGTGACCCCCGGTGGGGACAGCTTCTAAAGAGCTCCTTAAATCTATTCCAACTTTCATTTTTTTTTTTTTCAAAACTAGTGATCGCAAGCCTAGCAACCATCATTCTGGCTTTAGGATAAAACTTGATCAGAAACGTTTGTTGGAGGTCATCCCAGGTGGTGATTTCACCCCTCGAAAGGCTGAAACCATCTTTTAGCTATGTCTTTTAATGAAAACGAAAAAAGACATAGTCTAACAGCATCAGCCGAGACACCTTGATAGTGACAAGTTTTGCATATTTCAATGAAAGTATCAAGGTGCTCGTATGGGCTCTCAATTGGCTTCCCAAAGAATGTGGGAAGCATGTTGATAATCCCCAACTTAATTTCAAAGTTCGCATTACCCACAGCAGGTAACGCGACTCCGCCACGAGGTACAAAGTTGGTCACAACGGGGATAAAATAGTAATAGTTAAAAAATAAATAAATAAATAAAAATAAATGAAAATAGAAAAATAAAACAGAAAAAATTAATTAAAATCAAATAAAATAATTTTATTTATTTATTTAGATTAATCTTAAACAAAAAAAAAATTCGTTAATTCCTAAATCGGCTGAGCTTACCCACTCCTCGGCAACGGCGCCAAAAACTTGATGTGATTTTAAAGTGTGATTTAAAACCGTGTACTCGCAAGCATACGAGATCGTCGTAGCTAAATCGGGGTATACAGGTTGTATCTACAGGGAAGTTGTTAAGTCCGACTTAGGGATTAACGAATGATTGGATTTTTGGTTTTTTGTTAATTGTTCTAAGAATTAACGAAAGAAATTAATAAAATATACTCTAAAGGTGTCAATTCAATTGAGCTTAGTTCAGGAATGAATTCAAGGTAACTTTTCACGTATCGCGTTATTATATTCTACTATGACAATGATTTAAGAGGCTTAGGTGGGTTAATATTTAAACTAGGGCTTAGAATAATGAACTAATCTAAAGGCATAACCTACCATATTACCCTATATGTAGCATAGGTTATCTTATTAACACTACTTAATTCTTTTCTTACTCCTAATTTAATATTAAACCTGACTCAATGCTTAAACTAGAGCTTAGGGTAATGAACTAGTCTAAGGATATAACATATCTTATCACCCTGGATATAGCATGAATTATCTCAATAGCACTAATAAATTACTTTCTTACTCCTAATTGAGTATTAATTTATATGAAAGATTATGTTCAAGATTTGGTACAACCTCAATTCTAACGAGGCATGAAAACCATTTCCCATGGCCATAAGCATATACAAAGAAAATCAAACAACAATCATAAATTTCCTATAGGGGTGCAAGTATAACATAACAAAACCATTGTCAAAAGCATAATATAAGGGATACGGATAGTTACTCGCCCTTAATCCCTAAACTAAAAGTCTACTTCTCCATGGGAGTTTTACACATCATTAAAATCTAAAAAGAGAAAAAAATAAATAAAAACTAGGAATTGAAGACTCCCCCAGTTGATTTTGACATTGATCCTTGCTTTGATTTCCCTAGCACTCCGACCACTTGTACTTTAGCGTTCGAGATCACCTTGGATCTTGTAGTGGCTTCGGGAGGGAGAGGAGGAGAAGAGGCGTGGAAAAAGATGGAAAAATAGGTCTGCCCCTCTCTATTTATAGATGAGGCGTCGCTTAGGGTATGTCAAGATGCTCCCCGATCGATCTGCCACCCGTTGACAGCTTATGCAGTTAACTTGAACACGCGTAATGTTTGATTCGTAAAGAGCTACAGGCCAAATTATGTACCAAATCGAAGTTCTCGAAGAGATCTATTTGACCCTAGTGGTTTCATTAGTGGTTTGGCAAATTATTGGGTCATAAATACTGTTTGTTTAACTTTTTGCTCGTTTTAAGCTTCACTAATTGCCCAAATGCATGGTCAATGATCCACGTACCCAAGAAAAGACTCTTTTCGACCGAATATTGACCTAATGGGTACTTCTTTTACACACATGGTCGGGTTTCTCAAAATGGTCTTCAAATATGCCTCAATTATGCTTGATTATGCTGCTTTGCAACACTTGTTTGCTCTGTTATACTCCAAGCCTAAATGTACGTAGATTACAATAAAGCACAAATGTAAAAGCGAAATATATTGTGGGAATGAGAAATAAAATATGTAAATATAAGGTACATCAGTTCCATATTTTAGTACCAGGTATTGTACAATAACAACTTATTAGTACCTGGTTTTATATTATAATAGTTTGGTTATAGTTTTTTCCTTATAGATACTACTCGCCTACCACATCTTGCCCATACATAACAGTTAGCCACTTACTTCGGACAGAGAAGATTTCCCTTTTTGAAGCATACCAATCACCAAAACTCATGATCTTTTTCTCACAAAGGCGGGATCGATGGTTGTGGTGAGATTGGATTGCACGAGAATGAGAAACATTGACATCTTTTTAAATTCCTGGTAATAATGGCCAAAGTAATAGTTTAAAAAATTTGAGGTGGGTGAGTATCAAATACTTACGTATTTGAATGCTTTTATTGTTGATCAAGTACCAAAGCTAGTAACATTGATTATTGCCATTCGTAATACTAAGGATTTTAATATTACCCTTGGGTGTCAATTTTTGATGGTAAATGCCTTTTGAAAGTTGAGTTAGGGTTTTTTGCCGAATATGGCTAATTGAATTTAATAGAATCTAGTCTCTACGTGGTACTTCTTTTTTTTTTTTTAAATCAAGAATGGAATGCACTTTTGATATTAGTCATATCCCATGGTGTCAATATTAAATGTTTGGTAATAATTCAAAATGGGCGGTTACTATTTGGAATTCCCAGTTTTAACTAATCCGGGTTTTACTTAGGTTATTGCCTTATGCTATCTAGATCTTAAGCTGAGACTCGAAACTTTAGTTTGAATCTTCCTTTTATCCAAATTTTAGACTCCTTAATTTGGAGCCATACTTTTGACTTTAGATTCTAAAGGCGGATTTTATTCCAATCTTTTCTTTCCTTGATTCCCATTTTGTATTCGGATTTAGACTTGGGATGAATCATGAGTTCTTTCTCCTTATAGGTGAATTATTTCTATGGAGGGCAATTTTCCTGTTATCTCATGCGAGTTCCTGCCGTAGAGGTTGATTGTGTATTAAAAGTCAGATATTTTTAATTGCATGTGCTTGGTTTTAGCCGACTTTTGAATGGCTTCTATTGAACTTAGCAAGGACAAAGACATCCAATCATTTTTTTATTTAAGAGAGATAATTTTTGCCAGGTAAAAAGCTCAATACTGCTATTGTCTGGTTTCAATCAGATTCGAGCTAGAGAGCTTGTTGGGAAAAGGCTCATAGGACTTTTTGTTTATAATTATTGTGGACTAAGTATTTAAAGTCGCGTCACATGAACTCCTGACCATTTTACTAGTAAGCTTTATTTTTCTTCCTTCTGTTGATATCCTGCTAGTAGGCATTTTTGAACTCTTTAAGTACCTGCTAAATATTAAGCTGCCCATGTGCTGCCCGCAGGGGCGTTCATTAACGGTTAACCGTACTATTTAACTTATTGGTTCAGTAACTGTTTAAGAAATTTGTGAAAATTCAATATATATATATATATATACACCGTAACCACCCTTTTAAAATCGATTAACCAAATTTTGGTTACTCGGTTAACCACTTATTACGAAAGAAAATAGTATTTTTTTCACCCATTTAGACATTAAAATTTTGCTACATTTATGTGCTCCCAAAAAAAGGTAAATAAGTAAAATATATAGTATCCAAGATACCAATTGGTGCTCGACAGTTGTAATGGAAGAATCTGATATGAATTTTTTTTAAAAAAAGAAGAAATCGAGGTTTGGAGTGGGAAAAGAGGAAATCAGGATTTAAATTTAAGTCATCAATGAATTTTTGAGTTTACATGATTGTATTATTAGGGTTAACTTAGATTGGCTTAGATTCGAAATGTAAAAAGTTGAAACTAGTAAAATATTGGGGTTAATATTTAACGCATGCACTTATACAGTATTTTAAACGACCTTTTTAAATTAATTGATAGTTTTGATTTGAAAGTTTGTATTATAAAAATAAAGGTTAGATCGGCAGATACGGGAAAAAAAAAAAAAAAAAAAAAAAAAAAACAATATTCATCTTGTTTTATGTATGTTGCATTTTTAAAATGGATTTTTGGTCCAAGGGTGTGGGTAGAGTTTGTAAGAAATATAGATATGTATAACTACAATACCACATATAACAGCGTGCAGAATACAATGTAAAATACTATTATAAGTTACCGAAAAACAACCAACAACTACAGTAAAAATATCATAAAAATACTGCTGAAAGATGCAGTAAAATAGCCGAATAAGTGTAGTAAAATAACCGAAAAAATACTGTAAATTAAACAGTAAAATTATACGAAAATTAGCGTTAAAAATCTCGGTACAACACATTAAAATATTCCAATAAACTTATATCAAAAACTGCAGCCGAATAAATGAACACGACAATCAAGTAATACCTGAAAGAGAGAGAGTAGATTAGAAAATACCGAAGATACCGTGCCGTGGAAAATACCACTGTCCTAAAAGATGATTTCGCCTCTGCTGCGGTGCAAACAGATATGCAGCGGCCGTCCTCCAGGATTTACACGGTCCGACCCTTAACGTGCCCTCGTTAATTGCAGGGTAGGAGTGCCTTGAACTTTGCCCAAATTTTAGGAGAGAGAAAAACCGTGAGAGAGAGAGTGACCGAGAGTGTTCATGTTTGGGTGTTATAGCTAATGGTATATATATAGTATAGACAACTATAACAAGTATTAAAAAGAACGGGTGCAATAAATTCCAACGGCTATAAACGGTAACAAGTATTAAGTCATCGGATGTAATGAATTCCAAAGGCTATAAATAGACGTAATAAATTTCAACGGCTATATTGTCATTTAATTCCCAACGGTCACAATTTTAACGACCCTGAACGACTAATAATGGTGAACAGCCGATAATTAGGTACGGTTAGAATATTTTTCCATAACACTTAAGTTTAGCTTGTATCATTTTTTCAACAATCCCCTGCAAAGGATACAAGCGGAAGAGAACAAAGAAGGATAGATTGGGCAAAGGGAGTTCAGTTTTTCAGTGCCGATGTCTTGCTACTTAAATCGTCACCTAGTGTAACCCAAGTTTAGGACCAACATCTTGCAAGGTGACTTTCGTCTTGAACCTCACAAGGGGTTGTATAGTCTTCCACTTGGACACATACCAAACTCCAGATCTCGACAACTCCTGCGGTTTGGCGAGTTTAATCGACCATGCGCTCGTCCTAGATATTTATAGGCGCTCTAGAAGGCAAGTCTTAATCCTTCATAGGGAGCGGCTAGACTCCCACACCTATATAGGTGGATCCCATCAAGTGTGTGTTACCGCACACCACCAAACATATGGATATGGGTCCATTAAGAGCTAAAGCTCAACCTTACCCCTGGTAACATACAGACAGTGTCCGTCATGTGTAAGTCGTGCTCACACCACCAACATACGGCATTGGACCCGTCTCCAGACAGTGTCCGTCATGTGCAAGTCGTGCTTACACTGCCAACATACGGCATTGGACCCGTCTCCGCACTGTCACACCATAGGGAGGGACAACATAAAACCCAGTGCATATCTTGAATGAAACTACGACTTTTCATATTGAACCTGATAAGCCCAGGTTGGATACATCATAGTTTGTTCGTGTACAGACTTCAGTCCCTTCCCCCTCGTGTTTTTACAATCATTTTACGACAAAGGCCTTTTCTCAACGGATCCGCAAGATTCTTTTCAGACTTTATATAGTCTAGTGATATCACTCCACTTTCTATTAGATCTCTCACGATCTTATGCCTGACACGAATGTGTCTCCTCTTGCCATTATGAACCTTGTTCTCTGCCACAGCAGTTGCATCTTGACCATCACAGTGAAGTAACACTAATGGAGCTGGAAGCCCCCACAAAGGCATTTCAACACTATATTACAACAAAGCGATACTTCAGAGTTGACTACTGTCAACGTCAATCACGAGTTGCTCTTACCCCCACATAGAGGTACCTGCAATGAACTGTTAAACAACCAGCTCCATCGCCTGCCAACTTCAATAAGAGTCAGTATAACACATTAGTGGGGCACACATCATATTAGTAAAATTACATATCCACGCCAAATACTCACATAATACGTATATCATATACAGTTGGCACGAAAACCACATACCGCAAATTGTCACTTTCACATCTCATCACAATTGTGAAACATTATCACTAAAGGACCATATATCCATTCTCATCGTACTTAGCGTATTAATATTAAGGGTAGTTCATGTCTTACCAATGTTCTACCAAATTTTGGTGATATCAAGAGAAAGAGGTTCACAATACCATAATTCACAAGATGCTTTTTACAACTCAACTTAGGGCAACCCAAGCCTCTGTAAGGTTCTCAAGCCCAAGTGCTTAGCATCATTAAGCTATTTACATCGACTTTAGACAATCGACAAACAATATTTCCACCATAACGAATTTTCATGAGCTAGCTATAACTAGCAATTAACGGTAGAAACACAATAGTCAGAAAAGATTATCATCTGATAACATACCTTATAGGCTTTCGGGTGTTTTTATAGCCCCCCCACAATGGAATGTCTCACACTGCATTCTTAAGCTGTTAGATTTTTCTACCTGCCGACTCAGTGTTAAAAGAACAACTAAAACATGCAGGTTTCAAGGGGGTGTAAGAAACATATTGTAATTAGTAGAATGTCTCTCAAAGAGATCAAACACCCAACACAACACGGAGTCTAGTACAACATAAATCCCATTCATAGTACTTCACTAATGCTTCAACAATTTAATTAGAGCAATTTAATATTCATTATTTGGATCAATGTATTTAGACAAGGTCCACCGCTAACATATGATATAAAGGGACGAGTGTTGTATTATTCACCAAAAACATGATACCATCAATTACCTTAGTATATTTGGCTTGTGATGTGGTGCCACATTTTTATTCTTATCAAATGAACACTAGGGTCATATAGTATGTCATTCAAACGGCCAACATGAGCACACAACATATGACAATAACCAAACAAGGCATCTAGGCACAAGCTAAATACCAAGCCTATGACCAATTAAGGTTATCATGTGGCCTGCACCTTACTCCTTTTCCAAAAACTAGAAAGGAATACATAAAACAATAATCCTAAGGGCATAATAAGTCTCTGAAGACAACATACAGTCCTCATATACTCAAACATATCATGTTTTTCCGAACTACAAGTTGGAATTCAAGAAAACAACTTAAAATGACAGTATATTGCCCAAAAGACAGCAATTGCAATATTATAGCAAGAACAAATTCAGCACAAATTCAGCAGTTAACAGTCATAATCTGTAGTATGTATATAACATACCGTGCTTGCACAACTGAAACAGCAAGTATTACTCTAGTACTATAGAATTTAACATGTAAAAGTCCATAATAGCATGCGCATCAACATCTTACAGCCCAAAATAATATGCAGCAGTGCATTCGGCAACATACAACATGCTTTTCATCATTTCAAGTGACATGTTCACAATACTTCAAACATAGCCATGAAAAATACATGAAACACATCATCATGGAGACTAACACACCAAATCTCTCCTGAATTTTCACAAATTATCACATGAGTTCTAATCATCAATGTCCAACATGACAGTTCCCCCATATTTCGCCAGCTCGTGGTATAAGTCATATAAACGTGAGTTCATCTCAATAACACAAGCGATTTAATATGTATGCCACATAGGCTTAAATAGACACAACATTATACCATGCCACATGAAATTAAATGATATTGTCCAAATCATTGCTAGCAAATATGACAAATGCCATAATAAAAGACCATCAAAATACAACCACAAGTTTTGAACTTTTTAAATCAACATATAGATTTGCTAGAAAATATAAATCTCATGAAAGCACATTCATTCCTACATTAAGTCTTAGGTGATAGGCCCAAACAAGAACGAATGTTTTATCCCAAGTCCCTATATTACCCATGATTGATTGATAAATCGTCTTTTAGATTGTAAGAAATACAGATATGTACAACTACAATACCACATATAACAGCATGTAGAATACAACGTAAAATACTGTTATAAGTTACCGGAAAATAACCGACAACTACAGTACAAATATCATAAAAATACTGCTAAAAGATGCAGTAAAATAGCCCAATAAGTGTAGTAAAATAACCGAAAAAATACTATAAATTAAACAGTGAAATTATACAAAAATTAGCGTTAAAAATCTCGGTACAACACATTAAAATATTCTAATAAACTTGTATCAAAAACCGCAGCCGAATAAATGAACACGATAATCAAGTAATACCTGAAAGAGGGAGAGTAGATTAGAAAATACCGAAGATACCGTGCCGTGGGAAATACCACTGTCCTAAAAGACGATTTCGCCTCTGGTGAGGTACAAACAAATATGCGACGGCCGTCCTCCAGGATTTATACGGTTCGACCCTTAACGTGCATTCGTTAATTGCCGGGTAGGAGTGCCTTGAACTTTGCCCAAATTTTAGGAGAGAGAAAAACCGTGAGAGAGAGAGAGATCGAGAGTGTTCATGTTTGGTTGTTATAGCTAATGATATATATATAGTATAGACAACTATAACAAGTATTAAAAAGAATGGGTGCAGTAAATTCCAACGGCTATAAACGGTAATAAGTATTAAGTCATCGGCTGTAATGAATTCCAACGGCTATAAACGGACGTAATAAATTTCAACGGCTATATTGTCATTTAATTCCCAACGGTTTAATGACCCTGAACGACTAACAATGGCGAACAGCCGGTAATTAGGTACGGTTAGAATATTTTTCCATAACACTTAAGTTTAGCTTGTATCATTTTTCCAACAGAGTTTTGGCCTATTAGATTAATGCAGAGTCTGGGAGTGACAGCTTATACTAGTTGTTGTATCCTGGGATAGCGAGATGTATACCTACTGCATCAAGTTTCACTTGAAAGAGCATGGAAACTGTCTCAAAAAGAGCTGATTTGCGCCTTGCTCAGTTATGACATCATCGGAATTTAATCGTTTCCACACATTTCAGGCAATATCTTTCCTTTATTATATGTTGTAGATATTACTTTTGGTATGTTCTTCAATGGCTATACATGAGTGGGGTTACGAGGTAACTATGATTAACATCGGAAAAATGTGGATAATGGAGCGAGTACAAGCATCAATTTCATATTTGTGATAGATAATAGGATAAGTGGCAGGTAGGGGTACTATGGAGGCACCCCTTATAGCTACCTCACCTCATTATCATTCCTACTCTTTATTGAGATCAAATCTTATTATCACTAAACTCAAAAACAACACCGACTATCATATATAGTATGAGATGTTCATCATGATACTTGTTTTACATGGGTGACCTCGGATATTGTTGATGGATCCTATCCTTGCCCTACTTTTCACTCTTTGAGCACCAATAGCACCCTCCTTTCCAAGCTCCAAATACTTTGCGTGGGTTGGCACCAACCAAAGTTTTCATTCCCACACTGTAGTACGCCCTTGCTTTTAATTATTCTCAATGATGTAATTCAACACTGTACTTCTAAAGCTAAATGAGATGCCCGAGCCAAACAATCTTGTGGCTGCTCTTGAGTAAAAGAATTTGATATTGGTACACAAGTTCACTTTCTTCGCAAAGATTGGAAAATTATGGATGCAAACATCTCATAACTCAATTCATGGTTGGTGATCTAGGTGCCAATGCCATAAACTTTGTCATTTCTAGGGTAGCAATGGTTATCATACAGTCCCCTTGTATAATTATTAGTATTATTACTTTTTAGAATTCAATTCTATTTTGTTATAATATTTGATAGACAAATTAAACAATTAAACTAAGTACATATTTTTCTATTTTTAGATTAACTATACACAAATTGGAATGGAGTATAATATGAGTATAAGATAGGTACAGTAGGTCAGGGCGTAACCCTACACCCATAACTACCCTACACTTGTGGTGGGTATTGCTATGCCAATCCTACCCATATTAGGACAAGTACCTACGGATACCGGGTTTTGCCCGCTTTATTACCATCCCTAGTAACATTCGCACTGCTAGCAGTGAATTTTTTTTTTTTTCTTTACTCTCGTACCACCACATCAAAATTCAAAGTAATATTTTGCCCAAAGCTCTATTATAAACAGGGCTATGGGCTATTGAGTATGATGTTTAGTATTCTAGAATTTATGGAAAATTTTGTTATTCAGACAATAAAACGAAATTTTTTTCTTGTTAAATATCTTTAAAGCCCATTCTTTGGGTGAAGAGATCCCAAAGAGGGTTTAGCGCCCTCCAGAGATTTAGCGGACGTCATTTTGTCCTTTTTAAGGTAAGCTTTGTTAGCTTTTTCTGTATTTTTATTATTTTTCACTTTCCTATTTGTTATGTACGTAATTGTTTTATTAGATGCTTTTACATCACACATAAACATATTATGATAGGAATTCAAAAATTTAATTAAATTTAAAATTTTCACGATACTTATTTGTTATTTTTCAAAAATTTAAAATATTATCCTACCCATGTTTTTTCTAATTCTCACATAGTTAAAGATGACAAAATATGACACAACACAATAGCACGACACAAACATAACAAACAGATAGTGGGTTTGCGTCAGGTTTTTGAAGCCATGTTTGGGTTGACCTTTTAACCTGTTTAGGTAATTGGGTTAAATTTGGGTTTGACCCGTGTAACCCATTTATATACTTATGTTAGGTATTTGAGTGACATACTACTGTTACTGTGCATATATTTTGGTAGTCTATCCCACATAAGATGATTTGAACAATGTTTAGTAATATTAATTTGATAATTTATTTTAACAGTTATAAAATGCCATGTATTTATTGCCAGGTTTGATCTATCCTTTATTACTGCAGGGTAGTGTTTTAGTTTACCGTTGTTGGGTACTTTTGATTTGTTCCTTTCTCCTTTTTTTACTTGAATTGTGAGATCTTATTGACTGTGGTTGTACTTTCGTGCGTATGTGCTATAATAAGCTTCTTGTCTATGTGATCACTTACCTGAGATAGTCACAGCTAGTTGATGAACGTTACCAGTTATGAAACTCAGAGAGTGAGGCCATCTTCAAAGAGGTTGAGGAGGGGGAGGGCGAAACAAAAGGGAACGGGAAACTTGAGACTTGGGACACTAAATGTCGGGACACTAACGAAGAAGAGTTTCGAGGTGCCCCAAATGATGATGAAGAGAAAGATCAACATCCTTTGTCTGCAAGAGACTAAATGGGTCGGCATGAAAGCCAGAGATGTGCTGGGGTACAAGCTCTGGTATGCGGGCAAAGTCAGAGGCAGGAATGGAGTTGGCATCATTATGGATAGCAGCCTCAAGGATAAAGTAGTCGGAGTGTCAAGGGCTGGTTATAGGATCATAACCATCAAGATGGTCCTAGATGGGGAAGTATTGAACATTATCAGTGCCTACGCACCACAAACTGAACTAACAGAGCGTGAGAATGATACATTCTGGGAGGACTTAGACACAACAATGCAAGGGATACCCCAAACCAAGCAAGTGATGATTGGCGGGGATTTTAATGGGTACGTTAGCACAAGGGAGGTTGGTTATGCATCTTACCATGGAGGATTTGGTTTTAGAACCAGAAATGCAGAGAGCAAAGCCCTCCTAAACTTCACGATCACTTACGACCTAATGGTGGCCAACACCTTCTTCAGAAAGCATGAGCAACACATCATCATGTACCAAGTGCTAGGAACAACGTCCTGAAATCTAGATTTATTCTAGATATATTATTTTAATCAATAAATAAAATTGAAGTTCCAGTCATTTCCTAATTAAATTTGTGTATGTGAGCATTTATACAGCATGTGATTTTCTTTTGGGAGATATCCATGAGATGGGTGTAGGGATGGCAATGGGTCGGGTTTAGGTCGGGTTTACCTTCATCCAGATCCAACCCAGAAAAAACCCGACCCAACCCAAATCCGGAAAAAACCCATTGATTACATAAAAACTCAATGCAAATCCAAATCCAAATCCATCAGGTGGAACGGATATCCGACCCAAATCCATAACCCATTTAAATCTTAGAATAAGTTAAGATATTATAATTTAGTATTAATATGTATAACAATAATAATGCAACAATAATACCTTAAAAACAAATATTCGGACAAACCGATACACTTTTTTCCTATTTTTTATTTAATATGCATATAATAGTAATGTAATATTAAACAACCGTTCAAAAACCTCTTAACCACTAATCTTTATACATAGATTTGTTACATTATGGTTTTTACGAAGAATATTATAGTATTAGAACAAGCTCCAAATATGATGGAACAATAAACAAGTTATTAGAATATAGTTTGGCATGTTAAATACTCAAAATTTAGTAATTCTAAAATTTTCTTCTATGATAAACATAATTTCAGGTCGGATTTGGGCCGGGTTTTTTGTTGGATTTGATGTCATCCAGATCCAACCCGACCCAAAACCCATTTATCAACATCCAAATCCAAATCCATTTAAAATCCATTTTTTACATCCAAATTCATCATAAATGGATCGGTTTGGATGGATATCCAACGGGATTCGGGTGGGATTGCCATCCCTAGATAGGTGTAGTCCTCATACTACAATTTACATGTTTGTTCTAAGTGGTTTATGAGACTAAGCCATAAACAGACTTGGAACAAATGGTATGGATTGTTGTTTGAAAGACTCGTAGTCGAAGACAAGTTTGGACCACTTGTATGTTAAGACTATAACATGACACTTT
Organism: Simmondsia chinensis; assembly: GCA_018398585.1. Taxonomy (NCBI): domain Eukaryota; kingdom Viridiplantae; phylum Streptophyta; class Magnoliopsida; order Caryophyllales; family Simmondsiaceae; genus Simmondsia; species Simmondsia chinensis. The sequence goes on along the minus strand of JAGTTD010000017.1, from coordinate 5,064,974 downwards.
AGATGACTTATCTTGGTTATGTGGATGGAGATCCAAAAATATTAGGTTAGTGTGTTTAATGAAATTGACACACTGAGTTGGACCATGTGGATTGCTTATTTCTAGATTACTATCGAAGATGAGTAATTCATATTATACTGTTTGAACGACGACTCTAAATCCTGAGGGTATTCTGGACATGTGCATGGAGCATTAGTTACTTTGGTGTACTATAAGTAAGGTCTAAAAGAATGACTGAAATCCCACGTACACTGGGTAGCGGCGTGAAGTGTGACAAGGATCAGGTATTTAATAGGAAATCTACTGTCGCTTATGAGATACAGATGTCCCCTTAGTTGATTCGCAAATATTTAAATAGTTTGGAATCTTTGGCCAAAGTATTCCAAGTGTTTGACATTTGGAATTTGTATTGTGAATGTGTTTAGGTATAAATGAATTATTCAGTGAAGGGCGAGTAGGTAACTAATGGAGAAGTTGTAAGAAGAATAATTGTAGTGATTATATTTATCATTTGTCATGGACATCTAGTGGAGGGGTTATTGTCATCATTACAGTCTATTAGGGAGATATCGAATAAATAGTTTAAGTCTGGAGTGCAGTGAGATTTATTTAGTCGAATTAAGTTTCATTAGATGGTAATTAAATTATTTTATGAGATAATTAACTCATTTGGAGCCAGATTTAAATTGTTTCTGAGGTCCCTGCACAAGCCTCTGTATTTATTGCCAGTGAAAAAATATTAAAGAATTCATGAGATGAATTATTTATCCATAAGATGGGTAAATTAATTTTGTCAAACATTATTCATAAGATGAATAAAAATTAAAAATTATAAAATAAAATAATTTTGAAAAATTAAAATTCGTAAGATGAATTTTTACATGTGGGAAACAAAAAAAAAGGGCAAAATCACAGGCGCACAGTGGCAATCCGCGTGCATCGCTTGTTGCACACTGCCCAAGGGGGTGATCCGCGCCTTCGAGGGAGAAACAATAGGAACGTGCCACCTGGCACGCGTTTTGAACAGGAAGAAGGATGCAGCTTTGACCAAGGATTAAACGCGTCGTTTAACTTGTTTGTTGATTGAAACGCTGCGTTTTGGATTGAACCTGTGAATCCCACATCAAAAAAATCAGATTTTTTTCGCTTTGGTATACTCATATAAATAGAGGTACCTATTCCAAGGGTTTGACATTCAATTCAAACAAATTATTTGGGTTTCTGAAAATTATTTCGGAGACCTAATTGGAGAAAAATATTTCCGTTAAAATTTTTCTTTCCTCAGTTTAATATTTTTCAGAGCCCACTCTCCGGGCAGTTTGAGGTCATTATATAGAAGATCGCAGAGTCTCGATTTTCTTGGTATTTTTTATAATTAGAGCAATTTCAGGTATATTCTTCTTTCCTTATTTTTTTAGTTTTGCTTTTCTATTTATTTACAATATTCATTATTATACCTGTTTAAGTTTATGTATTGTTATGAATATATTAGGTAAAAGGCCTGTAGATCTAAATTATGAATTTAGATTTGTACATTTAAATTATGAATTTAGATATGAAGATTTAAATTATGAATTTAAATCTGTAGATTTAAAATTAAGAATTTTAAATCAACCCTAGGTTTAGAATTATGAATTCTAAACCTCTTCCGCTGTGTGGACTTTAGGGAGAATTTTTGAAATTTGTCTCAACAATCGGTATTAGGGCAAAGGGTTTAAAGAAATAAACCTGTTTCCGAGAACTCTCGCACGTGAGGTGTCACGAAGCGTGACTCTCCGACTGGGGGCTTAGGTAGAGAGAAGATTCTCCTACTCTAAATGCTCTAATAGGTGCCCACTATTGTGACCATAGTTGAAAACTGTGAATCCAATAGTCGGCATCAGAGTTTATTTTTCCAACAAAATTTATTTCATTTCCAAACAATTGGTATCAGAGCTAGCCTCTGATTGCATTCATAATATACATAAATAGGTATAATAAGATTGAAATAAACAGATATGCGATTTAATAAAATAGAGATTTTATTAAGAAGGAAAGATACAATAATGATTTAAATTGTTTAAATCGTTAATGAATTAATAGTTAATCAGATTGCGTAAAGTAATGATTTAAATTGTTTAAGTCATTAATGAATTAATTATTAATCAAGATTATATAAGGTAACGATTTAAATTGTTTAAATCTTTAATTAATTAAAAGCTTATTTGATCATTTATAGATAATGATTTAAATTGTTTAAATTATTAATGAATTAATCGTTAATTCGGAACAACTTATTAATTTGCGATTATGTTGTTCGTAATAATGAGATTGTACGTTCTCAGTCATAATTTATGAAATCAGATAAAATTAATCTAATGAGATTAGATTGGATTAATTTTTATAAAATTGGATAAAATTGATCCAATGAGATTAGATTAAATTCATTTTAAAATTAAATATTTTATTTTATTTTATTTTATAAAAAAATTGAAAACTGACGCTGACGTCAATCTGACATCAGCGTCAAATCTAAAAAAAATAAAATAAAATAATTATTTATTTACTGATTTTCTTTACAATTATAAATTAATTATTTTATTGATTAATTTCTTTTTAGAATGAGGTTCTAAATTAGATTATGTGATAATCTAAGTTGTAAATCAATGTTATTTTAAATAATTTTAGAATAAGATTCTGAAATAAACTATCAAATAGTCTAAGTTAATATTATTTTAAAAATATAATTAATTTAATTTTTAGAATGAGATTCTAAAAATAGATTATGAGATAGTCTAAGTTCTAAATCGCTACTGTTTTTAAATGAAATTAATTTTTATTAATTAATTTAGTTTTAGAATTAGATTTTAAAAATATATTATGAGATAATCTATATTACAGAATTATTTTAATAAAAATTAATTGATTGAATTTAGAATGAGATTTTAAAGTTAGATTATGAGATAATCTATATTGTAAAATGATAATATTTTTGAATAAATTAATTAATTAATTTTGGTTAATTTTAAAAATGAGATTCTAAAAAGGGTTATGAGATAATTCGAATTCTAAATGCAAGTTAATTAAAAACCCACTAGTTACAAAATCAAGTGGGAGCAAGGTTTCAATTGTTGTAACCTCACCGTCTTCATCACCGATCTAGCAGTATAATAGATTGATAGACCTCCCTGTGGAGGATGTGGTTTTGCTGATTACAGGGTTAGACTTCTATTAAGATAAACCAAAGAGCAAAGAAGCGATGCGACCACACTGCCGTGGAGTATTACGTGTATTTGTATGGAGCTTTAGGTAATGGTTTACACTTGATTAGCGTGATACATTAGCCTCCCGGAGGAGCTCTGTTGTGTCATGTTAGAGGCTAAGGTAAAGTGGTGAGTTAATCATGTTTACTAAGTGTTACAAGAAAATAGGCTAATTGAGAATAGTTCTCACCGAAACTAGCTTCATGCGACCCTGCTGCCGGGGAGTAAGGAGTGGTGTGTTTAGGTCATCATTGTATGCATGATAGTATAGTTTGGTGGATATCTGACTTATTGTATATGCTAAATTGAAAGAATATATATCACTGCATTATACATTACTCTTGTTAGACAGTTACACAAATGTTTGCATTTACAACAATTTTGATATGGATACGGTTGGCGAACTTAACTTGATTTCGAATACATAATGTACTCACTGGACCAAATCACTTTGCCTTGAAAAATAAGTTACACTTACTCATTACTCACAAGGGACCTATTAGAAAGAAAGGAAATGGCGAGGTGGCTATTATAGCAACTAAGTCCATAAGGAAGTCAATAAAAGAAAAATGTTTCTTTTGCAAGAAAACTAGGCCACTGGAGGAGAAACTACACTAAATACATAGCTACTCTTCCTGCAAAGATTGCTAAGTCATCTGGTAGAGATATATTGATATCTCACTTAGTTGAGTCATGCGCAGTTAAGAGTCCACCAGGTTCCTGGTGGGTGGACTTAGGTTCAACTAACCATATCTATAATATGTTATAGGAGCTCAGGCTAAGCTAAAGGCTACACGATGGGTGTTGTACCTGATGGTCAGGGATAGTACAATAATAGCGGTCTTAAGTGTAGGAGATGTTAGCTTAGACTTTCGTGATAGAGTTTTGTTTTAAAGGATTGATTATTTAAACCTTCGATATACAAAATTTGATTTCTATATTTCGTTTAATGGATAATTGTTATTCTATTGATTTGATAATGAAAATTTTAATATGAGAAATAAATTATTTATTTGCACATATACATGAATAAATTGTTTATTCATGTTATTTCCTTATCAAAACTTTGGTAATTGTTTAAATGAATCTGACGTAAGTTCACTTGTTCAATCTTCTAAAAGAAAACACCCTGAAAGTGATAATGCCTATACCAGCCATTTCTTTCAAAATATATATTATAAAATTAGGGACATAATATACTCAATAGAATGAGAATAAAAATACAAACTCAAATATAATTAGAGAGAAATAGCAAATATTTTATTTTAGGATTCACAAACCTAAATCATCTAATATTCACTCTCCATTTCTTTCTTACTCTTTTCTTACGTACAAACTCACCATCTAATGTATAGTACTTTAGGCAAATACATGACTCATCCTCTGTTTTCTCATAAGATGCCACATATCAGTATACCCTTTCTTATATTGTGCCACACCCTAAGTATGTGGCAATCATGCACCCATATCATATGTGTATATAAAGGTCTTTTACTAATTTCTAATTTTTTGGAATATTTGAAAATATTTTAATATTGACCATAAAAATTGTACTGGAAGAATATCCAATATTTACAATACTCTTCCTTTAGATACTCTCTTTCAAATATTTGTGGGATAGACACTCTTGAAAGAGTATAGTATCCGAGTTATATACACTTTTTAAATTGCCTCGTTAAAAACCTTGCTAGGAAAAAACCCAGTGGAAAAAACTATAGAGAAGGGAAAAAGAATACGGTGTGTATTTAACTTCCCCTAATGGGTGCATATTAACCAAGGATATCTTTGAGTTGGCGAATGCCAATCTTGTATCTATTTCTCGAACGTTTGTTGTAGCCATTGCTTTTCTGAACAACTCTTTAAGGTTCTCGAGAGAATTTTCCAACGTTCACTTCACATTTCTTCTGAAGCTTGAGAGTTAAAGGAACTTCGATGAAATGTACTAGGTTCCATCAACTTTCTTTGATTTGAATGACAAATGCAACTTGTGTTTGTATGGTACTGTTGAACTGCCCCTGATCATTGAAAACTTACAAAATATGTTGGATCAAGGGCCTTGACCATACTCGTTCTCTATTTACTAATAAAGAATCAGTATCTCAGTAGTAGCTACAATTGTTAGTGATTGCCAAACATAGCACTATAGTTATATAAAGAAATATCATGCTTGTCACTTACCTTATTTGAATCAAATATATAACCAGTACTCGCATATAAAATCAATTGCAAGTTTGACACAATAGAATAATGTTATACTGGTTGATCCATTAGGTTGGGGGTCCTCGAAAACAGCCTTCCTTCAGGGTAGCCCCCGAAAGGGGGAAGGCTGCGTACATCTAACACCCCCCCCCCCCCCCCGCCCCCCGACCCTGCTTTTGCGGGAGCCCTTGGAGGCACTGGGCTTGTTGTTGTTTGATCCATTAGGTTAGATGTTTAACCACATTCTAATGCCTTCATATCGGTGTCGTACTATATATTGGTGACAAGTTAACCAAAGAGGCTATACCTGGTTATGTGACAACTATATCAATACATCATTTAAAGTAAGATATGGTACTTTAGGATCAAGAATTCATTCTTTACCTCATTGAGGACTGAAAAAAGTCTTTATCTATATCAAAAATTAAGGCATTAAATAACATATTGAAATACTTAAGTACCGTACTTCAACAGAATAATACTCTATCATATTTGTGCTTGATCTACAAGTCAAGACAAAATATTTCATTTTTCGAGATCCTTAATCTCGAATTCTTAGCATAGCTGTTTAACAGCTTCTTCAATCTCTTCAGGAGTTATGATGATATAATATATCCCCCTTTTAGTTGATATATACCATGGTTTTGAACTATATGCTTCTGACATATTTAGTCCTTCAAGGACTTTCATATAAGCATCATTATAAGTAATACATGCAAATAAGTTGTTACCACATCCATTAAACGCATACAGAGACCGCCATACCATTTGCATCCATTTCTTATATGTATGTATGTTCCATCAATTTTCGGTCTCTATAATGAACTTTGGGTTACAAATCTTGCTTTAGATCTAACCACCTCATTCTCTATGCATCAATATTCACAAGTAGCCTACAGATTTGCACTTTAGACATTTAGACTACATATCCAAATCTACATATTATTAATTATGTCTGAATTGTGTCTTTTTGTTTAAGCCAATCATTTCTTTGTTGGCATTCTTGAACAAACCCAGTTTAAAATTTTTAATTTCTTTGATCGGATCAGTAATTATTGTGTATACAAATATTTGATCTCTTCATTATTTCGGTTCCATCATATCCTATAATTCATAGAGATCTCTTCATTATTAAAATTTCAATAGTAATAAGTCTTAAGGTACCTGATAATCTTGAGAAATTTTATTTACACACACTATTATCTCTGCAGAGTTTTTCTCAGTAAGAGTTTTATAATAGAGGAACCAATCTTTATCTATTGCTCCTTTTTCTTTCTCAAATTCAAATCTTTGGAACCAATATATCTATCACCCTTTTAGCATGCAATGGATGCATTTTTCAATATATTAGAATATCGCTCAACTGGGATATTACTTCAAATAGGAGCATCTATAGTGAGGGCATATTATTTGGTCACCCTCTTTACATTAATGAACACATCTTACAATTGGCTTATAACATTTTACAAGTGAATAACTTTCGGAACTTCTAGCCAAATAATGCATTTCACAAAAATTTCATTTTCCAATTGTCAGTTTTCTTCCTCTGATTATGAAAACTTTGTTTCGTCAAATTTACATTCCGCAAACTATGCTTCAAAATGTTTTCAGTTAATATTTTCAGATATTTTATTATAAATTCCAAGTCCCCTTACTTAGACCCATCTTTCCTTATTGAGCTGGAGTAATTAGGACATACATTATATAACTAAATTTATAGATGGGATATATATATTTGGTTCTTGTCAAAGACAAGTTATACTACAGAGATCCATGATCATCGGGTGGTTTAATACAAATTAGTGCTGTAACATAAATCATAGCATGTACCCATATAAAAGCAGCAAATAGCAATAATCTAGTCATTTGCTACCAGTATTTAATCAAAAATTCTGCAAGAGCATTTTCTTTCTGTATGTCAGCTATATGATAGTTAATTATTATCCCAATTGACATACAATAATAATTAAATTCTTGGGATGTTTCTTGTGCATTATCACATCACAAATCTACGACTTGAGCTCATAGTCGAATTATTTATGCAAGAAGTTCTACAAATACCACATCATAGATATATTATCCACACTCATGAGCCCAACGGGTAGAGGCCTATATTAATATCATAAAATATCAAATTAGTCTACATGATGAAATAATTGGCCCACATAAATCCCATTTCACATTACTTCTTAGTTGGGGAATAATCATTTTGCCTTGACCATAAGCAGCACATATATTTTCATTCAATTTAAGAATCTTCTGGTTCTTTAATAGGTGTGAAAATTTTCAATGATTCTTTTAATTATTATTATACCCAAATGACCTAAATAGTCATGCCATATAATAAAAGTCTTTGATCTATTAATTTTAGGTTAACCATTCCAATGGTTATCTCGAAATTAAATATTATTTATTCAGGAAATACGATATGTGCTCTTCTGAAGCTTTTAGTTAAGTTTAAATACCCAGTGTTGTTACACTATCTCTAGACATAAATTCCACAATTCATAATTAAACGTAAAATATATATAAGTAAAAATGAATCTATAAGTGTGATATCACAAAACAATTTAAATAATCATATTATGATAGTGGGTATTATAGTCTTCATGAATTGAGGCCATCATATTTATGTTCAAAATTTTAGAAAAACTATTCAACTTTTGTAGTCAGATTAGCATTTGAATTGATAAACAATAGTAGACTTAGATTATAGTTACTCCCATCCAATCCTTGGTAATATGATATAAAAACATAATTAACACATATAACTAAAAATATGTCTTTATAAAATATTTGATAGATGATATCGCTCTAGTTTGTACATAGAAATGTAACATTATTAAACATGGCTCAAAACTAAAGGTAAGACATAAAAACACAAACCTTAGTCAATTTAAACATTTCCGCCATCTATCAGATGATCAATTCTCCTACTAGGATCTTTGAAAAAATGAGAAATATCTAAATGTGTATTATTAAATGGAGAACGATCTTTAGCAAAGTTGCTTTTTGGGAGCTTTTCTTTTCCTTTCAATGATGCTTGGCAAAAATCCACCAGGTGTTGGCTATACGATAAGTACGCATCCAATGACCTTTTTTACTGCATGGTAGCAATCTATTTCCAGATCATTTGACGAATTTTATTTAAGAAATTTTCCCTTTCTATATTTCTCCTTGTAATTAGTGGACTTCGTAAACTTTGGTCTATTCTGGGTACCATAATGATTATGACTGCGACGATAACCTCGTCCACAACCACGACCACGTTTATGACCTCGACCACGTCCCTAATGGTCTTATGTCATAGCATTCACTTCAGGGAATGGTTCTGTCCTAGTTGGTTGTGATTGATGATTTTTCATCAATAGTTCATTGTTTTGTTTAGCAACGAGGAGACATGATATTAACTCTGAGTATGTTTTGAAACTCCACTCCCGATATTACTGCTGCAGGAGCATATTTGAGACTTGAAAGGTAGATAATATTTTTTCTAACATATCCTTCTCAGTAATATTTTCTCCATATAACTTCAATTAGGAGATAATATTAAATACTGCGGAGTTATACTCACTTATAGTTTAAAATCTTGCAACTGCAGGTGAATCCATTCATAACGAGTTTTAGGGAGGATCATAGATTTTTAATGATCAAACCTCTCCTTCAAATTTAGCCAAAGGACATACAGATCCTTTACAGTATGATACTCAACAATTTTATTCCCTCATGGATAGGATGCTTGAGTAATATTATCACTTTAGCACGATCCTGCAGGGATGCACTATTTGCCTTTTTAATTATATCTCCGAAATTTATAACATTAAGGTGAATTTCAGCATCAAGGATCCGTGGCAAATAATTTTTGCCAGATATATCAAGAGCAATAAATTTAATTTTAGTAAGATTAGACATTACAAATCACAAAGATTAAGGAATGATAGCTTACCTCAAGTATGTAATGATCCTCAGCTAACTAGAGACTCGTGCTGATAACATATTATAAAATTAGGGACATAATATACTCAACATAACAAGAATAAAAATACAAACTCAAATATAATTAGAGAGAAATAGTAAATACTTTATTTCAGAATTTAGAAACCTAAATTATTTAATATTCACTCTCCATTTCTTTCTTACTCTTTCCTTACGTACAAACTCATGATCTAATATGTAGGACTTTAGACAAATGCATGACTCATCCTTTGCTTTCCCATGTGTTCCCACATATCAATATACCCTTTCTTATTTGGTGCCACACCCTAAATATGTGGCAATCATGCACCCATCATATGTGTATATAAAGGTATTTTACATAATTTCTAACTAGGTTCTTCCCGTGCGATGAACTAGTGGTATTTATTTCTTAAATAAAAATTATTCTTTTTAATTAAATAACTATTTATTTCTTTTTATATATTAATTATATTTTGTTATTATTCAGACAAAAAATAGTTAGACGCTTTGACCTTAAAGAATATGTTGTAGATGACCACTATATGTTGTGGTTTTGTGGCTGTGTATGTGGTGGAACAATGTTGTTGGTTTGATATTTTTTGAGTGAAATAATGAGTTGCTTTTATTTGTAAGCGTTAGTGGTATTTTGTTCTCATTTGTATCTATCTTCTAAACAATTTTATTAGTCCGAATTTTTTTGTGAGAAATTATAGTTGATACATAACAATTTATGATGTTCATTGTCCTTTGCTTTAAGTGGTCATGACTCTTGTTAGTTATTGTGGAATTCCTTTAGTTTTTAATTGTCTATCATATATAAATTTTATTTAATCGTTGGCTTTATTCAATTTCATAAGTGAGTATTTGACTTGGAGTTCTCTTTTTTTTATTTTATCTCGGTTCGATATTATTTTTGAATCATTTTTTGTGTATTTAATTTTCTATCGTTTTCTTTCATTGCCTTAAGTAAATACTTTCAATAGTCTGTATTTTTTATTTTTTTATTTTTTTCTCTTTTCACATCATTTTATAATTCATTTTTGTATTTATTTGTTTTTCATCATTTTTATTTCTATCTCTATCTTTAATTTATTTTAGTAAATATCATCTATAATTTGTACTCTTTTTTTTATACCTTTTCTTTTCACTCAATTATAGATACGCTTACCTTTTGTATTTTTTTTTTACTTTTTTTAGTTTTATTGTTGCATTTACATTTTTGTTTTTATCCATTTTCTCTTTCTATGTTCTTCTTTTCGTTTTTAGTTGATAATTGCATGTTCTTCTTTTCAACTGGCGTGCATATAATTTTTTTATCTCTTAATCTTGTTTTTTTTTTTTTATTGGGTTTTCTATATATTTCTTTCAAATGTTTTAATAAATGTCATCAATACTATATAATTTTTTATTTTTCTCTATTTTCGCATGGTTAATGTTATGTTGCTCTTTTTTTCTCCTTTAAATTTTTTTGAGTTGTATTTACTTTCTCCTTTTTATGTATTTATAGCGTAATTGTTGTCTTTAATGCATTGAATGAATGTGACAAAAGTTAAATTGTTACAAAGCCAATTGGAAGATTATTCACCTAGAATGTAGGTTTTGTTTAGGAGGCTTACGGGGGAGAGAAAACTTGGCTTTGATAAAATTAGTGAGATAGATATGATGTATTTACTTCTTTTATGTATTTACTTTTAAACACTTCAATTTTTAAATAAAGAATACAACAAATAAATTTATTATTGTCTTACTTTTATGAAATCCATTTAACAATAATTGATCATATATGTCCAGAATATTACCAAAGAGGGTACCAACAACGTCGTCACCGGATCCTGTTAGAATTTCAAAATTAAGCGTGCTTAGGTGAGAGCAGTACGAGGATGGGAGACCTCTTGGGAAGTCCTTACCTTTAGGTTGGGGGCATTGGAAAATAGCCTCTCTTCAGGGGTAATACTCTGAAGGGGGAAGGTTGCGTACATCCGCCCCCTAGACCGTGCTTAGGCGGGAGCCCTTGGGGCACTGGATATGTTGCCTTTTTTTTTTTATATGTGCAGAATATTATATATCTAGTAGCAATAGAATGTCATTGAAAATTTGAAGTTAACTATGCATATTTGAAAAATAATGTCCTAGTTATAATCATAAATTTGAGTTACATTTTTCTTACGATTCTCTAACTTTTTAAAAGAGTTTGAATTAACTTAACTACAATGTGCTATAACTTGTTCGTTTAAGGTGTTGTCGATTGTTGTATTATGTTTGTTATTCTACTAGTTATGTGATATTTTAATACGGGGAATTTCTAGTCTATTTTACCATATGTGAAATTATTAAGATCATAGTTCATGATTTTTATTAATATTATACTTGTTATATTTATTTGTTTATAATGTGTATAAACACTTATTTTTATTCTAATTCTTATATGAATGAAGTAAAATTTCGACTGCATTCTCTATTAAAAGATGCATTATTTATTTTTATGGTTTATTGTATTTTTCATACTTTTCATTGTTTAAAGTTTTTATGGGCTCATGTATATTATTATTTGAAACTTTGTTTCAGGGGAATAAGGACTTGACAATAATGAAGAATAAAAGGCAGATCTATTTCTTTGTTTATGTGTTAATTTTTTAACCCTTTTTTCTCTTATTCTTTCAAGATTTAACCATGGTGCCATAAAAAGTGATGATTTAATTAAGAATTTTTTTTAAAAAAAATTTTCTTTAAATTTGAAGTTATGTCTTTTTCTTTTTCTTTTGATTTTACAAATTAAGTCTTTTATTTGTTTTGATTAGCTAAATGTAAATTTTTTTTTTTTTTTTTGTGATTTTATACAAATTTTGTTTTTTATTTTTTTTTTATTTAGTTGTAAGTGAAGAGATGGCTCACAAAATGCTTGGTTTAGGGATTGGAGGGTTTTTGTGGAAAGGGTTTGGAGTTATGTCTTTTTCTTTTTCTTTTTCTTTTTATTTTACGAATTAAGTCTTTTATTTATTTTGATTAGATAGATGTAAAATTGTTTTTTTTTTTTTCCTCTTTTTGTGATTTTATATAAATTTTGTTTTTTATTTCTTTTGATTTAATTGTGTAAGAGGGAAGTGAAGAGATGGCTCACAAAATTTTTGATCTAGAGATGGGAGGATTTTGGTGGAAAAGGGGTCTTTGCAATAATATATAATAACTAGCAAAACCCCATGCAATGTACGGCTGCTATATGTATTTGTACTTGTTAGATGTATTAGACTGCTGATGAATACATATAATGTATGTCTAATCCCATGTAATAAATCCAAAATTTATTTGAAACATATTTTTTGCGTTTGACTTAATTCTTACTTCCATTGATCTATAGAATCATTGTAGTCCTTTAATTATTAAACTTTTATATTGCAATTATGGCCTTTAATTTGCATTATAAAACTTAAGTGGGTTTTAATACCATTTTAGTCCTTTTTTTTACTTTCTATTTCTACCATCATTTTAGCCTACGCTTATGGCCACTTTAAATTCAATTTACTTAATAGATGCAGCATTTAAATTGGTAATTATTTACTGCAATTGTCGGTTACAAAAAGTCATGAGGTTTACTCTCTCAATCAAAATTGAATGCAAAGGGAAGATAAACATTGTAGTCATAGAATGGCTAGATTGAGGGATTGGAGAGTTTTGGGGAAAAGAGGATCTTTACAATAATAGATTAGATAGATGATGATGATGATGATGATGATGATGATGATAATAATAATAATAATAATAATATAATATAATAATAATAATAATAATAATAACAACAACAACAACAACTAGGTTTTTCTTTTCCCGTGCAATGCACAACTTGGCTTTCTTTCTTACTACCTGTTCTAAAACTTTAAAGGCTATGAATCGAATTCATTTTACATTGTTGAAAACAATGTATAACCTACATCAATGTGACTCTATTTAGTGGTGAATCCAGAAAATGTTTTCATCGAAGACACATCCGAGAAGAGGTTCCGCAATACTATGGAGTATTTAATTATTTGAGTATATGAAAATGCAACACTACTACGTATTATTTATTACGAAACAGTATGTAGAGTATTATATATACACTCATGGACTATTTGTATTTGTTATTAATGATTTCAATTTTTTTCTTTTTTATAATTAGTGAGGGAGCTCGCGAACAGCCAAGGATGGACTCAAAGAGTCGGGGCCCAAAACGGAATCGCATCTTATGCAATATTCATCCTTTTTGAATTCTTTAGCTCAAGTTTTGAAATTGAGTCAATTAGAGGTTGATACCAAACACACCCTAGGCTACCATTTTAGTTTCTAACAATAGCAATCCCTAACAGAAGTACCTAAATAGGCACAGATACGGCATTCTATGTGCTTATGTCCTTTTATTAGTTTTGTAACTGATTATGCCATTTAATATTTTGTTTTAGTTACTTGAGGGTTGCTTCTTGTACAAAGTCATGACATGCGTTTTTGAGGAGCTCAAAAGTTATGGTATAGACTTGCTATAATAGATGGTATGGTATTTGTTGTGTGTTCTTTTTTGAATTATGAATTTGTGAAATGAATCAACTTTGTTGATTGCAGCACAGGTTCGAGCAGTTTTCTTATAATGAAGGCATCTGGTTCAACTCAAACATATATTAAATAATTCGCTTTATATTATAATATCATCTAATATGTGAGGGTTTTACATATTTCAATTTACAATGCAATAAGATATTTTCATACCATAAGTAGCTAATTTACATTTTGTTGCAATATTTATGTATTTTGTGTTCTTAGATACCACTTTTGTTTTTCTTTTTGAGCTTTGCTCTCCATCTTTTATTTGGAATTTTCTTTTTGTTTTGATTTTAAACATCATTTAATATTTGTTTATTGTATATTTTTAACTTATATGTACCTGAAAGTAGTATAGTAACTTTCCATATGAGAAAGCTATATTTTTTTTAATTATTTCAGAAGCCCTTGATAAAATTTTTGAGATTGCGAGATCAAATTATTTTTTATTAATAGTTAGGCGGATATCTTTAACGAAATTAGAATTTAGGGTTAATATTGAGGTTCCTTCCCCCCGATTCTCATGCTTTGGGTCTCCGAGCCCCTGCATCATTGTTGCTTGATTATGCCTCTAGTCACCCTCCCTTGCCGCTGATTGCCTGATTTGCAGCCGCGACTGTATGGAACTCAGCCCTATAAATGGTCCCTGGTAGAATTGACAGGGATAGGGTTGATGTCTCCACTTAGTTTAAATTGGTGCTTTTTTCTTTCTATGTCTTGAGATTGTTTGCACATTCATGCTTTTGGGTGTTTTTGGGTGTTGTCTCGTGTCTTGGTGTTTTTGGTGTTTGCGTGTTTTGATTTTTTTTTGGCGTTTTGGCATTTTCGTGTTTTGGTATTTTTGGCGTTTTGGCATTTTCGTATTCTTTTGTTTGCTTAGAATCTCTTGACTTGATTGTAAAATTGTACCTTTCTTCCATCATTAATAAAATCCCAATGATGGGTCAATTATTAAAAAAAGGGATTAGTATTGATATTGACCAATAATTCAGGTATACGTACGATAAAATTAAAAGTTCAAGGGGTAACTTTTATTTTTACCAATAGTTTGGGAGATTATAAATCTTATCCAATATATTAATCTAAGATTTTAACAAATATACTGTTCTTTCACCTACTTTTTTTTTTTGTTTTTTTGTTTTTGAGGTCCTTCAAATCCATTTTTATTGCTGCTGTTGTTATTAGTACCTGTTTTGTTATTTGTATATGCCCTGTTGTTTATTTTTATATAATCTTTTATAGATTTTGTCGCGGTTAAACAAACAAAGGGGACAGAAAAATGCAACTATAAACTAAATTTTTAGTTATTATGATATGGGAATTGGCAGGTACATCTTGCTGCTTCATTAGGGACCGAGACTACTGTAGACGAAGTACTTTTACAAATGCTTAGGAGTTCAGCTTCTTGGATCCCCGCAGTAGAAAAATGACTATTGATTCTCTCTACAACAGCAACAACAACAATAAAAAAAATCTGGTTCCTCAAAGGGTTCCCGCAAAGCAGGGTCTAGGGGGTAAATGTACGCAGCCTTACCCCTTCCGGGAGCTACCCTAAAGAAAAGTTATTTCCGGGAACCCCCAACCTAATAAGCTTGTCAACAGCATAGACGCGTGGCAGTCTGGCAGTAAGAGAGCAATAAGCATATGAGCAAGTCAATAAGAAGGCAGGCATTACGGACAAACTCAATGCAAAGCAAACAAGATATGTAATAGTAAGAGAAATAGCAGTTTGCACATAAGTGTATACATATATAGTAAATTGGGAGATCAAATATGCACGTTAGATCGACTATTAGTTCTCTCTATTTGAGGTATTCTTCTACATAGGGAATAAAATTTGACACCAGCGAAATCTAGATTTGGGAAGATGGTGTGTTTTCAATGTGTGTTTTAAAACCGTTTACTCGCAAGCCTACGAGATCGTCGTAGGTAAATCGGGTATACGGTTCGCATCTGCAGGGAATCGGAGTTAAGTTGGATTTTGTTATTAACGAGCGGTTGAAATCGAGTTTTGAGTTGGTTTAAATAATTTGTTAACTAAAATAGCAAAACTGACGATAAACTAAAAGTGTCAATTCAATTGAGGTTAGTTCAGGGAATGAATTCAAGGTAGTATTACTTGTATCCTGTCATTATAAATTACTATGACAATGGTTTAGGAGGCTTAGGCTACAAGTACTAAGTCTGGGTTAGTATTTAAATTAGAGATTAGGGTAATGAACTAGTCTAAAAGTATAACCTATCATATCACCCCTACATGTAGCATAGGTTATCTCATTGGCACTACTTAATTCTTTTGTCACTCATAACCAAATATTAATTTGTATAAAGATTGTGTTTAGGGTTGGGTACAACCTCAACCTTAACCACGCGTCAAAACCAGTTATGTTATAGTTTAGGCTGCAAGCTCGTAGACTAACGCTAATAATTTGAAAATCTTAACATGGCTACAAACTCACACAAAGAAAACCAAACAACGATCATAAATTCCCCACAGGGGTACGTATATAACATAACAAAACCATTGTTTACAATAAAATATAAATCCGGGATACGGATGGCTACCCGTCCTTTATCCCTAAACTAAAAGTCTACTCCTCCATAGGAGTTCTAAACATCATGAAATCCAAGAAAGAAAATAATAATGATAAAACTAATGATTTGAAGACTCCCCCAATCGATGTTGACTTTGATCCTTGCTTTGATTCCCCTAGTACTCCAACCACCTGCGCTTCGCCGTTTGAGAACCCTTTGGATCTCGTAGCGGCTTCGGGAAGGAGAGGATGAGAGGAGGTGTGGCAAAAGATATGAAATTAGGTCTCCCCCTTTTAATTTATATAGGTCACGCTACAGAATCCCGATCGATCGGGATGAGCCGACCCATCGACTCACTTTCGGCCAATTCTCAAAGCCTCCCCCAGTTGCTGCGTTCATCATATGTGATATATATATATATATATATACACTATTCACGAGATCAATTTGAATTACTGAATTACGCCCCGATTGGTCATTTTTTCCACACGTGGTCGGGTTTCTCAAAGTAGTCTTCAATTATGCCTTAATTATGTTTGATTCTACCACTTTTCAACCTTTTTTTGCTCCGTTGCACTCTAAGCCAAAATGTATCTAGATTATAATAAAACACACGTGTAGAAGCTAAATATATTGCAGGATGAAGAATAAAATGTGTAAATATAAGGCACATCAACATCCTCAAACCCACTCCTTGCTTGTCCTCAAGCAAGATTCGGCTCAAACTAGCTAAAAATGGAAAGTTTAGTCAGGCATTTAACCGCAAAGGTTACTTGTAAAAATCATTGTTCAATCATATTTCAAAGTGTACTTGAGAGTAGCGAATCCTTATGTGACGTTATTATTGCACTAGTTCTAACTTAACTCTTCGTTATTAAGGTCTTTTTACTAGTGAGTGATCTTAGAACTTCTCTCCCCTTCGTCTTACTTCAAAAACCCTCCGACTTTAAGAAGACATAAAGGTAATAAGTACGGGAACAAGTTATCCTAGCCCTTCACTGCTAATCAATAGTAAAATCAAAAGGTTTCTCTTTTCTCTCTTGTTTTCCCTTTTTCCCCTTTTTCTATTTTTTATTTTTATTTTTTATTTTTTCATTCGGTTAGGCATGTCTCCCTTAGACCCATGTAGCGAGTTTTCGGCCGGCAGCTCCCTCTCCAGTTGGCTTAAGGTACCAGGTTTTAAGAGACCCCTACAGACCTAATGGCTCGAGTCTCAAGGATCCACAACAAAATCCTTTAGCACACACCTTTTTTTTTTAGGTATTAGTACTTATTTTAGTAACTACAAAGTTGATTCTTCTTAAGCTTTCCCTTTGGTCCATGTAGCGAGCTTTCGACCGACAACTCCCGACCCAGTTGGCTCAAGGTACCAGGTTTTAAGATACCCTTACGAGCTTACTTGCTCGAGATGTAGAGGCTACAAGAATCAACCAGTCACTTTTTTTTTTAAGGGGTTACTCAAGATAAAGAAATATACAATTGATTTCAATATTGTTAGAAGTAGAATAGTGGATTCATATTCCTTAAGTTATTACCATTATTTCGACCCAGACAGTAGGATATGTCACAAGATTAAGGGTGAAAAATAATAATCTCACTAATTAGTTAAAAGACAAAAATACGGATTCAAAAGTCTGATTCAGCAATAATCTCATCTCGTGAACATTCTAATCATCAAAGTCCATCTCGGAATTGGTCTACAATAAGGGTCACAAACATTCTTATACTCATTTATGCCTTCAAAAGTGTAGCTAATTTATGCAATTTAAGCTTAAAGGACAAACAAAGTTGACTCTCATTTGCCATCCCTAAACCCAAATCTTGCATTGTCCTCAATGTAAATCAATAAAAGTAAATACAAGCAAGGAAAGGAAAGAAACGACCTTAGGTATGGCATATTCAACTATGCATGGCAAGCAAATCCAAAAAGGGAAGACAAAAACAGCAAGCTGCAATCAAAGACATAGAAGACAAAATACTAAACGGACTTGTTAGTAGTGTTAGAAATAGGGATTATACAAGTGTTTAGTAAAAGAGAAACAAAATTAGCATGGTAGGGATAATAAAAGGACCTACAATTGAGAGAGTTCATGTTGAAAAACAAATTGACAAAATTAAAAGTAGGTTGGGTTGCCTCCTAAGAGCGCCAAGTTTATCGTCTTCAGCCAGACGTAGTTTAGAGCACAATGTCAACCAAAATCCGAGGCAGTGTCTGCCATAGAATTCAGGTTGACCCAGTAGGGGTGATCCCCAAACCCAACAGCGTTTCTAGACCCGTGGCTAGCATGGAGGAAAACATTACTAGCATCGAGGTCGCAAATCTCTAGTCTACCGGGTATAGGTGATGAAGCATAGCTATCGACACAGACAGGGACACTATTACAATAATCACTTTTAGTAGAATCGATCTTACCCAGCTCTACCAAAGAGTCAATATCATCAACTCTATAGCATTCCAACTCGTCCTCAGTCTCAGGATGTCGAACAAAGTCCGAGACCTTCAATTTTCCCTTGAGATTTCCAAAAGAAACCTCCAATACTCCCATCCTACAGTGAATCACAGCGTCGACTGTTGCTAGGAACGGTTGACCTAGAATAATGGGAGCATTGTACTTTTGCCTAGGAGTAGAGTCTATATCTAAGATGAGAAAATCAATATGGAAGACAAACTTGTCAACCTTGACAAGTACATCTTCCACTACCCTACAAGGTACTCGTTGTATCCTATCAGCCAATTGAAGTGTAACTTTCATTGGCTTAAGGTCTCTTATACCCAATTCCCAAAAAACTGAGTAACAGATGAGGTTTACACTCGCTCCTAGATCTAGCAAGGCTCTGCTTATGTAATGCTCTCCTAAGACACATGGAACTGTAAAAGTCTCGGGGTCTCGAAACTTGATTGGGGCGCCTGATACTAAAATACTGCTCACCTTCTCGGTGAGCCGGACCTTCTTCGGGATATGCGCTTGTGCGAGCTTCTTTTTGGTGCAAAGGTCCTTGAGAAACTTGGCATACATAGGAATGTGTTTAATAGCTTCAATCAACGGTAAGTTGATCTTAACGTCCTTAACACACATCCTTCTTCTTCGGCCCTATATGGGTCGAAGGAAATGGGACAACGGGTTCAAAAACCCTTTCTCGTGGTCCCTCCCTATTAGTAGTGGAAGGGGGAGTCACATCCTTCTTAGTTTCAACCTCAACTTCCCTAAAGTTCTCCTCTCTTGAAACCGACACAATCTAAACTTACTCATGAATGAGCAAGTTAGGGTTAGAACTAGTTGATCCTGTGGGGTTTGTGAGTGGTTGGGAGGGTAACCTCCCTTCCTCTATCATATTCAGTGCGTGGGTTAACTGTCTTATCTGGGTCTCTAATTTGGCGATAGATTGCGAGTGAGACCGAACCAGTTGTGTGGTGTCCTTCATAAAGTGGAGCATACGCTCCTCGAACTGTGAAATAAATCCTGGAGGAGGAGGAAGAGGAGGAGGGTCATTATGAGAAATATTGGAGTAAGGTCGAACATCACACCTATGCCCTCCTTGAAAAACGGGAGGGTGCACATTACCTACAAAGCCGAGATCTTATTGTTTCGTGGGTTGATATTGATTGGAGTCCTGCTTGCACTAGAAGTTCTGATGATTGCACCACCCAGAATTGTAGGTGTTTGAGAATGTGTCATTATTTCCTGAATATCCTTGAGCTGCATGAACCTGTTCCTACACGTGTTCGGGGAATTGTGATGCATATAAACAATTAAACACATAATGATCCTTGCCCGAACAAATGTCACACGGAGTAATACCACTTGATGAATCAACTGCATTGACCATGCGCATATTAGTAGGATTTACATGCAAGTTTATAATCTGATCCATCTTCGTACTAAGGGCGTCTAGTCTACGGTGTATGTTATCATTGGGTGCTACTTCGTAGACACAATGTGCACCCCCTCTAACCACCCTCATAGAAGAGGCTTGGTCGAGAGAGTGTTCGCTAAGGCTCTCAAATGGCGTCCATGCCTCGTCCTCGTCTTGTTGGTTAAATGCTCCCCTGCATGAAGCATTAACCATTTGCTTGTTGGAAGTCGTGAGACCATCATAGAATTTCTGCACAAGAGTCCACTTGGCTGACCGTGATGGGGACAGCTTCTAAGGAGCTCCTTAAATCTGTCCCAACTCTCATGGAATTGTTCCTGATCCTTTTTTTTTCAAAACTGTTGATTGCACGTCTAACGGCCATAGTTCTGGCTTTAAGATAAAACTTGTTCAGGAACTTTGCTGGAGGTCAGCCCAAGTAGTGATTTCACCTCTTGGGAGAGACTGAAACCATCTTTTGGCTACATCCTTTAGCGAGAATGGAAAAAGGCGTAGTTGAACAGCATCAGTTGAGACACCTTGGAAATAACAAGTTTCACAAATTTCTATAAATGCATCAAGGTGCTCATATAGGCTCTCTATCGGCTTTCCATAGAAAGTGGAAAGCATGTTGATGATCTCAGGCTTAATTTCAAAGCTTACGTTACCCACGGCGGGTAACGTAACTCTGGTGGGTGCGACATACGTGTGAGGAATGAAGTAGTCCCCAATCGTACGCGGTGCAAAGTTAGCCATTCTAAAAAATATAACTAAAAAATAAATAAATAAGTAAAAATAACAAAACAAAGAAAAATAAAACAATGAAAAATAAGTTTTTTTTTTTTAAACAAAGGAAAAAAATTAAAAATAAAAAATAAAAATAAAAATAGTAAAATAAAAAAACAAAAAAAAAAGAAAAAAAGTGAAGTAAAATTTTTTATTTATTTAGATTTTTTTTTCTTAAACAAAAAAACTAAAAAAATAAAAAAAAAATAAAATAACGTGTTAATTTTAAAATCAACTTAGCTTACCGATTCCCCGGCAACGGCGCCAAAAACTTGATGTGTTTTCAATGTGTGTATTAGAACCGTTTACTCGCAAGCGTATGAGATCATCATAGCTAAATCGGGTATACGGGTCGTATCCGCAGGGAATCGGAGTTAAGTTGGATTTTGTTATTAACGAGAGGTTGAAATCGAGTATTGAGTTGGTTTAAACAATTTGTTAACTAAAATAGCAAAACTGACGATAAACTAAAAGTGTCAATTCAATTGAGGTTAGTTCAGGGAATGAATTCAAGGTAGTATTACTTTTATCCTGTCATTATAATCTACTATGACAATGGTTTAGGAGGCTTAGGCTACAAGCACTAAGTCTGGGTTAGTATTTAAATTAGAGATTAGGGTAATGAACTAGTCTAAAGGTATAACCTATCATATCACCCCTACATGTAGCATAGGTTATCTCATTAGCACTACTTAATTCTTTTGTCACTCGTAACCAAATATTAATTTGTATAAAGATTGTGTTTAGGATTGGGTACAACCTCAACCTTAGCCACGTGTCAAAACCAGTTATGTTATGGTTTACGCTACAAGCTCGTAGACTAACGCTAATAATTTGGAAATCTTAACATGGCTACAAACTCACACAAAGAAAACCAAACAACGATCATAAATTCCCTACAAGGGTACGTATATAACATAACAAAACCATTGTTTACAATAAAATATAAATCTGAGATACGGACGGCTACCCGTCCTTTATCCCTAAACTAAAAGTCTGCTCCTCCATAGGAGTTCTAAACATCATGAAATCCAAGAAAGAAAACAATAATGATAAAACTAAGGATTTGAAGACTCCCCTAATTGATGTTGACTTTGATCCTTGCTTTGATTCCCCTAGTACTCCGACCACCTGCGCTTCGCCGTTTGAGAACCCTTTGGATCTCGTAGCGGCTTCGGGAAAGAAAGGATGAGAGGAGGTGTGGCAAAAGATATGAAATTAGATCTCCCCTTTTTAATTTATATAGGTCACGCTGCAGAATCCCGATCGATTGGGATGAGCCGACCCATCGGCTCACTTTCGGCCAATTCTCAAAGCCTCCCCCAGTTATTGCGTTCATCATATGTGATATATATATATAAACTATTCACGAGATCGATTTGAATTACTGAATTACTACCCGATTGGTCATTCTATTCCACACGTGGTCGGGTTTCTCAAAGTAGTTTTCAATTATGCCTTGATTATGTTTGATTCTGCCACTTTTCAACCTTTTTTTGCTCCGTTGCATTCTAAGCCAAAATGTACCTAGATTACAACAAAATACACATGTAAAAGCCAAATTTATTGCGAGAATAAAGAATAAAATACGTAAATATAAGACGCATCAGAAGACAATATGTAATAGGTGTCATTCTTACCTTAAAGAAAATGTTTTAAATGGTAAGTGGCTTTTCGATTGCTCAGCTCCCTTGTTATTCATTTCCATGTTTCTTCGTTTTCATGGTAGGTGGGTGAACGATTGTGAGGATTTTGAGGGGTTGAACGGGAAGCTGAATAGGCATTTAATAAAGATGAAAATGCTTGATTTAACAATCGAAGGATTTTGAGGGGTTGGGGGCAAGGTTGTTAGAATCGAGATTCTAATCAGGATCGTTAGGGGGTTCATAGAATCGGAATCGTAAGATCGAATCGAAAATCGTAAAATTCTACTTTTAGTGCATAAAATCAATCCGGAGCCTTCACCCACCAGCTTAACCGTTTCGGAAAAGTTGGTTCTTTGACATGATATCAGAGTCCTGATGGCCAAAAGGCCACTAGTTCGAATTCTAATAACTCCAATTTCAATATTAACTTAACTTAAGTATAAGGCATGAGGTGAGCTTGTGCAATAGTCACATTCAAGCCTAATGAGCGTTTGCATGAGAGGCATATTAGAGCATAAAGTCAATGTTGGGCTTTTACCTATCAGCTTAAGATTTTAGGGAAAGTTGGTTTTTTGACATCTACTACATGTATGTTATAAATATTTTTGATATTAAAATTAGTTGCATAATTCACAAAGTATTGTATATGTATAATTAAGAAATGTAATCAAATATGACAATACGCTATAATATAACATAGATGTTTGCTTATCAAACTTTATAAGGTTATACCTTAAAACTAAGCTTAATTTAAGTTTAATGAGAATATATATAAACATTTAATTTAATTTTTATTTACCTCAGGGTAAGAAAGTACGTTCGTTTATAATATATATGCTTGAAATTTTTACTTTTGAACTTCTTATGTATGCATGGTAGGATCGAGATGGATCGGTAGAATCGTAAAATCGTATTATAATTCTATCTATTAATTTGTTTAATATTAATGGATCGTAAGATTCTATAAAATTAAGATTTTACTTAAGATCCAAATCGATCCCATCCAGATCGGGAGTTTAATAACCATAGTTGGGGGTCTTTGTAATAATATAGTTAAAGATTAGATATATTTTTTGAAACTTTTGATAATATTTTAATATTGATGACAAAAATTATACTCGAAGATTATTTAATAGGGTAAAATATAGTAAGACCCCCTAAACTTTGTAATTAATAACAATACACCCTATATACTTTCAATTTTAAAAAATAATCCCCTGAACTTTGCAAATTAACACAACACACCCCATGCACTTTTAATTTTGTAAAATAGCCCCATGAACTTTACAAATTAACACAATATACTCTCATGCACTTTCAATTTCATAAAATAGCCCCCTAAACTTTGTCATTACATAAAACACACTTTTGCACTGTTAATTTCATAAAATAACCTCCTGAACTTTGTTATTACACATAACTCATCTCCAGACTTTATTGTTAAACATAACTCACCCCTTAGACATTAATAAATTTAAAATTTAAAAAATATATGAAATTTAAAAATTTAAAACAAATTATGAAAATTTTTATGGAATATTTTAAAAATATATAATAATGTTTTTTAACTTTAATAAAAATTAGAATAATAAATTTACAATAAAAAAAAACTACCAAATTAAAAATATGAAATTTTCTAGTTTTATACAAAATATAGGAATATATATTTTCAGACGAATGGTGAGAGCTTTGTATCAAATTAAAAATGAAAAAAAAATTTTTTTTTTTTTTTGGTTTCATACAAAAGATAGAAAATTATGTTTTAGACGAAAGGTATGAGCTTTATATTTCTAAATAAAAGATAAGAAAATTTTTTAATATTTACAAAAAATAATTATTTTAATTAATATAGTAAATATATTATAAATTTAGAAGATAATCAAATATTATTTTTAAATTTTTATAAAAAAAATATTCTAAAAGAAAATATAATAATTTTGTTTAAAATATCTAAAATTAGATTAAAAATTTAAAACTAAAAAAATATGAAATTAAAAAATTTAAAATCAATACAGAAAAGTTTTTTTTAAAAAATTGTAAAATAAAATTTAAAATTATTATTATATTTTTCATACTTCTTCCAAAAAAATATCTTTCATAATTTAGTCAAAATTTTTAATTTCATACTTTTTTTATTTTGAAATTTATGAATGTCCAAGTGGTGTGTTATGTTTAATAACAAAGTTCGGGGAGTAACTTGTGTATAATAACAAAGTTCAAGGGCTATTTTATAAAACTGAAAGTATAGGAGGTTTGTTGTGTTAATTTACAAAGTTCAGGAAGCTATTTTTTAAAATTGAAAGGGTAGGGGATGTGTTGTGTTTAATTACAAAGTTCAGGGGGCTATTTTTTAAAACTGAAAGTGCAAAGGGTGTGTTGTGATTAATTACAAAGTTCAGGTGGTCTTACTATATTTTGTCCTATTTAATATTTACAACATATATATATATATATATTAATTATAAGTCTGTCCTACTTTTAAAAGCTTCCATTATTCTACTTTTGAATGTTCAGGCCTTCACCTCACCTCTTCCTTTTTTGAGCCCCCACTACACCATCCTTAAATTTTTAGGCCACTACTTCATACTTTTTCAAATTTAAAAAAGAAAAAAAATTATACTATAAGGATTATTTTTAATGATGATTGGTGACAATTATTTCAAATTTTCAAAAATAATTTTAATTAATGGCCTTCACTCCACCATTCTTGAATTTTTAGGCCATTACTTCGTATTTTCCAAATTTAAAAAAGAAAAGAATTATTTTATGAGGATTATTTTTAATGATGATTGATAATGATTATTTAAAAAAATAATTTTAATGAATATTAGTTTTAATAATAGTTAAACTAATCTTCACAAAATATTATAATAACATCACAAACTAATTTTATGAAATTATTTCAATGAAGAGTATTTTTATGAGGAATATTTATTTAAGATCAATGCAATCTCTTAATCTAACTATTATATAATTTTATATTTTTTCAAACTTTTGCCTTCTTCCGTATCCCAAATGAACACACCTTAACAACCGTTACAAAATAATTAAAAAAATGCAACCAAAAAGAATTAACAACTTAAAACACTAAAACATCCAAACAAAAAGAAAAGACAACAAAAATTATTAAATAAAAGAAAATAATAACTAAAACATAATCAGAAATCCTAAAAAAATAAAAATAAGCAAAAAAGTTTTTAAAAAACTCCATAAAATAAAAAAAATCTTTAAAATATAATATATTATAAAAACTTAAAACTTATAAAATATAACTACAACTCAATACATCAAAAGAAATGACCAAAATATATAAATGAGAAAAATATAAAAAACTTATAAAAAATTCTATAAAATAAAATAAAATCAATTAAAAAATTACATATTAGAAAATTTAAAACTCTATAAATACAAAAAAATATTGTGGATAAAATTTGGCCATATTTTGAATCAGATGCTAATAAAAATCAAATAGTAATCGCATATATAATACTTAGTTATAACTTCAAAAACACTAAACTCTTATTCAATATGCTTTCAAAATTCTAAAGATCCTCTTCAGAAACCCCATTTTTCATTGGAACTCCATGAGAAGAGACTCAAAAGATTCAAGAACACTCTAAATACAAGAAATTCAAGCAAACACCAATAAATTTAATTTTATTATTAAATGTAAGAATCATTACATCTTTTTCCTTGATATACAAGCATGCGACAACAAAATAATAATAATAATAGTACATTATTATATTATATTCGAAAATACTTCATTCAATGCACCGACTTAGGAAAAAATTTATAGATATGAGAAAAAAAAATCATATCAGCATTTAATATTTAAGAAAATAAAATTAGAAATAGACCATTAAAATTATGGTTCAAATTTATTTGTAGGAAAAGAGAAATTGTAATTTTTAATTGGAAAAAAATAGGAAAATCGTACGGTTTGGACCCCCCACCCCCACCTTATTCTTTTTTAGACCCTCTTAATCATAAATAGACCTTTTTGGACAAAAATGCCCTCCCACCTCACCCCCCCCCCCATCCGTCTTCTCTCTCTCTCCCTTTCTCTCTCCTCATTCAATGTAAGGCAGGCAAAAGAACACTTTTTTGACTTTTTTGACTCTTCCTTTTCTTCATTTTTTTTTCTTTTCGAATTTTTTTGTCAAAAAAAAAATATTATTTCCAAATTTGTCCTTTCTTCTTCTTCCCTCCCAGACCTTGTTTAGGTGTGTTTCAAGTAATTAGTGGTGTCTGAAATAAAATCATAAACTGTGTATGATGCATTATAATGCTGTAAAGTGAACTTATTCAGGTGTATTTCAAGTAATTAGTGGTAAATGACTTATTATATACAATGTATGATAGGTTTTAATGACATAAAATCAACTTCTGCTTTTTTTTAAGTAATTAGTCTGATTTCGAATCATACACTGTGTATGATGCGTTAAAATGGTGTAAAATGAACTTGTTGAGGTACTTTCCAAGTAATTAGTGGTAAATGACTTATCATACACAATGTATGATAGGTTTTAATGGCATAAAATCAACTTTTCCTGTTTTTTTCAAGTAATTAGGGGTACAGTGGTCTGAAATCGAATCATACACTGGGTATGATGCGTTATAATGGTGTAAAATGAACTTATTCAGGTTTATTTCAATTAATTAGTGGTAAATAACTTGTCATACATAATGTATGATAGGTTATAATGGCATAAAATCAACTTTTGTAGTTTTTTTATGTAATTACTGTTACAGTGGTCTGAAATCGAATCATACACTGGGTATAATGCGTTTTAATGGTGTAAAATGAACTTATTCAGGTGTATTTTAAGCAATTAGTGGTAAATGACTTGTCATACACAATGTATGATAGGTTTTAATGGCATAAAATCAACTTTTGCTAGTTTTTTCAAGTAATTACTGTTACAGTGGGCTGAAATCGAATCATACAATGGGTATGATGCGTTAAAATGGTTTAAAATGAACATTTTCAGGTATGTTTCAAGTAATTAGTGGTAAATGACTTATCATACACAAATTATTATAGGTTTTAATGGCATAAAATTAACTTTTGCAGGTTTTTTCGAGTAATTACTGTTACAGTGGTCTGAAATCGAATCATACACTGTGTATGATGCGTTATAATGGTGTAAAATGAACTTATTCAGGTATGTTTCAAGTCATTAGTGGTAAATGACTTATCATACACAATGTATGATAGGTTTTAATGGCATAAAATCAACTTTTGCAGGTTTTTTTCATGTATTTAGTGGTACAGTGGTATGAAAGCTAATCCTACACTGTGTATGAGCCCTTAAAATGGTGTATAATGAACTTGTTCATGTATATTTGAAGTAATTAGTGGTAAATAACTTGTCATACACAATGTATGATAGGTTGTAATGATATAAAATCAACTTTTGCTGGTTTTTTCAAGTAATTACTGTTACAGTGGTCTGAAATCGAATCATACACTGGGTATGATGCGTTATAATGGTGTAAAATGACCTTATTCCGGTATACTTCAAGTAATTAGTGGTAAATAACTTGTCATACATAATGTATGATAGGTTTTAATGGTATAAAATTAACTTTTGCAGGTTTTTTCATGTATTTAGTGTTACAATGGTCTGAAAGGTAATCCTACGCTGTGTATTATGTGTTAAAATGGTGTAAAATAAACTTATTCAGGTATATTTCAAGTAATTAGTAGTAAATAACTTGTCATACATAATGTATGATAGATTTTAAAGGCATAAAATCAACTTTTGCAGGTTTTTCAAGTATTTAGTAGTGCAGTGGTATGAAAGCTAATCATACACTGGGTATGATGCGTTATAATGGTATAAAATGAGCTTATTCAAGTGTATTTCTATTAATTAGTGGTAAATGACGTATCATACACAATGTATAATAGGTTTTAATGGCATAAAATCAACTTTTGCTTGGTTTTTACTGTATTTAGGAGTACAGTGGTATGAAATCGAATCATACAATGTATATGATGGGTTAAAATGGTTTAAAATGAACTTTTTTAGGTATGTTTCAAGTAATTAGTGGTAAATGACTTATCATACACAACGTATGCTAGGTTTTATTTGCATAAAATCAACTTTTGCAGATTTTTTCAAGTATTTAGTGGTACAGTGGTATGAAAGCTAAACATACACTATGTATGATCCTTTAAAATGGTGCAAAGTGAAGTTTTTTAGGTATCTTTAAAGTAATTAGTGGCAAAGGATATATCATACACAATGTATGATAGGGTTTACTGGTATAAAATCAACTTTTGCTGATTTTTTTAAATAATTAGTGGTACATTGGTCTGAAATAAAATCATACACTGTGTATGATGCGTTATAATGGTATAAAATAAACTTTTTCAGGTATGTTTCAATTAAGTAGTGGTAAATGACTTATCATACACAATGTATGACAGGTTTTAATGGCATAAAATCAACTTTTGCTGATTTTTTCAAGTAATTACTGTTACAGTGTTCTAAAATCAACTTATCACACCATTAATACTTATTCATACACTATGTATGGTAAGTCATACACCACTAAGTAGTTGAAACACACTTGTACAAGTTGATTTCACACCATTAATACTTATCATACACGATGTATGGTAAGTCTTACAATACTAAGTAGTTGAAACACACTTGTACAAGTTGATTTCACACCATTAATACTCATCATACACTATGTATGGTAAGTCATACGCCACTAAGTAGTTGAAACATACTTGTACAAGTTGATTTCACACCATTAATACATATCATATACGATGTAAAGTAAGTCATACAACACTAAGTAATTGAAACACACTTGTACAAGTTGATGTCACACCATTAATACTTATCATACACTATGTATGGTAAGTCATACACCACTAAGTAGTTGAAACACACTTGTAGAAGTTGATTGCACACCATTGATACTTATCATACACTATGTATGGTAAGTCATACACCACTAAGTAGTTGAAACACACTTGTACAAGTTGATTTCACACCATTAATACATATCATACACGGCGTATGGTAAGTCATACAACACTAAGTAGTTGAAACACACTTGTAGAAGTTGATTTCACACCATTAATACTTATCATACACTATGTATGGTAAGTCATACACCACTAAGTAGTTGAAACACTTGTACAAGTTGATTTCACACCATTAATACATATCATACACGATGTATGGTAAGTCATACACCACTAAGTAGTTGAAACACACTTGTATAAGTTCATTTCACACCATTAATACTTATCATACACGATGTATGGTAAGTCATACAACACTAGGTAGTTGAAACACACTTGTAGAAGTTGATTTCACACCATTAATACTTATCATACACTATGTATGGTAAGTCATACACCACTAAGTAGTTGGAACACACTTGTATAAGTTGATTTCACACCATTAGTACATATCATACACT
Organism: Simmondsia chinensis; assembly: GCA_018398585.1. Lineage (NCBI taxonomy): Eukaryota > Viridiplantae > Streptophyta > Magnoliopsida > Caryophyllales > Simmondsiaceae > Simmondsia > Simmondsia chinensis. The sequence continues at coordinate 5,034,739 of JAGTTD010000017.1, read as the reverse complement.
ATGTATGGTAAGTCATAGTCGTTGAAACAAACTGTAAATTTATTTATTACACTATAATTGCTACAACTATCAATAAAATTGTGTACTATCAATATAAATGCCCTTGTTGATTTATACGGATGAGGCTGACCGGTTGGGGTGGTTGGTGGTTGAACATTGAATGTTCAGGGGTCATAATGGACTACCAAGCAAGACATTTAATAACCTCAACTACCACCAACTTTATCTTACCCATCTCCTATGGTTCTCCCCTATAAATGGAAGAGATGGACAGGAAGCCAAGCATATACGGTTCCTCAATATATCTATCCGTTTAAATTGCTAATGTAAGTAGTTTTAGCAGCGGCGGTGGTGGGCCAGTGACAGCTGAGACACAGAGAGAGGTGGCACTTCTGCAGATCATGTTTCATCAACGGTGTTCCAAGCAATTAGTGGTGTATGTTCAACCACACATGGTGTACGGTATATGAGGAGTTGTAATGGTGTGAAGTGCATCCGCATGATAAGGATCTTGAACTTTGTATGCATGCAGTGGATGCACTTCGTTTGCCCCTCTGTAAGAAATCCATTCAGTTGTTCCTTGACTTGTACAACGCCTCTCAATCTCTGAATTTCCAACTCTAACGCTTGAACCACTTTCGTTTGCAGTAAAACGCCTCTTTTTCCCGATTTTACCACCCTCGAGAAAGAGCTCGATCGCAAACAAAAGTGGTTCAAGCGTTAGAGTTGGAAATTCAGAGATTGAGAGGCGCTGTACAAGTCATGGAACAACTGAAAGGATGCAACTGAAAGTGGTTCTATCAGCGGCGGTGCTGGGCCAGTTATATATGCCCAGTATTGCTGGTTAATAACAATCATAAACGGTGTAGGATGAGTTTTAATGGTGTATGATTAATCACACATGGTGTAGGATGAGTTTTAATGGTTAATAACAACTTTTGCACGTAATTTTTCTGGTTTTGCTGGTATGATGCTGTGAAATCAACCTACATTGGTGGTCTGTATAGATGTGTGTCGACACCCCATCCATGTGTGTCGACACACATTGTAACACACTCAAAGTAAACATCAAACCCCAAGAAGATCACACAATTGCAACCAAATTCAAAAATTGACAATTTTCACTATACCATTTGAAAATACATCAATAGGAACATACAACATCGAAATATACAAATATTACATACAATTTTCAATATAATGAATACAATGTAAATCCTTTGGTAATATGATCGTATACAAAAACGTAATTTTATTGACCTGTATGCATTTGAATCTGTTTATTCCTACCGTGTTTGTATAAGTGTACACAAGTATATAGCCGCAATTTCCCCATCTGCGCTTGCGTGCATGTGGAGATGCTCAGACCTTTGGTCAGCAAAAATTCAATGAACTTTACAACAAAAATTCCACAGTCTGACCTGCAGTTAATATTAATATAGATTCCACAGTCAGAAATTATACATCACTACAAGTAAAGACTATTTTGCATCCACTTTATAACCAAAAGTCCAAGTAAACGGAATAGTAAAATTGCATGGGAAGTAGATGTCATACCCCCTCTGCTGTGGACATTCATTGCGGTTGTAAGTCACAGAGAAAGGCTTGCCCTTGAAATGTATGAGGTCCTTTCGGACATCCCAAAAATTAACCAACTCTAGAGCACGTGGAAGCAATTTTGCAATTGGTTCCACATGTTCTAATCTTGCTGCCCTGGCTTTGGCAGAGTACAAGGAATCAAATACCTGTATCCGCCAATCATTAAGATGGATGGCAGCAAGGAACCAATGTTCATTAGGTTAATTAATGGGCATGTATATCCGATCCACGTTGTGGCAGCGGACCCCATATGTGGCATCCCTGGCTAGAAACTTAATGATCAACGAATCAAAATCAGTAAAAGCTGATTCGAGCGGGATTCCACTGTTTTGAGTCTGTTTTAGTAGCGGTCCAAATTGAGGAGCAACCGTTGTATTCGCACATGTTGCCCTCTGGTCAAAATGCTCTGGCCACTGATGTTTCTTCTCCAGAATGTAGTGCAGAACTACATCCATTTCATGCGATTCACAACTAATTAGTTGAGACACCCTACCACAAGTTATTCTTAGACAAGTTAATTTTACACACATAAACAAGTTGATTGTACACAGTTCAACCCTATGACTAATCATACACCACTCTTTATTTAAAACACACTAACACAGGTTGATTTTACACCTTTAAAACCAATCATACACGGTGTATTTATTTCAAAATGTATATTTTATTTCAAAATACACAAATATAAGTTTTTATTTGGGTCCCAAAAATACACTTGTATAAGTTGATTTTACACAAGTGTAACCCATCATACATCGTGTATGAAGTGCATCATACACCAACAAAACTTGAAATACACGTATATCTGTTGATATCACACCATTAGACCACTAATTACTTGAAAAAACCTATCATACATTGTGTATGACAAGGCATTTACCACTAATTAATTGAAATACACCTGAATAAGTTCATTTTACACCATTATAACGCATCATACACAGTGTATGATTCGATTTATGACCACCGTAGCCCTAAATACTTGAAAAAAACAGCAAAGGTTGATCTTATACCATTAAAACCTATCATACATTGTGTATGATAAGTCATTTACCAGTAATTAATTGAAATACACTTGAAAACGTTCATTTTACATCATTATAACACATCATACACAGTGTATGATTCGATTTCAGACCACTGTAACAGTAATTACTTGAAAAAATAGCAAAAGTTGACTGTATGCCATTAAAACCTATCATACATTGTGTATGATAAGTCATTTACCACTAATAACTTGAACCATACTTAAAAAAGTACATGTTACACCATTATAACGCATCATACACACCAACAAAAAAAGAATGGGATCCAATTACAGTAATCACACGACAAAACTATCATGACGAGAAACATACCTCATCCGTAAGCCAGGTGTCCTCGTTTCGCAACCGATACCAAAATTGACCCGTCGTCACAGTCAAAATAGAGAAATCCATTCGTTGATCATTAGGTAACGGGAAGGGAGTCTTCAAATCTCTGTAATATAAAATACCGAGCATGATATATAAGCATACCATAAGAAAGATGATTTTAGAATACTGTAACAGTAATTACTTAAAAAAACAGCAAAAGTTGATTTTATGCCATTAAAACCTGTCATACATTGTGTATGATAAGTCATTTACCACTGCTTAATTGAAACATACCTGAACAAGTTCATTTTACACCATTATAACGCATCATACACAGTGTATGATTTTATTTCAGACCACTATAACAGTAATTACTTGAAAAAATCAGCAAAAGTTGATTTCATGCCATTAAAATCTACCATACATTGTGTATGATAAGTCATTTACCACTACTTAATTGAAACATACCTGAACAAGTTCATTTTATACCATTATAACGCATCATATACAGTGTATGATTTTATTTCAGACCACTGTACTACTAATTACTTAAAAAAATTAGCAAAAATTGATTTTATACCATTAAAACCTATCATACATTGTGTATGATAAGTCATTTACCACTAATTAATTGAAATATACCTGAATAAGTTCACTTTACACCATTATAATGCATCATACACAGTTTATGATTTTATTTCAGATACCACTAATTACTTGAAACACACCTAAGAAAGATGTATTCTAGAAACATTTACATACTGATTATATAAAAGAGCATCGTGCAAAATCACACTCACTTAGCGACCATTGCGTGGAAACTTTTGTAAAAATCTTCAAAAGCTTTGATGTCTTCGTCGGAGGGAGGCTGGAATGGATTGAAGGGCAGAACTGGCTCCGGTCCAGGATGGGTAATTCTTGCCCGTTTGCTCTTACCCTCCGCAGTCCATTCCTCACCTTTGTACTTAGGGTTTGGCTTGGGGTCCCTCCTCTCTTGCCCCAATCTAAACTGTCTCGGACAATGTCATCAAGTTTTCAATGCCTTCCACATGCGGTGATGATGGTTCCTTGAAGACATTTTCCTCGGCCTTAGATGGCATAGCAAATAACAAAAGTCAATAAGCATCCACATGTATGAAAACATAACAAATTGGGACACTAACAAGGAATCTATAGTGTCTTACCCAGTACGTGCAGGAGAAAGTATTATGGCTTGCTCAATCGGGGATGGATGAGTGGAAGTCGATGAACATAATTGCGGCGATGCAGCATGCGGTTGACGGTCTGAGAGCAACTCCTTAATCATTGCATCCTGAGCCTCAAACCGTCGTTCGTACATTTGCAGCATTTGCTGGTGGGCTTCAAGCTGCATCCGTACCATTTGCACATCTTTACCCATCGCTTCGAGTCTCTCTATAACCTGCAATAAGTCCTCCAAATTGGCATAATCAGCAAATTTGAATAATACAGTATCCACACGGATAAAAATGCTATTAAATAAACACAAAACAATTCATCATACCGATTGGTCAGCCGAATTGGCTGACGTAGGATACGGGTCCTCCCTGGATGCCGGCAACGGAGGTTGAGTTGCCAATGGTTGTGGCTCCTCACCAAGCTCTGCTGGCATTGCCATAACAGGAGATTGAAACCCCTCCTCAGCATCCTCAGCATAGGGAATGCCTTGTAGATTAGGCTGACTGGCTTCCGCACTCGTCAGTCTAATTGGTTCGGCATTCAATTGTTGATCAAAGGAAGATACATCATATACACGTTAGTGAAATTACAAATCATACTTCTAACCCAAAATATATGAAACATACAGTAGTAAAATAATAACAACATAGTGTATTTATTACCTGATCAAATACCGTTGAGAGCAGAGCGGAGTACGGAACCTTAACGGACATCTTCCAGTTAAGGATCCGCCCAAGAGGCTGGTCGCCAACCCTCACCACCACAACCTTGGCATGTTCTGGAAGGGTTTCCAGGGCAAATATGGAAATCACATCGTAGAACCCGTGGACGGAGTAGGTATTCTCCAAACCGTGCTGCATTCTTGCAGCGAATCCTTGACCTTCCGCACCAAGAATTTCCAGCTCAAGGATCCTCATGCAACACGATTGAAAGAGTCCACATCGTCCACGAGGGCCAGGATGTTCCGGTCAATGCCCGTTCGCTTGTGTTTGGCAAACAGTAGACCCTCGACCAGGTACGTAACAACAAGCTTAACTTGGTCCTCCATGATGGAGCAGGTTCTGCATGCATTAAAAAGCTGCTGCCTAGTCATCCTCCCCCTCATGCCATACTTGGCAACCAGCCTGTTGGGACCACCGCGTACATCTTCCACACCGGCATATCTCAAGCCGGTGAGAATGCAAAACTCCCTCCTCCCGAGGTGCACTACTTTCCCACCAAATAAGAATGATAACTCCTCGGGATTGGGGTTGGCCACCTGGTAGAGAAGGACAACGTGAATGAGACTATGCCAGAAGCTGACATTAGTCTCACTCAGCTCAAGCAGATGCCCGACATTGTATTGTGAGGCAAGGCCAAGCTGTAATGCAAAACACTTTTAGTTAATATGGGATCATAAATGTCATTGTCAAAAGTCAACATAATTAAAATGGATACAGTGTCAAACCTTGGCTTCGTCGTCCTTCAAGATTTCCTCTATCTCCGTAACAACCTTGGTTGACACACCCATTTGGTTGACTCGGAGGAATTTCCAGAAACCCCTCGGGAAAATGTAATTAACCTCAACTGTAGGACGGCTCTTCCTACGTGTGTAAAATGCCATCTGAAATAAAAGCAATACACCATTAATTACTGAACACAAACAGACACACTTTGGTTATACACCATTGAAACAAATCATACACAGTGTATGATTGATTATACACCACCACTAATTACTTATAATACACAAACACAAGTTGGTTATACACCATTAAAACCAATCCTACACATTGTATGATCGATATACACCACTAATTACTTAACATACACAAACACAGGTTGGTTATACACCATTAAACCCAATCAGACACACTGTATGGTTGCTCATAAACCACTTACTTAAAAAACATATACACAAGTTGATTTTACACCATTAAAACCAATCCTACACACTGTATGATTGCTCATATGAAACATACAGAAGTTCATTATACCACAAAGGTTGATTTTACATGAAAAAAAAACCACAAATCATGCAGAAGATCATTTTACACAAATAAAAAACACTATATGGTTGGTTATTAAACCCAATCGTACGCACTGTATGGTTGCTCGCTCATAAACCACTAATTACTTAAAAAATATCTACACAAGTTGATTTTACACCATTAAAACCAATCCTACACACTGTATGGTTGCTCATATGAAACATGCAGAAGTTCATTATACCACAAAGGTTGATTTTACGTGAAAAAAAATCACAAAACATGCAGAATATCATTTTACACAAATAAAAAACACTAATCACAAAGCCACTAACACCAAAACCCTAAACCCTAACAAATACTATGCACTATGTTCAGGAAATGGTACGAAACAAACGGATATTATACATTGGAGCACCAAAACCCTAAACCATACAAAAATAACTTTTACTCACTTTCGGAAATAGTGATTAAACACTGGAGCAGCTAGAGATCAAGGATGAAGGTGTGAAAACAGAGGTTAGACCCACGGGAACGAGAATCGCAGCTGAAGTAGAGGAGAAAGAGGATGAACAAATTCGGAAAGAGGAGAGAGAGAATGAACGGGTGACAGAAAGAGGAGAGTGACTGGTGGCTTGTAAAACAAGTTGTTTATCGGGAAGAGAGAAAGGCGGGAAGGGGTTTTACAGCTGTAAGCAAATGAGGAGAGAGCAGGGGTACGGATGGGATAGCATTAAATGAGGAGAGAGAAAGGGGACGGGTTTTGGGGGGGGGGGGGAGGAGAATGGGAGGGCCTTTTTGAAGGGAAATCGTACGGATTATTTTAATAAAAATGTATATTTTTTTTCTAAATACACATCCCAAAAATACATAAATATACGTTGATTTTACACAAATATAACCCATCATACACCGTGTATGAAGTGCATCATACACCAATAAAACTTGAAATACACGTATATAAGTTGATTTCACACCATTATACCACTAATTACTTGAAAAAAAACTGTAAAAGTTGATTTTATGCAAATAAAACTTATCATACATTGTGTATGACAAGTCATTTACAACTAATTGCTTGAAATACACCTGAATAAGTTCATTTTACACCATTAAAACGCATCATACCCAGTATATGATTCGATTTCAGACCACTGTAACAGTAATTACATAAAAAAACTGTAAAAGTTAATTTTATGCCATTACAACCTATCATACATTGTGTATGACAAGTTATTTAACACTAATTAATTGAAATAAACCTAAATAAGTTCATTTTACACCATTATAACGCATCATACCCAGTGTATGATTCGATTTCAGACCACTGTACCCCTAATTACTTAAAAAAACAGTAAAAGTTGATTTTATGCCATTAAAACCTATCATACATTGTGTATGATAAGTCATTTACCACTAATTACTTGGAACGTACCTCAACAAATTCATTTTACACTATTTTAACGCATCATACACAGTATATGATTCGAAATTAGACTAATTACTTAAAAAAACAACAAAAGTTAATTTTATGTCATTAAAACCTATCATACATTGTATATGATAAGTCATTTACCACTAATTACTTGAAAAATACCTGAAAACGTTCATTTTACACCATTTTAACACATCATACACAGTGTATGATTCGATTTCAGAATACTGTAACAGTAATTACTTGAAAAAATCAGCAAAAGTTGATTTTATGCCATTAAAACCTGTCATACATTGTGTATGATAAGTCATTTACCACTACTTAATTGAAACATACCTGAAAAAGTTTATTTTATACCATTATAATACATCATACACAGTGTATGATTTTATTTCAGACCAATGTACCACTAATTATTTAAAAAAATCAGCAAAAGTTGATTTTATACCAGTAAACCCTATCATACATTACGTATGATATATCCTTTACCTCTAATTACTTTAAAGATACCTAAAAAATTTCACTTTGCACCATTTTAAAGGATCATACACAGTGTATGTTTAGCTTTCATACTACTGTACCACTAAATACTTGAAAAAACCTACAAAAGTTGATTTTATGGAAATAAAACCTATCATACATTGTGTATGATAAGTCATTTACCACTAATTACTTGAAACATACCTAAAAAAGTTCATTTTAAACCATTTTAACCCATCATACACATTGTATGATTCGATTTCAGACTATTGTACTACTTAATACAGTAAAAACCCAACAAAAGTTGATTTTATTAAAACCTATTATACATTGTGTATGATACGTCATTTACCACTAATTAATAGAAATACACCTAAATAAGCTCATTTTACACCATTATAACGCATCATGCCCGGTGTATGATTAGCTTTCATACCACTACACCACTAAATACATGAAAAACCTGCAAAAGTTGATTTTATGCCATTAAAATCTATCATACATTGTGTATGACAAGTTATTTACCACTAATTACTTGAAATATACCTGAATAAGTTCATTTTACACCATTTTAACACATAATATACAGCGTAGGATTAGCTTTCAGACCATTGCACCACTAAATACATGAAAACCTGCAAAAGTTGATTTTATACCATTAAAACCTATCATACATTGTGTATGACAAGTTATTTACCATTAATTACTTGAAGTCTACCTGAATAAGGTCATTTTATACCATTATAACGCATCATACCCAGTGTATGATTCGATTTCAGACCAGTGTAACAGTAATTACTTGAAAAAACAGCAAAAGTTGATTTTATACCATTACAACCTATCATACATTGTGTATGACAAGTTATTTACCACTAATTACTTAAAATATACCTGAATAAGTTCATTATACACCATTTTAAGAGATCATACATAGTGTAGGATTAGCTTTCATACCACTGTACCACTAAATACATGAAAAAACCTGCAAAAGTTGATTTTATGCCATTAAAACCTATCATACATTGTGTATGATAAGTCATTTACCACTAATGACTTGAAACATACCTGAATAAGTTCATTTTACACCATTATAACGCATCATACACAGTGTATGATTCGATTTCAGACCACTGTAACAGTAATTACTCGAAAAAACCTGCAAAAGTTGATTTTATGCCATTAAAACCTATAATAATTTGTGTATGATAAGTCATTTATCACTAATTACTTGAAACATACCTGAAAAGGTTCATTTTAAACAATTTTAACGCATCATACCCATTGTATGATTCTATTTCAGCCCACTGTAATAGTAATTACTTGAAAAAATCAGCAAAAGTTGATTTTATGCCATTAAAACCTATCATGTCATTAAAACCTATCATACATTGTGTATGACAAGTCATTTACTACTAATTGCTTGAAATACACCTGAATAAGTTCATTTTACACCATTAAAACGCATCATACCCAGTGTATGATTCGATTTCAGACCACTGTAACAGTAATTACATAAAAAAAACTGCAAAAGTTAATTTTATGCCATTATAACCTATCATACATTATGTATGGCAAGTTATTTACCACTAATTAATTGAAATAAACCTCAATAAGTCCATTTTACACCATTATAACGCATCATACCTAGTGTATGATTCGATTTCAGACCACTGTACCCCTAATTACTTGAAAAAAACAGCAAAAGTTAATTTTATGCCATTAAAACCTATCATACATTGTGTATGATAAGTCATTTACCACTAATTACTTGGAACGTACCTCAACAAGTTCATTTTACACCATTTTAATGCATCATACATAGTGTATGATTTGAAATCAGACTAATTACTTAAAAAAACTTGCAAAAGTTGATTTTGTGTCATTAAAACCTATCATACATTGTGTATGATAAGTCATTTACGACTAATTACTTGAAATACACCTGAATAAATTCACTTTACAGCATTATAATGCATCATACACAGTGTATGATTTTATTTCAGACACCACTAATTACTTGAAACACACCTAAACAAGGTCTGGGAGAGAAGAAGAAGAAAGGGCAAATTTGGAAATAATATTTTTTTTGACAAAAAAATTTGAAAAGAAAAAAAAATGAAGAAAAGGAAGAGTCAAAAAAGTCAAAAAAGTGTCCTTTTACCTGCCTTGCATTAAATGAGGAGAGAGAAAGGGTGAGAGAGAGAGGACGGATTTGGGGGGGGGGGGGGGGGGGGGGGGAGGTGGGAGGACATTTTTGTCCAAAAAGGTCTATTTATGGTTAAGGGGGTCTAAAAAAGAATAATGTGGCGGTGGGTGGTCCAAACCGTACGATTTTCCAAAAAAAAAGGATAAAAAAAAGAGATATTAATAAAAAATTAAATAAATCTAACCAAAAAATTAATGAATTTGTTAGAATGTAAACAATTATTCATTTAATATTAATTTAGTAATTTGGTTATACTTTTCTCATATTATTTTGCATACAAACAAATATATTGATTTGACCAAATGTGAAATTTCCTGAATCAAATTATCAAAAATAAAAGAAAAGAAAAGAAAAGAAAAGAAGGATAATTAACTGTAGCTACATTTGATTATCATTTTGTGGTTTATTTATAGGGAGTTTTTATTATCATGGTATTGGTGTAACTTATAAATACAATGATAGTCAAAAGATTGCCGTGATAAAAATAATTTGGCTGTAACAATAACATCACTCTATTCGTTGTATTATAACTTTTCTCGAATAATATTTAAAAAACTAAATATTCAATTCACTTCTTCCCCAAACATAAGCTTTTCTCATTCAATTATCTCATTTTCCATTACTGAGAGAATTTATAGTGGATTACGTGGTTGCAATATACAACATTGTACCATATACAAGAGTTTTAATAAAAAAAAATTTGATTACAAGGAATAATAATTCATGAGTAACAATAATCGATAAATAGTAAAATCCGACCGTGCATCACACGGGGAATAGCTAGTGTATGTACATACATATATATATATATATATATATATATATATATATATATATATATATATATGTTTTACAAAGCGGTTGAATTTTACTAAGGCTCTGTTTGGAGCATGAAATTGGAATTGGACTGTGGAATTGCAATTCCAATTCCAATTCTGGTGGAATTAAAATTCCATTATTTGGTTCATTAAAGGAATCGAAGATCGGAATTGTAATTTAATAATGATTCAAATCATCATAGATTTTCGGTAATATTTCGAGTTTTTAATCAACCACGGTCAGATTTTGGTCGAAGCGGTTAATATTGCGTTTGAGTTAATATGATCGGAGCGATTTAATTTGAGTTTGAATATACAAGTTTCGAGTCAAATCGGGTCAAAGTATCACGTCGGATCATTTGGTGTTCAAATTATCTCGGATTTTCAATTTCCAAAAATATCTAGAAGAAAAGGTCCATTTCCCATGGAGCTACGCTCACGTGGGTACTAAACTAGCCTTGGACCACACCCACTCCCCTTTCCTTAGACCCAGCCACGAGCTCGACCTCGGTGCAGCCCACAATCTTGAAGCCCATCTCCACTTACTCGACGGATACCATGGGAAGTGCAGAAGATTTTGTTTGACAACGAAAAGGGATATAGCATTGGTGAACAAAGACTCGAACTTTTTAAAGCCCGAGTATGGGGTGGCACCATACTGGAGACAGGACCAGAATAAGGGGATGGTTCGGAACAAGGAGGGCCGGTGGGTGCTTCCTGAGCGACCTAGGGTCGAGTCACACCCCCCCGACACCGCACACCACTTGTCTCTAGTCATGAAGTACGCCTACGATCATGAGCCTTAGGGATTAAGGAAAGTTATGATTGAGTTTGAGTTCATTTAGGTCATTTCAAGCTCAAGTCATCTTAGTTTTGGGACAAATGAGTTGTATCATTTCAAAATTTGAGTCATCTTATGCTGAGTTTGAGATGGGTCTGGCCATTTCAGACTTCGAGTTAAGGTAATTTCAGTTATTTCAAGTTTAAGTCATTCGAGTTGGATGTTTTGAGGTTCGAGTTAAATTATAAGTTGTGTCTAAGTCTTTAAATTTTGAGCCATATTGGATTTAGGTTAATCAAGTAGGGTCATTTTGGTTTTAGTTCAATGAAGTTAATATGAAATTGTAATTCCTTACCCCCATCCTAAGGAATTAAAAAGTTTAATTTTCAGTTAAAATTTAATTTCATAAAATTAAATAATAAAATTATAATTTTAATTTTAACAAGTGAATCAAATAACAAAATTAAAATTTTAGCCTCCAATTTTATGTTCCAAAGACGGCTGGAGGGAGACCCCGCCAGCAACTTTGCTAAGTTCCGGAAAACTGTAAACTCAAAACGGAACCCCTACAACAACTCTCTCACTCTCTCTCTCTCTCTGTGTCTCTCACTCTCTCTCTCTCCATTACTTCACTCATCACCGGATGGAGAACCATGGGAGAGCCAGAAAACCCCCGCCGGAGGAGAGAGTGAAATTGACTGAATACGACGCCGTAGGGTTGGTTGGTGGGATAGTCGAGAAGGGAATTTCCGTCAATGATACTCCGGCGCCGCCTTTCTCCGCCCCTCCCCGCCCCTCTGTCCTTCCTTTCCCCGTTGCCCGCCACCGCTCCCACGGCCCTGTATGTCTCTCTCTTTGTCTCTGTTAATAACTCCACATGCGAGTCTCGTTAAAATTAGGGTTGGCAAAAATGTGAGACACGACACTAACTAACACGAGATGGGGATAACAGGTTTGGATTAGGGTTTTTGAAGTCGTGTTAAATTTGGGTTCACCTTTTTAACCTATTTAGCTAATTGGATTGAATTTGGGTTTGGGTTGGTTGCTCGTTTATCATGCTTGACCCGTTTATATATTTATGTTAGGTATTCAAGTGATATATTACTATTATTATATATATTTCAGTAGCGTATCTCTCACAAAATAATTTGAACTATGTTTAGTAGTGTTAATTTGATAGTTTATTTAACAATTATAAATATGTCAAGTGTTTATTACTAATATCAACTGTGATGTATATTATTGATATGTTTTTAAGTTAACAAACTAACATTTGACGAAAAAAGTCACCCGTGGAATTAAATGGATTAGGTTTGAGGCAAGAGTTTCTAGCCCATTTAATAAATGAGTTTGGTTTGGGTTGACTTCATTTTTAAGGCTTCTCGCATAATACAAAAATAATACGACACATTTATCAGTCCTACATAAAATACCCCATGTTAGAGTTGTGGGAGACAAGAGATCGATATATTAGTCTAGTGGGCTATTCCAGCTAGTGTTAATTACTTTTAGGATGAATGACACTTGGGCTTGTATGTGGATCTCATGTGTGCCAACTCCATAGGTCGGGGTTAACGGCTCGGTGAAATTTAAGAATATGTCATTCTATCATGTCTTTTCAATTCTATATGCTATAACAGGGAAATTAGTTTTGGTGGTTTGCAGAGGGTTGTGCTGAAAGTAAGGGTTTGGCTTAAGGGTAATGTCATTGTTAGAGTAAAAATATTAATGTTGCTGTAATTTTTTGAAAATTTTTGGCTATTGTTCACTTCAAGTCACACCATTGCTTTAGTGATAATATTTTCTACCTTGGCAATAACAACACCCTTGGATCATATGGTAAAACACTTTGTTCCATTTGGTTCAAAGAAAAAAGGTTTCCCAGGAAAAATCTTTCTAGCAACATATTTTCAATTAAAAAATGCTTTTGTTTCCGAAAAAGTTTGTCTTTCCCTATAAATTTGTATGGGATTCACATTTGGCTAGCTTGACCTTGAAAGAAGACGTATGCCGTGTGGTTATAACCTGAAAACGTTTTCTCCTCTTGGGATAAATATGTTTTCCCACTTCTGAGGGAAAGTCAATTACCCCTCAATGAAGGAAAAGCATTTTTCATATTTGTTATTGTTGTTATGAACTCTACACTTTCGGCTTTGAGCCCTATGCTTCACCTCTCGGGAGAAATATTTTCATATTTGTGGTTCTATCTTGTCTTCTTCAATTCTACATGCCATGACAGGGAAGCTAATTTTAGTAGTTTATAGAAGGGTATGCAGAAAGTTAGGGTTTGGCTCACACACTTTGTTCCATTTGGTTCAAAGTAGAAAGATTTCGGAAGATTGCCACTTAGGTACCCTAAGGCTTGGTCATTTATCTCTTAGGTACCATGGCATTTTAATATATACAATGAGGTACCTTGAAGTTTTAACATTTTATCACTTTTGTACGCTGAAGTTTTAAAATTTTATGAATCAGGTACCCTTTTGTTGAAATTCGATATATTTTCGTTGGAAAATGCTAAAACGAGACATGATTCTGACAATATATTAGTATCCTCGTTATAATTTGAGGATTTTTTGCCAACAAATGCTAAAATGATATTTAGGTAGTTACATCATCATTCGTTGAATTTATTATTGTAATTTGCTGAAAATTTTGCATGATCTGTATATGTATTTTCGTAATCATATACTACATTAGTATTTTCTGTATAAAATTGGTTAGATTCTTACTAAAATCCATCAAATTCCCAACATAAGGTACCTCGGTGATAAAGTATTCAAACTTCAAGGTACCTCATTTTATATATTGAAATGTCAGGGCACCTAAGTGATAAAATATTCCAACCTCGGGGTATCTTATTGTATATATTGAGTGTCAGGGTACCTAAGTGAGAAATGCTCAAACCTTGGGCTTCTACATAATAATTTCCCAAAAATTTTCTTAATGTAATATAAATACTTCTTTTGTTAAAAAAAAAATTGTCTCTCTAGCTAAAAAATGATTTTACTTAATAAATTTTTATGACATTCACATTTGGCTAGGTTGAGATTGAAGTAAGACATATAATGTGAAATTATGACCGAAAATGTTCCCCCTTTTGTGAAGGAGTATGTTCTCCCACTTTCTTTGAGGGAAGTCAATTACCCTTATTGAAGGAAAAACATTTTCCATAGTTGTGATTGTTGTTATGAAGTTATGTAAAGAAACAATAGAATTGAGATGGAAAAGGTTTTCTGTCAAAACAAATGTGTGAAAACAATTCTTTGGGCCCCACTCACCCACTTTGCACATATGGAAACTTTCGAGAAGGTTGTACATAGGGATGGCAATGGGGCGGGTAAAACCTGTTACCTATGGGTATTTGCCTTGCTTGGATCGGGTATGGTATAAGTGAGGCGGGTAGTGGGTATGGGTTGGGTGTACCCACCCCGTACTCGCCATGGGTATGGAGTGGGTATGGTTATAGTGTTGTAGCCGCCCCGCCCCGCACCCGCCCTGCCCCACTTTATACCCACCATACCTGCATCCTTTTTATCTAATTAACTTTCAAATTGAAAAATACATACTTAAATTTAATTACCAAAATTATTTATCAAAGATGTTATAATTATGGGCGGATGCGGATAATTGTTTTGTACCCGCCTTGAGGCGGGTACAAGGTGGATAATGGATACCCTCGGGTAATGGGGCAGGTATGGTATGGGTTTGTGCCCATGTGGGGTGGGTATGGGCATGCATTTCATACCTGTGGTGGGCAATGGGGCGGGTATGGGTATGAAAATTGGGTGGCGGGTACGGGCATGGAGGAGGCACCTCCCGTACCCGGCCCGTCCCGCTCCGCCCCGTTGCCATTTCTAGTTGTATATTCAACCTAAGATTGGTTGAGGTGTATATAAGCTAGCTTGGATGGCTTGGTTACAAGAAGAACATAAAGAAGGGTTTGTGAATTTTGGTAGAGTAGTTTTAATTTACAGTGAAATATGTAAGGACTAACATTCTAAAAATGCGGGCATAAATTATTTCCTGGATTATTATAAATCTTGATTTGTGGTGCTACAATCAAATGCAAGAAGTCCATTTCAACCAATTAGGGAAAGAATGTGGGACACAAATAGGAGACCAGCATAACTAGGGGTGTATATGAGCCAAGCCCGAGCCCGTCATAATCAAGGCTCGGCTTAGACTCGGGTTTGGGTGCTCGGTTGAGCTTGAACCTGATTTAGCGAGTTTTGAACTAAGCTTGTGTTATTTATGCTCAGTTTAGGCTCGCTTAAGCTTGTGTTGGCTTATTTAGGCTCAAACTAAGCTCAATTGGGTATACTTAAGCTAATAATTGTATTAAGTTAGGGTTGCGAGCCTATGAGCTCAAGCTTCACTAGGCTCGTGTTCAACTCGGTAAGTTAAACAAGCTTGTCTTAGTACACTTAAATATCAAGCTTTTGTGCTGATTCGTTCTTAGTAGCTTTGATTCACTACCTCATTTTGATTGCTGTCCTTTTTCTTATTCTGTAAGTAAGTTATAAACTGTTGGTAATGTCTTTTTGCAGCATTGGACGGCTAAAAGTGGAGGTTTTAATGCCAGTGGTTTTGGCGATGGGGGTAGCGACGAGGATGAAGAAGATGATGATCCCACAAACTATGACCCAATAGCAAAATTTGCCAAACCCATAAAAAAGAAGAAGAAGAAAGGTTTGGATTTGAGTTGGTGGAGAGAGTTTGCAACCAATAATGATGTTTCTATTATGCGTAAGAAGGAGAAAGACAGTGCAGCGCCAAGTATAGGAAAGGTCAATGGCGAAGCCATGAAAATCAATGGTGAGAAAAGTATGGATCAGCAAACGTCGAATGAACCATCTTCAACGACTATCAATAATAGCGCATTGTTTAAGTCGATACATGACTCCTCTTTGAATGTAGATTATGATCCGGCATTTGCATCTATGGCTATTGAGAGCAAACATCTAGATGATGCTGGGTTGCATAGAATGGCATCTCATGACATCGACAAGGAAATCGACAAACATTCAGCATCAATGGGTTTTGGAAGCTTGAATGATGAGCCAAGATACACGAGTCTTGAGAGTGAGATTGATGCTGAGAATCGTGCCTTAGTACAAAGAATGTCGGCTGATGAGATTGCAGAAGCACAGGAAGAGATAAGTAGGATAAATCCTGAACTTCTAAATATTCTGAGAAAACGGGGTCAAGAAAAAATCGCAAAACAGAGAAGCTCTACCTCTGTTTCAGCTGCAAACGATGTGGGCACTTTTGCTGATGCGCAGGTTATGGAGCGGGTTGTCCAAGAAGACAAAAGCTCACCCAGCATTGCGAATGATGCACTGTCGCCTACATTGACTCCTAGAATGCAAGCGGCACTGCGGAGGCTGGATCATGAAAATGCTGTCCAGAAAATATGTTCTTCTAGTACCACTTTATGGGATTCTTGGAGTAAAAGAGTCGAGGCTGTCAGGGATTTAAGATTTTCTTTGGATGGAAATGTTGCGACTGGTATGCCTTTGGTGCTCTAACATCCCATTCCGATCTTCCCTTTTTTTTTTTTGGGGCCTATTAGTGATTATTCCTTGCAGCTCTGTTTTCTGTGTGCCTGTGTGTTCGGAATGGCAATGGGGAGGGTAGAGGTCAGATGGGCCAGGTATAAGTATAATGCTGTACTTGCCTTGACCCACCTCGCCTTATACTTGCCACACCTGTCCCATAGCCACTGCACACATTCTACTTCAATTTGCATCTAAGTAATTTTAAAATGAAAAAAGGATGTGTACGTTATTTATGTACCCAATTTGTCTATCAAATAACATAGCAGAGTATAATTGATTACGAAAGTAATTTTAAACAATTACATGTGGATGGATATGGATAATTGTTGGGGTGGATATTAGGTAGATAATTGATACCCGTTGGATACCTACATATATTGGAGTAGGTATGGATATGGGCTTGTCCCCATCGGGGTTGGTGCGGTAATCCACTTTGTATTTGTGGCGGATAATGGGGCAGGCGCGAATATGAGTTTGCATGATGGGTACTGGTACGAGGGAGGCACATGCCGTACCGCCCACCCGTCTCCATCTGTATGTGTATATGTGAAGTGCGAGGTTCACATATGCTATCACGTTTTGTTTATCTCTTTGTTGAAAGCTTCTTATTATAATAGTTTACCGAGCAACATCGAGATGGCATTTTGATTTATCATGTTATGTTTTCCATCATTATTTGCATTATTGTATGAAATTTTATCTCTCAAAACCCCTTTCTGCCTCCTATGTAGAACATGCTGTTGATCATAGTGGATACACAGCTGATAATGTCGCTGAACGCGACTTGCTGAGGACTGAAGGAGACCCTAGTGCTGCTGGATATACAATTAAGGAGGCTCTAGCTCTCACAAGGAGTGTCGTAAGTTGAACTACTAGTGTTAGCGAATTTCTATGGATTTCGGTTCTAGTTTACATAGCTTAGAGAGTCAGTCTTGACTTCTGCCAAAAACAATAGGCTTTTAGTCGTCTCACCGTGTCTGATTTTGATTTTGACCTTTGGCTGTGGTTTATTGGAAACCTTGAAATAAATGAGCCGGGTCAAGCTAAGTACCCCCTTGTTCGAATTCGAGCTCGATACGTCTTATTGAGCTCGAGTTTGAATCGAGCTTTCACTACTTCGTTTGAACTCGGTTCGATAAAATATTAGTGTGTTCCATACGCAGCTCTCAGCTTGTTATCCTTGTCGAGCTGAATCGAGCTTATAATCAAACTAAGCTTATATCGAGTCAGGCTCTCAACCTAGCTAAGTAATTTGAGTTAATATCAAGCTGTTAATGAGCTTTTAACATGACTCAACAAGCCTTTACCGCACTATTCGACTACGTTAGCGAGTCGAGCACTCCATTGTTCGAGCGTGGCTCATTAAGCTTATCGAGCCTGCTGGAACTCAGTTCAATAGCTTATCGAGCCACAAAACAAAAATGAACAAGCCATAATTGATTTTGTACACAAGTAGTTAATTGAACTTTTGGTTCATTTACATCCCATTTGAAATATATTCTTCTGTTCTTCCTGAATCCTTATACAACTTGGTTAATTCCTGACATTGCTTTTTCTTACCCCCCCCCCCCCCCCCCCCCCCCTCTTCTCCCCCTCTGCTGAATATTGTTTACAATTTTAGGTTCCTGGACAACGGGCCCTTGCGTTGCATCTCCTTGTGTCCGTACTTAGTAAGGCATTAAACAATATTATCCATAATCAAGTTGGTTGTACCATTAGAAACTTCAATCATGTGAAGGGCTTCGTCGATTGGGAGGCTATCTGGGCTTATGCACTTGGTCCAGAGCCAGAGCTTGTGTTATCACTGAGGTAAAACTTGGATTGTTACATTGTAGGGTTTTAAGCATTTGCTGGTTTTTTATTTTAGGCTTTGTTTGGAGCATGAAATTTTCCAATTTCAGTTTGTTTAATCAGAGGAATTAGAGTTTGGAATTATAATTCAGTGTGAATTCCAATTCCACTGTTTGGATAAACTGCCATGGAATTCAATCTATTTTACACTTTTATTACCGAAATTATATTGTCAAATTTACAAATTAGAAAAATAGTGTACAACTTCTTCTAATTTCTCGATGCTATTTAAAAAATAATATATCTTCTCCATCTCTTTGAAAAAAAAGAAAAAAAAAGAAAATGCTATATGTAGAACAATACATATTTTATAAAAAGTCAACCCCATATACATATAGTTAACCATTGATCATAAAATATACATAATATTACTCGCACACACCATTGCTCAGTCTCGAAAAGATCAAAATGGATATTTCTTACAAATTGTATCCTTGTACCAATAGTTCAACAAAATGATTCAACGCAAAAAAGTATTACAACAAACAATCATTAGCACTTTTAACTTGCATCAGCAGTAATATCTTCATATAATTCTTCCAAAGCTCTTCACCCTTGCAACTTGCATCAACAACCATGCCTTCCTCAAATGAATAGGAAGACGAGAAAATGCATTAAATTTCTTTGCGTCAATAGTGAGTATATCAAAAGCAGTGAGCAAGTTGGATTCTTCTAGAGCAGGGACTTTGTTTAATTCCTTAAGTACTACTTTAGATGATACATTTTCAGATGCTTACAACTTATCAATGGCATGAGCCATATGAAGAACTGCACTAGCAATTGTGTCGCATGGCCATTGATTTTTCCTAATCAGTTGGGAATTTGATGTGCTCCTTTGTTGAGCTCCAACTCTAGTACCACTGGGAGGATGAAGATTTTCAAATTGTGTCTCTTCTACACGTGGTTCCTCATTTTCATTAGTTAATTGATCATTGCCTTCTTCTCCAATTTTTGCTCCTTCTCCAATAGCACGATCTTGACCACATATAATAGCTAAATCATCCCAATCCTCAATCACTTTGTCTCGATATTTTCTTGCATCGGGTCGAGACCACATGCAAATGACAACAATAAGAATGAGCATATAATTAAATAATTACTTTGGACAAATTACTAAGGTAATTGTTTATATCATACCTGTACGTAAGCATTCCAAACCACTTCACTCTCTACAATAATTTTATTGTGAGTACAATCTCAAGAGAATCCACTGTGTCAACATGTGGTTGATATGATCATAATGGGCATTCCATGTTTTGAGACGAGACTTGATATTATCCCTTGTTACAACAACATTGCATTGCTCCTTTATAGGATTAATCCACAATAGTAAAAACAAAATGTTTTGATCCATTAGGAGTTCTGTTCCCGAGATTGTGTTGATCAAGTAGCACACTTGTAAGAACTCTGTCCATTTCTGTTGTCCAATTTAAGTACGACTTTGCCTTTTCTTAGCCTTTTTGATTCTTATTGCTTCGATTTTGAGATGAACCATCCATGCTTTAGAGTACACGTTAGAAAATTGTAGATACAAGAAATTAGACAAAAATTAGTGTACAAGAACAAAGAGTGACATTGAAGTCAACACAAATATTGGCATGCAAAAATAGTCACAACAAATTCATACATAGGTCTAAAACAAAAGTCACAAGCTTTTGATAGATGGGGCTACATAAGTCAATAACCACATCTATCGCTTAAGTATCACAATCTATCTAGCACGTTGTCCAAGCCTAGCTTGATAATCAACAAACATTGCATTAGCTAAATCATCTCTAAATCTTGTCCACTTCGGTGTGACTTAAACTGATTGTATAGTCTCTTCACTTATATCTTCTTAAACAACATGTTGACCTTCCAATTCTTCATCAACTTCTTCCAACAAACGAACATCTATTTCTTCTTGTTCATCAAGTAAGAAGTTGTCCAAAATACAACGTGCATTGATTATTCGTACCTATTCAAAATGCTAAAATTGATTGCTTATTCATATATGAGTTTTTTGTAATGCCCTAAAAAAAGTACATTACATTGACTTGTGTTTCATGTCAAAAAATGATGGTATCTTTAGAATAGCCCATCGTTTTTTTTAGCAACCCAAATATCCATTCAATCACATTTCTTACTGAAGCATGATGCAAATTAAATAGCTCTTTGTAGTTGGTTGGGTTATTTCCTCTAGCATTCCATTCATTAAGACGGTAACGAGTTGACCTGTAAGGAGCTTGAAAACCATGCCCATTTGCATATCCTGTATCAATTAGGTAGTTTTTTCCTGTAATGACATACTATGTTATAGTTCTGAAGTAAGGTGAACCTTACTTAACAAAAACACACTTAAAAAAAGGAAATACCCTTGGAACAACAGATGGATGTGGCCTTTTTAGTGCATTTCTCAGTATCCTAGAGTTAGGTGCAGAGTCCTCCCATCCAGGTAGAACATAAAGGTACTTCATCCTATGATTACATACTCCTAAGACATTGGTTGCAATGTGCTGTTTTCTATTGCGATATCTATCTTGATCTTGCATGGGAGCAATTAATGGAACAGAGCTCCAAGGCAATCCTGTTATTATTAGTTAATAAATAAACATAGTTCATTTATAATTATAAATTTGTATACAATTAGTAGATATAAGTTACTTTAAACTACTGCCACTTCTCATCTTCTGAGTACTCCACATTAGAATCAGGTAATTTTATGTATTCCTTACTCAACTTGCAAATTGCCTTTAATATAATTCCAAAATGCCTCCTAATTGTCTCGGTAGAGCGGATGAAATATTTCACAATCACACGATATTTGACATTTTGACCGAGGATGTACATTGCTAATGCTTCTTCAACTGTGACATGTTCAGTATCATGCAATCCTATCTGTTCACGCAATATCTTACCGAACTTTTAAAATGATTTTTTCGTGAATCGTAACCGATCAAAACAAAAGCTCTCTCCCATTGTACAAACATCTCAAAATTTGTCCTCTTAGCATATCATAATCCTCTGCAGGCCCTCATTCTATATATAGTTGTTGATACCATATTGCAATACTAGAAATAGTTATAGCAATTCCATGTACTAGTACTTTCTTCTTTTCTCTCTTCTATTATTTTCATCGTCATTTAATAAAGATGCTCTTACTACAGTATCATCCATCCCTAAAAATTTATTGGTATGATTTAGAAGAATGTTTCTATTTACGATTCCGTGGTATAAAACTACACAACATATACTCCATCAAGCATTTATATAAACAAACATAATAGCAAAACCTATTGCTAATCATCATGTGTTTTCCTAATTTTGACCAATAGTTTTATTCAACACATGAAAAATACTAAAAAAGTGAAGGCTTTTATTTATTTATTTATTTATTTATTTTTTGCAAAATAAACACAGTTTATGGTCATGAGCACAACATACATATTTTTAGATTTCTTTGCCAATGTTGTATTATGGAAGAAAACTAAAGGCCCTACAACAACAACAACAACAACAAACCCAGTGCCTCAAAGGCTCCCGCTAATGCAGGTTCCCGGGGGGGGGGGGGTTTGTAGGCAACCTTACCCCGTTAGGCTGTGTCCGAGGACCCCTAACCTAAAACCTGGAAGCATAACAGCAATAGCCAAGGCAATAGCAATAGCAATAGCAATGACAATATCAATAGCAATATCACAGAGAGAACATAAAGTAGTAATAATCAATAAAGCCATAGAGCAACAAGCAGTAAGGCGACAAAGCAACAAGCAGTGCGACACAAAAAGCCTAGGGGCGCTAAGCCTAGCCTAGATAAACTCCACTATTCTAAGCTGCTAAACTGCTATATTGGCTATACCTATGCTAGCTCTCCACTTAGCTTTGTCTATGCCCTCTCCTCATTTAAGTTTAGGTGAGTGAGGTCGTGTCGAATCATCTCCATCCATCTCTTCGTTGGCCTGCCTCTCCCGAGCGTAGTATAGAGTTGTTCGCATCTCCTGACAAGAACCCTAACACCAATAATTTCAACATATGAGAAAGGGAGGAGAAAAATTCAACATATCAAACCCTTATTTAGTACATGAAAAGTACTAAAAAATAGAGATTATTGATTTTGCAAAGTAAACATAGTTTATGGTCATGAGCACAACATACCTATTTTAGATTTCTTCATCAATGTTGTATGATTGATGAAAATTAAAGCTCTAACATCAAAAGTTTTCAGCATGTGAAAAAGGGAGGAGAAAAATACAACATATCAATACCCTAATTTTTAACACCTGCAACCCTTGATTTGGGTCACTAAAATCAAATTTTTTTGAAATTGTTGGGTTAGAGGAATTGTGATTCTTACAAGATTTGAAGTAATTGAAGAAAATAGTATAAAAAAAAAAAAAAAAAAAAAAAAAAAATGGAAACAAGGGAGAGGAGAGAGGGGAGGGGGGATGACGAGGGAGGTAGGGAAGGGAGGGCGAAGAAGGAAGAGAGAGAAAGGGAGGGGGAATGAAGGGGTCAGGGAAGGGAGAGAAAGAAAATACCTACTTGGAATTACAATTCCTTACGGGATTTTTTTTTTTTTTTTTTTTTTTTTTGGGGGGGGGGGGGGGGGGGGATTGAATGGGGGAATTTTAAGTTATATCCAATTATATGGGAATCCTAGTATGGAATTGAAATTCCATTTCTAAGGGTGCAACCAAACAATGGAATTGGAATTGAGGCCTCCAATTCCATAGTCAAGCCCAAATCCGTCCTCCAATAGGGTGTTAGTGAAATCGGGAACTACTTATGGATCTAGTTAGTAAAATACAGTAAGAGAATTAAATAGGGTTTATATGTACGTATATCATTCGGTTTTATACATAAAAATTTTGGTCAAATTTCATTGACTTTATGTATATGTATACATTTATTTCTAAAACGATTCCTTCTCTTAAAATACAAATGGAGTGGGGAGGGTTATAGTTCTATTTTTTTGACTTTTGTTTGGTGGTTTTAGTTACAATAATGATTGCTGGAAGCATAACATATAGTAAAAAAATGGGGTATAACGGATAATTTGGTAGTTGAAGTGATAAATTTAGCAAAGCACAAAATATAAATTCTTTATTAAGTTTAAGTATGATTATGATTATGATTATGATTATGATTATTTTCAATTATGCTTTGGGCAAATATTTCTTGGACTATGACAAGGAAATCGACGGATTTGGTTGAAGATGCTTTTATATTGCCAACATCGTGTATTGTATCTAACATTTTCAGGAAAAAAATTAATTTAACTTGGTAGAGAGCACCTATATATTGTCGGAAATGACAGTGAAATCAGTGGACCTGGTGGGAGATGCTTGTATAAATCATGTGTTACATCATCATTTTCGAAGAAAAAAATTCATTTAATTATTGGGGGGGGGGGGGGGGGGGGTGGTAGAACCTATAAATTATGAAAAAATTTCTGCTCTAGCATTTTACAACCAGATTCCAATTGAGGGTGCCTAAGTGAATTTTTTGAACATGAAGATACCTTATTATATATATTGAAATATTACTTGGGTAAGCTAAAAGACCTAACCTCAAGTTACCTAAGTGAAAAAATTTCTCCGTTGGATAATACTAAGATGCTTGTATGACACTGAAGACGCTACGTAACACAGCAAAAACATGGTCAGAAAATATCCAAGTCTAACAAACCTCTAGCACATACTTGCATCTGACTCTCATACTTGAATCTAGATAACATAGTTCAATATTACCCTCATGTCTTGCTCTGATTACAGTTCATGACTGGTAAAGTACTTTCAATATTTCTGACGATTCTATCAGCTCCTGTCATGGATAATAGGTTAGCGCTTGACGATAATCACAATTCTGTGGTTTTAGCATGCGCCCGAGTTATTCAATGCGTACTAGCCTGCGACGCGAACGAGGACTTTTTGGAATTATTGGAGGTATAATTCTGTTTTTGTATACAGCTCTCCTTCCTCATATTTTTGTTCTGTAGCCATCGGGGCAATAACTAACATTAACAACTCCCATAAACATAATTCCATTTTAATATCCATTATGCCTGCTTCCAGAAAACGGAAGCTCATGTAAAGGGTCTATATACTGCACCAGTATTTCGATGTAGACCAGATATCAATTTGGGTTTTCTTCATGGCGGGTTCTGGAAGTACAGTACCAAACCGTCCAACATTGTTCTCTCAGAAGAAGATGTCGTCGATGGCAAAAATGGTGAGCGTACAATTCAGGATGATAATGTCATTGCTGGACAGGACATTGCTGCTGGTCTGGTCAGGATGGGAATCCTTCCAAGGCTTTGTTATCTTTTGGAGGTAAGATTGGTTCATGGCACGGTTAATTACTCCTATTTTGCGAAGCAGGCCTATACTAGGTACAAGATTGATAACAAAAAGAACTTTAATGGAAAGATATGTACAAATCCAAGTGAACTATGTGACAATCACGAGGAGGGGTGTAAATGAGTAGAGTCAAGTCGAGTCTAGCACCTCCTTGTTTGAACTCGAGTTTGATGAGAATTATCGAGTTATCGAGCTTTTAAACCTTTGTCCGAACTCAATTTGATAAGATATTAGTGTGTTCGATATTCTGCTCGATAACCTAACCAAGCCGTCCCTGGCCTAGTAGAGCTCATAATTGAGCCTAGCTTGCTATTGAGTTGAGCTCGTTACACGAGCCGAACTATTCGAGTATTGAGATATTATTGAATATTTTTGAGCTAATGCTGGTGCTTGAAATAGAAAATCAATCTAGTGGGATCAGATACAAAAAACTGAGGAAGAAAAAATAATAAAAATGTTAATAGATAAGTAACCCATATTGCCACTTTTTGTTGAAGACCATTTATTGAGTCCTTGTCGAGTTCTTAACGATCTCCTATCAAATTGTTTGTGAAAGTTAATGAATCGACCACCTCTGTACGAACTCAGCTCAATAAGTTATTGAACCCCCAAAATGTACACAAAGAAGCGCTACTTTATTTCGAATATGAGTAGTTCATCGAGTATTTTGGTCGTTTGCCCTTACTCATGAGAAGCAGATTTTCATTAAAAAATGTGCAAGCATCACAAGTGGAGAAGGAAAAGCAACGGCAGGATGATTATTGTGATACACTTTGTTCATAACTCAATCACAGATTCCATGAATGATAAATATAGCGTTCTATCTTATAGTAGTATGAGAAAAGCATTAGATAAGAGACTCTCATTAATATCCTGCTTATTATGTTTTCTCGATTTGTGAATACTATATGCACTGCCCATTACAGGGTGGGATTTTTTATTGTTTGTGTTGTACTTGCTCGTGATAGTAGTTTCATGTTGCACTTGATTTGTCTCTTTCAGACAGACCCCAGCGCGTCTTTGGAAGAATGTATATTTTCAATACTTACTGCAATTGCTAGGCATTCACCTACTTGTGCAAAGGCAATCTTGAAGTGCCAAACGCTTGTCGAGACAATTGTTAGCAGATTTACTATGAATGACATGTCAGAAGTCAAGGCTTCGAGAATAAAAGCGATTACTCTTTTGAGGGTGAGCTCTTCCCCCTTTATGTTATTTTAGACTGATTGCATCAGTGCATTTTTTTAGGGTGCAAACAAGTTGAGTCGAGCCGAGCTCTTATCGAGTTTTTGAACCTTTATTTGAGCTTAGTTCGGTAAGATATTAGTGTGTTCCATATGGCTTGACTCATCTCGTTAGCCTAATCAAGCTGTATCAAGCACGTTATCGAGTAGATCCGAGCTTGTTATCAAGGTGAATTGATCTCATTAGCAAGTCAAGCTTGCTACCTTTTTGAGCTCGCTACGGAGCTGAGCTAGTTGAGCTAATATCGAGTCATTTTCAAGATAATACTTAACGAGCCCTTTGTTGAGCCCTTACGGATCTTTAACGAGCTATTATTGAGCCCTTATCAAACTATTTGCAAACGAGCTGAGTATACTTGGCTCGACCTGGGCTTGATAAGCTATAGAGCCCCCAAAACTAACACGAATGAGCCATAATCGATTATGAGCATGACTAGTTTGTCAAACGTTTGATTCGTTTATGCCCCTCACTTTTATTTCCTTGTCTTCATTTTGCTTCTGTGTCTCTGGCTATATTAAGCTTATACTCGCATGATTTTCTTATACACTTCTTCCTCAAAGGACAGGTGTTGGCACAAACTGACAAGAGCATATGCATTCAGTTCATTAAGAACGGAATCTTCCATAACGTCACATGGAATTTGTATCGAGTCACATCATCTATCAACGAATGGTTAAAGATCAGTAGCGATCACCGCAAACTAGCTTCAGAGTTGATGATCGAACAATTACGATTTTGGAAGGTCTGTGTCATGTACGGCCAGTGCGTTTCTTACTTCACAAACTTTTTCCCGGCGTTATGTTTGTGGTTGACTCCACCTACATTTGAAAAACTCATGGAGAAGGGCATGTTTCTAGAATTTGCTTCCATCACTAACGAAATATTTTTCGTTTTGGAGGCGCTGTCCCAAAGGCTACCTAGCCTATACGAGAGGGAAAATATGAGGCATCGATCTCTAGAAACTTCTGAAAGTGATGCTGAGACTTGGTGCTGGAGCGATGTTGGTCCAATGGTTGATATGGGTTTGAAGTGGATAGATATGATTTTTGATCGGCAAAATGATATCAAAGTTGAATCTATTCACCATAATACTAATTTGAATTTGTCGTTATGGGTGATTTCATCCGTACTTCACATGCTTTCTGCTGTACTGATAAAGGCAACCCCAGAAAAGCGTTGCGATATTGGACAAGCATTGCCAGAATTTGTATCCAAGATTGCAAAAGAATTAGCTAAGATTGGAATTATAACTTCTGATCATACCGGTTGTCCTAAATATTCGACAAAGTCATATGCGAAAGGCTCGTTCATTGAAAAGCTCTGTCATTTTCGACTTCATGGCGAGTGTAAAACATCACTAGCATCTGTCTGTTGCCTTCACGGGTTATCCCAAGTAACTGTTTCTATTGATCGCTTGATGTCGCTGGCTAAGAGTAATGCTATTTGTTCGTCTTCTCAAGTACTTGGTGATTTAGTACTTAAATCTTCGCTGTCTGAATGGAGAGGAGTGTTTAATAAACTCATGAAGGAAGTTGTTTCGGATTGGAACTTTGTACGGAAGGTTGAGGTATTTGGCCGGGGTGGACCGGCTCCTGGGGTTGGTGTTGGTTGGGGGGCATGTTGTGGGGGTTTTTGGTCTTCGACCATTTCCTTGTGCTGGGCCGATGCTAGATTGTTTGTCGAATTGCTTGAAATGTTTAAACCTTTGCCCAGAAAGGATCTTTTCAGGTTAGAGGAGAAAAGCTTTATTGTTCAAATAATCAATGCTTCCTTAGGGCTATGCTTGATCATGGGGCCCGGGGAAAGAGTAATCATTGAGAAGGTATTCAATATCTTGTTGCAGATCCCGGTTCTGAAGTATCTCGATATTTGTTCCCGTGACTTTCTTTCTCATGAAAAGCTGTTCAAATTGGAACACAAAGAGAACGAGTTAGAGTTCGTTAGCGAAGTTTTAAGTTCTCACTTCCGGAACAGGTGGTTGGCTGGAAAGAAGAAGAAACCTAAAGAGAAGGACAGTGGCCGTTCTTCCGGGCATAAACCGTACAAGAAGGCAGGTAGTTCCTTGGATACTGTTTTTGAAGATATTGACATGTCAACACCGACATATGAAGATAGTTCTTTGATAGTTGAGTGGGCTCACCAGAGGCTTCCTCTCCCCAACCATTGGCTACTTAGTCCTCTCACCACCATTCCCAACATCAAGGTTGGCTGCATTTCGAATGCTTCCATTGGAGTAAATCTTCCTCGGGACCCAATTGAATTTCTCGATGTCGCTAAATCTGGACTCTTCTTCCTATTGGGTATCGAAGCAATTTCCTTAAGCAATTCTGACGGAGGTAATTCTCCTGTTCGGAGCATCCCATTGATATGGAAATTGCACTCGTTGTCGATGGTACTGCTTGTTGGAATGGGTGTGCTCGAGGAGGAAAAGACCCGAGTTTCATATGAAGCGTTGCAGCGTCTTTATGGTCAGCGTATTGGTGAGGATTTACCTGATAGTGAGAGATACGTTCTGAGGTTTCAAGCTGAGATTCATGACAGTTACTCCACATTCATTGAAGCTCTTGTGGACCAATTTGCTGCAATATCTTATGGTGATTGGGCTTACGGAAGACAAATTGCAATTTATTTGCATCGTCTGGTTGAAGCTCCAGTTCGTCTTGCAGCTTGGAACGCACTATCGAATACTCGTGTTCTTGAACTTCTTCCGCCTTTAGATCAATGCCTTTCGGAGTCTGCAGGGTACCTTGAGCCGACGGAGGTAATAATGGTGTTCTTTTGATGTCTTTGGTGATAGCAATTGTGAGCACCTATAATAATGTGGAACTTTTTTGGGTAACTAAGGGCTTGTTTGGTATTGTTTTTTGTTTGCGGTTAGAGGTTTTTGATGAACTAAAAACTGACTTTTTTGAGATCAAATTTTCTTGTTTTTTGGCCTTTTATTTTCAATTGTTACTCAAATTAGGAAGAAAGTGAAGATAAAATAATAAAAAACGAGAAAAAATTATTTCTAAAATATGGTTTTATTTTCTAGAAAAACCAAAAAATGCAAACAAAGAGCGATACCAAACAGGCCCTAAGTATCTTGGTTAGCTTGTGTGCACCTTGAAAAATCTCTGGGTCGTACCACCCAATCAAAAATTTCTCTATGTCCAATTGGATAAACTGGGCCTATAGAGCGAGGGGTGGGTGGCCCCAAAGAATTCCTTGTCTCCAATGGCAGGATCCGAACTATAGACTTGACCTTCATGCGACGTTAAGTCCAGGTGCCTTGCCTTATGCCGTTCCCTTGCTGTTTATAATAATGTGGAGCTATAGCCTCACCCTAAAGGGGTAAGGCTCCGTACATCCCACCCCTCCTAGACCCATATGCGGGAGCCCTTGAGGCACTGCTTTTGTTGTTGATTGATTTGCCAAAATTGTTATTTAGATTTTTTTCGAGAGGCTCTTTATTGGTTCCCACTTCCCATATCATCTCGTACAAAAAGATTGATAATAATGTCACAAGTAGTCCAGAAGGCTCCCACTGTATTAGGATTTAGGATGGTTAGATTTATGCGGCCTTATTCCCACTCTTTTGACAACAGTATTTTCAAGTCTTGAACATACAGGTCATAAAGGGAGCTGGCTTGTTACACTATAAAACCTTTCTTGAGTTTCACTTAACTACTTAAACTTTTGAGATAACTGGTTCTTTAATGTGGTACTAGAGCTCCTTTAACTAAGGGATCTTGAGTTAAAATCTTGATAGCTATTACTGCTAATAATTACCAGACGATTCATTTGAAGAGCACATTTGAGTATTGAACCCTTTTCAGGCCTTTGCCTAATAATTTAAACTTCCAAGATAGCTGGTTCCTTGATAGAAAATGAGATTCATAGCTTTTGGAACTGCATGAACCCCATCAGACATTCAGAATGCTGTATCTTACATTTTACAGAACCATTAATATTTTAAACTAAAAAAACTGAAAACAAGATGCTAGAAACTAGAAATTAGTAGAAGTCATTTTCAAAATGTGGTTTTAGTTTCTCAAGAACCAAAAACTGCAAGCAAAATATGTAACCAACATGCCCTAAAAATTACGAAATTCTGAATCTTTTGGTCATGTGCAGGAGGATGAAGGTGTTTTGGAGGCGTACGTAAAGACCTGGGTCTCTGGTGCGCTCGACAGAGCTGCAACGCGGGGATCTGCAACATACACAATCGCTTTACATCACGTATCATCTTTCATTTTTGGGGATTGTGTTGGGGAGAAACTGGCGCTGAGAAATAAACTTGTGAAGTTACTGCTAAGGGATTACTCACGCAAGAGGCAACATGAGGTATGCCTGATAAAACTTAGCATTCGCTCGTATGAATGGCAGTGGCGGATGTGGGTTTTGGGTTGGATTTGTCTCTAGCAACATCCAACCCATTAAAACCCAACTCAACTTGAATAGGGAAAAAAAAGCGGTTTATTTCATAAAAACTCAATCATAATCAACTTATGTTTGGTGGAGTAGATACCTTACCTAAGTTCATAACCTATTTAAATTAAAAAACAAGTAAGTTGGCCGATAGTATATTGGGGTAGTTCTTTTTATTCGAAAAAACAAATATTATTAAGAGAAAAAGAATGCCCAAAGAATTTAAATATATTAAAATATAAAACCATTAAACACCAAAAATACCAAGAATTAGTAAAATAAGACCCTTCAATCTCTTTGGAAGTCAATCGGAGCTATGTCAGCGAAGCCTTTAGAGCTCTTTGTCCAAAGAGATATGGGAAAGACCACTTTTCTAACAAAAGATTCACTTGCATGTCTTGAAAGTCTCGACTTTCTTTTTAATCAAATAAACTAGAGAATTGCATTGGCTACGGAGGATAAGATTATGACGTCTTTCCTTTGTCCTATGTAAGGATGGAAATGGGACGGGTGGTACCTGTTATTTGTGGTACCCGTCTCGTTTGGTGTGGGTATGAGTGTAAGTGAGGTGGGTAATAGGTATGGGTTTGGCGTACCCCCACCCCTACTTGCCATGGGGTATGGGGCGGGTATGGGTATAGTGTTGTACCCATCTCACCCAGCCCCACTTTGTACTTGCCATACCAACTCCATTTTATATCTAGTTAACTTTCAAATTAAAAAAATACGTGCTTAAATTCAATTGCCTAAGTTATTTATAAATGTTATAAAAAAATATATTAAATTTTTTTTAAAAAATAGTATTAATAATTAATATGGGTGGGTATGAATAATCATTTTGTATCCACATTATGGCGGGTATGGGGCAGGTAATAGATACTTGTTGGATACCTGCGGCTCGGAGCGGGTATGGGTATCCACGTCTGGGGCAGGTATGCGTATGGATTGGGTGGCGGGTATGGATATGGAGGAGGCACCCTCCTTATCCCCCCCACTCCATTGCCATTTCTAATCCTATGCCATGGAGTTTAGTTAGAAGGATACTCTCAATAGATATTGGGATAAACCATATCTAACCATTAAGCGAGAGTAGTTTGCTCCATAAGTATGAAGCCACTTAATACTGTGAGGATAAATGATTGTGCATTTTCCCCATCTGTATGCACATTAAATGGATCCCTAGAATGAAGCCCCAAAAGATCTTTGTTTCTGTATGCAATATTAAGGCTGTGTTTGGTTTAGCTTTTTAACAGTTTAAAGTTGTGGAAAAGATCTAGTTGACTGTAAGGCTTGCGTTTGGTCGACTAAAAAGCTCTTTTTACATCTTTTTAACAACTTAAGTAGAAAGATGAAAAAATTATTTTATAACTAAGCAAAAAAGATGTCAAACTGGATCTTTTTCACAGCTTATTTAAGAAAAATGCTTAAAAAAATATATTAATTTTAAATCTTCATCATTATGAACTACTTTTACTTGTTACAACCACCACCACCTATCACCACTCCTTTCATGCCCATGGGTTGCTATGCTCACCACTCTTCACTACCATGACCAACTATTATCATGATTCTCCCCAACATACTATTATTAATTGATTTATATTATTAAGTTATTTCTATGATTATAATAGATAATTTTCTTTTTTAAACTTGTATCCAAACACTTTATTATGTAAGAAAGATTTTGCTGCACTGTACAACCAAACATTTAATTGTAAAAATATATAGATCTTAAATGGACAAATTTTATTGAAACATATAAGCTAAAAGAAGATAAGCCGAAATAAATCGAACCAAATGTACCCTAAGTGTTAGGAAGTAAAAAGACCTTAGGGTACCTTAACTTTCTAGATGTAGAGCATAATGGGATAACTGACAAATGATTATGTAGTGTAAGATGTTTAGAAAAAAAAAGGGGGGGGGGGGGGGGGGGATTTAGTAGCAAAAGTGTCGGATTCACTCCACACCCGGCCCCTCTTATAACTTCAGTAGCGAAGACAACCGTAGTTGATCTAAAATATGGCCTAACCATGATCAGTGTAGTCACCTTATGTTAAGATTTCTGCGAAGGTGCAAGCTGTAGATAGTGAGTCATGTTGTTGAGTTGTGAAGAAAGTAACTAGGACACTATGAATAGTGGATAATCTATACAAAATGGATATTGATACGTGAAAACTCATGAGATGATTGGGTGGAAAGAAAGAAGGGTGAAGGGGTGAGATGAATTTCCATGGGGAAAAAAACCCGCCGCGGCCACCAACCCTACATTCCACCATTCTCTTATGCTATGTTTGGAGTATGAAATTGGAGGCTAGAATTGGGCTGAGGCTGGAATTAGAGCCCAAAATTCTAATTCTGTTGTTTCGTTCACCTGCTGGAATTGGAGTTATAATTCCACTGTTCAAGTCCATGGAATTAGATTTTAATTGAAAATTATACTTTCCAATTCCTTGGGGTGGGGGTAAGGAATTGCAATTTCATATTAACTGCAGTGGGTTAAAACCCAAAATGACCCATAACTTGATTAACCCAAATCCAAGATGACTCAAAATTCGAAGACTTAAAACACAACCTTATATTCGACCTGAACCTTGAAATCATCCAAAGCAAATGACTTGAACTTGAAACGAACGAAATCACCTTAGCTCAAAGTCCGAAGTGACCCACCCCGATTGACTTGAAACTCAAGATGACTTAAATCAAAAAAATGAAACTACGCGACTTGAATGTGACGTAAACAAGTTGAGCTGAAGTGAAAATGACGCGACCAAATTGACCCAAAACTTAATACGACTCACACCCAAAATGACCCCACCCATCTCAAATTCAGCCTAAGATGACTCGAAATTTGAAATGATACAACTCATTTGTCCTAAAACTAAGATGACTTGAGTTTGAAATGACCTAGATGAACTCAAACTCGATCATAACTAGCCTGAATCCCGAAAACACCTATCTCGATTAACTGAAAATCCGAGGTAACTTGAACACCACATGATCCGACGCGATACTCGACTTGATTTGACTCGAATATCGAATAACTCAAACCCAAATTGAATTGCTCCAACCATAATAACAACTTGAACACAATGTAAACTGCTCCGACCAAAATTTAACTGTAGTTGTTAACTCGAAATACTCCAACTCAATTGACTGAAAACCCTTGATGATTCGAATCATTATGTTATATTTCTAACCTCCAATTCCTTGGATGAGCCGAACAATAGAATTGGAATTCAAATTGCAATTCCACAGTCTAATTTTAATTCCATATGCCAAACAGAGCCTCAAGGATCTTTACGTATCCTTACTCACCATGTGGCAAAAGGAATTGGGTTTCCTAGCAAAAAAGAGACATGTTCTTGGATACCAAATTTTTAATACCCATCATCCAGTCCATTAGTACCTGACCTAAGTTGAATATGAAAGAACTGAATTACTCCATAG
Organism: Simmondsia chinensis; assembly: GCA_018398585.1. Lineage (NCBI taxonomy): Eukaryota > Viridiplantae > Streptophyta > Magnoliopsida > Caryophyllales > Simmondsiaceae > Simmondsia > Simmondsia chinensis. The sequence continues at coordinate 5,000,052 of JAGTTD010000017.1, read as the reverse complement.
AAACTGAACCCCCGTATAAAACTATGTAGTGAAGGAGATCCTCGACCCAAATTCGTAACTCATTTAAATCATAGAAACAAAGCTAGTTGGCTGATGGTGACAGCAAGAGGTGATATCATGAGACGCCCTTTGTTTGATTACGTGGTATAAACCTACTTGTGAATGGACCTTGTTTATCTGGTCAGGTCGGTATATCCGTCATTTTCTAAGGTTTGATATCTTGTTGTCACTATATACATTTCGTTGTTGAGCCTTTGCCCATAGAGTGAGAGTTAGCGAGCATGAGTTGCTTGTAATCTTCCATTCCAGGTTTAGTGAAGCAACTTTCGTCCTTCCAATTGTGGTTTTTCCCTCATTTGAGGGTTCTCCACCATAAATCACTATGTTATTATGTTTCTTTCTCCCTTCTCTTCTCACATCTTCTCATATTTAACAAATTGGTATCTAAATCAAACCCAGTACTTGGGAATTCTGCCTGATATGTCTGGTTTTGTGATCTCCATGAATTTGTCATGACAGGGTATGATACTGGATTTGATTCAATATAGTTACAATAATGAAGAAATTTCAACAAAATTACATCAGAGGCTTCAGGTGTTAACTCAATGTTGTGAGGGGAATTCATCTCTCTTAACTGAAGTTGAGCGACTCAAGTCATGTGTTGCAGATAAGCATTCTACTGAACATGCATGAATTACTACTTTGAGAGATTGTGAGTTATTTACTTTGTTAGGCAACGATGTTTGTAAGTTTGTTCAAATTTGTCCCTCGTCTTTTCATTTGGTTCAAATTAGTCCTTCATGTTTTATTTGTGACCAAATGGATCCCCCATTTGGTCACTTATGCAGGGTAAAAATTAAAAGATGAGGAACTAGTTTTATCATAAAATAAAATATGAGGGACTATTGAGAAAAAAAAAAAACATAGAGACCAATTTGAGCGAAGGGAGTAAATAAATTGAGTTTGTAGAGCAGTATATAGTTAGAGTGGAGGTGGCTACTGTTGGGTAATGAATTTTGAGTTAGCTATAATGGGATTAGTTATTACGTAGTGTTTGTTTTTGTGATAGATTGTATTTTATTTATTAAAATAAAGCAGAATCGTATTTAAATGTTTGATAAGATGTGTTTTTTTTTATTTAAGGGTATTTTTGTCATTTTACTATAGCAATAATAATAAAACAGTTATCTCGTTAGACCTGTTGACACGTCATCACATTGGAAATGGTCTTTTTACTAATTTAAAAAAAGTTAAGGGTTCTTTTTATTATTTTAGAAAAAGGCGAGATATTAGGTATCTGTCATATTATATGATCGAGTGGAGTACATACAGAAGCATTTAAATAGAAATAATAATTGATGGATCCTTTATTGGATTTTTGTTTTTGTTAATTAAGCATAAATAAATCATCTGTTTAATAAATCACTAATGTTTGAGGTTGATAAAAGCTTGTTAAGATTTGACTTGGGGAGCTTAAGGAGTCGAGTTCTAACAGTGGGTCTGCTTGACTTAGTAAAGTTCATGAACTATTTGTTAAGGGTTCTTTAAGAATTTATAACGGGCTTTTTAGTAACTTGCAGATTAGGCCCATTGAGTGGGCAGCAAACTATGGTTATTAAAATTCTAATTCAAATTGTAGAATTATACGATTCAACAATTATTGACTGATCTGAATTCTCAGTAGAATCTTAATTTTGTAGAATTTTAAGACTCATTGATAGTACATGAAATTAACGGATAAAATTATATTACGATTTTACAATTTTACTGATGCGACCTCGATTCTATCAACCTATACGAATAAAAAGTTAACATGTAGAAAAATTATAAACGAAATTATTTTATAATTTGAAGTAAAAGAAAGTTAATTAAATATTATATACTTTCAAAAAAGTTAAATTAAGTTAAATTTTATGTTTTAATCTTATATAAAGTTTAATTAGTAACATCTATTTTAACAACTTTCATTATTATTTTTATGATGCATGATAATATTTTTATCATATTTGATTATATTTCTTATATATATACATATAAACAAAGGTCTTATTAATAATTTTTTGAACTACGTAGCTAATACTAATATGAAAAATAATTATAATATATATTTAGTAAAGCCCTATTAATTCTAAATAGAATGCCGATTCTAACGACCTTGGCGACAACCATTGTCATTTGAACCATACTTTACCACCAGACATTCTAAAGCACCCCACTAAAATGACTTTTTAGGACGACGTATTATAGTTAGAAGCAACGCATGTTTTAATTAACCCATTGGGATCTCTCGCACAGCAGTAAAGTTCTGAAGTCAACAATTGAAAAGCTAGTAAGCATGTTTTCTTTTTTACTTCGATAATTAGCGACAAGGGTCCAATACAGCAGGCACCTGAGACCTGATTTAACCGGTAGCAAAACGAAAAACAAAATAAAGATGAGAAAAAAAAAACATGCAACCAACGAAGGAGACGGGATTACAGGACAAAATACATGTAAACAACCAATAGGTACTATGGAACTATGACCACCACTAGATGGTATGGACCAGAAAAAGGGGAAAGATCTAGTTTTCCAAAACTGGAGTTGAAGTTAACAGGGAAAAAAATCAACCAATACCCTAATTCGTCATAGCAATGCATTTAATCACAGCTGATTCATCACCATCAAAGCTTAGGCTGAGTTTTTTCCCGGTCTCCCATGCTCGTCTTGCACCAAGAAGTTTATCAGCATTTATAACTATTTTACCTTTCTTTGCCGAGCCAGTGCCTAAAGTGGCTCAAAATAAAAAATTACCCAAAATGGCCTATTTTAAAAAATATTTACTCAAATAGCCTCCACATCAGCAAATTAAATTTTTTTTTTTTTTGGGATACCTCTCTCCTTATGATAATAATTTTAAAGATAATAATTATGTTAAATGTTGTATAAACAAACAACTATTATTATATAAATGTAATAATGAGTAAATTAAAAAATTATGTATAGATAATATTATTTAATATTTAACAAATAACTTAATTTAAGTTTTTTATTATAAATTATATATATTTTTTAACTAAAATGCATGTTATAAAGCTAAATATAATATGATAATAAAAATATAATTAATATATTTAATTTATTTAATAATTTATTAAAAAATTAAATAAAATTTTTTTTAAAGAGGTTTAAAGTGTCAAGTAATCCAAAACACAAAAAAAATGAGCCATTTTGAATAATAGTTTTTTGTTTTGGGTCATTTTGGACAACAACTCTTCTTTGCCGGCTTCTTTTTTTGTTAATCTTTGTAAGTTTGTACTACTTAATCAACCATCTGGTTTGTCATAATAGTTCCTAATGTATTTATTCAAATTGGTCCTTAACCCCCTTTTTTTTTTTTTTTTTTTTTCAATAGTCAGTTTTTAAAGTTTTTTGTCAAATTGATATCTAATTTTTTTGTTTAAATAATCTTTGTTTTATTTTATGACAAGTTGATAATAGAAAGATGAGAGACCAAATAAATCACAAAATAAAATATAAGGATTATTTTATACCAAAAAAAAATAAGTGATAAATTTGAACAAACTTATAAACTATAGATATTTTTGAACAAAAAGGAAGTGCGACCATTTTGAGCAAATTTAAAAACATTTGGGATCAACCAATTAAATAACTCTTGTCATTGTTTCAGAAGTTTCTTTGAATTGGTCTATCATGTTGAATTTACCCTGGTCTATTAATGATGCACACCTATTTTAACGATTTATGCTCCGTTTGTTTTAACGGAAGTACTTTTTCTTTGGAAAATATTTTCCTTTGGAAAATGTTTTCCATGGAAAATGCTATTCTCGTTGAGGTTTTTCGTTGTTTGTTTCGACGGAAAACATGGTTCCATATTTTGATATTCCTTGCTTGTTCTAAAGGAATCATCTTTTACCAATAATCTTACACCTGGTTGTAGGATAATATAAGTAGCAATACAATATATTTGAAATTATTTAGACTATGTGTGATTGTAGAATTATTACTAAGATACTCTTAGGTTTAAGCATTTATTACATATTATGACATTTGAATGTATATAATGACATACCCTGAAGTTGAATATTTTATCACTCGGGTATCATACATTAAAATTTGATAAATTTTTGTAAGAATCTGATCAAATATAAAAATGCTAATATAATACATAATTACGGTAATATTTATAAGTCAAGTCAATATTTTTAGAAAGTTACGATAAAAATTTCGTCGTATATTAATATAAGAACTACCTAAATATGGCCGAAATCATATACCGTTTTAGCATTTTTTAGGAAAAATCTAATGTGAACACTACATATTGTCGCAAATATATTTCTAGGTCACTCGAAATGATGACTTCTCCTTTTTTAAAAGGGAAGTCATTTTCCCCCATTTGAAGGAAAATATTTTCCTTTGGGACAGCCTTTTTCGTCACTAATCTTGCACCAAATAATAGAAAAAGAAAAACTTACTTTCTAAAATATATTTTTTTTCCTAAACATACGGAGGCTTAAATTCTGCCATTTTCTCCTCTCTTCTTCTGCTCTTTTGTCTTGTTCTCTTCTTTTCATTTGTTTGAGTCAAAAGATGCATGTACTTTTGGATGATTTTCTCTTGTACTATTTCTGAGACATAATTATAAAAAAATAATGGTCTATTATTTATTTTTGTTCAAAATTGTCTTTCATGCTTTATTTTGTGACCAAATTGGTCATGATCTGGTTATTGGCCTCGTATAAAATAAAAAGGTTAGACCAATTCTGTTATGAAGTAAAATATAGTGGATTATTTTAGCCAATATAAAGATGAGGGATTGATAATGCTTAATCGATATAGTGGGGCTCTACATGTGAGTCTAATAAGAAATCACACATTAGAGTTACAGGGAAAGCAATTAGTATATAAACCTAATGAGTTGTTCTATCTAATCCCAATTATTTTTGAGATGGAATTGCCTCACTTGGGTCAATATTATGCTAAAGGGTCCCCACTGTCAATGAACCATCTATCCCAAAAGCTTAAGCTGATGGGTAAAGGCCCAGGATTGGTTTTATACTCTAACATGCCCCCTCACTTAAATGCCCGTTTGGGCTTGAAGCATGGACAAATGCATAGGCCCACCTTATACCTTGTGCTTAATTATTTTAATATTGAAAGTGGGGGCAGTTGAGATTCGAACTCCTGACCTCTTGGTCATCAAGGCTCTGATACCATGTCAAGGAACCATCTATCCCAAAAGCTTAAACTAATGGGTGAAGGCACAGGATTGGTTTTATACTCTAATACTCACCAATCAAGGGATTGGCTTCAATGACAAACTTTGTGATTAAATGCTATGAACTGTGAAGCGACTAAACTCGGCTAAATGGAGATCAAATTCACCCGAATTAAAACAGAAGTGTCATAAATCAAACATTAATGACTTGACATTGGGATAAAGAGTGTACACAAATCAAGGATAAGCCTCAAAAGGCAAATTACACGATTTGTCCACTATGAGCAGTGAAGCAGTCAAATGAAATAAATAGACAATTCACCCAAATTTAAACCAAAAGTGTAACAAATCAAACATTAAGATTCCCAAGTAGTTAGGGATAGACCTCAATGATAGACTGCACAGCTTGAATGGGTTTGACAATGAAGTGGCTAAACCCAGCAGTTCGGATAACATGGTCCCATTCTTTCAAGGTCCTCTCCTTACCCGTACTAGTGTGAGCCATCATGACCATGTCCAACATCAACCTCACATCCTCACGCGGATCACTAGTCTCTTTCTCGTCCACTACAGCCTCCATAATGATGACCTTCCCTTTGTCAGTCGGCACGGCTTCCTTGCACTTCTTAAGTATTTCAATGCACTCTTCGTCACCCCAGTCATGAAGCACCTTCTGCGAAATTCCAAAGTTTATGAATTATTTTACAAAACTCATCACATAGAGTTTGTTGTGGCCTTCTTTCTTTGCAATTTTTGGTTTCTAGAGCTAAGGGCCTATTCGAATTGTTCGCTATATATAGTTTTTTTGATGTTCAAAAATTAAAAGCAAGGTTTTGAAAATTAGTTTTTTTGGTTTTTGGTTCCTCAAAGACTGTATTTGCAAATAGGAAATGATAAATCTGAGCCTCCTCTTCGTCATGCCAATTCTAAAACCCAAAAGAGGAAAAAGGAAAAAAAAAGGGGAAAAAAAAAAAAAAACAGGCAGAGGCTGTGATGATGTTTAAGCTTTTCAAGAAGATGTGAGAGATCAAGCCGGTTGTGCCATTGGCTTGGCAGCGATCTCAATGCATATGATTGTTAGAGTATAAAACCATTGGCTTGCAATTGAGTTATTTACCCTTTTGGTCCCTTCCAAATAGGAAATGATAGCAAATAAAAATCAAGTTTAGAAAATAATATTTTCCTATTTTTCGTTTTTTCTTCACAATTTTTCCTAGTTTGAGAAAAAAAATTGAAAAAAAAATAAAAAATTAAAACCTAATTTTTGGTTTCTCAAAATTTTTAAAAGAAACTAGAAATTACTATAGTCTTTGAGGAACCAAAAACCAAAAAAACTGTAAATAAGTATAACTCTATGGTATTTAATACTACCTCATAATTGAAATTATACGAAAAAAAATATTACTAACGAGGATATATTAGAGAAAACATTTTCTACATTTCATGCCTTGAATATGCTTCTACAATAGCAATATCTAGAGTGGGGTTTCAAAAAATACTCGAAGTAAATATTATATCTCCTTGTTGCCGAACAAAACAATGAACTATTGATGAAACTTCATTAGTCATGACCAACTGGGTTAGAACCATTCCCTGAAATGAATGCTATGACGTGGTCGTGGTCATGGACGTGGACAAGGTTATGGTCGCGGTCACAATCACTGGCTCTATAGTAATCAAAATGGACCAAACATTTAAGAAGTCCGTAGATAACGAGGATAATAAAAAGAGGAAATCCCCTGAACAAAATTTGTCAAAAGATCTGGAAACAGATTACAATTGATGCGGTATGAAAGGTCATTGGGCGCATAAGTGTCGTGCAGCCCAACACCTGGTGGACTTTCACCAAGCATCGTTGAAAGAGAAAAAAAAAGCTCCAGAAGCTGATTTTGTTGAAGATCATTCTCCACTTATTGATACACAATTGGATGTTTTTAATTTTCTCGAAGATCCTAGTGGGAGAATTAATCATTTGATAGAAGATAAAAATATCCAAATTGACTAAAATTTGTGTTTTTAAGTTTGTCTTTTATACTAAACAATGTTTGAATTTAATAAAATTATGTTGTCTTATTATATACAAACTAGAGTGGCATCATCTATCTTATATTTTATATGACATATGTCTAGTTATATGTGTGAATTATTTTTGACATGTCCTACTATAAAGGATGGACAAATTCAAATTATAATCTAAATCTACTATTGTTTTATCCATTCAAACATTAATCTATCTGCGAAACTTGAAAAATTTTTCCAAAAATTTAAATACAGATATGATGACTCTTCTAATATAAGCGAAGTTAAAGCCTTAATTTGTGAAGACTATAAAACCCACTATGTAATATGGTTATTTAAAGTGTTTTATGATATCACGCGTATATTTTTGTTAGTGCTTATATGTATTTAACCTAAGAGAGTACTAACATGCAAGTATCGGATCCTATTAAAACTCCGTAGTTAGGCATACTTGGGCAAGAGTAGTACCAAGATGGTTGATCTTCTGGGAAGTGTTCGTGTTGCACCCCTCAGGATTGGAGTTCTCGGAAACAGCCTCCATTCATGGTACCTTGAAGGGAGAAGGCTGCGTACATCCATCCCTCCTAGACCCTGCTTAAGCGGGAGCCCTTGGGGTACTGAAAATGTTGCTTTTTAGTGCTTATATGTATTTTATATTTGAAAAATATAAATGGTGAAAATTCATGTCTAGCAGACACTATAACAACAGTGGGTGTTTTAAATTTAATTAAAGGCTCCAGAAGAGCACATATCATATTTTTTGAAGAAACAATATTTTTCATAAGAAAAGCTATGTATTTAGTTTCGAGTTATCCATCGAGATGGTTAACTAGAAGTTAACGGATCCAAAGGCTCTGATTGTATGCCATGATTACTTGGGTCATCCGAGTATAATAATGATTAAGAGAATCGTTGGAAATTCTCTTGAGCACACATTGAAAACCAAGAAGATTCTTATGTTAGATGAAAATTTGTGTGCTGCTTAAGATCAAGGCAAAATGATTATTAGGTTATCCCTAACTGAAAGAGAATACGACAGGGGATATATATGGGCTATTTATTTCATCATGTAGACCAATTCAGTATTTTATGATAATTTATAGAGGTCTCTATCCGTTGGTCACATATTTGTGGATAATTCACCTATGATATGGTATTTGTGAAACTCCTTGCATAAATGATTCAACTATGAGCTCAAGTCGTGGATTATATGATGTCGTAATGCAAAAGAATTTACATCCCAAGAATTTAATAATTATTGCATGTCAATTGGGTTGGGAGTTGACTACCGTATGGCCCACATTCAGACAAAAAATGGTCTTGCAGATTCTTTGATTAAACGCTTGCAGCATATAGCTAGACCATTACTATTGCCTACTTTTTTATACTGTAATTCACTAAAGAAATGGTTAGTTTCATTGACATGATAGTTATTAATAAATAGACTTAGTTTCATTGACATAATAGTTATTAATCAATAGACTAATCCTTTGTTTCAACTATACTCATCTCATAACTCTATTTATAGGGGCTTTTAGTATAGTCGAGGAGTATATATGATTATTGTTAAGTCTCTCTCTCTCCCCTCCCTAGGTCGCTGCCTCCCCTTCTATCTAGTCTCTCTCTTCCTACATTCTCTCTTACTATACAAAATTACCTTATTTTTTGTTTAATTATATACCTTTAATGACAATGCAAATCGATCCATTGATGGATCAATCATTCTTCCAGAAAAGAGCGACCATGCGAATCGATAGATCACTTGATCGATCAGTTTTTCACAACGGAAGATTTTTGTTACGTGATGGATCAGGTTATAAACTTACCATATACAACAACAACAACAATCCTAGTGCCTCAAGGGCTCCCGCAAAAGTGGGGTATAAACTTACCATAGACTTCATACTTTTATACATTGATTTGGATTTACACATTTTAAAACTTGGTTATACTATCAATACTAACATACTTTGATGGATTAATATGATTCGTAACATTTTGAAGTTGCTTGATCGTGAAGGAGAAGAATTTTTGGGATCCAGGAAACTTGCCAATGAAATATAAGACAAAAGATAAACTAGTCCCTTGTGATCCACGGTGATATTTATATTCTAAACAATTTTAGTTCCAGTATTGTCATTATTTTAAGCTGAAAAATGATGTCATGACTCATTATCCTAATGTATCTAAAATGTATTGTACAATGTGGCAGTTTTGTGTTGTATATTATAATTATGGGCAATATTATTTTAACATGGTTGTGTAATAAATTTATGCACGTGTTAAAAAGGTTTTACGTTAGGATCATCATTCATCTATATTTATATAGTTTATGTGTATTATTGATTCTATTTTATATCTTCTTGAACATTGGCTTTGCTTCGACTATGTTCCCTATTTCACTGTTTGCCTTCTATTACGGTGGTTGTTAACTACCGCTTTAATAATTATAAATCATACATATGAGTTCAATATCATGATAGATGTGTATATGTAAATTTTAAGAAGATTAGGTTGATCATAAGATCCTAGTTTTTAAGAAGACTACTATTAGCATAACATCAAATTTTGGTATTATTTCAGGATGTAGTTATCAATGCAGCAACGATGTGACTAATAGTGAATAAATAGTCACAAATTTTCATAAATTGGCTTTAACATCAATGTTTGTGCTTTGCCTATAACATTATCTTACTTTTATTTTTGCATTATAATAAATCATTCTAAGAAAGTTTTTTTTTTTTTTTGGATAAATTGCGACAAAATCACCATTCTAAGAAATGTTAATTTCGAACTTAGAGATATTATATTAATTATTATTACTTACATACATGCACACCCACAGGCACGCATGCATGCACACACACGCACACTTACACACATACACGCACACCCACACAAACACACCGTGTATATATATATATATATATATATATATATATATATATATATATATATATATATATATATATAAACATAGAAATCTCGGTCTTTCACACTAATGAGAGGAGTAAAAATAAATTGAAAATTTGGACCCCTGATTTAAATCAAATGATAATAAGTTACTCCTATCATCTCTTATTCTTTTATAAGAGTCATGTTTGCATATATATAATTAGGAAGCGAATGGAATGAGAATATGAGAAAATTAAATTTACATCAATGGATCTTAACTAAGATTGATAAATGGTTCTAATTGGACCCCAATTTTTTCTCTCTCTTTCCTCTCTCGTTTACACCTTCAATTTTTTTACTCTCCATCTCCTCTTCTTTGTAACTTTTCACCCATTCTTTTCTCTCTTTCCTCTCATTTCTACTTTTACACCCCATTTTTTAATTCTCTCTCATCTTTTTTAGCATTTCACCAATTTTTTTTCTCTTTCCTTCCTGTTCTTTATACCCCAATTTGTTTTACTCTTTTTCTCTCCTTTCTTTTTTACGCTTATACCGTAATATTTTTTTTACTCTCTGTCTCCTCTCCTTTCTACGTTTACACCCTAATTTTTTTTTTTGCTCATTCTCTCCTTCACTTTCTCCGTGTACACCCTATTTTTTTAACTCTCTCTTTCCTTTCCTTTCTACATTTACATACTAATTTTGCTAAAGGTAATTATATTGTACACATCTCTCCTCTCCCTTTCATCTCACTATTAAGATTTGATTGTAATTTTTATTTTTTTGACAATACTGGGTGAAATTTGTAACAAGAGATAAGAAAAATTAAATACTATGAACAGATACCTAATTAGCAAAAATACAAATTAATAAGGAAGTCAAAAGATTTGTAGATGTTGTATTTAATTGGAAGAAAGGATTTAATGGGTTAATATGAAATTGAAACATTTAACAAAGCAAAAGTAGAAATTTTGTGACGATTGAGAGTGTTTACATCAAATTGCACATAGATACTAATTTTGATAATTGAGAATTTAATATTTGTTGCTTATAGTTATATCCTTAAAAGTTAATGCTTCTTTTTAATTTTAATTTTTATAATAGATTATTTTAAGTCAATTAAATAATTTTTCATACTAGCTCAATAGTTTACTGGAATTTAGTTTCATATTATGAATTTTTGTTTATATTTGTTACAATTGAAAATTGAGAATGGAGGCTCAATGTGGTGAGTTGGACATTCTAGTCACCCTGAAGAAATCTAATAATTGTAATAGATTAACAAATCATTTAATCCTTGTACGTGTTGAGGACACAAAAAATTGGGATGTAAACGTAGAAAGGAGAGGAAAAAGAAATAGTAAAAAAAATTAGAGTGTAAACGTAGAAAGGGGAGGAGAGAGAAAGAGTAAAAAAAAAAAAGGGCATAAACATAGAAAGGAGAGGGGAAAGATAGAAAAAAATTGGTGAAAAATTAAAAAGGAGAGAAGAAAGAAAGTAAAAAAATTTGGGTGTAAATATAAAAAAGGGAGGAAAGAGAGAGTAAAAATATTGGGGTTTAAATGTAAAAAGGAGAGGAGAAAGAAAGAGTAAAAAAAATAAACGTAAAAAAGAGAGGAGAGATTAAAAAATTGGGGCATAAACATAGAAATGAGAGGAGAGAGAGAGAGAAAAAATTGGTGATGTTAGGAATATGCCTCAAATTATTAGATTTATGAGGAGGCAAGCAGGGTGCACGCCGATTGATCGGGGGAAGAAGCCAATCGATCGGGAAAAGTACACAGATGAATCCCATGTCCAGAGGGTCCACCAATCGATCGGTGATCTGCCGATCGATCTGGACTCCGATCGATCGAGATTCTATTTTTCATGGGGCTATATATATGACCCTAGGGTTCACGTGAAGGATATCCAATAAAAGTGAGCGCCGCCGTCATCCTTGAGAGAGAGAGAGAGAGAGAGAGAGAGAAGTGAATTGTAATTCTTCTATTCTCAAATCAATAAAAGTCTCCATCTGCACCCGTGGTTTTCTCCCCTCTCGATTGAAGAGGGGTTTCCATATAAATTATTGTGTTCTTGTTTTTATTCTCTTTTATCTGTAGTACTTCTCGTTTTGGTCGTAGTATTTGATTTGAATTAAGTACTTGGGATTCCGTTTTCTGCACAAGTTGGTATCAGAGCCCTTGTTGCTCATTTTGGTACTGTGACGTCAGCGATTAAATCTGAAATAGAGAAGTTTGGTGGTCAAGAGAGTTTCAGTTTGTGGCAAGTCGGCGTCAAAGGTCTCCTGACAGAGAATGGCTTGAAGAAAGCACTGGATGGAAAAAAGAAGAAACTGGAGAGTTTATTCGAAGCACAATGGGAGGAGTTAGATGAGAAGACACTTACAGCTATTCAGATGTGTCTTACAGATGATGGTCTTACAGATGACGGTCTTACAGATGTCTTGGAGGTAAAAACCGCTAAGGAGTCATGGGAGAAGCTGCAGGAGATGTTCTGCTTCAAATCAGTCTCTAATAAACTCGCAGTCAAGTGCCGGTTATTCACGTTTTGTATGTCGGAAGGTATATCTCTTAAGAACCGCATTAATGAATTTAACTCTATAATTTAAGAGTTAAAAGAATTGGATGATGCCCCCTAAAGATGAAGATCAGGCCATGTTGTTATTGTGTGCACTTTCTAATTCATATAATGGCTTTGTAGAAAGCATAATATATGGTGGTAGGTTAACTATCACAATTGATGAAGTTAAGAGGAACCTAGTGAGTAAAGAACGGGTAGATAAAGAATTGTCTGACTCTATGAATGACTTAGGTAATGGTTTGTTTGTGAGAGGTAGAACTAAGAATAGAGGGTTTGATGGTGGAAAGAAGTCAAGGTCTAAGTCTAGACATAAGAACCTGTCATGTAACTTTTGTCACAAGAAAGGGCACATAGAGAAAAACTGTTATAAGCTTAAGAATAAGCAGAAAGAAGATAACAGGCATGACCATAATAGAGGTGATAAGTCTGCTGAGGTCAGTGTAGTTGAAGATGAGGGTGATGCTGATGTTCTTTTAGTAATCGAATCCCAGGCCAGATTCGAGGGTAAGTGGATCATGGATTCAGGTTGTTCTTATCACGTTTGTTCTAATAGAAACTGGTTCACCACATACAAGTCAAATCAGGGTGGAGTAGTCTCGATGGGCAATGATGCCGCTTGTAAGGTTATGGGTATAGGAACAATCAGAGTTAAGATGTTCGATGGTACTATCAGGACACTTAGCGACGTGCGACACGTCCCACATTTGAAAAAGAACCTTATCTCTTGAGGTACCCTTGAGTCACATGGGTACAAATACACAGCTGAAGGTGGAGCTATGAGGGTCAGTAATGGTGCGTTGATTGTGATGAAGGGAAGAAGGGTAGGAATCTTGTAAGAGCTTGTAGGTTCTACGGTGACAGGGTCAGTGGCTGTTTCTACATCTACGTCAGAATCAAATATTACTAGGATGTGGCACATGAGATTGGGTCATATGGGTGATAAGGGTTTGACATAGCTAAGCAAGAGGGGTTTATTATGTGGTCAGTCTACAGGGCTGATGCAGTTCTGTGAGCATTGCACCTATGGGAAGCAGAAGAAAGTTAGCTTCAAGCAGGCAGTGCATCAGACTAAAGGAACGCTAGATTATGTTCATTCAGATTTGTGGGGACCATCCAGAGTTGCTTCCAAAGGAGGTTCCAGGTATCTTCTAACGTTCACTGATGATTATTCAAGAAAAGTTTGGATGTATTTTCTTAAGCAGAAAAACGAGGTTTATGAAGTCTTCAAGAAGTAGAAGATGCTGCTTGAAAAACAGACAGGGAAGCAGATAAAGAGGTTGAGGACTGATAATGGTCTTGAATTTGTTGAGGGTGATTTCCTCAAATTCTGTGATAATCAAGACATTGGCAGACACAGGACTTGTATAGGTCGACCTCAACAGAACAGAGCGGCAGAAATACTGAATAGGACGTTACTGGAGAAGGCTCGATGTATGCTATCCAGTGCAGGTTTAGGGAAAGAATGGTGGGCAGAGGCAGTTAACATGGCATGTCACTTAGTAAACCCATCACCTCATTCATCTCTTCAGTTGAAGACTCCAGAAGAGGTATGGTCTGGATCCCTTGCTGATTACTCTCATTTAAGAATTTTCGGTTGTCCTGCTTATGCTTTTGTGAATGATTGGAAGCTAGAGCCTAAAGCCAAGAAGCATACCTTTCTTGGTTATACGTCAGGTGTGAAGGAATTTGGTTTACGGGATCCAAAATCTCATAAATTTCTGACTAATAGGGATGTTACATTTGATGAGTCTGCCCTACTACATCCGCCACACATGCCCTCCTTAGTTCGTGATTTGGATCAAGCACGAAGCTTGATGAGAGTCAGATACAGTCAGATAATTCAGATCAGCAGCAGGCAGTACCGATTGAGAGTATACAGGTACCTCCAGTACAGGTTTCTGATGAGAATGTTGAAACAGAAACAGGTCATCATGTCGGACAGTGTACTCTTGCTGGTGAAAGGAAGAAAAGACAGATTGGGCCGCCACAGAGATATGGGTATGAGGAGATGATAGCCTATGCCCTTGCTACAGCTGAAATAGTGGAAGATTTTGAACCATCTACATTTTCAAGGGTTGTATCTAGATCCGACTCAAAGAAGTGGCTAATGGCCATGCATGAAGAAATAGAGTCATTACGGAAGAACCAGACTTGGCAGCTAGTCAAGCCTGAAACAGGAAAGAGAGTTATATGATGTAAATGGGTCTTCAAACGAAAAGAAGGCATTCCTAGGGTGGAAGATGCAAGGTACAAGGCTCGGTTAGTAGCTCAAGGCTACAATCAGGTACATGGTGTTGATTTTCATGATATTTCTCACCAGTTGTTAGACATAGTTCCATACGAGCGATACTTGCTTTAGTAGCTATGCATGATTTAGAGCTCGAGCAGTTAGATGTGAAAATTGCATTTTTGCATGGTGAGCTAGAGGAGAGTATTTACATGCATCAGCCTGAAGGTTTCGTTGTTGAGGGTAAGGAAGACCATGTTTGTTTGTTGAGAAGATCTCTATATGGTTTGAGGCAGTCACCTAGGCAGTGGTACAAAAGGTTTGATCAGTTTATGACTAGTAATGGGTTCTTCAGGAGTAAATATGACAGTTGTATGTACTTCAGGAAGACAGACTCAGGTTTATACATTTATCTTCTGTTATATGTTGACGATATGTTTATTGCAGCTAAGGACAATATTAATAGCTTGAAAACAATGTTGAAAAGCTAGTTCGAGATGAAGGATTTGGGAGCAGCCAAGAAGATACTCGGTATGGAAATTAGTAGGGACCGAAAAGCTGAAAAGTTATACTTATCTTAGGAGAAGTATGTCGAGAAAGTTCTGGATCGATTTCATATGAAGGATGCTAAGCCTGTTAGCACTTCGTTGGTAGCTCATTTCAGGCTTTCAGCATTGGATTCGCTTCAGACAAAGGAGGATGTCAGATACATGTCACAGGTCCCTTACTCTAGTGTAGTTGGTAGCATTATGTATGCTATGATATATACTCGTCCAGATATTGCTTATGCTTTTAGCAAAGTGAGTAGATACATGGCGAATCTAGGAAAAGTGCATTGGCACGCTGTTAAATGGATTCTCAAGTACTTACATGGCACTTCTGATATTTGTTTGGAGTTTGGGAGGAGTAAATGCTGCTTAGTTGGATATGTTGACTCAGACTACGGTGGAGACCTCGATAAGAGGAAGTCTACTTCTGGTTATGTGTTCTGTTTGGGTGACAATGCTATCAGTCGGAGAGCATGTCTACAGTCAGTTACCACACAGTCAACTATAGAGGCCGAGTACATGGCTGTGATAGAAGTGTTCAAGGAAGCCGTTTGATTGAGAGGTTTGATTAGTGAGCTTAGTGTTGATCAGGGCACATTTAGGGTCTACTGTGATAGCTAGTCTGCAATTCACCTAGCTAAAGATCATATAACGCATCATGACAAGACGAAGCACATTGATGTCAAGCATCATTTTATTTGAGAT
This sequence comes from Simmondsia chinensis, assembly GCA_018398585.1. Classification (NCBI taxonomy): domain Eukaryota; kingdom Viridiplantae; phylum Streptophyta; class Magnoliopsida; order Caryophyllales; family Simmondsiaceae; genus Simmondsia; species Simmondsia chinensis. The sequence continues at coordinate 4,983,857 of JAGTTD010000017.1, read as the reverse complement.
CTGATAGATGAGTGCAAGGTGGAGCTGAAGAAGATTGGTACTGAAGATAATCCAGCAAACATGTTCACTAAAGTTCTTCCCGGCAGTAAATTTGAGCATTGCTCGAACTTGGTTGGGCTCTCAATTTTTGTTTGTTAGCCCCGGTTGTGGAGTGTTAGTGGAGAAGGCGGAGGTATTTTATTTCAGTGTTAAATTTGAGTCAAGGTGGAGGTTTGTTAGGAATATGCCTCAAATTATTAGATTTATGAGGAGGCAAGCAGGGAGCACACTGATCGATTGGGGGAAGAAGCTGATCGATCGGGAAACATACGCAGATAAATCCCACATCCAGAGGGTCCACCGATCGATCGGGAGACTATTTTTCACGGGGCTATATATATGACCCTAGGGTTCACAGGGCTATATATATGCAGCCGTCATCCTTGAGAAAGAGAGAGAGAGAGAAGTGAATTGTAATTCTTCTATTCTCAAATCAATAAAAGTCTCCATCTTCGTCAGTGGTTTTCTCCCCTCTCAATTGAAGAGGGGTTTCCACGTAAATCATTGTGTTCTTGTTTTTGTTCTCTTTTATCCCTATTACTTCTCATTTTGGTCGTAGTATTTGATTCGAATTAAGTAATTGGGATTCCATGTTTCCGCACAAGTGAAAGGTTAAAAAAGATATGAGAGGGAGCAAAAAAAAAATTAGGAAGTGAACATTAAATGGGAAGAGGAGAGTGAAAAAATTTGGTGAAATGTTAAAAATGAGAGAAAAGAGAGTAAAAAAATGGGAAGTAAAAGTATAAATGCGAAGAGAGAAAAAAAAAATTGGTGGAAGGTTAAAAAGGAGAGGAGTTAGAGAGTAAAAAAATTAGGGCGTAAACGTAGAAATGGAAGGAGAGAAAAAAAAGGGATATAATTAGACCATTGATTAATCTTACTTAAGATTTAATGGTGTAAATTTAATTTTCTCATACTCTCACATAATTTCTATTATCATCCCAGCAGCTCTATATATATATATATATATATATATATATGTATGTATGTGTGTGTGTGTGTGTGTGTGTGTGTGTGTGTGTGGGGGGGGGGGGGGGGGGGGGGGGGGCGCACAATTCCTATGAGAGGTGAGAGTGTGAGAGGATTAAATCTTGACAATCCATTACAATAGACGACCAAGATTAAAGGATCTTAATAGATTAAAAAATAAATAAATAAAAATAAAGATAAAAATACAATAATATCCCTTACCCTCTCTCTCCTCCCTCCCTCCAAACCCCCCCACCTCCCTCCTGTCTCTCCTCCCCTTGCCGTCGCCACCAGCTGGCCCACCACCTACTGTCGGCCATCTCAACCCCGCCTCCATCTCTCTCCTCTTTCTTTCTCCAACCCTCCCCCCACCTCCCCTCTCTCTCCTCCTCCTTCCTCCAACCCCCCCACCTCCCTCCTCTCTCTCTTTTCTAACCCGCCGCCACCCATCGACCGGCTGCCGACCATTGGCCAACGTTCACCCAAGCCCCCCCCCCCCCCCCCCCCCCCCCCCCCCCCCCCCCCCCCCCCCCGACAGGGGAGGAGATAGAGGGAGAGGTGGGAGAGGGTTGGAGGGAGGGAGGAGGAGGAGAGAGAGGGGGCAGGTTAGAGGTGGGTTGGAGGGGGGATGAGAGAAATTAGGGGCTGGGATGGCTGCCATCGGTGGGTGGCGGCGGGGGAGAACAAAGAGTCGAGGGAGGTGGGGGGAGGGTTGGAAAGGAGGAGAGAGGGGGGAAGGGTTGGAAAGGAGGAGAGAGGGGGAAAGGGGTTGTATTTGAGGACTGGGGTGGCCAGTAGCCAGAGCTCGGCGGTCCGCGGTGGGCGGCAGCCGACGGGCGGTAGGGGGCGGAGGAGAGAGAGGAGTGAGGCTGGGAAGGCTGGAGGGAAAGGGGAAGAAACGGTGTTATTGGTATTTTTTATTTTTTTAGGGGGTCATATTAAGATTTGATAAGAAAACTTAAAAAAATCTGATATACTATGAAATCAATTTGTTAGGAAAAACTTACTGCGGAAGCGTGGACCCTGATAACTTGATTTGAATCAAATAATATGACTCACGCAAAACGAAAAGTAAACAAATATGGAGAAAGAAAAAACAAAACAAGAACACGCAATATTTACGTGGAAACCCCTCTATAGTCAAGAGGGAAGAAAACCACGGGCGGAGATGGAGATTCTTTATTAACTGAATGGAAGAATTATAACGACACTTCCCAGAACGAGATATATGGAAGAATTACAATCACTCCCTTTGAACTCTCGTAGCACTCAAAATCTTGGAGGACTTACGAAATCGCCTCTTTTCTCTCAATGGCGGCGCCTCACACTTTAATTGGTTGATTTATGATGTAAACCCTATGTCCTTTAAATAGAGCCGTGCTTGGGAGGGCCCGATCAATCGGAACGGGCCAATCGATCGGCCCTCTAGTTTTCTAAAAACCCCCGAATCTTTCCTTAAATCACCCGATCGATCGGATTCCCTCCCGATCGATCTGTGACCCTACAGCAACCTCATAAAAATAAAACAAGTAATTTGAGACATAACTTAACAAATCTCCACCTTGGCTCAAATTACATACATAAAAGAATTTCCTCCACCTTCTCCACTAAACCCCCACACACGGGGTTAACACAACGAAGTACGAAACCTAACCGAGCAAAGCTAGAACTTCCTATTAGGTAGAAACTGAGTGAACATATCTGAGAGGTTATCAGCAATGCCAATCTTCTTCTTCTCTGTATTGGTTCTTGACACACTATCTGAAACAACCACCTGCTGCTGAGCTGTGTTACTGAGCTGAACTCCCTCTAGCTTACTCACCTGACTTGAATCACAACCAACTGATGACATCTTCTGTGGAAACAATAACGAAAACTCACCAAACATGACACGTCTAGTCGTCAGGAATTGCTTGAAGCGAAAACCTTTCTATTTCCCATAAAGCCCTTGTTCATATACAACCAGTCCTGTAGACTGACCACACAAAGAGCCCCTCACACTGTGCTCAGACAGACCCCTATCACCTGAATGATCCAATCTCAAACGTCCGAAATTTGTGACTTTTGGTTCTGTCAACAACAAGGATGATGAAGATACTGCAACCGATCTAACGACTGTGGAACCGACAAGCTCATACAACGTACCTAACCTTTTGCCCTTCATAACTGTCAATGCACCCTTAACGACCTTCAAAACTCCACCTTCAGCTGTGTACCTGTACCTTTTAGACTCAAGAGTACCTAAAGATATGAGATTCTTCTTCAAATCAGGAACATGACGAGCATCGCCCAAAACCCTGATAGTGCCATTGAACATCCTAAAACGAATTGTTCCTATACCCAGAACTTTGCATGGATTATCATTACCCATTAAAGCAACTCCACCTTGAACAGACTCGTATGTGGAAAGCCAATCCCGGTTGGGACAGACATGATAGGAGCAACCCGAATCCAAAATCCAACTATCTTTCAAATTGGACCGAGGTTCAGACACAGACAGTAGAAAATCTTCATTCTTACCATTCACAACACCAGCTGCTATAGATCTTTGGTCAGTCCTGTTATCTGCTTCTAATTTTCTCTTAAGCTTGTAACAGTCTTTCTTAATGTGCCCTTTCTTATGACAGTAGTTACAGGTTAGGTCTTGATACCTAGACTTAGACTAGTTTTCACTATAATCATACTCAGTTCTCCCCCTCACAAATAAACCACTTCCCGAGTTATAAACAGAATTAGATAATTCCCTATCTACTTGTTCTTTACTTAGTAGGTTTCTCTTAACTTCATCAACAGATATGGTTTGTCGGCCCTCATAAATCATGCTTTCGACAAAACCCTTATATGAAGTAGAGAGAGAACATAACAACAACATTGCCTGATCTTCATCCTTAGGAACATCATCCAATTCTTTCAAATCTTGAATAATTGAATTAAATTCACGGACGTGATTCTTAAGTGATGTACCTTCTAACATACGAAACATGAACATCCGTCGCTTAACTATGAGTTTGTTGGAGACAGACTTGAAACACAATATATCTTGCAATTTCTCACACAACTCCTTAGCGGTCTTCACTTCTAGAACTTCTGTCAAAACGTCATCGATAAAACACATTTGAATTGCTGTGAGCGCCTTCTCATCTAACTCCTCCCATTGTGCTTCTGTAAGATTCTCTGATTTCTTCTCTTTCCCATCTAAAGCTTTCTTCAAGCCATTCTGAGTCAAGAGGCCCTTAATGCGAACCTGTCATAAACTGAAGCTCCCTTGACCACCAAACTTCCCAATTTCGGATCTAATTGCGGACGTCATATTATCAAATCGAAATAAACAGGGCTCTGATACCATTTTGATAAGAAAACTTAAACAAATCTGATATACTATGATACCAATTTGTTAGGAAAAACTTAATGCGGAAGCTTGGACCCTGATAACTTGATTCGATTCAAATAATATGACTCACGCAAAACGAGAAGTAAACAAATATGGCGAAAGAAAGAACAAAACAAGAACGCACAATATTTACGTGCAAACCCCTCTACAATCAAGAGGGGAGAAAAGCACGGACGGAGATGGAGATTCTTTATTAACTGAACGGAACAATTACAACGACACTTCCTAGAACGAGATATATGGAAGAATTAGAATCACTCCCTCTGAACTCTCGTAGCACACAAAATCTTGGAGGACTTGCGAAATCGCCTCTTTTCTCTCAATGGCAGCGCCTCACACTTTAATTGGATGATTTATGACATAAACCCTACGTCCTTTAAATAGAGCCGTGCCTGGGAGGGCCCGATCGATCGGCCCTCTAATTTCCTAAAAACCCCCGAATCTTTCCTTAAATCACCCGATCGATCGGATTCCCTCCCGATCGTTGATGACCCTACGGCAATCCCATAAAAATAAAACAAGCAATTTGAGACATAACCTAACAAAATTTTTTAATCTTGGCCGTCCATTGTGATGGATAGCTAAGATTTAATCCTCTCACCCTCTCATAAGAATTGTGCCATATATATATATATATATATATATATTTATATATGTTGCAATTTATATGATAATATTAATTATATAAAAATATTTAATTGTAATAGCTCTTAAGTATATATAAGTGATTAAAATATTATGAGGATGCAATATATCAAGCTTTTCCAAAAAAGATTTAAAAAGACTTTGACATACAAAAACACAAGAAAATTTAATTCTCTCATATGCTATATAAATAAGGCTCTAACTATTTATGGTTTCTTACTTGTTTGATTATTATTCGGAATAATATTATTTTATTTTATGTTTTGCAGTAATCATTGTTCCTACGATAGTAATAAAATATACGAATCCTTTTAATGTTTGTTTTATATTATATATTATTATTTATCTTATAAAATATTGAACATTACAGGATACAAAACATAAATCACATAGTATTTAATGGTATAATCTTTAGTTTTATTAATATTAAGAATATAATAATTGTTTTTAACAGTTTGAAAGTTGAAATTTGGTTCACTGAAGACGGAAAAAGTTTGGAATTCTGGCAAACTCTTTTATATATATATATATATATGTGGGTTATTTAGTCTAAATGTTCTTATACTTTTATCATTGAGTCAATTTGGTCCTTGTATTTTTAATTACGACAATTTAATCCCTCTATAATTCATAATGTGTCAATTTAGTCCCTCGGTCAATTTCAAGTTAAGTAGTTAGAGTAATTTTTAGCGGCACAATTACGTTAGATGCAAGTAATCCGCTAAAAATTCACTCCTTGGCTCAATTTAACCCAACCCATCGTCAAACCATTAAAAATTTCATTAAAAACATAACATAAATTTTATTTTAAGGACCAAGTTGACACAATATCAATTGTAGAGGGGCTAAATTTATACGATTAAACATACAAGGACTAAATTGACACAATGGATAAAATATATAGACTTTTGATTTAAAAAACTATATATATATATACATATACATATATACATATACATATATATTGTTTTATGTGTTAAGATGTTTAATAAAGCTCACAATGTCCAAACTAAAAATATCATTTTTGATTTTTTTTTAAAACTACAAGTGAAATAGGTTACAGGGAGAAACCTTTGGATTGAAATGCTATTTTTTTTTAATTATTATTTTTTCGTCCCGGCACACATGCAAGAAATGCAAATTAAAAGCCGTAGTTTGGAAATAACAATTTTAATTTTAATTTTAATTTTTTTTATTGTTTTATTTCTGATATGATCGAAAACTTCAAACATAAAACTAAAAACAAGCAAAATTTGTTTTCACAACTCAGTTTTTGATTTCTCAAAATTTAAAAAAGCACATCTAAGAAAGATATCAACCATGCCCTTACAAAATTTTATGCAGTTTTAAAAAGCGAGACAAATGAAATATCTCTGGGAAGCATTGATTTGTGGCAAAAGACTAGTAAGGTTAAAGTCAGAAATACGCAGTTTCCATGTTCAAATTTCATCCATGTTTATTTTAATAATAAAGTATATACTAACCATAAAAAATACAACATCAGCTTTAGTGACACTTTCAAACATGTTTAATGAAATATCTCAGGGAAGCATCGATTTGTGGTAAAAGGCTGCTAACATTAAAGTCGTAAATAAGTGGTGTGCATGTTTAAATTTCGTCCATGTATATTTTAATAATAAAGTATAAACTAACCATAAGAAATGCAACATCAGCTTTAGGGATACTATCGAACATGTTTCCTTGTATGTGCTTCACCCCATTCCTTGGTGGTGCTTCAGTCACAACATGGGGCAGATCAAAGTTGATACCTGTAATCCAAGGATACTCCTTTACAAGCAAGGACAAGGCAGTCCCATCTCCACCACCTACATCTACCACCATGCTCACTCCTTCGAACAATCCAAAACACCCTTTAATTAAAGCAGAGACAGCCATCCTGGCATCACATGCCATAGCATCGTTAATAAGCTTGCTATGGGCGGGATTGTCGGCGGCATACCTCCAAACATCCATATCATGGGTTGCCTCAAATGGTGCGCTCTCATTCAACATTACCCATTTACTGAGCCCATGCCATGATTCCAGCATTGGCGGGCTGCACTCTAGGAGAACGAATGCTGCCATGCTCCTCTCTCCATCTTTAACCAAGAGACGAGAAAGCGGGGTTTGGAGATAGACAGTATCCCCAATGGGATCAAGGGTTTGGCTAAATACCTGTCGACAGACCAAGAATCTCATGATACGAAATAGTGGGACTGAAGCACAACCTATTGTGGATGTCAGGTCGGAAAGGGACATGGACCCACCATGTCTTTCTAAAGCATCAGGTATACCGAGCTTGATAGCACATTTTACGGCGGCCATTTCAACAAATCCAAACACATACTTCCAAATATCAATTGAGGCCTTTGCCTCTTCTTCTTTGTGATCCTTCATTATTTCTATAATTGTTGTTCTTTCCATTTCTCTCTCTCTTACTAATTGGGCAAAAGAGTATCAAAATTTATGGCATGGAAAAGACATTTCCATTGTCGATGGCTAAAAACACTTTAAAAAAAAAAAAAAACATATCTTGAAACTTTAAGGAATCCTTTTGTGTTTTTTAATTAAAAAATATATGTTGTACCTTCACGTGATTGTTCGCGAATATGTCAACTTTGTTATTTATATAAATAAATAATATATCTTATTTTTGTTTTCTCTAACTTTTATGATTAATATGGTAAACAAATCGACTAGTTGAAATTTTGATCGATATAGGTGAAGATGTAATATACACAGTTTTACAGTCATTTCCTAATGTATCTGCAACGACAACAACAACAACAGTCCTAGTGCCTTGTGGCTCCCGCAGAACGCAGGGTCTAGGGGGGTGATGTACGCAGCCTTACCCCTTCCGTCAGGAAAGGAGACTGTTTCCGGGGACCCCCAACCTGAAGTAGTTGGGTGCCTGCAGATAAACTACAATCAATAACATGCATATAGAGGAAAAAGTAGAAGAAGGAGAGAAGAAGAAGAAGAAGAAGAAGAAGAAGAAGAAGAAGAAGAAGAAGAAATAGGAGAATGTGCATGATTAGGGACTTAGCTACCCTAAAAGTGCTACACTAGAGGTTATGCTTGCCTAAGAATCTTAGACTACCAGCCACTCCCCTTACTACTTTACTCTGCCATCTCCGCTACCCTAATGCTAGCCCTCCAACGTGTCCTATCTGAGGCCATCTCCTCTCTTAGATTTAGGTGGGTTAGGTCTTGATGAATCGTCTCCAGTCAACTCTTCTTTGGTCTGCCCCTCCTTCTTCTGCTTATCTCTGTGTTTAGCTGTTCACACCTCCTGACTGGGGCTGAGGTCGGTCTTCTGCTAACATGTCCAAACCATCTTAGGCGGTGCTCCCTCAATTTATCCTCGATCGAGGCTACACCCAGCTTACCTCGTATCACATCATTCCTAATCCTATCCTTTCTTGTGTGGCCACACATCCATCGTAGCATGCTCATCTCTGCCACCTTCATCCTCTGTGTTTGATTTTGTTTCATTTGTTGACACTCTGCCCCATATAGCATAGCCGGTCTTACTACCGTCTTATAGTATTTTTTCTTTAACTTTAGCGGGAACTTTCTATCACACAGTACCCCCGATGCCATCCTCGACTTCTGCTAGCCTACTTTAATCCTGTTACTGACATCTTCATCTACTTCACCATTCTGGTGTATCATGGAACCTAGATATTTGAAGCTCTCCTGACTTGATACGGCTTCTGCTTCAATCTTAACCTCCTCGGTGCTGGTCGTGGTGGAACGGTCGAATTTGAATTCCACATACTCGGTCTTAGATCTGCTAATCCTTAAACCCCTCGATTCTAGTGCGCCTCTCCATAGCTCTAGCTTCTCTTTTATGTCCGCACGGGATTCCCCTACCAGAACTATGTCGTCTACAAAAAGCATGCACCAAGGTACTTCCCTTTGGATATGTCTAGTGAGCTCATCCATCACTAGAATGAACAGGAAGGGACTCAAGGCAGAGCCCTGGAGGACCCCTACTGTAATAGGGAAAGTGTCTGTCTCCCCTTCCCCTATTTGCACATTAGCATATGCCTCTTCATGCATGTCCCTAATGGCCCGAATATAAGGCATCGGGATGCCTCTCCTTCCCAACACTCTCCATAGTACCTCTCTTGGCACTGTGTCATATGCCTTCTCTAGATCGATGAAGACCATGTGGAGGTCCTTTTGTCTCTCCCTGCATTGCTCTATCATTCGCCGTAAGAGATGAATGGCTTCTATTGTTGATCTCCCAAGTATGAATCCAAACTGGTTTTCGGTCACTTCCGTTTGTTGTCCTATTCTCATTTCTATGACTCTCTCCCACAACTTGAGGGTGTGACTCATCAATTTGATCCCCCGGTAATTGGCGCAGCTCTGGATATCACCCTTGTTCTTGTAGATTGGGACCAGAGTGCTCTTCCGCCATTCTTCCGGCATCTTGTTCCCCATCAAGATTTGGTTAAAGAGTTTTGCTAGCCAGCTGCAACCCCTCTGTCCAAGGCATTTCCATACCTCAATGGGTATCCCATCTGGACCAACTGCTCTTCCCCTACCCATATGTTTTAGGGCTTCCTTGATCTCCTCTGGGGTAATTCGCTCACAATAGCATTCGTTCTCATCCTCTTCCGTAGTCTGGAGCTCCCTTAAATCTATCTCTGTGTTTCCCCGGTTGTTGAACAGATCGTGGAAGTAGGTTTTCCACCTAGCTCTAATTTGATGCCCTTCCACTAGCACCTGCCCATCCGCTCCTTTAATGCATTTTACTTGCCCCAGGTCCCCCGTCTTCCTCTCTCTTGCTCTGGCTATCTTGTATATATCCCTGGCTCCCTCCTTGGTGTCCAGCCTCTTGTAAAACTCTTCATATGCTCGTGACTTTGCCTCACTAACTGCTTTCTTCGCTTCTTTCTTGGCTTGCTGATATTGTCGTCTCTTTTCCTCTTCTCTACTGCGCTCCCACTCCTTAAACCGGTCTCGTTTCACTTTAATCTTCTGTTGGACTTCCTTTCCCCACCACCATGACTCTCTGTGGGTGATTGTCCCACCCTTTGACTCTCCCAAAACTTCATGTGCCAAACTCCTAATTTTCTGGGCCAATTCATTCCACTTTCGGTTAATATCTCCCTCCTTGTCCCAATTGAGCTCTAAATTCGCCCTTTCCTTATGGACTCTAAGTTTTTCCCCTTTCAAGTCTCTCCAACGGGTACGTCTCTGCACGGGTTTCCTGCTTCTTCTGACCCACTTCTTGACCTTTACATCCGCTCACACCACCCGGTGTTGTTTAGATCGGTCCTCTCTTCGGATGACCTTACAGTCCCTGCATTGTCTCTGTACCCTCTTCCTTAGTAGGATGTAGTCGATCTGAGTCTTCGCCTCTCCGCTTTGATACGTGATGAGATGCTCGTCACGCTTTTTGAAAAAGGTGTTGGCAATTGTGAGTTCATAAATGACCGCGAAGTCCAGAAGTGATTTCCCCTCTGCATTCCTAGTTCCATATCCGAAGCCTCCATGGTGAGTCGTGTATCCATCCTCTTTCTTGCCAACATGCCCATTGAAGTCCCCACCAATCACCACTTGTTTATCTTGTGGTATGGTTTGCATCGTTCTGTCTAAGTCCTCCCAAAATGCGGCCTTCTCGTTCTCTGGTAGTCCAGTCTGTGGTGCATAGGCATTGATCACTTTCATTATCTCCCCATCTATGATCATCTTGATGCCTATGATCCTATCCCCAGTTCTTGCCACTTCGACTACTTTATCCTTAAGACTGTTGTCGATTATAATTCCTACACCATTCCTCCCTCTGGTTTTCCCTAAGTACCATAGTTTGTGTCCTAGCATCTCCCTTGCCTTCGAGCCCGCCCATTTAGTCTCCTGTTGGCACAGGATATTGATCCTTCTTTTCATCATCATTTGGACTACCTCATTGCACTTCTGTTTCAATGTCCCAATATTTAGTGTCCCTATTCTTAGATTTCCCTCCCTCTTTGGCCTCTCTCTCCCCCTCCCCACCCCCTGTAAAGATGGCCTCACGTTTTGAGTTCCATGTCTAGTCACATTCATACACTTCTCTCACTATAGATATGTACACTCTCAAGTCCAGATAAACAATGCAAAATAAAAAGGGATTTAAGAGTCGCACTATTATTAGAAGTTAAAAGATGAGAACTCGAAGTAGAAGGATAAGGATTCAAACCTTGGGCCGACCGGTTTTCACTTACCTGGGCCAGTCGGCTGCCCGTTTGGTCTTATGAAGGCGGTGATCGGTGGCAGCCTTGAGGACGGTACTGCCTTGGTGGACTGGCCCTCTGTACTAGCTTGGACTATCAGTGGCATGTGTGGTGGCGGTGGTGGTGGGTGATTGGGTGCAATTAGGCGGTGGCCGGGCTCAGGGCCGGCGCGGCTGTGTTGTGGTGGGGGAGGTTTGGTGTTTGTGTCAGTGGGGGTGTGGTGTGTAGGTCGAAGTGGCGTCCGGCGGTGGTGGGTCATCGGTGAGGTGCGGTGGGTCAGGGTTGGTGCGGTGCTGGGTGGGTCGAAGTGGCGGGTCAGAGGTGGGTCGTCGGTGTGGTGAGGTGGGTCAGAGGTGGTGGTGGGGCGCGAGAGTCGGTGGGTCGAGGTCGAGGTGATGGTGGGTCAGGTCGGGCGAGTGGGTGGTGGGTGGTGGTGGGTTGTGGAGGGTGGTTCGAGGTGGTGGGTGTTCGGTTGAGGTCGAAGTGAGGGTGGTTCGAGGTGGTGGGTTGTGGAGGGTGGTTCGAGGTGGTCGAGGTCGAGGTAGAGTGGGTGGTCGGTCGAGGTCGAAGTGACGGTGGGTTGGGTCGGGCGCGGTCGAGGTTGTGGTGGTGGTGGTGGGTATGCTTGTCCGGCGGTGGGTCATCACCGTCACAGTCGTGTCACCGGTGGGTGGAGTCGAGCCAGCGAGGTGGCCGACGATGGGTGTCAGTAGACGTTGGTACTTGCAAAGCAGAGGAGAGAGAGAGCAGAGGAGAGAGAGAAGAGACAAATAAAATATCATTTTCAACATTTCCTAATGTATCTGAATCACATAAATTTTAAATGATTTTGAAGTCATGCACTAAGAGTTGGTCAAGACCCTAAGCAAGTGAAATAGCAGCTTCTATTCCTAATTTATTAAGAAACCCGTTTAGGACATAAAATATATTGTCAGTGTATTTCTACTAATTATCATTCACCATTCAAAGTTGATGAATAATAATCCGTGCATGATATATTGCAAAAAGTATTTAATCCAGATATAATCTAAATAATCCACATATTAACTAATATTATATAATAAAATATATTACTCAAAACGTGTTTAAATTAATCTATCACTGTAACTATGACAGTGCCTGTTAATCAAATTTATTTTTTGAACCTGTCAAATCTTCGGATTCACCATGATGTCACAACCTCGCGGATGCGACAGCCAAAGTGCAAGACTTGAGCCCAAATGAAAGAGAGGTTAGATGAGAAAAGAAAGAGAATTAGAGTTTAGATGAGAGAAAGAATTAGAGTTAGATGAGAGAGAGAAGTAGAATTAGATGAGAATAAAGAATTAGATGAGAATGAAAGAGACATTTCATATATTTCAATTGATGAATACAAAATGAATACAAATTTCTGTTTATAGAAAATACAAGAATCACTAAATAATACTTGAAAATACTTAATTACATCAATAAAATCAAATAATATCTTGAGAAGATTTCCTCCAACGGCTAGTAGGAGGAGCGAGGCTAACGGCTAGGACAGCTGGCCAAGGGAGCGTCCTGCAACAGTCCTGGGAGAGTCTGACATGGGCTCAGGTGCGGCACAGCCTTGGGAAGGAAAGCCGGGGACGCGGGCTTGACACGGGACTGGGGCGCGGGCACAAGGCTGGTGCGCGAACTGGGCCGCGACCATGACAAGGGCTGGGCGCGACTGGGGCACGAACTAGGACACGAACTTGGCAGCGACTTGGGACAATACCTTGACAAGCGCGAACATAGCACCTGCTCATATCTAGACATAGTAAAGGAAAACCGATGGTGTCATGACCATGACAGGACCCCCTCCTCGAGCCAATCCTTGTCCTCAAGGATTGAAATGAGGAAATTGGCCTTGGATGAAGGCCCAATCCTCCCAAGTTGCGGCCTCATTTGGCATGTTCTACCATTGCACAAGGACTTGAGTTATCTTCTTGCCTTTGCGCGCTAGGGTGCAAAGCTTGAGGACCTTCTTAGGTTGAACTTCGGGGTGGCCATCTTGGTCACAACTGGGTAAGAACATACTAGGCACAACATTATCTCCAATCTTCTTTTTTAGGCGTGAAACATGAAAACAGGATGTATTTTAGATTCTAGAGGTAGTTCCAACTTATAAGCAACCTTCCCTATCCTATCAATTATCTTAAATGGCCCATAGTACCTAGCAGCTAGTTTAAGGTTACGCCTCACTGCAACCAAAGTTTGGCGATAAGGCTGTAACTTTAAGTACACTAAGTCTCCTATGTTAAATTCACGTTCGGTCCTATGTAGGTCGGCTTGTTGCTTATAACGGTGTTGTGCCTCTATTAGGTTTTCTCTTAGGAGGTTAGCCATATTTTGCCGTTCAATAAGCAAGTCCTCTACACCGGGGGAAGAAGATACACATGGGTAGTCAATAGCTAAAATCCTAGGTTCATACCCATAAAGAGCTAAAAATGGAGTAGTTTTAATAGAAGAATGGTAGTTAGTATTGTACCAAAATTCCGCTGGTGGTAACCATTGAACCCATGCTTTTGGTTTATTTAAGGCCATGGCACGTAAATAGTTTTCCAAACATTGGTTCACACGTTCGGTTTGGCCATCCGATTGGGGATGGTAGGAAGTACTCATGTTAAGTCCGACACCCGCCAACCTAAATAATTCCTTCCAAAAGATGCTTTGGAAGGTGCCATCCCGATCCGAACTTATGTTTTTGGGTAACCCATGCAAACGGTATACATGATCAAGAAAAAGTTGTGCTACTTTAGTGGCCGTGAAAGGATGAGTTAAGGATATAAAATGAGCATATTTAGTAAAGCGATCTACTACTACCAATATCGTATCCTTACCAATGGACTTAGGCAAGCCTTCAACAAAGTCAAGACTAATACTTTCCCAAGCTTGGCTCGGAATAGGTAATGGTTGAAGCAAACCGGGATAGGGGACATGCTCACTTTTAGTTCGTTGACATGTATCACACTTGGAGATCCAATCGCTAAAACTCTTTTTCATATTTGGCCAATAAAATAGATGTTTTGCTCTTATTAAAGATCCTTGAACACCGGAATGCCTTCCAATAGGTGAATCATGTAATGTATGCATAATCTTAGTTCTCAAATCCGTGTTTTCACCTATGTAAATACGACCCTTATATCTTAAAATACCGCCATGAAGAGTGAAGGGGCTTTGAACCGTAGGTTTAAGGGTGGTGTGGGAAATGAGATCTAGGGCGCGTTTGTCGTTGTCATAAATTGCCTCGACTTCGCATACCCATTGAGGCACCACGCTAGTGAGAACCGAACAAGACCCTAACTCACACTCCTCATCACGTCTTGATAATGCATTCACGGCTCTATTTTCTATTCCTTTTCGGTACACTATAGAATAACTAAGGTCCATGAGTTTTGACATACCCTTTTGTTGCAATTGGGTTGTCACGCGTTGGTCTAATAAAAATCGTAAGCTCGCATGATCCGTTTTAATCACAAAATGATTATTAAGTAAGTAGTGTCGCCATTTAACAACCGCCATTAGGATTGTCATGAGTTCTTTTTCATAAACTGATAATCCTAAGTGATGAGGACCTAAGGCCTTACTAAGATAAGCTATAGGTCTACCTTCTTGACTTAAAACCGCACCTAGGCCTACACCACAAGCGTCCGTTTCAAGTGTAAAAGGTTTAGTAAAATCGGGGACAGCTAGAACTGGCGCCGACACCATAGCATGCTTAAGGGTGTCAAACGCAAGTTGGGCACTCTCATTCCAAGTGAAATCACCTTTGGATAGAAGGAAATTTAGAGGTTTACTAATAGAACCATATCCCTTAATAAACTTCCGGTAGTAACCTGTTAGACCTAAGAAACCCTTAGGACTTTTAAGACTCTTAGGTTGAGGCCAAGCGACCATAGCTTCAATTTTACTAGGGTCCGTAGCCACACCGTGTGGGCTAATGATATGTCCTAAGTATTCTACATGATCAATACCGAATACACATTTACTTCGTTTAGCATATAGTTGATTAGTTTGTAAGGTTTCAAGAACTTGACCCAAGTGACCAATGTGAGTTTTCATACATGGACTATAAACCAAAATATCATCAAAGAAGACTAAGACAAATTTACGAAGGAAAGAAGAGAAGACCTCATTCATTAAAGCTTGAAAAGTGGCCGGTGCATTAGTGAGGCCGAAAGGCATCACCTTGAACTTGTAATGACCTTGATGCGTACGAAAAGCCGTTTTGTGGCGATCCTCATCTCGGACAAGAATTTGATGATAACTGGCTTTTAAGTCTATCTTTGAAAATACATGGGCTCCATGCAACTCATCAAGTAGATCATCAATAACGGGGATGGGGAATTTATCTTTTACCGTTATGTTTTTAAGTTGTCTATAATCAACACAAAAATGATAAGTGCCATCCTTCTTACGTACTAGTAGAATGGGTGAAGCAAATGGGCTATGGCTCTATTGAATTATAGAAGAGGAAAGCATTTCCTTAACTTGTTTTTCAATTTCATTCTTTTGACTATGAGGGTAGCGATAGGGTCTTATAGATACTGTTTTAGCCTAGGTTTGGGTGGGGATAGCATGATCATGGGCTCGGTTAGGTGGTAGAGTCCTAGGAATAGCAAATACATCCTCATATTCACGAAGTAGAGGTTCAAGGTCCGGATGGGCTTAAGTAGCTTTTTTTTCTCTACCAATGGCTAAAAATAAGTGACCTACTAAACTATGAACTTTCTTTTTAATAAACCGTTTTAGGCCTTTTTCGGACATAGCATGTAAGATCGCATTATCAGACGTGCCTTGTAAGTGAATAGGTTGTCTATCCTTAAAACATGAGAATTTAAGGTTAGTAAAGTCAAAAGTAACCGGCCCATATCTTTGTAGCCAATCTACACCTAAGGCCATGTCACTACCTCGTAAATCAAGTACTCGTAAGTCATCGGAAAAGATTGTACCTTGCACTTTCCACTTCAAGGTTGGACATTTTTGGTAGCTCACCAAGCTTTCTCCATTGGCAACCATGACTGTAATCACCACGGTAGGCACCGCGTCAAGCTTGAGCTCTTGGACAACGCTTGTGTCCAAGAAACTGTTGGTGCTTCCACTGTCTACTAGGATCGTAATAGGCCGTTTCTTGATTGAGCCCTTCAACCGTAGTGTGTTGTGGGTGATGCGTCCGGATAAGGCATTCAAAGAGATCTCCATGACATCATCACCCTCATCTTCTTGAGGAAGTTCTTCCTCTATATCTTCGAGTTCATCATCGACTTCCTCTTGGCCTTCCATACTTTGGAGCTTGTTTTTGCATACATGGCCTGGAAAATACCGTTCATGACAACGGTAGCATTGTCCCGGGTCTTGCTTAGGCACATTAGGCGCTGTCGTAGTGCTAGGCGCTGGTCTCAGAGGCACGGACTGGGTCACACCAGCAGGTGCCTCGGCACTGGTCTGGGCAGGGGCTGCTGGCCGTGATTGGAACGAGGATCCGGCTCGGGACCCATACGGTTGCTGCTACCTCTAACAGGGCCTAGGAGCCGTGGCACCCCTAATTTCTGATATTGTGATTTCTTGAAGTTTTGCTTGCTCGATAGCGGAATTCATGTCGGATGGTCGGTTGGCTTTAACAACAGCCCGGATGGCGGGCTTTAAACCACCAATAAAGCTTGAGACATAATAGGATTCACTTTGGTTGTGGTGATAAATCATCATCCAACTTCGTAATTCCTCAAAACGGACCTCATATTCCTCCACGGTACCGGTTTGAGTAGTTTTATTAAATTGTTCCACCACATCTTGTAAAGATTTATCCCCAAACCGTTTACATAATTCGTCTATAAAAAATTGCCAAGTCATAACCGGGTTATTTAATTCAAGAGCACGGAACCAAATGTCACCATACTCATGCAAGTGTGAAGAAGCAATGTTAACCCATTCCTCAACCGGAGTTTGGTACCAACGAAAGTATTTTAAACATTTACGTATCCAAACTCTAGGATTCGTACCATTGAATGTCGGGAGATCAATCTTTGAGTTGTGATGGGAGGACCATGATTGTGTACTAAACTCATTGCGGCTATGATCACAATCTTCGGATCTCGGTTGGTGCCTTACTTCTCTTGGCTTGGGCACACAGACAAGAGGAGGTGGGGGAGGTGGTGGTAAAATTCTCGAACCACCCACTTGCATATAGTTACCCGATCCAACTTGCTCACCATGCGTTGCAACATCGGGTATGGCCACAGGAACACTTTCGGATCGTTTCTCTTAATTCATCAAGATCCGGTTCATTGTCTCGGCTAAGGACGCCATTGAAGCTTCGAACCCACGTTGGCTACGTCCAATGCCCGTGACCTCAGTGGCCAAGTTGTCCACCGATGCCTTGAACCCGTCGCTCACCACATTCTGGTCTTGGTCCAACGTGTCAAGCCTATCCAATCTTCTTTCAATGTCCATATTTTTCTCATGCGAACCTGAAGTCTCCTCGGATGAAGACATAGTGTTGGTAGCTCGATTGTTTCTTGTAATCGCTAGTTTTGAGATCGTAACGTGCTCTGATACCAATTTGTCACAACCTCGTGGATGTGACGGCCAAAGTGCAAGACTTGGGCCCAAATAAAAGAGAGGTTAAATGAGAAAAGAAAGAGAATTAGAGTTTATATGAGAGAAAGAATTAGAGTTAGATGAGAGAGAGAAGTAGAATTAGATGAGAATAGAGAATTAGATGAGAATGAAAGAGATATTTCATATATTTCAATTGATGAATACAAAATGAATACAAATGCCTATTTATAGAAAATACAAGAATCAAAGAGATATTTCATATATTTCAATTGATGAATACAAAATGAATACAAATGCCTATTTATAGAAAATACAAGAATCACTAAATAATACTTGAAAATACTTAATTACATCAATAAAATCAAATAATATCTTGAGAAGATTCCCTCCAACGGCTAGTAGGAGGAGCGGGGCTAACGGCTAGGACAGCTGGCCAAGGGAGCATCCTGCAACAGTCCTTAGGAGCGTCTGACACGGGCTCAGGTGCGGCACAGCCTTGGGAAGGAAAGCCGGGGAGGCGGGCTTAACACGGGACTAGGGCGCGGGCCAAGACAAGGCCTTGACAATGTCATGACAAGGCTGGTGCGCGAACTGGGCAGCGACCATGACAAGGGCCGGGCGCGACTGGGGCACGAACTAGGACACGAACTGGGCAGCGACTTGGGACAGCACCTTGGCAAGCACGAACACAGCACCTGCTCATATCTAGACATAGTAAAGGAAAACCGATGGTGTCATGACTATGACACATGACCCACACTATCTCCAAATTTATGTAACATAAAGTTGACATCAATATAAATATATACATTTAAAAAAAGTGGCATAATGGAAGGTAGGATTTCAACATTTGTATGTCATGCAATTTAATTAATTATGACATGGAAAATAATAAACATTACTCCTAAGGCGATAGATAACAAATATTGAATACTTTTAAATACATTAATTAGGCGGGGAGAGAGAGAGAGAGAATTTAGTAATAAACATAGCTTTATCAATCCGTTCCCGGAAGTTGACTTACCGGATTGGAGCTTGAGGAGGAATCGGTCGAATACCCGGAGCATCGATGTGGAAGATTGGATGTGGGAATTCGGTCTCTAGATTGAGATTTCGGAGTTCAATGGAGGAGGTCCCTCAGAGGACTTTTGGGATTGATTTGTTTCGGTGGAGGAGGTCCTTGAATTCAAAGAGGTTTTGGAGAAGAAGTAGGCACCATTGGTTGCTACCCAACTGAGGTGTAGGGCTGCTGCCTGGTGGCAACAGCTGAAGCATACCCCGCTAAAGTAGGGTAAGGCAAAGATAGAGACATGGGAGAAGTTGAAGAAACACATGAGAGACATCTTCCTGCCTCATGATCACGCTAAGGTGATGTACCAACGTCTGCAAGGTTTGCGTTAGGGCTCTAAGTCTATGTAGGAGTATATTGCGGAGTTGTACTCGTTGGTCGCTAAGAATGAATTGGCGGAGATGGAGGAGCAATTGGCAAATCACCTTGTTGGCGGATTGAAGGAGTATATACAAGAGGTGTGGAACATATTTGACATCTTTTCCATCTTAGAGGCAAACTAGAGGGCCATAAACGTCGAAAGGAAATAAACGGGTCGCCAAGCCGGCGGAGCCTAGGGGACACAAGTTAGTGGGCGGACCAAGTGCGAGCACCGTCAAACCAAGGCGTACAGATCAAGCCAATAGTCACCAATATCGGTAAACTGGTTACTCCGGACTTGGTGGGTACTTCAAGGACCCGTTGCTTCAAGTGTGAAGAGATGGGACACCGTGTCGCTAAGTGTTGGAAGGGTGATAGACCTGGTAAGGTTCTATACATCGAAGAGCTCCACGGGAAGATACCATGGTAAATGAAGAGGACGGCCTGGATGAGTTGGCGCCACTAGAGGAGGATGCCGCTGCGGGTGATGAGGGTCGCCTACTTGTGATTAGGTACGCTTGCTTTGCACCAAGGGAAGAAACAGGAGAAGGTTAGCTAAGGAACAACATCTTCCAAGCTCCTTGTACCATTGGCGGTAGAGTATGCCGCATGGTAATTGACTCGGGGAGCTGTGAGAATGTAATTTCCGAAGAGGCTGTTGCCAAGTTAGGTGTAACGACGGAGGCACATCCGAGTCCATACAAGCTATCATGGCTAAGGAAGGAGAATCAGGTAACCGTTTCAAAATGTCGCTTGGTAAATTTCTCAACTGGGACGAAGTACAAGGATGGGGTGTGGTGCGACGTAGTTACCATGGACCTTGCCACCTATTGTTTTGGAGCACATGGCAATTTGGTAGAAGTGCCGTCCATGACGGGAGGAAGAACACCTACAGCTTTGTCTTCGAGGGAACAAAGATTATCTTGTTGCCCAAGAGGGATGTGGCGCTGTAAGCGTTGGTAGCGCAACACCCAGGTTTGTAAAGTCGGGCTATGTTCGCCAAGGAGGTTGGTGAAACAATGATTGTCTTCATCTGGATTGGGAAGGAAAGTAAGGTTCAACCAGAGGAAATGCCGAGTGAGGTGGGTGAGCGGTTGCGGGAGTCCGTGAATGTCTTTCAAAAGGAGTTACCAGCTACGTTGTTCCCATTGAGGGACATACAACACCGCATTGACCTAATGTCGGGGACTGCTTTGCCTAATAGGCCCTACTACCGTATGCATCCAGCTGAGCATGAGGAGTTGTGATGCCAAGTGGAGGAGTTGCTCACCAAGGGATTTATTCGGGAGAGCTTGAGTCCTTGCATAGTACCAGCTCTACTGAAGCCAAAGAAGGATGGCAGTTGGCGGATGTACGTGGACCGCAAAGCCATCAACAAGATCATGGTGCGGTACCGATTTCCTATTCCAGAATAAAGGGGAGATAATTGACAGTCATAAATGAGAATTTATATGGAACGTATCATTGAACTAGAAGTTACAAGAATTATAGAGACCCAAACTAGATGAGACATACATATATATGTAAAGAATGGATGCAATTGGTATGGCGGTCTCCGTATGCGTCTTATGAATATGATAACCGCTTATTTGTGTGTATATGATATTTATAAGAAAGACCCTGAAGGACTAACGATGCCAGAAGCATATAGTTCAAAACTGTGGTATATATCTACTAAAAAAGAGATATGTTAATATCTTCATGACTCTTGAATAGTTTAAAAAACCTGTTACTTACATAAATTAAGAATTAAAGATAAATAATCTTGAAAAAGATAAAGCTTTGTGTTGGCTAGTAGATTGAGTACCAATATGATCGAGTATTAGTCTATTTGATCAATTTATGCAAGGACAGTATTTAGGTATTTTAATGTCGATTTAGTGCCCTAAATGTTGTTTAGTTCCTTGATATAGATAAAGGCATCCTTCATCTTCAATGAGTTAATGAATGAATTTTTAATCATAAAGGATCATACTTTGGTGTAACTGACGCACTAATATGGTTGTCACACAACTAGGTATAACATCTTCAATTAACTTGTCACCAATATATAATACGACACCACTATAAAGGCATTAGAATGCGGTTAAATGTCTATCCTAATTGAAGAACCAATATAGCATTATTTATGTCAAACTCGTAATTAATTTTGTATGTGAATATTGGTTATTTATTTGACCTGCATAAGGTAAGTGACAAGCACGATATTTCTTTATATAGCTATATTGCTATGTTTTGGCAATCTACTAACAGTGGCAGTTGCTACTATGAGACTGACATTTTATGAGCAAGTAGAGAATGTGTATTGTTAGGGACCTTGGTCCAACATATTTTGTAAGCTTTCAACGATCAAGAGGAGTCCGATACCATATGAAGATAAGTTTGGATTTTTTAAGCTAAAGAAAGTTGACAGAACCAAGTTGCACTTCAAAGAAGAAGTTCTTTTCACTCTCAAGCTTCAGAAGAAACGTGAAGTGGATGTTGTGAAATTCGCTCCAGAACCTTGAAGAGTTATTCATGAAAACACTGCCAATAACAAACTTTCGAGAAATCGATATAAGATTGGCATTTGCCAACTCAAAGACACCCTTGGTTAATGGGCGCCCATGAGGGGGAGGTAAATCCGCACTATACTCTTTTTCCCTCTGCTATGTTTTTTTTTCATTGGATTTTTTCTGGTAAGGTTTTTAACGAGGTGGTTTAAAAGGCGTATATAACTCGCACGCTATACTCTTTCAAAAGTCTTTGTCCCTCAATATTTTTAAGAAGAATATCAAAAGGGAGAGTGTTGTAAATGTTGAATATTCCTAAGGTACAATTTTGATAGTCAATATTAGATATTCTCAAATAAATAAAAAATAAGAAATTATGTAAATGACCTATATATATATACACACACATATATCTATATACATGTTTGTATGTTTTGCATGGACACTTATGTATACATGTGTCCCTATGTAAAGAAGAAAAAGATGACTCATTGTTTTTGCTTTTGCTATACGTGTACTTGATAGGGATCACTGAAGAGGGCGGTCAAGAAAATTAATAGGTAAATATTATATAAATTATGTTTCTGAGTTTTCGAATAAAATACTTAATATTTTTCTTTAATTATATTTGAGATTGTATTGTTGTTAATTTTATAACAGAAATAAAATTATACTTAAAAAACTAAAACAATAATCACCATAAATTAAAAAATACTAATAAGGCAGGAAAATATTAAGTGGCCAAATATACATTTAAAAATAAAAATTGAAACACAAGGTTTATTATTGATGATGTTGGGATTTTTAGAATAAAATACAACTAGAATTTTTTTTTTTTTTTTAATTTCAAAAATTGGATTTTTTTTTAATATGTAATTCACTAAAGAAAAGGTTAGTTTCATTAACATAATATTTATTAATAAATACACTAATACTTCGTTTCAATTGTACTCATCTCATAACTCTATTTATAGGGGCCTTTAATATAGACAAGAAGTATCTTTATATATTATTACCAAGTATCCCACCCTCCAAAAGCCTCCAAACCCCAATTCAAGCAACTCTAAGGGGGGTTGTCATTAAAAGTCTTCAAACTTTACTCCAATCAATTATAAGAGGGGTATTTAATATTTTAAATCAACTATAAAATTACAACCCAAGAAATTCAAGTTTTTTACCATGGTGTTTTGCAAAACATACTGTTGTATCAACTATAAAATTACAATAAAATTCCAACAAAGTTCAATTAAATTTGAATGTGATAATATATAAAATTATAACAGCCTTCGTGCACTGCACGAGATAATACTAGTAGATGATTATTGTTGAGCCTCTCTCTCCCCTCTTCTATTTAGTCTCTCTCTTCCTATATTCTCTCTTACTATACAAACTTACCTTATTTTTCGCTGATCATATACCTTTAATACAGACCGATGAATTTAAGGATCAATCATCTTTCTGAAAAGAATGACAATGCAAATCGATCAATTGATGGTTTGATCATTCTTCCAGAAAGAACGACCATGCAAATCGATAGATCGCTTGATCGATCGGTTTTCAGAATGGAAGATTTTTGTTAAGCAATGGATCGGGTTACAAACTTACCTTATACTTCATACTTTTATACATTGATTTGGATTTACGCATTGTAAAACTTGATTAACTATCAATATATACTAACTATAATTTGATTTGGTTGATTGGCTTGTGTTGGATTGAGTGTTTGATTGATATGATTCGTAAACATTTTGAAGTTGCTTGATTGCGAAAGAGAAGAATTTTTGGGATCTAGGAAACTTGCCAATGAAATATAAGACAAAAGATAAACTAGTCCTTTTCGTGCGATCCACAGTGATAATTATTGGAAACAATTTTAGTTCTGATATTGTCATTATTTTAAGCTAAAAATGATGTCATTCTTTTATTATCCTAATATATCTAAAATGTATTTTATACTGTAGCAGTTTATATTGTATATTATAATTATGGGCAATATTGTTTTCATAGGGTTGTGTAACAAATTTGTGCACATATTAAAAAAGTTTTATGTTAGGATCATCACTCATTTATATTTATATCAATAATGTGTATTATTCATTCTATTATATATTTTCTTGAACATTGGCTTTTCTTTGACCATGTTCCGTATTTCACTGTTTGCCTTCTATTATGGTGGTTGTTACCTACCTCTTTAATAATTACAAATAATACATATGAGCTCAATATCATGGTAGATGTGCATATGTAACTTTTAAGAAGATTATCTTGATCATATGATTATAGTTTTTAAGAAGACTACTATTAGCATAACATGAAATTTGGTATTATTTTAGGATATTGTTATTAACGCAATAACGACGTGACTGATAGTGAATAAATAATCACAAATTTTTATAAAGTTACTTTGGCATCAATGTTTGTGCTTTGCCTATAACATTACCTTAATTTTATTTTTGCATTATAATAAATCTTTGTAAGATATGTTAATGTCGAACTTAGAAATATTGTATTAACAATTATTACTTACATGGTTGATGATACTGACACACACACGCATGCTCACAAGCATGCACGCGCACACACGCATGCACACTCACCCCCCCACGCATACATAGATATATATATATAGCGTGGGAGGAGCGAATCCTGACTCTTCATTGTAATGGACGACCAAGATTTATTGGACATTAAAAAAACTAACAATTTACTGTCCATACCTTTTCATGGGGTAGAAAGAAAGAAGGGATAAGAGAAGAAAATTATTTTTTTTAATACTCAACAAACCTTGGCCGTAAATTATTTTTTTAGTGTACAATAAATCTTAGTCGTTCATTACAATAGAGGGTCAGTATTCGCCCCTCTCGCCCTCTCATAAGAACGCCACTATATATATATATATATATATGATATGATTCTTATAAGAGAGTAAGAGATGGGAGGATTAACTTATAGCCATTGAATCTAAACATAGAAATCTAGGTCATTCACTCTAATGAGGAGTAAAAATAAATTTGAAATCTAGACCCCTCATTTAAATCCAATGATCAAATAGGAAGCGGCTAGAATGTGAATTATATGAGAATGTGAGAAAATTAAATTTATAATGTCTTATACTAACTAATATTGATAAATGGTTCTAATTGCACCCCAATTTTTTTCTCACTCCTATGACCTGTTTACACCTCAAATTTTTTTATTCTCACTGTCCTCTTTTTTTTTTTAAACTTTCACCATTTTTTTTCCTCTTTCCTCCCATTTCTACTTTTACACCCTAATTTTTTTTACTCTCTCTCATTTTTTTTAACCTTTCACCAACTTTTTTCCTCTCTTCTTCCCCTTCCCCTTCAATGTTTACAACTCAATTTGTTTTACTCTTTTTTTCTCCTCTCTTTTTTTTTTTTACCTTTATACCCTAATGTTTTTTTTACTCTCTCTCTCTCCTCTCCTTTCTGCATTTATACCCTAATTCTTTTTTACTCGTTCTCTCCTTTCCTTTCTCCGTGTATACCCTAATTTTTCTTACTCTCTCTTGTCTCCCCTTTCTAAGTTTATACACTAATTTTGCTAAGGGTAATTACATTGTACACATCTCTACTCTCCCATTTTTCTCTCTATTAAGATTTGATTGTAATTTTTATTTTTTTGACAATATTGGGTGAAATTTGTCACAAGAGACAAGAAAAATCAAATACTACGAATTGATACCTAATTAGCAAACACACAAATTAATAAGAGAGTAAAAAGATTTGTAGATAATTGGAAGAGAGGATTTAATGCGTTAATATTCAATTGAAACCTTCAACAAAGCAAAAGTAGAAATTTTGTGACGATTGAGAGTGTTTACATCAAATTGCACATAGATACTACTCATTTTAACAATTGTAAATTTAATATTTTTTGCTTATAGCTATATCCTTAAAAGTTATTGCTTCTTTTTAATTTTAGTTTTTGTAATAGATTATTTTAAGTCAATTGTGAAAGGTTAAAAAAGAGAGAGGAGATAGGAAGGAAAAAAAAAAAAATGGAATGTGAAAAAAAAAATTGGAATGTGAACATAGAATGGGAAGGAGAGAGAAAAAAAATTGGTGAAATATTAAAAATGAGAAGAAAGAGAGTAAAAAATATCGGAAGTAAAAGTAGAAATGGGAAGAGAGAGGAAAACAAAATTGGTGGAATATTAGAAAAAGAGAGGAGTGAGAGAGTAAAAAAATTAGGGTGTAAACGTAAATATGGAAGAAAAGAGAAAAAAATTAAAATATAATTAGATCTATTAATTAATCTTACTTAAAATCAACAATGTATATTTAATTTTGTCATATTCTTTTATAATTTCTAATCCTCTTCTATTCTTAAACATTAAATGAGTGTCAAGTTGAAGAATGTCTTGTTTTATGTGTCAAGATGTTTAATAAAGTTCACAATGTCCAAATTAAAAATATCTTTTTTGTTTTATTTTTATTTTCTGGATATGAGCAAAAAAATAAAATATAAAACTAGAAACAAGCAAAAGTCGTTTTCAAAACTCAGTTTTTGGTTTCTCAAAATTTGAAAAGTATTAGAGTTAAGTATAGATTTGTACTTAATAAATTCAAGTATCAAATCTATACTTAATCATATTCACTTCAAAGGCTTAAGGTTTGTTCATTTTTAAGTTAGTTAAATTTTATGATTAACTAACATTAGTTACTCTCCAAGTTAGTTAACTAAAGTATAATTAACTAAGATATGTAACCTGCCGATTTATTACATGTAAAAAGGCTTTACTTTGACTGTAAAAGTTTTGACTTCATTTGTGTAATAACAGATTACATGGGTCTCTCTCTCTCTCGTACTCTCTCTCTCGCTTCAAGCTTCAATCCGAACAGTTGGGATCCCCACAGGGACCAAGGGTTTGGCTAAATACCTGTCGGTGGATCAGAAACCTCATGATACGAGATAGTGGGACTGAAGCATAGCTAATTGTGGACGCTAGGTCAGAAAGGGACATGGATCCACCATGTCTTTCCAAAGCATCTGGTATACCGAGCTCGATGACGCATTTTACCACGGTCATTTCAACAAACCCAAACACATATTTCCAAATATCGATTGAGGCCTTTGCCTCTTCTTCTTTGTGATCCTTAATTATTTCTATACTTGTTGTTCTTTCCATTTCTCTTTGTCTTAGTAATTGGGCATGTTATTGTTGGTAAATATATGACGTAGTTCGAGTAAAAGAAACTAATTAAAATAAGGGAGGACAAAAATGTAGCATTTTAGGTTGACGTAATTCTTTGAATTCTATTTTTTGGGGCAATGTCTGAATTGCCTCTCACTTGTGAAATTAATTACTTATTTGTATGAGATGCCCAGCTGCCCGGATGTACTATTTCCTGCCCGAACAGTGCTGCACGCTCTGATCCAATTGTACTGGCTGCCCGGTTTGGGCTGCCCATGCTGCCCGAATTGTACTTCCTGCCCGGATCCTTTAATGTGTACAACTGGCTTGTCATTTTCACCCTCATCTCTCTCTCCCTTAACCAGAAACCCGTTAGAATTTCTTGTGAGGCTCTTCCAGAAGGTTCTGTTGCTTCATCTCGGCCGTTCGAGCCTCGACACGCGTCACAAGATCCGGGGCCCTCGATACATGAACCGTGTGTAAGTTTCGACCGTCCGATTGTTGCGTAAGTTAAAGGTTGTGATGAGCTTTAGGGTTTCTTAGGTCGTAGCTTGGGGGTATTTAATGCCGAGTTGGTTGAGTCGTAGAGGTAACGAAAAAAATCAGTTTTCTTCTCCTCTCCCCTTCTCTCTCTGGCGATTTTTACCCTTGAAGGCTCCCTTGAAACCCTAACCCTAAAAACGAATCTCTGAGCCATAATACACTTAGGTTCCAACCTTGTGAGCCTCAGATCGAAGTGTAATCGTGTTCGTTGAGCTCCGTTCGTGCTATTGGAGCTCCGTTGCTGGCCAGAAGCTCTGTTCGTGTTCCGGTGGAGGTCCGGTCGTGGTGTTCTTGGAGTGTTCTTGAGCCTTACTCGTGGTGTGAGCGACTTGCTTGCAATTTCGGTAAAATCTAGTTCACAAGTGGAGGTATACTTCTAAACCTACTAGATTCGGTTGTTCTCTTGAGTCTTGTGTTGTATTTGAGGTTTATGAAGTGATTTGTGTTGTAATTAGTCTAGGTCTAGTTTAAGTTGGTTCTTGTGGGGCAAGATCTGAGATCTTGAAGTTATTGCTGTGTGTTATCTTTGTGTGTCTTGTTTAAGAAGTTTATCTAAGTCATTTTGTGTAAGATTTGAATAATTACACATAACAAGTGGTATCAGAGCCCAGGTCAGAACACGGTCTAAAATAAAAAATGGCCTCAGCTAAACATGACATCGAGAAATTCACGGGTAGAAACGATTTTGAGCTGTGGAAAGTCAAGGTACAAGCACTGCTTATGGCCCTTGGCGTTAGTTCTGCACTTCTGGAAGATAACGATCTTCCAGAAGGTCTCAAACCGTCAGACAAGGCTAATATGGATAAAGTAGCTCACGGTAATATCTTACTTTGTTTAAGTAACACAGTTCTAACTAAAGTGTCATCTGAAAAAAGTGCCTTAGATGTCTGGAAAAAGTTAGAACAACTATATGCCTCTAAATCCCTCTCTAATCAAGTATATTATATGGAAAGATTTTACTGCTTTAGAATGGACGAGAACAAAAACATAGAGGACAATTTGGATGAATTCTATAGAGTATTATCAGACTTGGACACTCTAAAAGTAGAAATAACTGACGAGACCCAGGCTATAATACTTTTAGGATCATTCCCTAAATACCTAAGTTCTCTAAAAGAAACTCTAAGATACGGCAGAAAGACCATATCACTAACAGAGGTAGAGGACGCCCTAAGATTTAAAGTAGTAGAACTAAAGAAAGAGGGAAAATACTATCCTAGTAATAGTGGCAATCGCGGTGAAAGCTTAAACATACGAGGTAGAACTAAAACAAAAGACAACTATAAAAGAAGAGGTAGGAACCACTCAAGATCCAGGTCTAGGGGTAGAAAAAATCTGTCTCATGTAAAATGCTATGAGTGTGGAAAATTCGGCCACTATAGGAGCATTTGTCCTGAAAACAAGAACCAAGCTAGGGCTGATTACACTGTAGAAAATCATGAATGTGGAGAAGTGTTGATTGCATCTACTGATTTCACTTACCATGAGTGGGTACTTGATTCTGGATGCAGTTTTCACATGACGTTTGATAAGTCCTATTTTACTGATTATGTGTCTGTAAATAGTGGAAAGGTCATGTTAGGACATGACCATGCATGCAAGGTGGTAGGTGTCGGAACAGTTAGGGTTAGAATGTCAGATGGCACGATCTTTACCCTAGAGGGAGTTAGACATGTACCAGAACTTAAAAGAAACCTGATATCCTTAGGACAACTTGATCTTAGTGGACTGACCCTAAAGGCCTGTAGGGGAGAGATGAAAGTCCTGCGAGGTGCCCTTGTTGTAATCAAGGGAGAGATCAAGAATGGATTATATGTCCTTAAGGGAGAGGTAGTTTCTGGGGAGGGAAACATGTCCAAGATCGACCCTAAGGACACGACCAACCTATGGCATAGGAGGTTAGGATACATATCCGAGAGAGGACTAATAGAGCTCCAAAAACAGGGTTGTTTTGGTGCTGATTCTGTGACAAAACTTGATTTTTGTGATCATTGCATCTATGGTAAGCATCATAGGATTGCATTTAGTGCAGGCTTGCATACTACCCATGGCATTGTTGATTACGTTCACACTGATCTATGGGGACCCTCAAGGGTTCCCACAATGGGTGGAGTCCATTATTTCCTGTCCATAGTTGATGATTTCTCAAGAAAAGTATGGGTGTTTCTACTTAAAAATAAAAACGATGCATATGATACTTTTGTTAAGTGGAAAACGTTAACTGAGAATCAAACAGGAAAGAAACTGAAAGTCTTAAGAACTGACAACAGTCTAGAATTTGTGAACTCTGAATTTGACAAGCTTTGTGATGATAATGGTATAAAACGACATAAAACTGTAAGAGGACCCCTCAACAAAATGGTGTAGCCGAACGCATGAACCGGACCCTACTAGATAGAGTAAGATGTATGTTGTTTTCAGTCGGGTTATCAAAACAGTTTTGGGGTGAGGCTGTTAACACAGCCGCATACCTAATTAATAGGTCACCCAACTCTGTTTTGAAAATGAAAACACCCGAGAATGTTTGGAGCGGAAAGAACGCTAACTATGATAACCTAAGAGTATTTGGATGCTCAGCTTTTGCACACCAACGAGAGGGTAAATTGGAACCTAGGGCTGTAAAAGGCATATTTCTAGGCTATCCTTCAGGCGTAAAGGGTTTTAGACTAGGCATGAAAGAGGGAAACAGAACAACAACAATAATTAGTAGGGATGTCATCTTCAACGAAGATGAGATGCCCTACATTAAAGAACAATCGAGCAATAGTTCAAATGTTAGGGAATTCGACCCAGACTACTACGAATTTGAAGTTAACCCACCTAGTCCTCTAAACCTGAGAAAAGAACCTGAAGATGACCTAGATAACTTTGAAAATATTGATAGAAATGCTGCTGTAACAGTGCCTAATAGAGCTGAAATTGAACCTAATGTACCTGAAAATGATGTTCAGGACCTGGAAACCTATCAATTGGCTAGGGATAGAGTTAGGAGAGAATCTAGAGCCCCTGAAAAATATGGATATGCTGAGTGTATAGCTTATGCATTAAACACAGCTTTAGATTACGTAGAAACCGAGCCATTGTCCTACACTCAAGCAATCAACAGCAAGCATTCAGCCGAGTGGCTGAATGCTATGACAGTTGAAATGGAGAGCTTGAGGAAGAACAATACTTGGGTCTTGATTCCCAAGCCCAAGGGTAGAAAAATCATAGGTTCAAAATGGATCTTTAGAGTTAAAGAACACGATACTCCTGAAGGTTTGCCCCGGTTTAAGGCTAGACTAGTTGCCAAAGGTTTTTCACAAAAAGAGGGGGTAGACTATAATGAAATTTTTAGTCCCGTCGTAAAACATACCACTATTCGTGTTATTATGTGCTTGATTGCCTTCTATGACATGTCTCTACATCAGATGGATGTTACTACTGCATTTTTGCATGGAGAGCTTGAGGAAGAGATCCTCATCTCCCAACCCGAGGGCTTTACTGAACCCGAGCAGTCTGAGCATGTTTGTTTGCTAAAAAAATCGCTGTATGGGCTGAAACAGTCACCCAGACAGTGGTATAAGAGGTTTCATGCATTCATGGTAGATAATGGTTTTAGTAGGACTGTTCATGACTCATGCTTGTACTATAAAGACATTGACTGTTCTGATGCTATTTTTCTGCTAATATATGTGGATGATATGTTATTAGCTAGCAAGTCCCTAAAGCAGATTTCTGACTTGAAATCTCGGTTAAACGGCTCGTTTGATATGAAAGACTTAGGGGAAGCTAAAAGGATATTAGGTATTGATATCATCAGGAACAGGTCTAAAGGAATAGTACATTTAAGTCAAAGTCATTATCTTAACAAGGTTTTGAAAAGGTTTAATATGTTCGAGTCAAAACCAGTGAAACAACCTTTAGCATCGCAGTATCAATTTTCAGCAAGTCAATGCCCTAATACTGAGCAAGAGAAGTTTAAAATGAGCACAATACCATATGCTAACGCCATAGGATCATTAATGTACGCAATGACCTATACTAGACCGGACTTAGCGTTCCCCATGAGTATATTGTCACGCTATATGTCAAATCCCGGTAAGGTACATTGGGATGGTGTTAAATGGTTGCTAAGATATGTAAAAGGGTCAATTGATTTGGGCTTAACATTTGGTAGAGACCAAAATGAACTTAGATTGACTGGTTTCGTAGATTCCGATTTCGCCGGTGATCTAGACAGGAGACGATCTACGTCAGCCTATGTTTTCACTTTAACGGGTGGAGCTATTAGTTGGAGGTCAAAGTTACAGACTTTAACCTCTTTATCTACTACCGAGTCAGAGCTCCTAGCAATATCGGATGCCGTTAAGGAAGCCATATGGCTGAACGGCTTGTTAACTGAGTTAAAACTGAACCTAGGGTCACCCAAAATCTACTCAGATAGTCAATCTGCCATTGCCCTTTGTAAGAACCCAGTTTTCCATGATAGAACGAAACACTTAGCAGTCAGGCGGTATTTAATCATGGATAACATAGAAGAAAATCAGATTGATCTGCTGAAAATTTGTACCGAGGATAACCTGGCTGACATGGGGACTAAAGGTCTTCCGTTGGAGAAATTTACACGTTTTGTTGAACTTCTTCAAATGGAATGGAACCCAGGGTGATACTGGATGTAAAATTGTTAGTCATATACTTACCAAGGTGGAGTTTGTTATTGTTGGTAAATATATGACGTAGTTCGAGTAAAAGAAAATAATTAAAATAAGGGAGGACAAAAACGTAGCATTTTAGGTTGAAGTAATTCTTTGAATTCTGTTTTTTGGGGCAATGTCTGAATTGCCCCTCACTTGTGAAATTAATTACTTGTTTGTATGAGATGCCCAGCTGCCCGGATGTACTATGTCCTGCCCGAACAGTGCTGCCCGCTCTGATCCAATTGTACTGGCTGCCCGGTTTGGGCTGCCCATGCTGCCCGAATTGTACTTCCTGCCCGGATCCTTTAATGTGTACAGCTGGCTTGTCATTTTCACCCTCATCTCTCTCTCCCTTAACCAGAAACCCGTTAGGGTTTCTTGTGAGGCTCTTCCAGAAGGTTCTGTTGCTTCATCTCGGCCGTTCGAGCCTCGACACGCGTCACAAGATTCGGGGCCCTCGATACATGAACCGTGTGTAAGTTTCGACCGTCCGATTGTTGCGTAAGTTAAAGGCTGTGATGAGCTTTAGGGTTTCTTAGGTCGTAGCTTGGGGGTATTTAATGCCGAGTTGGTTGAGTCGTAGAGGTAACGAAAAAAATCAGTTTTCTTCTCCTCTCCCCTTCTCTCTCTGGCGATTTTTACCCTTGAAGGCTCCCTTGAAACCCTAACCCTAAAAACGAATCTCTGAGCCATAATACACTTAGGTTCCAACCTCGTGAGCCTCGAATCGAAGTGTAATCGTGTTCGTTGAGCTCCGTTCGTGCTATTGGAGCTCCGTTGCTGGCCAGAAGCTCTGTTCGTGTTCCGGTGGAGGTCCGGTCGTGGTGTTCTTGGAGTGTTCTTGAGCCTTACTCGTGGTGTGAGCGACTTGCTTGCAATTTCGGTAAAATCTAGTTCACAAGGGGAGGTATACTTCTAAACCTACTAGATTCGGTTGTTCTCTTGAGTCTTGTGTTGTATTTGAGGTTTATGAAGTGATTTGTGTTGTAATTAGTCTAGGTCTAGTTTAAGTTGGTTCTTGTGGGGCAAGATCTGAGATCTTGAAGTTATTGCTGTGTGTTATCTTTGTGTGTCTTGTTTAAGAAGTTTATCTGAGTCATTTTGTGTAAGATTTGAATAATTACACATAACAGGGCAAAAGAGTACTTACTATTTATTGCATGGAAAAAGGCAATTCCATTATTGAGGGCTAAAAACACTTTAAATATTTGAAAAAGAAATTCAAAGTAATAAAAAGGTATTATATTTTAAAAGAATAACGTGAAAATTCTAAAAAAAGCATATCTTGAAACTTTCTGGAATCCTTTTGTGTTTTTTAAATAAAAAATATGGTGTCCCTTCACGTGATTATTATGGTGTTGAAGAATAACAATCCGTGCATGGTACATTACAAAATTATTTAATCCAAATATAATATAAATAATTCATATATTAACTAATATTATATAATAAAATATATTACTCAAAACGTGTTTAAATTAGTTTGTACACTGTAACTATAAAAAAGCTTGTTAGTCAAATTTATTTTTTGAACCTGTCAAATTTTCAGATTCACCATGAGCCACACTATCTCCAAATATATAATATATAGTTGACATCAATAGAAATATATACATTTTTAAGCACGTGGCGTAATGAAAGGCAGGATTTCAACTTTTGTATGTCATGCAATTTAAGTAATTATAATATTGCAAATGATAAACATCACTGGTGAGGCGATGAATAAGAAGTATTAAATATCCTTAAATACATTAATCAGACGGAGAGAGGGAGAAAATTTGGTAATTAAAATAGAGTAATTTGATATGATATTAAATGAAGAGTGAAATAAAATTAAATAAAATTAGTAATGCATATAGTAAATAAAATATTCAATATTAAAATCCAAATTTCAACTACTAAATTGTATCATCCTCATAAAATGCTCAAAATGATGACCCTTATATTTGAAAGATCGTATTTTGATGCAGCCCATACATGATAGGCAGTATTAGCGGGTTGGCGGCTATGACTTGGCGAGTAGGAAAATGCGGTTGAAGGGAAGTTTAAATCTAGTAGGATTAGTAGGAAATTTAAATCTAGTAGGATTAGTATTTAATTATTTTGTATTTATCTCTTAGTCTCTTGTTTTTAGTCAAATAGCTCCTCTATTTAAGGAAGAGAATCTAAGGTTTTGTCATCCAATTTCAAGATTAATTTTCATGATTTATTAGTTCTTTCTATTCTCGGGTTGTGAGAATTAGAATGGACTTTATTTTTCTCTTGTTCTTTATTATTTTTGTAATAAGAATTGAAGGAAGATCGTTGAATCTTCCTGTTCCCTAAATTTCCATTTCCGCGCTGCATCAGTTGGTATTAGAGCTCAGAACGACTTCTAAGATTACTCGTGGACGGCAGAGATACGCTGCTGTGGAAGACATCAAAGATTGCTCAGAACGACTTTATTTTCATGATTTGTTAGTTCTTTCTATTCTCGGGTTGTGAGAATTAGAATGGACTTTATTTTCCTCTTGTTTTTTATTAGCTTCTTAATAAGAATTAAAGGAAGGCCGTCGAACACTCCCGTTCCCTAAATTTCCATCTACGCGCTGCATCAGTTGGTGTCAAAGCTCAAAACGACTTCTAAGATTGCTCGTGGGTGGCAGAGATACGTTGCTGTCGAAGACGTTTATGAACGTGATAACCAGTGATAGTATAAGAGGCAAATCGAGGATTTGGAAGAGGAATTTCGGTGCACTGAGCTGTACTTGTTCAATTGGGGGCATCCAGCCAAGCACCGGGAGCTCAACCTCAAAACCAACCAGCAGGAGGTGCAAGGAGGACACAGATGATAGCTTCATCAATCCATTCCCGAAAGTTGACTTACTAGATCGGTGCTTGAGGAGGAATCAACGCAATACTGGGAGCACCGACGTGGAAGATTAGAGATGGGAATCCGGTCTTTGGATTGAGATTCCGGTGTTCAATATAGGAGGTTGCCCAACGGACTTTTAGGATTGGTTGGCTTCGGTGGAGGAGGTCTTTGAATTCAAAGAGGTTCTAGAGAAGAACCAGGCACCATTGGTGGCTAACAGGCTGACAAGTAGGGCTGCCGCCTGGTGGCAACAGCTGAAGCATACCTGGCTAAAGCAGGTGAGGCGAAGATAGAGACGTGGGAGGAGTTGAAGAAAACATGAGAGGTGCCTTCTTGCCTCTCAATCACACCTAGCATTTGCACGGTTTACGTCTGGGCTCTAAGTCCGTGGAGGAGTACGAGACAGAGTTCTACTCGTTGGTTGCAGGGAATTATTTAGCGGAAGCAATTGGCGGATCGCTATGTTGGCCGATTGAAGGAGTCTATGCAGGAGGTGCTAAACATGTTAGACATCTTTTTCGTCTCGGAGGCAAACCAGAGGCCCGTGAACATCGTAAGGAAATAAAGGCATCGCCAAGCTAGCGGAGCCAGGGGGACGCAGGTTAGTCGGCGCGACCAAGTGCTAGCACCATTAAACCAAGGCGTATAGATCAGACAAATAGTCGCCAATACCAGTAAGCCGGTTACTCAGGACTTCGCAGGTACTTCAAGGACCCGTTGCTTCAAGTGTGGAGAGATGGGACACCATGTCGCTAAGTGTCAGAAGGGTGATAGACTGGGGCAAGGGTCTTTATGTCGAAGAGCTCCATGGGGAAGATACCATGGTAAATGAAGAGGACGGTAGTATGAGTGTGCACCACTGGAAGAGGATGCCGTTGCGGGTAATGAGAGTCAACTAGTTGTGATTAGGCGCACTTGCTTTGCTCCAAGGGAAGAAACAGGAGACGGTTGGCTGAGGAACAACATCTTCCAGACTATTTGTACCATTCGCGGCAGAGTATGCCACATGGTCATTAACTTGAGGAGCTGTGAGAATGTAATTTCCGAAGAGGCTGTCGCCAAGTTAGGCCTAACCAGCTCATCAGATTCCATACAAGCTATCGTGGCTTAAGAAGGGGAATCAAGTAATCATTTCAAAATGTTGCTTGGTAAATTTCTCAATTGGGACGAAGTACAAGGATGGGGCGTGGTGTGACGTAGTTACCATGGACCTTGCCACCTGTTGTTGGGGCGCCCATGGCCATTCAATAGAAGTGCCGTCCATGATATGAGGAAGAACACATACAACTTCGTCTTCGAGGGAACAAACTTTATCTTGTTGCCCAAGAATGATGAGGCGCCTCGAGTGTTGGTAGCGCAACACTTAGGGCTCCAAGGTCGAGCTATGTTCGCCAAGGAGGTTGGTGAAATGAAGGTTATCTTCGTCTTGATCGTGAAGGAAAGTAAGGTTCAACTAAAGGAGATACTGAGTGAGGTTGGCGAGCTATTGTGGGCGTTCGCAGATGTCTTTCCGGTGGAGTTACTAGATACATTGCCACCATTGAGGGACATACAGCAACACATTGACCTGATGCCGGGGGCTGCTTTACCTAATAGGCCCCACTACTGTATGCGTCTAGCTGAGCAAGAGGAGTTGAGGCGCCAAGTGGAGGAGTTGCTCGCCAAGGGACTTATCCAGGAGAGCTTGAGTCCTTGCATAGTACCAGCTCCATCAATGCCAAAGAAGGATGGCAGTTGACGGATGTACGTGGACAACAAAGCCATTAACATGATCACGGTGCGGTATCGATTTCCTATTCCGAGATTGGATGACCTACTCGATCAGCTTCGAAATTCAAACATACTCACTAAGCTAAATCTAAAGAGCGGGTACCACCATATTCGAATCTCGCCAGGTGATTAATGGAAGATTACCGTCAAAACACGAGAGGGGTTGTATGAGTGGCTTGTCATGCCATTCGGGTTATCGAATGTGCCAAGTGCCTTCATGCGGTTCATGAATCAGGTATTGTGCTCGTTCATTGGGAGGTTCATCATCGTCTATGATATCTTGATTTACAGTCAGAACAGGGTCAAGCACTTAGAGCACCTCAGGGATGTGTTGAGCACATTTAAGAAGCAGTACCTGTTCGCCGTCATAAAAAAGTGGGAATTCATGAGAGACCGAGTAACATCCTTGGATTCGTTGTGTCTAAGAATGGTATATTAGCTGAGGAAAAGGAAAGATTGTGGCAGCTCGCGACAGGCCATAGCTGAAGACAATTGAAGAAGTCAGGAGCTTTCACGGTTTGGCGTCTTTCTATGGGCGATTTGTGCCTAACTTCAGGTTGGTGATGGTGCCAATCATAGACTATATTAAAAGGGTTTCCTTTGCTTTGACTCCGGATGCAGCTGATGCTTTTGATGAGTTAAAGAGGAGCCTAACCACAACACCAGTATTGGTCTCATTGGATTTCCAAAACACTTTCGAGCTTCACACCGATGCCTCCAAGATTGGCACTGGCGCGGTCCAAAGTATGGAGGGACGGCTTATCACATACTTCAGTGAGAAACTTGACGGGAGTAAGTTAAATTACTCTACCTACGACATTGAGTTCTATGCATTGGTGAGGGCACTAAGGCATTGGAATTCATATCTTGCTAATAGAGAGTGATGCGTCTTGTATTTACGCATCTTTTAAATATTATTTCAATTATTTTGCACCTATTTAATTATAGTTCTACACTTATTTTGGCAATTTTTATGTTTAACAGGTTTGAAATTAAAGTTCCGAAAATTGTCAAATGTTGGTGCAAATGAGGCAAATTCGATGCGTAAACAATTAAATCAAGTCAATCGAGATTCGGGACAAGAACGTATAAGCTCGACTCGCATCGACTCGAGCTAGCACTGTTCATCATCTTCAATCCCAAGCCGCCCCGTTACTATTCAACCTTAGCCCAACTCCAGCCCAACAACACCACCAGCAACCCACGACACCAACTTCCAGCCCAACAACACCCCCAGCCCGGCACCTGCATCTAGCCCACGAGCAGCTTGCCACCAGCAGGCCCAACCGACCCACACCATCATCGTCATCTCACGACAGCAGAAAAACGCATCCCGTTACTGTTCATCGTCGACCTTGCCCCAAACTCACCGACCCAGCTTCAGCCCACCAACAGCCACACCAGGACGTCCTTTGCCCGGCCCAATAGCGCCGACTTAGGGCCCGTTTCGATTTAAAAAGAAGAGGAGGGTGGCTGGATTTGGGGGACCGTCGCTGCCCTCTTCCCTTGTTCTCTCTCTCCCTCTCATATTATATCTTTCTTTATTTTAATTGTCCGTTAAATTGGAACGAGAGCGAAATTAGCGTGAAGACCGACATGAGTTCGTTCATCTTCTCCTTTACCGGATCATCCTTGATGGAGAGCTAACTTGCTCTCTGGGGTTAGATGAAATCTTAGCCTTTACTTTTGTTTACTTTTAATTTGGGTTAATTTAATTGTTTACATGAATTGCTTGGTTGAGATAAATACTTTGAAGTATTATATTTTTATTGTTTATTCAATTGATATGATTATTGAGTTTGTAACCTTTAATTGTTGATATTGATATTTATAAATTAATTCTTTGTGCTTTTAGCCTTAGGATTGCTTAATCAAGCAATAGTATTAACCGAATAGTTAATTTTTCCTATGCTTTAGTTAGATAGGGTCAATACGTAATAATTAACAATACGTTAGGTAGAGCCTATTTTCCTTATGCTCTATTTAGATAGGGTCAATACGCATTACTAACAATATTACCTTAGTAGGTTGAAGCTTGTAGCCTAAACCACTACTCGTGTAATAATCAATAATCCCAATTTAAGAGTTAACGCAAAAGTAATCAGCTAATGATGGATTCGAAACCCTAGGTCTAATTTAATACACATCCCCGATTAGTACTAGATTATTTTAGTTTGATTGTCATTTTCTAGATTAATTAACACAGAAATATCACTTTTCCTTAAATCAATCTAGATCATAGATTAAATTTGCGCACGCACTCTTGATCCCTGTGGTTCGACACCCTCTCGCCCTACACTTCAATTTAGGTGTGTTTAATAGATAGGGTTTTATATTAAATTTTGATAGACGTGGAAAAACACATCAAGATTTTGGCGCCGTTGCCGGGGACTAGGCAACGTTCGTGATATTATTTTTGTGGTTTTCTTTGTTTTTTAACTTTCTATTTCTTCTTTAGTTTTAAATTAAATTAATTTATTTTTTTAACTCCGGATTTGAAATCTTAATTTGATTCTTAATTTAGGAATTTTAATTTTTAATTCTCTTTAATTTTTATTGTCTCTTTTATTAAAAAAAATTTCTTTTCTTTTTATTAGCATTATTTTTCTTATGATTTTCGTGCATAAGTAGAAGTTAGGATATCTTGTTATTTGTCTTTGTTTTTTAGCATCTGTTTCGTCTGTTTTATGTGTTTCGCTAATTTAATTTTTAATTTACTTGCTTCGTGTGGTTAATTGTTCAAGCACGGTCGTCGCTCTTCGTCTCTGGACCTTACTAGATTCGATCCTGAAATTGGAAGAACTTTAAGAGACCTTAGAGCCCAACACCGAGCAAAAACAGCAATGGCTGACGAACAACAACCACGTACACTTATGGACTACTTTACTCCCACCATATACGCCTCACCGTCTTGCATTAGGTTGCCACCCGTAGCCCATCAGTTCGAGCTTAAGCCACATACTATACAAATGCTCCCTTCATTCCATGGCTTAGGTGATGAGAACCCGTACACGGACTTGGACAGTTTCATGGAGGTTTGCTCAACCTTCAGGATTCCTAACGTTAGTGATGATGCCATCTTACTTCACCTGTTTCCTTTCTCTTTAAAGGAAAAGGCTAAGTGTTGGTTAGGCACTTTACCTAGTGGGACGATTAGTACTTGGACCCAAATGCAACAAGAATTTCTTAAGAAATTCTATCTCATTAGCAAGTCTAACACTGCTAGGAGAGCCATTAACACCTTCGCCCAGCTCCCTACTGAGGAGTTTCACGAAAGTTGGGATAGGTTTAGGGAACTCTTACAAGCTTATCCACATCATGCTATCCCTAAATGGCAACTAGTCTAGAACTTTTATTATGGGTTGAATGAGAAGGGTCAACAAACTGTTGATGCCTCATGTGGTGGTCAGTTCCTTAGGAAGAATGAGGACGAGGCGTGAGAACTGTTTGAACTTTTGAATGAGAATTCACAACAATCTGCCGCACATGCACGTCTTAATGCTGCTAGGTTGAATAGAAGAGTAAACGAGATTGCTCACACCTCCATCTTAGAGAAGAAAGTAGACTCTTTTGCCTCTTCCGTAGAGCAGTTAACTTCCCTATTTAAGATGACATTGGCCCCCTTTACTGTACCTAATATGTCTCATGTTTCAAACGTGCATAATGCTTGTTCTTCATGCTCTAATGTCTCTCATTCTATACATGACTGCCCCTCTACTTCACCTTATGTGGAGTGGTCAGAGGAACAAGTCAATGCTGCCCAAGGATTCTCACGAAACAACCCATACTCTAACACGTACAATACGGGCTGGAGAAACCATCCTAACTTCTCCTAGAGGCAAGGAGGAGAAGGACAGTTTATGCCACAACAACAAAATCCACGACCTCAACAATCTGGTATGCCCCGGCCTATAGGTTTTCAACCACAAGGGTATGCTTCCAACTACTCTCAACCTCCTAATTTGAGCTCTTCTTCGAATTTTGAAGAGAAGGTTTTGAGTGCGCTGAAAGGTTTGGAAGCTAATTCCCAACTCCTCCACTCCCATACACAATCGATTGCAAAGCTTGAAACCCAAATAGGCCAACTAGCTAACACTATGAGTAGGAGAGATGAGGGAAGACTCCCTAGCCTGGCTATAGAAAACCCTAGGAACTGTGTAAGACAAGACAACTATCCTTCCCAGCAAGAACAAGCAAAATCCATTTCAGTGTTGTGAAATGGGAAGGAAGTTGACAATGGGGTGAATGCTGAAAGTGAAGTACCCATGAGTGATGAGGAAGAAGAGAAGAGCAAGGAGAGAGAAAAGGAGACCGATGAGGTCACGCACCCTTCTCCAATCCTAAAGCCTCTGATCTTCCTTCCTCATATGTAATTAGAGTACCCTTCCCCCAAGCTTTAGTTGCACCACATCCAAATGGGAAGGACAGGAAGTGGGAAGACATTTTGGAGACGTTTAGGCAAGTAAAGATAAACATTCCCCTTCTTGATGTAATTAAACAGATCCCGGCCTATACAAAGTTTATTAAGGACCTTCTGAACCAAAAGAGGCGATCTAGAGCACATCTGCCTAAAAAAGTGTTCTTGGCCGAGCAAGTGAGCTCTATTCTGAAGTGTGACACTCCAGTTAAGTACAAAGACCCTAGTGTCCCCACCATCTCTTGTTCACTTGAGAACTACCCGATCGATAAAGCCTTACTGGACTTAGGAGCGAGTGTCAACATTATTCCTTACTTGGTTTACGAGAAGTTAGGCTTGGGAGAGTTGTAACCCACCACTGTGACCTTGCAATTAGCAGATGTATCAACTAGGATTCCCCGTGGTGAGCTGATTAACATCTAGTGAGAGTAGACAAAGCCTTGTTTCCTGCTGATTTCCTCGCGCTTGATATGGAACCTTCTAGTCATTCAAAAAACCATGTCCCTGTCATTCTAGGTCGACCTTCTTAGCAACGGCCAATGCTACCATTAATTGTAGATCTGGGGTAATGGATGTTAGCTTTGCCAATATGATTATTAGGTTAAATATTTTTAAGGCTTTGTTGTCACCCACTAGTCAGGATGAGTTGGAGTATTTCTGGGTGGATATTATTGATGATTTGGTGGACCAAACACTCCTTTCTATCCTAGTTAGTGATTCCCTTGAGCGAGTACTAGTATACGATTGTTCTGATGATTTTGAGATTGAAAATGACATTAGAGAGATGATTGATTTGCTTGAGATAGTGCCCCTTTAGAGACTTGTCATTGCCCGTCAAAAGTACAAGCTTTACCTACGCTTTCGGATTCCCCTGCCTTGCCTTCAGTGGTATCACCACCCAAACTTGAACTTAAGTCGTTGCCCTCTACTCTTAAGTACACTTTCTTAGGACTCGATGAGACTTTACTTGTTATTATCTCTTGTCAGTTGTCTAGGGAACAGGAGGATGCGTTGATGATAGTGCTTAGTGCTCATAAGAGTGCCATTGGGTGGTCTGTGGCCGATTTGAAGGGTATAGACCCTTC
This sequence comes from Simmondsia chinensis, assembly GCA_018398585.1. Classification (NCBI taxonomy): domain Eukaryota; kingdom Viridiplantae; phylum Streptophyta; class Magnoliopsida; order Caryophyllales; family Simmondsiaceae; genus Simmondsia; species Simmondsia chinensis. Next base: position 4,941,598 of record JAGTTD010000017.1, on the reverse strand, counting down.
CATTTGTGTGCATAGGATTTTTCTTGATGAGAATGCTAGACCCACTAGAGAGATGCAAAGGAGGTTGAACCCTAACACGATAGAAGTGGTAAAGAAACAGATTGTGAAGTTGCTTTATGCGGGTATCATTTACCCAATTTCTGATAGTAGGTGGGTTAGTCCTGTTCAGGTAGTCCCAAAGAAGTTGGGCGTTACTGTGGTTAGGAGTAGTGATGGAGAGTTAGTGCCCACTAGAGAGACCACGGGCTGGAGAGTTTGCATTGACTATATGATGCTTAACTCTACCACTAGGAAGGACCATTTTCTTCTACCATTCACCAGATTTTGGAGAAGTTAGCTGGTCAGAGCTTTTACTGTTTTCTTGATGGATATTCAGAATTTAACCAGGTAGCAGTCTACCCAGAGGATCAGGAGGAAACGACCTTTACGTGCCCCTTTGGCACATTTGCCTACCGTAGGATGCCATTTGGTTTATGTAATGCGCCCGCTACATTTCAGAGATGCATGATGTCTATCTTTTCTGACATGGTGGACAGATTTCTTGAGGTTTTTATGGATGATTTCTCTTTTTTTGGACCTTCGTTTGATGAATGTTTGTAGAATTTAAGACTTGTGCCAAAAAGATGTGAAGAGACCAATCTTGTTTTGCGTTGGGAAAAGAGTCACTTTATGGTTCAAGAGGGGATTGTATTGGGTCATAGAGTGTTTAAGAAAGGTATTGAGGTTGATAAGGCTACGGTAGATCTGATTGCAAACTTAACCCCTCCATCAAACACGAAGCAAGTTAGATCCTTTCTAGGTCATGCAGGTTTCTATAGGAGATTCATTAAGGACTTTGGAAAACTGGCTAGACCATTAACTAGCTTGCTAGCTAATGAGACATCATTTGAGTTTGATGAGTCTTTCCTGGAAGCTTTTCAAAAACTAGGGTCATTCCTTGTTTCGGCCACCATTATGCAGCCCCTAGATTATTCTCTTCCTTTTGAAATTATGTGTGACGCTTCTGATTTTGCTATAGGTGTTGGCCTAAGTCAAAGAGTAAACAAAGTGCCTCATGTCATTTACTATGCCAATAAAACTCTTAATGATTCACAATGCCATTACACCACCATTGAAAAGGAGTTGCTAGCTGTTATGTTCGCTCTTGAAAAGTTTCGTTCCTATCTTTTGAGGTCAAATGTCATTATCTATTCTGACCATGCTGCGTTGAAATATTTTCTCTCTAAGAAAGAAATGAAACCTAGGCTCATTAGGTGGATTATGCTACTTCAAGATTTTGACATTGAGATTAGAGATAAGAAAGGTCCAGAGAATGTCGTAGCTGACCATCTCTCTAGGATTTCCTTTGAGCACCATGATCCATCTATTTCAATACATGACTCTTTTCCCAATGAGCAACTTTTTGTTGTCTCCCATTCACGTGGCCCTTCGTTTGCAGATATTGTTAACTTCCTCGCTACAAGTGTGATTTCATCTACTTGGTCCAAGCAAGAAAAGGATAGGTTTTACTCTCAAGTAAAGCACTTTTATTGGGATGATCCTGACTTGTTTAAACATTGTGCGGACCAAGTAATTCGTAGATGTGTTCTAGAGTGTGAGTATCATAGCATTTTATCTTTTTGTCACTCATGTGCATGTGTAGGACACTTTAGAGGTCGTAGGACAGCTGCAAAAGTCCTATAGTGTGAATTTTATTGGCCTACTTTGTTCAAGGATGCTCACAAGTTTTGTCTTGCATGTGAGCGTTGTCAACGCACAGGCGCAATGACGCGTCGAGACTTGATGCCTTTGAACCCCATTTTAATTGTGGAAATATTTTATGTTTGGGGTATTGACTTTGTGGGACCATTTCCCCCATCTTTTGGATTTGTTTACATACTTTTAGGGGTCGACTAGGTGTCTAAATGGGTTGAGACTATACCTACTAGGACCAATGACCACATTTTTAACCGCTTTGGTACCCCTAGAGCACTCATTAGTGATGGTGGTAGTCATTTCATTCATAGGTCATTTGAGGCACTTATTAGGAAGTACTCAGTGCATCATAAGATTGCCACCCCCTATCATCCCCAAACTAGTGGTCAAGTAGCACTTTCAAACCGTGAAATCAAGTCTATGCTTGAGAAAACGATTCGTCCTGATAGGAAAGGTTGGTCCCTTAGGTTGAATGATGCTCTTTGGGCTTACTGCACTGCCTGTAAGACCCCACTTGGTATGTCACCCTATAGGTTTGTCTCTGGTAAAGCATGTCATTTACCAGTTGAGCTAGAACACTGTGCTTATTGGGCCACTAAAGCCTTGAATTTTGACTTAGACCAAGCTGGATCTAACCAAAAGCTCCAATTGGGTGAACTTGAAGAGTTGAGAAATGAAGCTTATGAGAATGCAAAGATTTATAAAGCTAAAACCAAAGGCTTTTCATGATAAACATTTGCTCCTGATCAAAAGGTTTGGCTTTTTAATTCTAAATTGCGTCTTTTTCCTGGCAAGTTGGGGTCTAGGTGGGATGGTCCTTTTGTATTTAAGCTAGTATACCCCTCAGGTGCTATTGAAGCGTTCACTGTAAATGGTCAAAGGCTTAAACCTGTAGTTGAGTTGGATGGCATTGCTGATAGACAGCTTATTAAAGTTGTCTCTTTGATGGACACAATGACTGATACTTGATCTCTGCTTGATTCACTGCGCCTGGCTAAAGGCATAAAACTTAGCACTCCTAGAAGGCAGCCTAGGCCGGTTATGTTTTGTTTTAATTTAGTTTTGACCTAATTAGTTGTTCCGAGGCTTGTTTTCTCTCTTTTCAGGTTCTTGTGTCGGGTTGAAGGATCCCTACATACATGTCCACGTCGTCTCTCCAGGTTGTATTGCTCCATCTCACCTATCTCTTGTGCTTTAATGATTAATGTTGTTACATTGAGGATAATGCATGATTTAGGTGTGGGGGTGAGGCTCATTTGCATATGCTCATGTTTGGTCAAATTTTTAAAATTTTGAACATCTTTTTGTGCATTTTGAGCGTGCATTATAACCATTTAGCTAATTTTTCCTTGATCGACGCATATGTTATGATGGCAATGGAATTAGTTGTTTATTTCGTTCTCTTAATTCCATGAAATTAAATGATTATACTTCATACTTGTTAATGAGTGTTGATGATTATTACTGATATTAATAGGTTCTATTCATGCCGCTCATATATTCACTGAGCACAGGACTTTCATGTTGCGGAAAATTTGAGAATTTGAGTAAACAACCTTATATATCTTGAGTTTTGCAAGGCTGCCCTATCGGCTTATCCTAATCCTTGCCCTTGATGTTATATAAAGTATTGGTTGGCCAATGTCAATTGTAATGATGAAGTACGTGTTATATATATATATATATATATATATATATATATATATATATATAAAGTCCAAAAATTGATAGAAAAGAAAGAGGAAACAAAAAGAAAAAAAGGGTTTCCTCCAAAAGAAAAAATGCAAAAGAAAAAGAAAAAGTGAAAACTGGTGTACATTCATAACAAAGAAGTTTCTTTTGTGCTATACTGAGGTCAGAATATTGTGGAGTGGTCACTCATATGCCACTTAAAATTTCTCTATGTATAGGCATGTGTTTAGGTGATTCAATGGCGCGGTTGCACAAAACCTTTATATATTTGGTCGGGAACGAGAATTTGAGGAGATTATGTGGCATGAAACCCTAATCACTTTCACTTGTGCGATTAAATTGCTTGAGTAGTCCCTATTAGTAGATACAAGGTTAATGAAATTCTATGACGAGTTTTGAAGTTTAATCATCTGAATTCATGGAATTGGTGAATGCTCTAAATGATTTAATCTTGTCTTGAATTGTAATATAGGTGTTAATCTCGAAAAACTGGGCGAAGGTTGGGATGGTTGGGGTAGTTGGTCACTCAAGTCATTATGTCTATTCCATGCTTTGCTCGAGGACTAGCAAAGATTAGGTGTGGGGGTGTTGATGCTTCTCGTATTTATGCATCTTTTAATTGTTATTTTAATTATTTTGCACCTATTCAATTATAGTTCTACACTTATTTTGGCAATTTTTATGTTTAACAGGTTTTAAATTAAAGTTCCGAAAATTGTCAAATGTTGGTGCAAATGAGGCAAATTCGATGCGTAAATAATTAAATCAAGTCAATCGAGATTCGGGACAAGAACGTATAAGCTCGACCCACATCGACCCGAGCCAGCACTATTCATCATCTTCAATCCCAAGCCGCCCCGTTACTGCTCAACCTCAGCCTAACTCCAGCCTAACAACACCACCAGCAACCCACGACACCAACTTCCAGCCGAACAACACCCCCAGCCCTGCACCTGCATCTGGCCCACGAACAGCCCACCACCAGCAGGCCCAACCGACCCACACCATCATCGTCATATCACGACAGCCCAAAAACGTAGCCCATTACTGTTCATCGTCGACCTTGCCCCAAACTCACCGACCCAGCTTCGGCCCACCAACAGCCACACCAGGACGTCCTTTGCCCGGCTCAACAGCACCGACTTAGGGCTCGTTTCGATTTAAAAAGAGGTGGCTGGATTTGGAGGACCGTCGCTGCCCTCTTCCCTTGTTCTCTCTCTCCCTCTCATATTATATCTTTCTTTATTTTAATTGTTCATTAAATTGGAACGAGAGTGAAATTAGAGTGAAGACCGACATGAGTTCGTTCATCTCCTCCTTCACTGGATCATCCTTGATGGAGAGCTAACTTGCTCTCTGGGTTGGATGAAATCTTAGCCTTTACTTTTGTTTATTTTTAATTCGGGTTAATTTGATGGTTTACATGAATTGCTTGGTTGAGATAAATACTTTGAAGTATTATATTTTTATTGTTTATTCAATTGATATGATTATTGAGTTTGTAACCTTTAATTGTTGATATTGATATTTATAAATTAATTCTTTGTGCTTGTAGCCTTAGAATTAATTAATCAAGCAATAGTATTAACCGAATTGTTAATTAAAGCCAATCTTTCCTATGCTTTAGTTAGATAGGGTCAATACGTAATAATTAACAATACGTTAGGTAGAACCTATTTTTCTTATGCTTTAGTTAGATGATCAATAATCCCAATTGAAGAGTTAACTCAAAAGTAATTGGCTAACGATGGATTCGAAACCCTAGGCTCCAATTTAATACACATCTTCGATTAGTAGTAGATTATTTTAATTTAATTGTCGTTTTCTAGATTAATTAACACAAAAATATCACTTTTCCTTAAATCAATTTAGATCATAGATTAAATCCACGCACGCACTCTTAGTCCCTGTGGTTTGATACCCTCTCGCCCTACACTTCAATTTAGGTGTGTTTAATAGATAGGGTTTTATATTAAATTTTGATAGACGTAGAAAAACATATCAGATAGTTTGTCTTGTACTTCGATAATGTGCCTCTAAAATACATCAACAGCCAAGATAAGCTCTTCGATCGAAACTCCAAATAGGCGAGCTTCATCCAGCTCTTCCACTTTGTAATCAAGCACAAGTCTGGCGTCCTGAGCGAGGTAGTGGAAGCACTCTGTAGGCGCAGTCTCATCTTATCCCAAAGTGGGGTTTCCTTGACCGAGTTTATGCAGTTGGCGCCCTCTGGTGAGATTTGGTGGGAAGCCCAATTGGATTCTATTTCCGTATACTCTATCCATGACGAGTTTCTCTTTAAGGGAAGCTGACTGTGCATTCTAGCTTCAAGCCTATGCCTTAAGATTATTGAAGTGAAGAAAAATGCTGGACACGTGGGAAGAGACAAGATGATTCTGTTGGTAGGTGCCAATTATTATTGGCCTACGGTGCGAAGGGAGATTGAACGATTTGTCTGAGATGCTGCATCTGTCAGGTATCCAAAGGCGACATGATTAACGCAGGGCTCTATCTCCCTTTACCAATTTTGAGCCAACTTTTGGCAAACATTAGCATGGACTTCATATTGGGGTTACCAAGAGCGCGGGACAGCATTGACTCGGCTTTTGTTGTGGTTGACCGGTTCTCAAAGATGGCGTATTTTATTGGTTGTAAGAAGGCCGTTGACGCCGTACACATGGCCAAGCTACATTTCTGGGAGGTGTACAAGCTACATGGATTGCTGGGTAGCATCGTCTCCGATAGGGATGTAAGGTTCGTCAATTACTTATGGAAGACGCTATGGATGATGGTGAACACATCTCTCGCCTTTAGCACTGTCCATCATTATCAAATGGACGGACAAACTGAGGTCACCAACCGTTCATTAGGAAATCTCCTCCAATGTCCTATTGCGAACAACATTAGGGGCTGGAAATCAAAGCTACACCATGCTGAGTTTGCCTACAACAGATTGGTTACTAGGAGTATGGGTTTCGCGCCATTCGTGGTCGTTTATGGCTTTGTACCATGAACCTTGATACACTTGGTTCTTGTGCTAGATCCGACTCGACCTCACAGAAAGGTGAAAGACTTCATCTTGAGCCTTAAATACATCTGTGAACAGACAAGAGCTGGGTTGCTGGAAGCCAGTGCCAAGTACAAGGCGGCAACTGACAAGAAATGCTGGGCAATTCAGTTTCAGGTTGGCTACAATGTTTGGGCAATCTTGATGAGGAAGCAATTTTTGGCGTGAGAGTACAACAAGCTAACAGCCTGCAAGATTGGTTTTTTGATGGTCCTTGCAAAATCGACGACAATGCTTATCGTCTTTAGCTACTACTCGGTATGAGGACCTCTTACGTGTTTAGCATTTTCTTACGTGGGCAACGACGATCCTACCTACCTCTTGGTGAATTTGAGGGCAAATTTTCTTTGATCCAGAGAGGATGATGCAGGCCATAAATGATAGGCGACATTGGCGGGTAGGAAAACGCTGCTGAAGGGAAGTTTAAATTTAGTAGGAAATCTAAATCTAATAGGATTAGTATTTAATTATTTTGTAATTATTTCTTAAACTCTCATTTTTAGTCAAATAGCTTCTTTATTTAAGGAAGAAGAAATCTAGGATTTTGTCATTCAATTTCGAGATTAATTTTCATGATTTTTAGTTGTTTCTATTCTTGGGTTGTGAGAATTAGAATAGACTTTATTTTTCTCTTTTTTTTTTTTGTTATTTTTGTAATAAGAATTAAGGGAAGGCCGTTGAACCTTCCTATTCCCTAACTTTTCATCTACGCGCTATATCATATTTTTTTTGCCCCGGGAAGAGAGGGGGGGGGGGGGGGGGGGTGCGTGCTGCAAAAATGCTTCTTTATGTCCCAAAATTCATGTCACCTTTTTTTTTTTTTTTTGAAATATGCAAAATGCACTCAAACAAACGAGCAATAAACAAGCTCATAGTGAGTTCTTCAACGAATCTTGCACAAATTTATTTAGTCATACTGTCTCTATATATCCTATCCAGTGGAAATGTATCTGCCCTTGACACCAAGTGAGGTTTAATTGTCAATGTAGGGGGGCCACTAACAATTATTTCCCTAGGTGAATCCTTTCTCGAGTTCCTTAACTGTGGATGCTTTCTAGTGGTACACTAGCTTACATGAGGATAGAGTTAGGAGCATCTGTGTCTAACCTAGCTCAGATGAGACATATGTCAAGTGTGTCAATAGGATACATCTCAATAAATTCACAATAGTAAGGTTTAGATACACATAGCTTTATCTGAGGTGAAGGTATATTATGCTAGCCTTGAACGGCCTGGATATAGAATAGAGGAAGATGTTCAAATGGACGAAATTTGCTTGTCGTTTTCAACTAGCTAAGTGTGCTGCTAGAGATGAAGATCTCATGAAGAAAGAAATCCCCAAGAACTTGTGTTCATGAAGTCGCATAACAAAGATGGACCTCTCAATGCATTTTCGTATGCCAGGGGGCCTCCAATGGCATGTCATACATTAGTTAAAAAGGATATAAAGGCTATGAAGTATAGCCAAACTCAGGAGTCTGATGGGTGAGTGAGCCCTGGACAAGTGGGTTTAGGCGAATAAGTATCCATGGCTGGTGAGTAGGTGTTTGTCTCTGCTCGAGTAGGTATTTTTGGATGGTTTGAGTGAACCGCAATATGGTGGCACCCACAGTGGACATGCTCTTGCCCTAATGATACGTGGAGGTACTTAGCCATGGTGGGTGGTTGGGCTAGACAGTTCATGGCTAGGTGATCTTGTTCCCCTTTAAAGGGCAAGTTACTGATGACGGTGCTCGCCAAGGGGTACGTGCCCATGGTAATGCATGTAGTGGAGTCCATGGTGGCTGCTCAAAGTTATTCACCTAGGTTGCCATTTGGGGGTTCTGATGCTTGAAGCCTAATGTCCATCTTCTAGGTATCCTATCTAGTATTGTTCAATAACGAACTACCTATTTCTTTATAAACTGGGTAGATTTATAATGATCTTAGGTTCCATTGTATTTGGGTTACCAGATGTTCAAATGTTCTTAGCTAGCTATGGTAATTTTTCTTCTTATTTGTCTTTTCTCATTTTTTATTTAACATAAGTAAAATGTAGGATTTTTCCTTTTTAGGCCTTTTCCTTTGATTGGGAAAAATTAGAGGCCACTCTCTCAAATTGTAAGCATTCTGGTTAGGATTGTTTTGAGAGAAGTGAACATTTAACAATAATATAGAGTATTTTACCCTAGAATCAATGAGGGCTTGTTACTAGAAAATATACATAAGTTTTATTCAATGATTTATTTACACTATACATCTCTATACAGACTTACTGTATAGATGTGTACTATGTGCTTTTCATTGCATCAATTAAGTTGCGTAAAATATGAATTATACCGATGTTCAAATTAAACTTGTGTTTTTCTTTCTGTTTTCATTATAACAAGCTAATTCTCGTATATTGATAATATTTCTGATGTAGCTACTAGCCTTTAGCCCGTCACAGCCACAGCTTGGCTAGTTGGTGGCTAAGGAGATGGCGTCTACAGAGATGCCACAAGAGTTGATCAGCTTAGTTAGAATTGTTATCTAGATTTTGAGATTAGGAAAGCATTTTAGATCAGGAAGGATTCTATTTGATTCTATTTTTATTTTTCTAGTTATCTCCAATCCTTATTTAAAGGAGGGATAAGATAGGGTTTGCATCAATCAATTCATGAGTTTTCCTTTGATATATCACTAGGTTTTCTCCAATTCTCGAGTTGTGAGATTAAGATCAACTTTCCCCTTTGTTTCTACTATTTTCATAATAGAAATTTAAAGAAAGGTTGCGAACCTTCCATTTCCCTTTAATTTTCACTTACGTGCTGCTTCAGTTGGTATCAGAGCTCAGAATGGCTTCTTGGATGGCCCATGGGGGACAGAGATATGGCGCCATTGGAGACGTTTATGAGCGAGATGTTCAATGGAAGAATGAGAGGAGATTTGAGGACTTGGAGGAGAAATTCCGTTGTATTAAGCAGCGCTTAATTCAGTTGGGGACGAATCCCGACCAAGCACCAGGAGCTCAGCCTCAATACCCATTGACAGGGGGTGGCAAGGACGACATGGAAGATAAGTTCCACAACTCATTCCTAGAAGTTGAAATATTTGACTGGCATGTGAGAAGAGATCGCCCCAATATCGGTCATGTCACCAAAGCTGGAGAGCAAAGGTGGGAATCTAGTCTCTCGATTGAAATACCAGAGTTTAGTGGTGGTGGATGTCCAGAGGAATTATGAGATTGGCTCATTACAGTGGACAAGATCCTAGAACTCGAGGAGACTCCTGAGCAAAAGCAGGCAACTTTGGTAGCTACCCGAGGAAGAGCAATCGCCTGGTGGCAGCAACTCAAACATACCAGTTACAGCAAGGAAAGGCGAAAATTGAGTCTTAGGAAAAGATTAAGAAGCATATGAGAGGCGCCTTCCTGTCTCATAACTTTGCCAAGGTGATGTATCAGCATCTGCAAGGTTTACATCAGGGCTCAAAGTTCGTAGAGGAGTATACGACGGATTTCTACTCGTTGGTCGCCAGGAATGACTTAGCTAAAACGGAAAAGAAATTGGAGGATCAATATGTTGTTGGGTTGAAAGAGTCCATACAGGAGGTGCTAAATAAGTTTCACAGCTTCACCGTCTCTGAGGCAAGTCAGAGAGCCATGAATGGAATAACAACGACGGCGTACGACTAGCGGTTCTTGGAATACATAGGTTGGCTGACATGAGCAAGCATGAGTACCTCCCCCAAACCCAAGCTTATAGAGTCAACCGGTTCTTGCCAACACTGGCAAGCCGGTTATTTAGGTTTGGCGAGCAGCTCATAAAATTGTTGCTTCAATTGTGGAGAGATGGGTCACTGTGCCGCTAAGTGTCGGATGGTTGATCGGCCTGGCAAAGGCTTGTTTATTGGTGAGCATCATGATGAGGATGTCGCATGTGATATACTCGAGAAGTTGTGAGAAGGTGATATCTGAAGAAGCTATCGCCAAGTTGGGATTTAAGACTGAAGCATACCCAAATCCATACAAGCTGTCATGGCTCAAGAAAGGAAATCAGGTATTCATCTAGAAATGTTGTTTGGTCACTTTTTCGATTGGGTTGAAGGACAAGGATGGAGTTTGGTGTGACGTAGTCACTATTGATGCTTGCCATCTGTTGTTAGGGCTACCATGGCAATACGATAGAGGACCCATACATGACTGAAGGAAGAACACATATAACTTTGTCTTCGAGGGGACTAAGATTATTTTATTGCCCAAGAAGGATGAGGCACCAAGGGCAATGATGGCACAACACCCGAACTTTCAAGGCAGAACCATGTTTGCCAAGGAAGTTGGCGAGAACAAAATTGTTTTCGTGTTGATTGGGAAGGAAGTAAGGAACCAATAAGAGTGGTACCGAGCGAGGTTGGCATATTGAAAGAGTTTGTAGATGTCTTTCCGGATGAATTACTAGAAACACTACCGCCATTGAGGGATATATACATCGGATTGACTTGATGCCTGGAGCTTCCTTGCCAAATAGGCCCCACTACCGAATGAAGCCAACTTAGCATGAGGGGTTGAGACACTAGCTTAAGGAGTTGCTTGCCAAGGGAAGAAAACTACGGGTGGAGATGGAGATTCTTTATTGATACTGAATAGAAGAATTACAACGACACTTTCTTTGAACGAGAGATATGAAAGAATTACAAACACTTTCTCTAAACACTCGTAGCACTCAAAATCTGAATTAGAGGAATTACGAAATCACCTCTGGCGGCGCCTCACTCTTTGATTGGATGCAGATGATGAAACCCTATGACCTAATTTATAGGCGCAGGTCAGGGAGGGCCCGATCGATCGGACCTCTAACTGCCAAAAAAATCTGGAATCTTTCCATAAATCACCCGATCGATCGGGTTTCACTCCCGATCGATCGGTGACCCTAAGGCAACCCCATAAATATAAAAAAAGGTAAGTTGAGACATAAACCTAACAAATCTCCACCTTGGCTTAAATTGCATACATAAAAGAATTTCCTCCACCTTCTCCACTGAACCCCCAAACACGGGGTTATCTCAACGAAACTGAACTGAACATATCTGAGAGGTTATCAGCAATGCCAATCTTCTTCTTCTCTGAATTGGCTCTTGACACATTATTGAAATTGGCACCTGCTGCTGAACTGTGTTACTCAACTGAAATCCCTCTAGCTTACTCACCTGACCTGAATTACAAACAACTGATGACATCTTCTGTGGAGACAATAACGAAGACTCACCAAACGTGACACGTTTACTCGTTAGGAATTGCTTGAAGCGAAGACCTTTCTACTTCCCATATAGCCCTTGTTCACAGACCACCAGTCCTGTAGACCTACCACACAAAGAGCCCCACACTGTGCTCAGACAGACCCCTATCTCCTGAATGTTCCAATCTCAAACATCCTAAATTTGTGATTTTTTGTTCTGTTAACAACATGAATGATGAAGATGCTGCAACAGATCTAACAATTGTGGAATCAACAAGCTCATACAGAGTACCCAACCTTCTGCCCTTCATAACTGCCAATGCACCCTTAACGACCCTCAAAACTCCGCCGTCAACTGTGTACCTGTATCCTTGAGACTCAAGAGTACCTAAAGAGATGAGATTCTTCTTCAAATCAGGAACATGATGAACATCACTCAAAACCCTGATAGTGCCATCGAACATCCTAAAACGAATTGTTCCTATACCCAGAACTTTGCATGGATTATCATTACCCATCAAAGCAACTCCACCTTGAACAGACTAGTACGTGGAAAACCAATCCCGGTTGGGACAGACATGATAGGAGCAACCCGAATCCAAAATCTAACTATCTTTCAAATTGGACTGAGGTTCAGACATAAATAATAGAAGATCTTCATTCTCATCATTTACAACACTAGCTGCTATGGATCTCTGGTCAGACCTTTTATCTGCTTCTAATTTTCTCTTAAGCTTGTAACAGTCTTTCTTAATGTGCGCTTTCATATGGCAGAAGTTACAGGTTAGGTCTTGATACCTAGACTTAGACTTGGTTCCACTATGATCATACTCAGTTCTCCCCCTCACAAACCACTACCTGAGTTATGCAATGAATCAGATAATTCTCTATCTACTCGTTATTTACTCAGTAGGTTTCTCTTAACTTCATCAACAGATATGGTTTGTCTACCGCCATAGATCATGCTTTCAATAGAACCCTTATATGAAGCAGAGAGAGAGCATAACAATAACATTGCCTGATCTTCATCCTTAGGAACATCATCCAATTCTTTCAAATCTTGAATAATTGAATTAAATTCACTGACGTGATTCTCAAGTAACGTACCTTTTGACATACGAAACGTGAATAACAGGCGCTTAACTGCGAGTTTGCTGGAGACGGACTTGAAACAAAACATATCCCGCAATTTCTCCGACAACTCCTTAGCGGTCTTCACTTCTAGAACTTCTGTCGAAACGTCATTGGTAAGACACATCTGAATTGCTGTGAGCGCCTTCTCATCTAACTCCTCCCATTGTGCTTCTGTCAAATCCTCTGGTTTCTTCTCTTTCCCATCCAAAGCTTCCTTCAAGCCACTTTGAGTCAAGAAGCCCTTAACACGAACCTGCAATAATTTGAAGCTCCCTTGACCACCAAATTTCTCAAACTTTGGTCTTAATTGCGGAAGTCATATTACCAAATCGAAATAAACAGGGTTTTAATACCAATTTGCTAAGAAAACTAAACAAATCTGCTATGCTCTGATACCAATTTGTTGGGAAAATCTTAATGTGGAAGCGTGAAACCCTGATAGCTTGATTCGATTCAAATACTAGGACTCATGCAAAACGAGAAGTAAACAAAAATGGAGAAAGAAAGAACAAAAACGAATACACAATATTTACGTGGAAACCCCTGTACAATCGAGAGGGAGAAAACCACGGGCGGAGATGGAGATTCTTTATTGATACTGAACGGAAGAATTACAACGACACTTCTTCTGAACGAGATATATGAAAGAATTACAATCACTTTCTCTAAACACTCATAGCACTCAAAATCTGAATTAGAGGAAGTACGAAATCACCTCTGGCGGTGCCTCACTCTTTGATTGGATGCAGATGACAAAACCCTACTACCTAATTTATAGGCGCAGATCAGGGAGGGCCCGATCGATTGGAACCGGCCGATCGATCAGCCCTCTAATAGCCTAAAAAATCCGAAATCTTTCCTTACATCACCGATCGATCGGGTTTCACTCCTGATCGATCGGTGACCCTACGGCAACCCCATAAACATAAAAAACAGGTAATTTGAGATATAAACCTAACAAATCTCCACTTTGGCTCAAATTACATACATAAAAGAATTTCCTCCACCTTCTCCACTAAACCCTCACACATGGGGTTATTTCAACGAAACTGAAGTGAACATATCTGAGAGGTTATCTGCAATTCCAATCTTCTTCTTCTCTAAATTGGCTCTTGACACATTATCTGAAACAGCCACCTGCTGCTGAACTGTGTTACTCAACTGAACTTCCTCTGGCTTACTCACCTGACCTGAATCACAAACAATTGATGACATCTTCTGTGAAGACAATAACGAAGGCTCACCAAACGTGACACGTCTACTCGTCAGCAATTGCTTGAAGCTAAAACCTTTCTGCTTCCCATAAAGCCCTTGTTCACATACCACCAGTCCTGTAGAATGACCACACAAAGAGCCCCTCACACTGTGCTTAGACAGACCCCTATCACTTAAATGATCCAATCTCAAATATCATAAATTTGTGATTTCTTGTTCTGTCAACAACATGGACGATGAAGATGCTACAACAGATCTAACAACCGTGGAACAAACAAGCTCATACAGAGTACCTAACCTTCTGTCCTTCATAACTGTCAATGCACCCTTGACGACCCTCAAAAATTCACCTTCAGCTGTGTACCTGTACCCTTTAGACTCAGGAGTACCTAAAGAGATAATATTCTTCTTCAAATCAGGAACATGACGAACATCGCTCAAAACCCTGATAGTGCCATCGAACATCCTAAAATGAATTGTTCCTATACCCCAAACTTTGCATGGATTATCATTACCCATCAAAGCAACTCCACCTTGAACAGACTCGTACGTGGAAAACCAATCCCGGTTGGGACATAAATGATAGGAGCAACCCGAATCCAAAATCCAACTATCTTTCCAATTGGACTGAGGTTCAGACACAGACAATAGAAGATCTTCATTCTCACCATCTAAAACACTAGCTGCTATGGATCTCTGGTCAGACCTGTTATCTGCTTCTAATTTTCTCTTAAGCTTGTAAAAGTCTTTCTTAATGTGCCCTTTCTTATGATAGCAGTTACAGGTTAGGTCTTGATACCTAGACTTAGACTTGTTTCCACTATGATCATACTCAGTTCTTCCTCTCACAAATAAACCACTACTTGAGTTATGCACTGAATCAGATAATTCTTTATGTACTTGTTCTTTACTCAGTAGGTTTCTCTTAACTTCATCAACAGATATGGTTTGTCTACCGCCATAGATCATGCTTTCAAAAAAACCCTTATATGAAGCGCAGAGAGAGCATAACCACAATATTGCATGATCTTCATCCTTAGGAACATTATCCAATTCTTTCAAAACTTGAATAATTGAATTAAATTCACACGTGATTCTTAAGTGACGTACCTTCTGACATACGAAACGTGAATAACACGTGCTTAACTGCGAGTTTGTTGGAGACAGACTTGAAACAGAACATATCTCCCACAACTCCTTAGCGGTCTTCACTTCCAGAACTTCTGTCAAAATATCATCAGTAAGACACATCTGAATTGCTGTGAGCACCTTCTCATCTAACTCCTCCCATTGTGATTCTGTCAAATCCTCTGGTTTCTTCTCTTTCCAATCTAAAGCTTTCTGCAAGCCACTTTGAGTCAAGAGGCCCTTAACACGAACCTGCAATAAACTGAAGCTCCCTTGACCACCAAACTTCTCAACTTCGGTCATAATTGTGGATGTCATATTACCAAATCAAAATAAATAGGGCTCTGATACCAATCTGTTAAAAAAACTAAACAAATCTGATATGCTTTGATACCAATTTGTTTGGAAAATCTTAATGTGGAAGCGTGAAACCCTGATAGCTTGATTCGATTCAAATAATATGACTCACGCAAAATGAGAAGTAATCAAAAATAGAGAAAGAATGAACAAAAACGAATACATAATATTTACGTGGAAACCCCTCTACAATCGAGAGGGGAGAAAACCACGGGGCGGAGATGGAGATTCTTTATTGATACTGAACGAAAGAATTATAATGACACTTCCTCTGAACAAGATATATGAAAGAATTACAATCACTTTCTCGAAACTCTCGTAGTACTCAAAATTTGAATTAGAGGAATTAAGAAATCACCTCTGGCCACGCCTCACTCTTTGATTGAATGCAGATGACTAAACCCTACGACCTAATTTATCGGCGCAGGTCAGGGAGGGCCCGATCTATCGGGAAACCCCCGATCAATCGGCCCTCTGAATGCCTAAAAAATCCGGAATCTTTTCTTAAATCACCCGATCTATCGGGTCTCACTCCCGATCGATCGGTGACCCTACGGCAACCCCATAAACATAAAAAACAGGTAATTTGAGACATAAACCTAACAGTATTGAATAAAATACTTGTGTTCTAAATAGATTAGGCATTTATGTGCACTCTTGGGGCTTGATAGCTTACCAAGCTAAGTCTAGTAGGTTCAATAAGCTGAACAAAGCAAAGTTCAAATAGACTGCGCTTGATTCGTTAACTGTTTGCGAACAGTTTAATGAAAGCTTGTTAAGAGCTCATTAATGATTCAATATTAGCTGGATAATGAGTTCATTATGACTCAATAGTAGTTTCAATAGCTTGGCTTGGTAGCGAACGCCATCTAATAGTGAGCTTGGCACAGCAGTGATCAACTTAACATGATAGCGAGCTTGATTTGACTTGATTAGACTAAAAATTGTATCAAGCCAAGTAATGAACTTACCAATAACTTATTGGATCGAGTTCGAATATATGTTAGGACTCAACTTGAACTCAGGCTGGAGTTCCACCAAGAGAGTGCTCGACTCTATTGGCCTCATTTACACCTTGTTTATATATATATATGTATATATATACCTATACCAAAGAGCGCACCAACACGCCGTCATCGGGTCCCATTAGAACTCCAAAGTTAAGCATGCTTGGGCGAGAGTAGTACCAGGATGAATGACCTCCTGAGAAGTCTTCACCCTTAGGTTAGGGGCACGGGGAAACGGCCTCTCTTCAGGTTAACGCCCTGAAGTGGGGAGGCTACGTACATCCGTCCCCCCCAGACCTTGCGTAGGTGGGAGCCCTTAAGGCACTACGCATGTATATATATATATGTATATGTATGTATAAACTAGGGTGAGAGATTAAAGAAAATGATGACTACTGGATCTAAATCATGGAAATCTAAGCCAATTACTTTAGTGAGAGGTGTAAAAATAATTTAGAAATATTGGCCCTTGATTTAAATTCAATAGTTATTAGTTTCTCTTTTTATCTCTCAACCTCCAATAAAAATCATGCCATGTACATATATATTTAAAAATATTTTTATTATTGTAATATAGACACATCAATGTGGTTCTGCCACTGAATAGTGGTAGTAACACTTTATGAACTGGAAGAGTCTGTCGGCGCAATGAAATTTCATTATTGCAAATTACCATATCTAAATGACAAAGGCAACGCACTGGGTAGGCGAGAGCCCTTGAGGCACTGGGTATGTTCCTTTAAATGACAAGGGCAACGCAGTTTAGCTTGTTTGATTACTCCTTTTGCAAGTGGTGTATAAAGTGTTTTTTTCTTTTTCCCCCCTTTTATTAACAATGGCGACCGACACAAACACAACTATCATTCCACATCCTGCTACATCCAATTAGAATCGAGCAAAAAACAAAAGTAATTTAAACTGAACCAAACCGTATTTATGGTTTGATTTGGTTTATAATTTGAAA
Source organism: Simmondsia chinensis (assembly GCA_018398585.1). Lineage (NCBI taxonomy): Eukaryota > Viridiplantae > Streptophyta > Magnoliopsida > Caryophyllales > Simmondsiaceae > Simmondsia > Simmondsia chinensis. The sequence continues at coordinate 4,924,144 of JAGTTD010000017.1, read as the reverse complement.
AATTATGATTTAATTTAGAAAATTTTAATTAGTGGAGTTCATAGTTCATGTTCAATTCAAAGTCAAACCTAAACCATAAACTACAAAATAAGAAAGGTTCAATTATTTACACTATTGACTATAACAACTCATGTTAGCACTTGATAAAAGTTTGCTTGATAAGCTGATAAAAAAATTTGGCACCATAAATGAATAAACAAAAGTACAAAAAATAAATTAAGGGCTTGAATGAGTTTTTTCCCTCACTTCATTCTTCAATATATAAATACAAAAATAAGAGATAAAGATTTACAAAAGTTAATTGTCTTCTCATTAAAATCTTAGAATGAAGATAGAAGTCAAATATCTTGCCTAGATACAAATATACGCAAAATATTTAAAGATTTTCTATTATCTTTGACTAAAGGATAAATATAAAGACAAAATTGCTCTATTGCACCCCGCAAGATCAGCGGTGGGTGACCGATGCCGAGATTGGAGCGAAGAAGACGAAACCGATCAGAAGATAAGTCCTTGGTTAGAACATTGGCAAGTTGAGCGGCGGAAGGTAGTTATGTGACCCGAAAATTACCTCGTTCAACCTTTTCACCAACAAAATGATAATATATGCTCTATTTTTTGTGAAATACCCCAATTTGCAGTCATGAAACTAGCAGTAATGTTGTCACAAAAGAGAAGATGTGATTGTGATAGGCGAATGCAAAGCTGTTTAATAAGTTGTTGGATCCAAATCACCTCTGTAGTAGCAAATGCAAGGCCGCAATATTTCGATTTCAGTATTGTTTTTTGGCAATGACACTCTGTTTATGGGAAGACCAACTTATCAAGCTACCACCACTAAAAATAGCATAACCATGTGTAGATCGACAAAAGTCAGGATCACCAGCCCACTCAGCATCAGAGTAGGCGAAGTGAGCCAGGGTCCGAGTTGGCCAAATACTCAGGCCACAGTCAATTGTACCCTTAAGACACCTAAGAATACGTTTAACTACTTTGCAATGGATAAGAGTAGGAGAAGACATAAACTGACAAACCCATTTCACCACAAACGAGATCTCAAGTTTAGTAATCGTTGCATAGTGCAAAGCACCCACAACACCATGATAGAGAGTCAGATTGTCCATGAGTTCAACCACACGTCAGAGTGATGAGGACGCCTCGGCTGGCATAGAAACAGGCTTCACACCCTCCATTTTAGTGCAAACTAATATATCAGTTAAATACTTCTTTTGAGAAAGAAAAAATCCTTTTGAGTTTCGGTCCACTTGAATATCAAGAAAGAAATTAAGAGGTCCAAGATCTTCCTCAGAAAATGTACAACGTAAAGTAGTCATAAAGTTGTTCATGAAATTATTATCACTACCCATGACAATGATATCATCAATATAAAAAGGAATATATGTGAGTTGAGACCCGTTTTGTGAACAAATAGGGACGAATCTGAATAACAATTGTTAAAACCATGTTGTAGAAGAAAATCCTTGAGCTTGTTAAACCAAGCTCGGGGTGCTTGTTTTAAACCATATAGTGCTTTCTTGAGATGACATACATGATTAGGAAAATGAGAGTCTCGATAACAAGGTGGTTGTTTCATAAATACACTTTCAGTAAGCTCACCATCGAGAAAAGCATTATCAACATCGAGTTGGCGTGTAGACCAACTGAAAGAAGCAGCAAGTGATAAAACAAGGCGAATTGTAGTTGGTTTGACAACCGGGCTGAAAGTCTCCGAAGCATTAATACCTTCCTCCTGATTGTAACCCTTAGCAACTAGACGAGCTTTATACTGTTCAACAGAAACATTAGCACGCTGTTTAATTGGAACACCCACGTACAACCCACTATATTAGCACCAACGGGAGGAGGAACTAATGTCCAGGTAGAGGTATGATGGAGAACCAAAATTTCGGCATCCATGGCTTGATGCCACACGGCCTCCTTCAAGGCTTCGGTGTAGGATATGGGTTCAACTCCAGTTAGAGGAATCGGTAGCAGGTGTTGGGTGGAAGCTAGAGATTTAGGTTTTAATGAGTTAGTACAGGATTTGCGGTCATCGAGTGAGAGGATGTGGAGAAGGGACGAAATATGTAGGAGCATATGTGGAGGAAACATGGAGGTCATCAGTGGTGGGCGCCGAGATCGGTTCATTACCAGGCAGTGCAAGTAGCGACGAAGGTGAGAGGGGCTAGTGATGATGGAGGATGTGGGATGAGGTATCAGGGTTGGAGGAGGAGAAATTTATTGAGATGCTGACTGGAGAAGTGAAAGAGAGGGAAGGGAGATGGAATTGGAAGAAAAAGACAATTCCGAAGAAGATGAAGACGTGGAGGGGAACAAAAAATGAGACTCATCAAAAACAACAAGTTGAGCAACGTATATACGATTTCAGGGTACATGAAAACAGGTATAACCTTTGTGTTTAGATCTATAAACCAAGAAATTACAGGGTTGAGATCGAAGAAAGGGGAAGCAAAGGCACCCAAAAGTTTTGAGAAAATTGAAATTAGGTGTGCGATTATACAAAATTTGGTAGGTTGAGTAGTTGTTGAAATTTGGAGTTATAAGCTTATTCTTAAGATACATAGTGGTAGCAAATGCATGCTACCAAAAATTTCAAGGAAGAGAGGGATGTGCTAGTCAAGAAAGTCCTTTTCAGAAGTATCTCGATTACGTCGTTCAGCAGCCCTGTTTTGTTCTTGAGTATGTGGACATGATACTTTATGGTTTACACCTAGAGAATGAAGAAATTGAGATATATGTCAGAATTCACCCCCCCAAATTAGTTTGAAATTTAATATTAGCATCAAATTTTGTTTTGATCATTTTGCGGAAACAATGAGAAATGTCAAAAACTTGAGATTTGTTTTGCATAAAATAAATCCAAACATACTTGGTACAATCATCAACAAATTGAGCGAAATGAATATTTCTATTAAGAGATGAAACGGGGGTAGGGCCCTGTACATCAGAATAAACTAAGGCTAATGGGTTGTTGGATAGGACATGAGAAGTGGGTAAATGTTGACAATTACTTTTACCCATTTGACATGTCGCCACACATCAACAAACTCTTATTGGATGATAACGGTAAACTAAAGCTCGAGACCAAACTATGAACGATCCTCTCATTAGGATGACCAAAGTGATTGTGCCAATCTTGAAGATAGGTAGTCTCCCAAATAAAAGGGTTTGGTAGAAGAGGGAGTGCTGCTTGCAACTCAGTAAAGCCCTTGATTAAGCGTGCTCCAAAGAAGTACCTATCCCTACATATTCTTCACAAGATAAAAGTCAGGATGAAATTCCATAAAAAACACTATTGTCTTTAGTCAATTGTGAAACACTCAGGAGATTTTTGGTCAATTTAGGAACATGTAGAGTTTGTGCTAATTGTAATATGGTGCCATTAGTGGGAATAAGTACAGTGCCTGTTTGAAGTATAGGAAGAAGCATACCATTGCCAACCTAGACCTCGTTAGAACCTTGATAGTCTACGTGGGTAGAAAGACTGTTGAGATCCGTAGTCAGATGATTGGAAGCACCAGAATCCATGTACCATCCAAAATTCGTCGGGGTTCTAGGAGATGCTAGGATAGCAGAGACTTTGGCATCCTTGTCAGAGGTATAGGCATGATTGAAACGATTGTAACAATCAATAGTAGAGTGACCCGGTTTAAGAAAAATTTGACACAGAGGGCGGCTTTGTCGGTTCTGATTATTGCCACGGTTAGGGTTGTTTAGGTTTTGAAGGTTGTTGTTGCTACTGCAGTTGTTGTTGTTCGGGTTGGGCAAATTATTGTGGTGTGGGGGTTAATTGTTTTGATGGTTATGTGGTTGATTATGTTGGGGTTGACATTGGATGGCATTAGCAGTCAAGATTTGTGCTTGGATAAGGCGTTCAAGACGCTTTTCTTCGTTCAACAACATACCAAAGACTATTTCAACTGCAAGAGGATCAAATCGGGCATCAATTGAGGTCATGAAAGGACCAATTTTAGCGTCTAGGCCACATAGTATGTATAGAATGAGATCTTGCTCAGGTATGGGATAAGGGCAGCGGTTAGTTGATCAACAAGAAGGCGTTTCTTTTCTACATAATCAAACACAGAGAGGGTACCTTGGATAAAAGTCTATAATTGCCATTTGGTTTGCATGATACGTGCTTTGGATTGAGAGTGAAAAACATATTCAAGTATGAGCCACCCCTCTCTTGCCGTGATTACTCTAGCGACATGGCCTAAAACTCTCTCACTTATGGTTGACTTCAACCATAGTAAGACAAGTTTATCCTTTCTTTTCATGGCTAAAAAAATCAGAAGATAGAGATTCTGTAGGATTAACTTTAGTTTGTGAACCGAAGGAAATGTTTGATTCGGGTTCAGAAACGATGATGGTAGTGACTTTGGGTGGTGGGTTATCGAGGAGAAGATACTGGAGGTTGAAGGCTTCGAGTGCCAAGAGAACAAGATTTCTCCAAAGAAAGTAATTTTCTCAATCAAGCTTGATTCCGATTGATGGCATGGTGGGATTGTTTTGATTGGTGGCCGAATTTTGGGTTTTGAGAAGCAAACTTGTGTTTTGGGAAGCCATTGAAGGATTGTTTAGACTTGAGTTTGTTTAGAGCTTTGAAACCATAAAAGAATAAGGGAAAATTTAAAAAACAAATTGAAGGCTTGAATGAGTTTTGCCCCTTACTTTATTCATCAATATATTGATACAAAAATAATAGACAAAGATTCACAAAAGTTAATTATCTTCTCATGTAAATCTTAGATTGAAGATACAAGTCAACTATCTTATCTAGACATAAATATACATTAAATATTCAAAGATTTTCTCTAATCTTTGACTAGAGGATAAAGATAAAGATAAATTTGCTTTATTATGCTATTTGCACCAAATCCCTGAACTTTATTTGTTTTGTCAATTTAGTCCCTCTACGCTTTATATTGTATCAATTTAATCCATTGATCAAATTTAAATTAAGTTAACGACGTAATTTTTATTGACACAATCGTGTTAGATGTAAGTAACTCACTGCAAATCCACCCCTTGATTCAATTTAACCTAATATCTGATCAAACCATAAAAAGTTTTATCAACAACTTAATATTAATATTACTTTAAGGACTAAATTGATACAGCACACTTGTACATGAAATAAATTGACAAAATTAAAAGTGTACAAACTAAATTGATATAAAGGGTAAAGTATACAGACTTTTGAAGTAAATAACCAAAAAAAAAAAATGTTACCATTGATTTTGTTACATTAATGTTTATACATAAATAATTAAGCTAGAAAATTAGATATATATAACGACCTTGACTGTAGTAAAATCAGCACACACACACACACACACGTTTATAGTTTTCTTAATATTATGGTCAAACCATAACCAAACTAAACCAAACTATATTTTGCAGTTTAGTTTGATTTGGTTTTAATCAAAACTGGATATGCACACTTTTGCATCCAATAATTCACAAGACGGATTAGACTAATACAGACGAAAGGAGATTTCATTCCAAAACTAATTGACAAGTGGAGTAACTTCTTTGGTATATAAATTGGCACTCTATTCACTAATCCACTTATGTATAATTATATTTGCTTGTATCAGACCACCACGCTCTGCATCGCGCGTCCACACTAGTTGACTTTTCACTCGATTTCTAGTCCCGTGCAAACACTGCAAGTTCGGTGTGACCACCATGCAATGGACATGGTTTTGCACTAGAGTTATTCTAGTCCAGGGCAAACACTGCAATACCGGTATCACCATTTGAGACTTGGGATGAGAGATTCAACAGCACGTCAACCAGGGCCAAAGACTTTACCAATTCGAGATCAATTCCAAAGCAGATCCAGGGACTTCCAAGAGACCGAGAATGAGCTCCTAGAGATGTGGCAATCAACTTTGCAAAACGTCATGCATAGGCCCCCCATAAGACCACTGAATGCAATCGGCCCCTCATATGAACGGTGAACGGCAGTGGCCCTCCATATAACCGGCAATCCACAAAGCAAGATCAACAGCTCTGATACCAATGATAGAAACCAAAAGAGGTTACATCCCAAAAGAAATTGACAATGGGTGGAGTAACTCCTTTGGTATATAAATTCTATTCATTAACTCACCAATGTGGGATTAGATTTGCTTGTCATAGACCACCACCAATGATTACAACGTTGTGAAAAATGAAGATTAGTCACTACGTGGGTCACTCTATTGCAAAACCTAGGAACTCAAACAACGAGATATTAACAAAAAAGGCTTCAAGCCTCCAAATAAACCGAGTCAACAATTATATTATCCCGATCATAAGTTAAAGCCAAAAAGTAGGCTCCACAGACAACATGGGATTCAACCGCTTTAAGGGAAGTCAAGACGGATGAACAACATCATCCTCCTATCAATAGTTCTTGTGCATTTTGCTAGATAACACTGGCAAAAGCCTTACTACATTGAAGGTCTCAGGCTACATCAACATTCAACTTCAAGAAAGATTGATAAAGAATGAATCTAGATAATCTCCTAATCGAGTTTTAATTTTGAAGTGGGTGTCAAGGGTGACCGGCTAACTCTGTTTTAAGTTTTACTATTTGAAAGTCTTGCATATGTTTTAAATAAATTATAGGTCCTTGTACTTTTATTATTGTGTCAATTTAGTCTTTGTAATTTTAATTATGTCAATTTAGTCCCTCCACAATTTATTGAGGGAGCGGACACACAAGGAAGGATAGGATCAGAAACGACGTCATAAGAGACAAATTGGGCGTAGCCTCCATTGAAGATAAATTGAGGGAGCAACGTTTGAGGTGGTTCAGACATGTCAGAAGGAGACCGGACAACGCTCCAGTAAGAAGATGCGAACAGCCCCTTACTACACTAGGCAGAAGAGGAAGAGGCAGGCCAAAGAAGAGATGGCTGGAGACGATCCGACAAGACCTCACCCACCTAAACCTTCGGAAGGAGATGGCCTTAGATAGGGCCCAATGGAGGGCTAGCATAGGGGTAATAGATGCTCCAGTTGGAGTAGGGTAGTTTAGCTTACTAGTGCTAGGCCTTGACATCCTCTTGGTGCTCGTAGGTTGTGTACTTGCTCTCATGAGATGCTACTTGCTACTTGCCTACTTATCTTTATCTTTATCTTATCTTATCTTTTGATTTCTGCCTGTGCGAAAATAAGTAATTTACTCGGATCTCAAATGAATCAAATACTACGACAATAACGAGAAACAATCGGACTAAAAGAGAAATGAAACAATAGACACAAAGATTTACGTGGAAACCCCTTTACAATCGTAAAGGGGAGAAAACCAAGGGCGAAGATCGAAGCTTTTATTATTGAATCAAAAAGAAGAAGAATTACAATATTCTCTCTTACACTCTCAATATTATTGGTGCGGCGCCGTAAAGGGAAAATACCTCACACGAATTTTTGGATACATTGTGACGTAGCCTACATACGTATTTATAGATGCGCAGAAACCTTGTTTCCCGATCGATCGGTTCCTCACCGATTGATCCGCCTGCTCTCTGGATGCGTCCCTCTTTTTACATAATTTTCCCGATCGATCGAGCTCCACCTCGATCGATCGAACTCACCATGGCCCCTTCTCCTTAATACGCCAAGTAAGTTTGAGACATTTACCTAACAAATCTCCACCTTGGCTCAAAATTAACATTAACAATAAAACAACTCCACCTTCTCCACAAACGCCCCCTCAACCGGGGTTAACATACATCAAACTGAAAGACCCACCAAATTCGAGCAATGCTCGAACTTGCTTCCTGGTAGAACTTTTGTGAACATGTCAGCGGGTTATCCTCAGTCCCAATCTTCCTCAACTCCACCTTCCACTCGTTAATCAGATCTCTGATAAATGATGCTTCACATCTATGTGCTTCGTTCGGTCTTGATGTGTCATCTGATCTTTCGCTAGGTGAATAGCGGACTGACTATAACTGTCCCCTGCTCGACACTGATTTCACTGATCAAACCTCTTAACCAGACGGCTTCTTTGAATGCTTCTGTTACTGCCATGTACTCGGCCTTGGTAGTAGACTGTGCTGTAACAGGCTATAAACACGCTCTCCAACTGATATCTGTGTCACCTAAACAAAACACATACCCTGAAGTGGACTTCCTCTTATCGAGGTCTCCACCATAATCAGAATCTACATACCCAACCAAACAACACTTACTTTTCCTATATTCTAAACACAAATTTGAGGTTCCACGAAGATACCTGAGAATCCACTTTACTGCATGCCAATGTTCTTTGCCCAGATTCGCCATGTACCTACTAACTCTGCTCACTGCAAAAGCAATATCTGGATGCGTGCAAACCATCGCATACATAATATTGCCCACTGCACTAGAATATGGAATCTGAGACATGTACCTGATGTCCTCCTCAGTCTCAGGCGAATGTAATGCTGAGAGTCTGAAATGAGCTGCTAAGGGCGTGCTAATCGGGTTAGCATCCTTCATATGAAACCTGTCTAACACCTTCTCAATATACTTATCCTGAGACAAGTATAATTTTTCAGCTTCTCGGTCTCTACCAATTTTCATGCCTAATATCTTCTTCGCTGCTCCAAGATCTTTCATCTCAAATTCACTCTTCAGCATTGATTTCAAGTCATCGACATCTTTCATATCTCGTGCTGCTATCAACATATCATCAACGTACAAAAGCAATTAAACAAAGCCTGAATCTGTCTTTCTGAAGTACACACAACTGTCGTACTTACTCCTAATGTAATCATGACTTTTCATGAATTGATCAAATCTCCTATACCACTGCCTAGGAGATTGCTTTGAACCATATAAAGACCTTTTAAGCAAGCACACATGATCTTCTTTTCCTTCAACAACAAAACCCTCGGGCTGATGCATAAAGATACTCTCTTCTAGTTCACCATGCAAGAATGCAGTTTTTACATCCAATTGTTCAAGTTCAAAGTCATGCATGGCAACCAAAGACAATAATGCACGAATCGAAGTATGTCTAACTACAGGTGAGAAAATATCATGAAAATCAACACCTTGTACCTGACTGTAGCCCTTAGCTACCAAACGTGCCTTGTACCTTGCATTTTCAACTCTAGGAATGCCGTCTTTTCTCTTAAAGACCCATTTACATCCAACCAGTCGTTTCCCTGTTGGAGGCTTCACCAGTTCCCAAGTCTGATTTTTAAGAAGAGACTGCACCTCCGCATTCATAGCAACGAGCCACTTCTCAGCATCTGATCTCGATACAGCCTCTGTATATGAAGTCGGCTCATTGTCATCTAACATCTCAGCAGTAGTGAGGGCATAGGCAATCATCTCCTCATACCCATATCTCTAAGGAGGCCTGATCTGTCGCCTCGATCTACCACTAGCTATAGTATTATTCTCCACCTGCTGACCTGTTTCTGTAGTATCAGTAACAACATCAGAAACCCGTACCTGAGGTGCTGGAATACTCTCTAGCTGAACAATCTACTCATCTAACTGTATCTCTGTAACATCAGGTGTCTTAATCTGAACTGTATCTCTGTCAAAGGAGGGTGTGTGTGGCGGATTAAGTAGAGCAGACTCATCGAAAGTAACATCTCTACTAGTCAGAAACTTCTGAGCATATGGATCCCACAATCTATATCCCTTCACACCTGACGTATAACCCAGAAAGATGCACTTTTTGGCCCTAGGCTCTATCTTTCCATCATTAACATATGCATATGCAGGACAACCAAAAACTTTAATCTGAGAATAATCAGAAGTTGAACCAGACTATACCTCCTCAGGAGTCTTCATCTGTAATGAAGAATACGGTGTCTTATTCACAAGGTAGCAAGCCATGCTAACTGCTTCTGCCCTCCATTCTCTCTTTAAACCTGCATTTGAAAGCATACAACGAGCCTTCTCAAGTAACGTCCTGTTTAATCTTTCAGCCACTCCATTTTGCTGTGGTCGACCTGTACATGTCCTGTGTCTGACTATACCCTGATCTTCACAAAATTTAGTGAAGTCCCCTTCGACAAACTCAAGACCATTATCAGTCCTCAACCTCTTGATCAGCTTCCCTGTTTGTTTTTCAAGCCGAATTTTCCACTTCTTGAAGATATCATACACTTCATTTTTCTGCTTCAGAAAATAGACCCAAACTTTACGTGAGTAGTCATCAGTAAATGTTAGAAGATACCTGAACCCACCTTTAGAAGCCACTCCGGAAGGTCCACACAGATCAGAATGTATGTAGTCTAACGTTCCCTTGGTCTGATGCACTGCTGACTTGAAGCTGACTCTCTTCTGCTTCCCATAAATACAGTGCTCACAGAATTCCATCAGTCCTGTTGACTGACCACAAAGAAGTCCCCTCTTACTCAGCTCAGACAATGCTTTGTCACCAATATGACTTATTCTCATGTGCCATAGTCTTGTGATTTCCGCATCTGTCATAGCAGATGTGGAAAAAACAACTGCACCTGTCACGGTTGTACTTGCAAGCTCATACAAAGTACCAACCCTATTTCCTTTCATCACAATTAACGCACCCTTACTGACCCGCATGACTCCACCTTCAGCAGTGTACTTGTACCCACTAGACTCAAAGGTACCTAGAGAAATCAAGTTCTTTTTCAACTCCGGGACGTGACGAACATCACTTAAGGTTCTAATAGTTCCATCATACATTCTCACACGGACTATTCCAACTTCTACTACCTTACAAGCAGCATCATTACCCATCAAGACAACCCCACCTTGTATAGACTTATACGTGGAGAACCAGTCTCTGTTTGGAGTAACATGAAACGAACAACCCGAATCCATGACCCACTTATCTTTGGACCTGGACTGAGAATCAGCAACTAATAGAAGCTCCACTTCACTATCCTCCTCTACAACACTTGCCTTAGCGGACTTGTCTTTATCCTGGTCACCCCTGTTACCCTCTTTTGATTTATTCTTATATTTGTAATAGTCTTTCTTTATGTGCCCTTTCTTGTGACAATAGTGACAGGACAGGTTCTTATGTCTAGATTTGGACCTAGACTTATTCCCACCATTGGATCTCCTGTGGTCTGGTCTACCTCTCACATGCAAACCACTACCTGAGTCATTCACTGAGTCAGATAATTCCTTATCTACCCGTTCTTTACTCACAAGGTTTCTTTTTACCTCATCTACAGTAATGGTTGGCCTGCCCTTGTATATCATGTTTTCTACGAAGCCCTTATACGAATTTGAGAGCGAACACAGTAATATCATAGCTTGATCCTCGTCCTTAGGGACATCATCCAAAGCCTTTAATTCATGTATCATTGAGGTAAACTCGCTAAGATGGTTTTTAAGAGATGTACCTTCTGTCATACGAAAAGTGTACAACCGCCGCTTCACTGCGAGTTTGTTAGAGACTGACTTGTGGCAAAACATGTCTAACAATTTCTCCCATAACTCCTTTGCGGTTTTAATCTCCAAGGCTTCTGACAGAACATCATCAGCCAAACACATCTGTATCGCCGTGAGAGCCTTATCATCCAACTCTTCCCATTGTGCCTCGGTCAAAGTTTCAGGTTTCTTCTCTTTCCCCTCCAGTTCTTTCTTTAAGCCATTCTGAGTCAGGATTCCTTTCACACGGACTTGCCACAAGCTAAAGCTTCCCTGACCATTGAATTTCTCAACCTCGGTTTTAATACCCGATGCCATTGTATCAACTCGGAGAACCTGGCTCTGATACCAATTTGTGCGGAAATAAACAATTTACTCGGATCTCAAACGAATCAAATACCAAGACAATAACGAGAAACAATCGGACTAAAAGAGAAACGAAACAATAGGCACAAAGATTTACGTGGAAACCCCTTTACAATCGTAAAGGGGAGAAAACCACGGGCTAAGATCGGAGCTTTTATTATTGAATCAAAAGAAGAAGAATTACAATATTCTCTCTCACACTTTCAATATTTTGGTGCGGCGCCGCAAAGGGAAAATACCTCACACGAATTTTTGGATACATTGTGACGTAGCCTACGTCCGTATTTATAGATGCGCAGAAACCCTGTTTCCCGATCGATCGGTTCCTCACCGATCGATCGGCCTACTCTCTGGATGCATCCCTCTTTTTACGTAATTTTACCTATCGATCGAGCTCCACCTCGATCGATCGAACTCACCACGGCCCCTTCTCCTTAATACGCCAAGTAAGTTTGAGACATTTACCTAACACTGCCTAATGTGTCTTGGTTTGAGTTTGTTGTTGTTGTAGTCCCTCCATAATTTATATTGTGTCAATTTAGTTCTTTGGTCAAATTTAAGTTAGGTTATTGATGTAATTCCCATTGTATGCAAGTAACCAATAACAGATCCACCAATTGACTCAATTTAAGCCAATTCATGGCTAAACCATTAAAATTTTTATTAACTGCTTTACCTGATTTTTATTGTAAGGACCAAATTTACACAATATCAATTGTACAGAGATTAAATTGACACAACTAAAAGTATAAGGACTAAATTGATACAATAAGTAAAGTACATGGACCTTTGGTATTAATAACCCTAAAATAATGTCTATTTTTTTATTAAAAATAAAGTAAACTATTATGATTATCCTTTAAAATAACTGCACAAGCAACATGTTAAAGGCATGTTTGGTCAAATTTCTATTCTAGAAAAATAATATTGTAATTGTAATTGGTCTTGAAAAAAAGCTTTTTTTTCTTTATTTAAATGTAAAACTTATTTTTCTGCTTTTAAATAAAAATATAAAATTATTTTTTTCTATTTAAGCTAGAAATAGAAGTAAAAACAAAAAAACTTTTAAACAAAAATACCTTTATTCTAAACACTTTTTAAAGAAGTGATTATGCAAAAACAAAAATTAAAAAAAAAGGCCCTATATCTTTTACAGAAACCATATCTGATCATGTCAAAGAAATGGGGCCTCATTGATTCGATTAACAATTAGGAATTCTTTGATGATAAAAAAAACCAAAAACAATTAGAAATTCTTTAAGAGGAACTTTTTTAATAATGTGAGGATGCACATTGAAGGAATGATTGATGTTATTTTAGTTACTTTTTGGTCAATCAAAGTAGGTGATTGTTCTTGTTATCCCCTACTTGTGAAAACACGTGAACTAGAGATGAGTGTACAATTTAAGTTGTCGTAAGCTTTCTGCACTAAGATATTGTCATAGAAAGGAAATCAACCTTTTAGGACAATGTTAACATATAAGGAAATCAACCTTTTAGGACAATGTTAACATATAAGTTCTCTCAATCTTTGTATCCTTTACTTTAGTTATAGTGATCGATTATTTAGAAATTCTAATTGATTGCTGATGCATTATAATTTATTAATTATTCATTCAAATTACAATTCATTTGTTTTCGATAGTTAGTGAGGATAAATTTGCAATACAAAAGTCGGCGTCTCAAATAAGAAACCTGAAGAGCACACATAAAGTGTGAAGAAGGAAAAATAACAAGGAAATATACAAGAAAAACAAGATAGACAAGTCCGAACCTTAGAACCACTCCCGAATAGCCAGAAGATAACACATCAGAGCAAAAGAAAAATAACGTCTAGCCTGCAGCACCAAATGCAAAAGAAAAATCCGCCAAAAGCAACTCGAGACAGCCAAGGAAGCCCCACCATTGAAGACAAGAAAACCGAAAGCTCAAAAGCAGAGCAACAACCAAAAGTCCGAAAGACTTAAAGAAAACTAGAAAGAATATCCTGAGCAAGCACCAACCAAGAACCAAAAATAATGTAAGTATATTCAACCTGGACACGATCTATTTGTCCTGCTAAGAAATCATGTCTCCAAGGAGTTCTAAAGGCAAGTCTTTGGCTTTCTTGTCACACTTTTTCTTAACTCTTTGGTTCTTCATAGTGTTTAGCTCCAAGTTAAAAAATTTAAATTGCCCAAAAATCTCTTGACTCTTCTTTTTCTTTCCACATTTAGAACTCCTACCGACCTTGACTTGCTCAGCCATATTATTACCACTTAATTGGCAAGAGGATTCATCGTTGTGGGGACTAACAAAAGCTACAACTGGACCAAAACTTGGGGAGGAAGGAGGCCCAAAATCCACACTGCCATTAAGATGGTCGTAATGGTCCATGCCCAAAGGAGGGAAAGGTTGATGCTGGCTCCTAGTCTAACCTTCTAGGACCTGATCAAAGGAAGAGAAGGAGATAGCCTACTGGTCCCCGTGATATCAATGATGCATTCCTCATCCTCAGAAACATGTCTCGAGGGGGCTCGGGGGGGGGGGGGGGGGGGGGGGGGGGGGGGGGGCGGCGCTGGGAGAGGGTGGAGCCCTTATCTACTTTATCTAGAGGGCATTGCTCCACAGTTTGGCCCCCTTGCTCAACATCAGCCATTGCAAGATGTCTAATAACCCTGTCACAAAAATCTGAAAATTATGGCTCGCTAAATCCACCATGTCATCAAGAAAAAGTTGCAAGGCAAGCTCGTCCATAACTTCCTCCTTAACCAAAATAAAGTGATTAACACCATCAACCACCTTAGATATAATCTCTTTGAATAGGAGAAGGTGCTTCTGTTTCCACTAAAACGTTTGCTCTACCTAGATAATTCATTGATAAGAAATCGTCATTGACTTTTACCATATCATCCCAAAGCTCAGCAATTTTTCAGAATTTTGAAAGGGACCAAGTGCTTGGAGGAACACCGTAATAACTAATTCAAGTTTTCCTTGTCTTAGGCAGCAACTCAGAAGCGGACCAACGTCTTACGAACTTGGAAAAACTCCTCATAAGGCAAGCCCTTTATCTAAGAAATCACTACACATTTATGTAGAGGAATATGTAATCAAAAAGGTCTTGTAATTGAGAACTTTAATCAGTGCAATTTCAACGCCTGTAGAACTTAGGACTTGCTTCAACTCTTTCATAGAACTGTGGTCATTTGTTACAACTAGTAAACTTCTCTCTAGCCACTCCAAATTATCTTGGCATACCTCACCAATAACAGATCATCTAGATGATCTTGTAAGATTCAGACACCCTTCCCCCACATAAGGGGCTTGGGAAGATTGTTGAGTAACATTCACTTGTCACTGACGGGTTCTTGAATCCACCTGACAAGTACACTCCTTTTCTCAAACAACCTCAGCAAATGGCCTTTTATCCAAAAATTACTCTGAATTGTCGGCTCAGCTATTGGAAGACATGAGACAGGAGCAACATCTCCATTCTTATGTCTCTTTATTTCATATTTAGCTTAATGCACAAATAACCTCAATTTACCTAATAACCATTCATTTCCTTAATAGCCAATTCTGCATCCTATTTATTTGCAAATCTCACAAAGCCAAACATAGCTTTTGAGCCTTCTCTAACTTTTTTAGGTACAACGGCATTAGTTATAATACCAAAATTTTTGAATGCATTTCTAAGCCACCGGATGCAAATAAAATCAGGTAAACCATTCATAAAAATAGAAAAAAGATTCAACAATAGAGTGAGACCTCAGGGTATCCCTTTGCTCCATGACGAGGTAAGTGGTGGAGGTGATGAGAAACAGACAGCGGCACAACAACGACGGCGGGTTCAAGCTCTGTTTGATCATCACTGTAAGGGACCAGATGTGGAGGGATGTTTTTGATGTGGGTCACCAATTTGGGTAGACGGTTGATGATGGAGGTTTCCATCATTGGAGGTGACCGGTGAACGGAGGTAAGGATGGTGGAGGTGTGGCATAGGTGGAGGCCGCCATGCAGTGTTTTGGTCGGTCATAACTTGGTGATTTTATCTTGGACTGCAAAATTTAGGGAAGATTTGGGTAGAGGACCACCATGCAATCACAGCCGAACAAGAGTGGTGGCTAGAGATGATAAATGCGCAGTCACATGTGGCGGAGGTCAGGCGGCATAAAGCAGAGATTACAACGGAGGAGTCCAATTATAATTCATGATATTCAATTTATTTCAACAAACTCCATCTAGAGTAGGTTGCCAATATTGGCCGCGGCTTCGACACTACTTACCTCTCGCCACATATATCCCTCCTTTTCCTATCTCCCTTGTACAAACAAATCCTGAACCTTACTATCCTCCCTCCAGTGTGCGTCCCTCTTCAGTGATCTGCTTGGTCATGCATAAGACAATGTCAACATTGCTCTTCTGTCCATGAATGATGGTTTCCACTCAATACCTGACATATAAAAAATGTTATTATGATCAAATACAATAGTTGTATATCCTAGTCACTCTGGCGTGCTTATATGTTCTCTTTACTGAAAACTCAACTTCACCATAATAATTTCTCGATAATAAAACCACTTGTTTGCCACCTCACATCCTCATAACTAATGATTTACGTTCCACAATCCTCTATACTTTGCTTGTCCTCATAGTAAAGAGTTGACTCGATCTTGGAATATGGTCACGATAGATCGAGCCATCCTAAACGATGTCTACGCTCAGCCAAACTGCATTGACATATGGGATGCTCTTGAGAAAAATTGATTAGACCATTGTAATGCAGATCCATCTTCAATAGGCTATCTCTACCCTCTGAATCCATATCACTTCCATTGATGAATGTATGCACAAACGCCCGTTCCTCGTACACGATATAATAGCTGTACAGGTTCTATCTATGAAGCTGAATTGGTATGTTTTCACTTTCTTGTTGGTTTGATCACTATTTAATATAAGGAAATGAACTTGTAATACGATTCACTATGACTAGGGGGTAAATCAAGTTTGAATCGCACATGATTGGTCTAACCCAATAACTAGCTATATGTTTATGATCTTTCTGGTATATGTCACCTCGATTTGTATTTAACGTGGATCCTACCAGTGCTCCAATTAAAGAGACTTCATATTTGAGCAACAATTGGAGTGAAGTACTATAAAGCACTCCTCAGACACCTTATCTTGAACACTCAAGTATTTAGAACTAGGGTAGAGATAAGTTTGAGAGCTTGGTAGCCTATCTTGAGCATAATTGAGTAAGGTACTAGGCTGGACAACTTTTACTCAGAATAACACAATCAGGATCAAACTTAACAAGGTCAAGATGGAGTGAATCAATTTGGGCCACTAAAGCTCAAGGCTTGATAGGGAAAACCTTAGACAAGTGATAGAAGTTAAGTCACCTGTAGGTGAGAATGCGAGAAACTATGATAGAATATACATGAAGTATACCTTCTCAAACACTATTTCCAACACCCTAACTATGTTGTAAGAGAAAAGTAAAGCTATAGTATGCCTATTCTGATAGGAAAGAAAAGGAAAGTAAGCGCAAGTGTGAGTCGTAATAAACTAAAAAGCTTCTGATGTAGTCAGGGAACCCCCCAGCTAAGCATTCAATTCTCTTATTTATAAACACTAATTCGTAAGTGCTACTCTAAGATTCACACAAGCATGGCCTTAGGTCTTGAGCTCTACATGATCTGCTAAGACTTCATCAAAAACAAATATTGTTGGAGTTCAACTTCCTTCACGTCTACCACATTTCCATAATCATCTGGGAAGCCCATGTTTCTTCGAGCACCGAGGTAACTACCTCAAGCTTGGGTCTGCCCTACAGTGCCGTCCTAGGTAACTTCCTCGAGCTTGAATTTCTGTCTTTTGGTAATTTCATGAGCCTCTTTTAATTGAAACAATGTCATCTGCATAATCGTCATTTTGCTGGGTAAACGTATGTTTCCTTTTGGTCCATTGGTGTAAATTCAAACAATCGTAACAAATAAATTATGAATTTTTCCAATGGCCAAGATCCTATTGAGGTGGAAAGGTGTTGAAAATTCAACATGTTTCGAAACTCCTCTATTTATACCGCAGTTGTTCAATGGTAACATTCCACTAATTTACCACCCTTCGTTCTTTACTCTTTCGAATTAAAATCTCTAAATCCTTAATGGCTCAAATCTCTCATTGTCTCACTCTCCTAATTTGTGATGGGAATGCCAATTTAGTTATTAAAGAACTTGATTCTAGTTAACACTATCGTGGTTATAAATCAGCTTCAAGTCATGATAGATGTCTCCTCCCTCGGGGGGCCTCTCTCTTCATTTAAAGAAGGGGTTTAATCTTCAAGTCCTCATATGCTCATAGTAAGCTCACTTTGTAACACAAGCTTGGGTTAAGGAGGGGAACTCTCCTAGTTCACGAGGGTGTTCGCAGACACATCTAAAGCAATGTTGATTTTGTTCTTCCCTTGATTTAGGGAGGTTTGGAGTGGAGCTTGAATCTACAAGGATTCTCTCTCTATTTCAAAAGCTGAATGCTTCTTAGAGCAAAGCCCGTTAAGTGGTCTGACTTTCTCCAACCCAGGCATGGAGGAAATGGATGAAACCTTGTATATATTTAGCCCTCTAAGTCTCGATGGACCTCATCAGGTTTGACAATCTAGTGATGACTGCCCCAACCAACTTTTGGAACCATTTCTTGAACATTTTTTTTTCATACTTGAAGGGTTCATGATATAACACTTGAGGATATAGCGACTCTAGTAAGTCTTTGTCTCTCCGGTCTTAAGCAACCTCTAATAACCTCTGTGATGGAAGAAGCAAAGGACTACCCATAGTCAATCCTTTCAAATCTAGTTATTCAATGTTAATCCTTTTCAACCTAAATTAATTTGACTTTGAATCACCTGACTTGAAGGAAGAAATGATACCCTTTTATTTGGCTCAATATGTTTTTCTTTTGTAATTCCTCAAATACCATCATGCATTTTGTAAAGGTGTTGTCCGTTAATATGGCCTTTTGTAGTGAACACCTAGCCCACTATTTCTAGGTTAGGTCTAAAAGTGCCTTCATGACATAGTTGTTTCTAATTGCAACAAGTTATTGCGGGCTCCTTCATGTTTGTCCTGGTTTTGGCTCAAGCTTACGTCCCTGAACAATGTTAAAAAGGTATTGTAGACTTGACCATGGAAGCTGCTTGTTGCTACGAGGAGTTCCTAGCTCGGAAGGTTTTCCACCTCCCTCGAGGAAGGAATTTTGAAAAATGTTGTGACGTCCTAATGGGTAACATCTTTTGTAAAGAGGACTCTCTATGGACTACCTTGATTAGAAGAGCATTTAGGGCCCTATCATTCAAGGAACTCAACTTAGACCATGACACTTTTGTAGATATTAATTTGACCGTCCGGGTCAACAAATCAAGTCCAAAAGACTTTCATGTTTCACCAAACCAGATCACGGGGTTGAATCATATAGTCCCAACCTATTTGCCAAGAAATTTCGAACACTTCAAGCCATTCCTTTTCTTTTCTATCTGGCCCTAAAACCTCATGTGGGCACATGGGACTAAATGTCAATCCACTTGGTTTGAGGAGGTCTCATAGACCAATTTAGTTAGCTATTAAGTAGTTCTATGGTGATCATACACCTCGTAGTTACGCACTTAGAGCCACCAAAGTGTCCTTGGCCTGATAGATGACACATTTGGAGCTCACTTGACTCCATAAGGCTTTATTTGGCACATGAAATTGGAATTGGACTATGGAATTGCAATTGTAATTCCAATTTTGATGTAATTGAAATTTTGATGAGATTGAAATTCCATTATTTGGTTTATTAAAGGAATTAAAGGTCAGAATTATATTATTCGAAACATCAAGGATTTTCAGTCTATTAAGTTGGAGTATTTCGAGTTTTAAATCTACTATGGTTAGATTTTGGTCGGAGCAATTCACATTCAGTTCAAGTTATTATGGTCAAAGTGATTCACTTTTAAGTTCAAGTTACTCAAGTCTTGTGTCAAATCGGATCGAGTATCGAGTCGGATCATTTGTTGTTCAAGTTATCTCGGATTTTCAATTAATCAGGTTAAGTCTTTTCAGGATTCAAACTAGTTATGATCGGGTATGAGTTCATTTTAATCTTTTCAAGCTCGAATCATCTTAGTTTTGGGACAAATGAGTTGAATCATTTCAAATTTCAAGTCATCCTAACCTGAGTTTGAGATGGGTTGGGTCATTATGGGTAGGTCATATTAAGTTTTGGGTCAGTTTGGTATGTATATTTCCACATTGATTTAACTTGTTTACATCATGTTCAAGTCAACTAGTTTTATTTCTGGATTTGAGTCATCTTGAGTTTCGGGTCAATTGGGTTGGGTCACTGCGAACTTTGATCTAAAGTGATTTTGAGGTTCGGGTCAAATTTAAGGTTGTGTCTATGTCTTTAGCTTTTGAGTCATCTTGGATTTGGATCAATCAAGTGGGGTCATTTTTAAATTTTAGGTCAATGGAGTTAATATGAAATTTCAGTTCCTTACCCCCACCCCAAAGAGGTGGAAAGTATGATTTTCAGTTAAAATCCAATTCCACGGAATTGGGTAGTGGAATTGTAATTCCGATTCCAACATGTGAACTAAACAATAGAATTAGAATTTTGGGCTCCAATTCTAGCCTCAGCCTCAGCCCCAGCCCTAGCCCCAATTCTAGGCTTCAATTCCGTGCTTCAAACATAGCCTAAGTGTTAATTAGTATTTGACCAATTTTCTTCCTTGAGATCCCCCAACAAGAAGTACTAAACTCCAAGCCATCACTGAATGAAGCGCTAATAGGTCAATGAGGCAAGGCTTCTCATCTCTTGGTTGTTTTATCCGTACTTAAGCTTGAGGTGCTCCCATGACCTCAATCTCTTTAACTTGTTTCTAGTTCAAAAACCCTTACCCATCAGGCAAGGGGACGGCAAATTTAGTATTTGTTGCTTGTATAACATCAAGGAAGTATTTTGTAATGGAGATTGAGTTGTTCTAAATCTAGCATCAATCTTCAAGGAGGCCCTAAATTTATGGTCCTTCTAGTAGGGTCTACTCGTTTTAACCCTAACTTGCTTCCTCGCAAGCAAGTTAAGGTTGTGTTAGTGTCAGGAGAGGGGAACCCTAAGGATGTGGAGGTTGAGGTTGATAAGGAGAGCACAAATCTCCCCCACTGCTGATGGAGAGGGACCACAAAATAGGTCATATGAACTTGCTATCCCTTTTCCTTCGGCCCTTGTAGGACCTAAGAAAAAGGACGACCCAAAGAGGGTTGAGCTCATAGATGTGCTTAAGAACGTGAAAATCAACTTACCATTGATAAAAGCCATTAAAAACATTCCTATGTATGCCATGTTCCTTAAGGACCTTTGTGTGAAAAAGAAGCGCACGCAGGAGCACACTCTGCAGAAGGTCCAACTCACCGAGAAGGTGAGTAGCATTTTTGGCGTACGGTCCCACGTGTCATTGGGGAGAGTTACACTGGTAGAGCAATTTTAGATCTAGGAAATAGTGTAAACCTCATCCCTTAATTTTTCAGGAATTTGGTATAGGAAACCTTAAGCCAACAAATGTGACACTTCAGTTAGTCGAGAGGATATAGCATGTATCTCGTGGGGTGGTGAAGGATGTACTTGTTAAAGTTGACAAGTTTGTCTTCCTGTCGATTTCTTTGTGTTAGATATAGACTGTACTAGTGGGCAGAATAACAAAACTCCCATTATTCTAGGTCGACCGTTCCTAGCAACGATCGATGACGTGATTCATTATAGGACGGGAGTGTTAGAGGTTTCTTTTGGAAACCTTAAGGGAAAATTGAAGGTCTCGAACATTGTTTGATACCCTGAGACTAACGATAAGCTAGAATGTTATAGGGTTGATGTTAAGGATCTAGTTCAACTTGATTCTTAACTAGTGAAAAGAAAGAGTTAAGAGAGAAAAGAAGTGAAAAGAGATGAGAGATTAGAGAGAACTGGGAGTTGAGAAGAAGAATCAATCAAGTTTTCTATTCATGAATGAAACAATACAAGATCATAACAATTTACACTAAACTAAGATACAATGTCACTAGACAATTCAAAAGCCAACATTGCCGCCAAAAAGGACTTAACTAGACCAACCTTGACTAACGGTAGCTAACTACTACCTACCGACATACATTCATAACAATTCTGCCCCCTTAAAACATTCTTGTCTCAAGAATGAAAAGAAGGGAATTGGGAATGAAGGAAAGTCCAATCCTCCCAAGAGGTCGAAGTAGCATCCAAGTTGCTCCATTGAACCAGAGCCTGCTGCTTCCTGCTGCCTGCAATTGCACCAGTGCGAGACTGAAGGATAACTTGAGGCTGTAAGACCAACATGCCCTGCAAAGTAGCCTAATGATGGATCGTTGCAACGTCCTTATCAGCTGGGACAAACTTCTTCAATAAAGACACATGGAAGACTGGATGAACGGCACAATCATCAGGAAGATCCAGCTTGTATGCAAACTCGCCTATCTTCTCAAGTATCCTGTAAGGGCCAAAGAAACGAGCACTCAGCTTAATGTTCTTATGAATGGCAAGAGAGCTCTGCCTGTAAGGCTGCAATTTCAAAAAAACAAGTTCTCCAACAGCAAAGGACTTGTCCATTCTCTTCTTATTGGCATAGAACTTCATCCGTGCCTGAGCTACTTGCAAATGATCCTTCAATTGTTGAACCAATTGCCTCCTTTGATCTAACAAGTCATTGACTTCAGTACCATGGGAAATGCCCCCTTGAAATAGAATTAGTGCCGAAGGATCATACCCATAGAGTGCCTTGAAAGCAGTGGTAACCAAAGCTGAATGAAAATGGGTGTTATACCAAAATTCCGCAAGTGAAAGCCTCCTATGCCAATCTTTAGGATGAGCAAAAGCCATGCTTCTCAAGTATTGCTCCACACACTGATTCACTCTCTTAGTTTGGCCATCTGATTGTGGGTGATAGGAAGAGCTCATGGCCAATGTTGTGCCCAATAAGAAGAAAAGCTCCTACTAGAAATGGCTGGTGAACAAACGATCCCTATTAGAAACAATAGACTGAGGTCAACCGTGCAATCTGTAAATCTGATCAAGGAAAAGATTGGCTAACTTTGTAGCTATAATTGGATGTTGGATAGCCACAAAATGACTATACTTGCTAAACCGGTCAACAACCACCCAAATAGTCTCCTTCCCTTCAGATCCTGGCATTCCCTCAATGAAGTCCATACTGATGTGCTGCCAAGCTCGATCTGGTATTGGCAAAGGTTGCAATAACCCCTGATAAGGCTGATGTATAATCTTTGTACGCTGACAGACCTCATAAGATGGAAGTAAAGCATGGATCTCATGTTTCAAACGATACCAATGAAAATATTGATGCAACCTCTGATAGGTGCCCTTTACTTCTAAATGTCCTCCCCAGGCTGAGCTATGGGCAGCTAAGATCACTTGTTTCCTCAAATCAACACCTATCCCTATGTAAATCTTATCATTCACACAAATAATGCCTTGGGACACAACCACTTCAGAAGGAGCTGCAACCTCCCCTTGAGCCAGATGTTCCTCGATCCACTTGTGAGAAATTGCATCTCCATCATAAGACTTTATGACATCAACCATCCAAGAAGGCACAATTTCTGATATAGCTAAACACTTGCTTGCATCAGAATCTTCCATTCTTCTGGATAGGGCATTAGCAGCCCAATTTCCCCGGCCTTGCCTATATTTAATGGTATATTGTAAGCCCAACATCTTCATGAGACCTTTCCTTTGCACCCTGGTAGTGATTCTCTGCTCCAAGAGATACCTTAAGCTCTGGTGATCTGTTTTAATGATGAACCTGTGACCCTTAAGATAGTGCCTCCATTTCTGAACTGTTAAAAGCACAGCCAAATACTCCTTCTCATATGTAGACAATGCTTGATGGCTTGAGCTTAAAAGCTGACTCAAATAAGCTAAAGGTCTTCCATTTTCAGATAAGACTGCACCAATTCCCTTACCACTTGCATAAGTTTCCAACACAAAAGGTTGAGTGAAGTCAGGTAAGACAAGAACATGAGCAGTTGTCATGATCTCCTTAAGCTGCTCAAAGGCTTCCCCTACTTGATCATTCCAATTAAAAGCTCCCTTTTTCAGTAATTCTGTCAGAGGTCCAGTAATTACACCATACCCTACTATGAATTTCCTATAGTAACCAGTCAGGCCAAGGAATCCTCTCAATTGTTTGAGAGATTTCAGAACTGGCCACTCCTTCATTGCTTGTACCTTGCTGGGGTCAGTAGCCACACCTTTCTCTGAGATGATATGACCCAGGTACTCAACTTGTCTCTACCCAAAAGAACATTTAGAGAGTTTTGTATACAATCGATTCTGCCTCATAAGCTGAAACACTACGCCAAGGTGGTGCAGATGTAAGTCCTTATTGGAACTGTAAACTAATATGTCATCAAAGAATACCAAAACAAAGTGCTTGAGGTACTACTTGAAGACTGAGTTCATTAGAGCTTGGAAAGTGGCCGGAGCATTAGACAATCCAAAAGGCATCACAAGGAATTCATAATGCCCCTGATGTGTGCGAAACGCAGTCTTGTAGATGTCCTTGTCCTGAACTCTAATCAGATAATATCCTTGACGCAAATCCAACTTGGAAAAGAATCTAGTCCCATGTAACTCATCAAGCAAATCGTTAATTATAGGAATGGGAAATTTATCTTTCACCATTACTGAATTCAGCTGCCTGTAGTCAATGCACATCCTCGATGTGCCATCCTTCTTCTTAACCAAAATGACAGGCAAAGCAAAGGGACTATTGCTGTGTCTGATGAATTTAGTCCTTAAAAATTCCTCAACGTGGCATTCAATCTCACTTTTCTAAGAATGTGGATACCTGTATGGCCATAGATTAACTGGATCTGACCCTTGCTTTAGAGGTATTACATGATCATACTCCCTTTGAGGTGGCAAGGCAACTGGCATATTGAATACATCTTTGTGTCGCTCCAGCAGTGAGGTAATGGAAGGATCACCTTCCATGTCTTGCCCTTGACTGATAGCAGAAATGGAATGCAATTGTCCCACCCAATGGAAATCCTTCTTCTTGAATATTTACTGCAACTGTTTCCCACTAATCATTTGCATTTGGGCTTGTTCTCTGATCCCTTGCAACTTAACAGGCTTGCCCTCCTTACTGAAGGAAATAGTCAATTGGCCATAATCAAAGAGCAAAGGACTGATGGTTTTCATCCAATCGACTCCCAAAACCATGTCACATCCTCCCAACCTTAGGACTCTGAAATCAAACTCAAATTCAAGACCCTGCATTTTCCATTTGAAGCTATTACACTTGGTGTGAGTCAAGATGGCATTCCCATTAGCTACTGTCACTGCTAATAGATTGGTTTTGATCATATCATGTCCTACCTTCCTCACAATCTTAGGGTCAAGGAAGCTATGTGTGCTTCCACTATCAATCAAAATCAAAACTATTTGGGCCTTGGATTCACCCTTAATTCTAATGGTGTTATGGGAACCACCACCAGTTAAGGCGTTAATAGATATCTCCATATCATTACCTTCCAAATCCTCATTTTCATCTTTATACTACACCTCTTCTGGCTTATGATTCTCGTCAACCAGTTCCTCATCCACAGCTTCATAACCGTGGGCAGACATCAAGTACTTTGAATCACACTTGTGGCCAAAGAAATACTTTTGGTTGCATTTAAAACATAGCCTCTGGAACCTCTTTTCTTCTTGGCTCAAAGGTTTACTCCCATTGTTAGTCTGCTTAGAAATAGAGTTGCTAATAGGTTGAACTCTGGATCTAGGTGTGTCATTTGAAGCAAGGACTATTTTTCCCACCATTCGAGCTTTGGAATAAGCTTGTGACAAGGAGGTAGGTTCAAAAGCTTTGACCATGTGTTTCCCCTCTGGCTTCAAGCCACTCATGAAGCTTGAAATGTAATACTCTTCAATGGTGTCAGGATAAGTAGACAACAATCTGGCTCTCAAATCCTCAAACTTTGACATGTATTCTTTATCAGTTGTAGTTTGCACAGGCTTGTTAAAAACTGTCAACAACATCACTGATGTCTCCATCTCCATAACAATCACATAACTCCTTCTAAAATTCAGGCCAAGAGATGAGTGGTTTCACTCGCACAAGACTGTAATACCAGCTCTCCATTTCTCCTTTGAGATAAACAGCAGTTATTTCCACCTTCTCTGATTCCATGATGTTGTAGAGCCTGAAATATCTCTCAAATTTTCTAATCCAAGCTTGAGGCAAGGTTCCATCAAATACTTCCAGCTCAATTTAAGGTTGTTTGTAACCAGGTCCTCTCGTAGTTGATGTATTGTCACTATGATGTAGTTGTGCAATTGCAACAACTAAAGATGGAACAACATTAGCAGCATTATGTGTCGCTTCTAGTTGACTAGCAGGTGTAAGCACTCCTACACCAGGTGGAAGTTGCTGCCTTTTCTTCTGTTCCTCTATTCCTCCAATTTGCTGCACTTGTCTGTCAAACTTCTGATTGAAGTTCTGTTGGCTCAGCTGAAACATGGACACCATATTCTCCATTTGCTGGCTCAAACGATCCATTCTTTCGTCATGTCTATCTCTTACTTCAGTCACGTGTTCTGTTCCAGTCACAGCCTCAGCATAAGAAGGGAAATTGGTAGTATCATTGTTCATAGTTCCTGCTCCGGACCTCGTGGTAACCATGATTAAATCTTCAAGTTCAAGAATCAACTGTAGGACAAACAGATCACTGCAATGAAAGTACTGAATGCAGATTCCCAACTTCCTAACTTCGTGAATGATCTAGGAAAGTCTGATTTCAGCAATGGCGATCAAAATTGTGAATTGATCTAAACCTGCAGTAATAACACTCAACGAGTAACAAATTCACAAAAAAGTTGTGTTCACAATTAGGTTTTGCACTTAGCTGTCAAAGATCCTATACGAGGATCAACAGCAACAGTTGCATTCAGTGTGAACAGCTCCAATTGGATCAGTGTTGATTGTTTAATGTGACATCACAGCACCTTGTGCTATGTCAGCAACAATTTACACCTTATCTGTTCCTAATAAATTAATCCACAGCTCATTTCCACTAATTGCAATGCTCAGCTTGAAATCAGGATCAATTTAGCTTTGAAACTAAATTGTGGAGCTCTGATACCAA
The DNA here is from genome assembly GCA_018398585.1 of Simmondsia chinensis. Taxonomy (NCBI): domain Eukaryota; kingdom Viridiplantae; phylum Streptophyta; class Magnoliopsida; order Caryophyllales; family Simmondsiaceae; genus Simmondsia; species Simmondsia chinensis. The sequence goes on along the minus strand of JAGTTD010000017.1, from coordinate 4,897,196 downwards.
TTGTTAAGGATCTAGTTCAACTTGATCCTTAACTAGTGAAAAGAAAGAGTTGAGAGAGAAAAGAAGTGAAAAGAGATGAGAGATTAGAGAGAACTAGGAGTTGAGAAGAAGAATCAATCATGTTTTTTATTCATGAATGAAACAACACAAGATCTTAACTATTTATACTAAACTAAGATACAATGTCACTAGACAATTCAAAAGCCAACATTGCCGCCAAAAAGGACTTAACTAGACCAAGCTTGACTAACGGCAGCTAACTACTACCTACCAACATACATTCATAACAGTTGATAATATTGATCCAATGGTAGAATTGGGTGTGCCCGATTCTACTCAAAGTGCTGAATGGAATATTGTCCCTGTCTGTGTCCATAATTGTTTGTTGATTTCTAAGTCATCACGTGAGCTTGGTAGGATAGAGATTCGAGACCCAAATGTTGGCCATGTTCCTCTCCTTGATAGCCACATGTCTAGAAACGTTGTTGGGTTTGGAGATCAATCCTACAATCTCAACCAGATTTCTATGGCAGACATTGCCTCAAATTTTGGTTTCCATTATGCTCTACACTACATTTGGCTAAAGGCGTTAAACTTAGCACTCTTAGGAGGCAACCCAACCTACTTTTATTTTTGTTGTGCGTTTTAGTTTGTTTTTTGAATTGAACTCTCTTTCTTTGGGCGATCCTTTCGTTATCCCTACCCTGATTATTTTATTTCTCTTTTACTAAACACTTGTACGGTCTATATTTCTAATGCTACTAACAAGTTTGTTTAATATTCTGTTTTTAATGTCTTGTTTTTGCACCTCGTTATTTTGCATTTGTCTCTCTGGATTTTCCAACTACACCTTGCTGAATGTGTTCAACCCTTAAGACTTATACATCAGGTCGTCTCTTTCCTTCCTTGCTTTTAGTTTCTTTTGTTCACTTTACATTAAGGATAATGCAAGGTTTGGGTTTGGGGATGGCATGTATAATGTAAACATCTGATTGTCCTTTTAGTATATTTTTGCTTAAATTGGCTGAGTTTTTGCAGAGATTAGTATAGAATTATGGTGACTTATATTGAAGTTCAAATTTGAGATGTGCTATGATGGTTAGAATATTTATGTAATGAGATTACTCCTGGATATGACTGCTAAATCTATATTTTTGTCTTTTAACTCGTTGGAGAGATTATTACTTTTCATCTTTAATCTTGTGACAAATTCTACGTCTTAAGTTATGATTGTGGAAATAAATTAAGGAATTTGAATCCAATTCTTTACTTCTAACAATGTTGAAATCAATAGTTTATCTCTTTATCTTGAGTGTTTCTATTCAAAAAAAAAAGGGTACCAATGTCTGTTGAATTAGGTAAGTACCTGTGACTTGTTGGTTCTTGTAGGCCCTGTGTCTCGCGTAGGGGTTTCTTAACACAAGGCACCTAGAGCCAACCGGGTCGGGTGCTGCCGGTCAAAAGCTTGCTACAGGCCATAGGGAAAGCTTAAGAAAAAAATCAACTTCATTAAGTTACTTTAATAAGCACCAATGTCTAATGTGAATAAAATATGTTTAAGGTATGTGCTAGTAACAGCTTAGGTTGTGAATTCCTTTGACTCGAGCCATTAAGTCCGAGGAGTGCACCTTTGGTTGACGCCTAGAGCCAACTGGATCGGGAGTCACTGGCGGAAGACGCGCTATACTGGTCTTAGGGTGACACATCTGACCATGAGTTACTTAAAAAAAATAAAAGGCAAAGAAAACAAGAGAGAAAAGAGAGACCTTGAGATTCCTTTATTGATTAGGGAGGACTTGTTCGGATAATAGTTCCTTTTATTATCTTCTCTATTTGTCGTAAATTTGGAAGGTTTGGAATAAGAAAAAGGAAAAAGAAGTTCTGAGCTCACTCACTAGTAAATAGGCTTGAATCATGAGAACTCGTGTCCATGGTTATCAAAATCGCGAGTCGGATCGTAGGATCGTACGATCTTACTATGCCCTACCGACAAGAATTGCGTAAAAAATCGTAAGAAGTAGACTCACATTAAACTCGAGTAGGATCGGTAGAATAGGGGTAGGATGGGTAGGATCGCCGATTCTACACCGATTCTACCGAGTCAACAATAAAAAGTAACATATTTGTGGTCTGACACCAATTCTATGCCGATTCTACTCCTATTCTACTAATTTGGCAAGTTATTTTTTAAATTTATTTTTTCAACTTTCTTCTTCTTCTTCTTTTATTTATTTATTTATTTATTTTTTTACTTTTCCCTTCCTCCCCATCCCCTTTCTTATTTTTTTCTCCTCCCCTTCACCTTCCCCCTTACATAATCTAACCCTAATCATTCTCTCATATCACACTCTTTACTTATCTTCACCGGCAGCCCTAGGCACCACTGATTGTGGCCAATTGACGTCGACCGACTTCCCCAACAACCCACCGAGGTTTGACACCGACCCGCAGGCCACACACTGACATATCTCATTTTTTTGGATAAATCACTAATTTTTGTTTAATTTCTTATTCTTCTAGCATATTAAGTTACTTGGGTAATTGTTTTGATTTTTATTTTGTTTATTTTCAGCTTGATTTTGTTTTTTGGACTTTTTTGATGTTATTCATTATATATTGGAGGCTTGTAATGCGATTTTATTGGATACAAGTTATTTTTTTTACACTTAAAGTAGAATCTTATGATTCTTGATCCGGTTCTAAGATCCCGATGCTAAGGTCCCCTCACCGATCCTACACAGAATCCCGATTCTGACAACCTTGCTCACGTCGGAACCATTGTAATAATAACAATACATACAGATTCTTCACTTTTAAATACACCTTCATAAATGGTCAGAAATATTTTTCACAACTAATTCTTGCCATTACATGCTGGATATAAATTTTTCACCTTTAGCTAGTTTGAGCTAAATCTTGCTTGAGGACAAGCAAGAAGAGTGTATGGGGATGTTGATGTATCTTATATTTACGTATTTTGTTTCTCATTCCTGCAATATAGTCGGCTTTTACATGTGTATTTTATTGTAATCCAGGTACATTTAGGCTTGGATTACAACAAAGCAAACAAGGGTTGAAAAGTGACGAAATCAAGCGTAATCAAGGCATATATTTGAAGACTATTCTGAGAAACTTGACCAATGTGCAAAAAAAGGACCAATTATGTCATAACTCAAATAGATCTCGTAAAGTTTTGGGTACTAAACAACTAATCGGCATGAAGTACCGATTGGTCAACAGCCCACAGTGGGACTGCCGATCTATTAGGAAACGGAGTTAATCAATTTGCAGGCCGATCGATCTTTGAAGAAAAAGGAAAAGAGGAAGCATTTTTTTTTTTTTTGTTCGAAGACCGGTACTTTTAGTGGTCAACTCGATTCTTTCAAATTGTTTTTCATTATTAAAAAAAAGTAACAAAGATAAAATACGAGCTTCCCTCCCTACTAATCGATTGGCCCTCCTTGCCAATTGATCAGCCCAACTTATACTTGTGGCATAGGTCAAGCCAGGGGGAGGCTAATTATACACCTTTTGCGACGTCTCCTCTTCTCCTTTCCATCATGAAGCTACTACGAGATCCAAGAAATTCTCAAACGCCGAAGCACATGTGGTCGAAGTGCTGGGGGAATCAAAGTAAGGATCAACGTCAACGCCAATTGTGGGGGTCTTCAATTCCTGGTTTTATTCACTATTTTTCTCTTTATGATTTGAACAACGTCTAAAACTCTCATGGACGAGTAGACCCTTTTAGTTTAGGGTTGAAGGATGGATAGCCGTCCATATCCGAGATTTATATTATGCTTTTGGCAATGGTTTCATTATGTTGTTTACGCACTCCTATGGAGAATTATTTATTGTTGTTTGATTTTCTTTGTCTGTGCTTATAGCCATGTTAAGATGTCCAAATTATCGGCGTTTGTCTATGAGCTAGTAACTTGGACCGTAACATAACTAGCTTTCACTCGTGGGCAGGATTGTGGTTGTACCCAACCCTAAATACAATCTTCTATATAAGTTAAATTAGGAGTAAGAAAGGAATTAAGTAATGCTAGTGAGATAACCTATGCTACACTTAGAGTGATATAATAGGTTATGCCTTTAGACTAGTTCATTACCCTAAGCCTTAGTTTAAATCTAACCCAAGCTTAGTGCTTGTAGCCTAAGCCTCCTAAATCGTTGTCATAATAGAGTATAATGACGAGATATAAGTAAAGTTATCCTTTAATTCATTCCTTAAACTAATCTCAATTGAATTGTCACCTTCATTATAGATTTTTTTTGCTTTCTTCAATTAATTGCTCAAACAATCGACAGAAACCTATAATCAAATCACTCATTAATAATGAAATCTGACTTAACTCTAATTCCCTATGGATACGACTTGTATACCCGATTTAGCTACGACGATCTCGTACGATTGCGAGTACGTAGTTTTTACAACACGCTTTTAAAATACATCAATGTGAGACCAATTTGAATAAACAGTTGTTAGGTAATGGATTTTGAGTTAGTTTTTATGGGATAGGCTATTTTGTAGTTCTTTATTTTTGTGATAGATTATATTTTATTTATTAAAAAATAAGAAATGTTATTAAATGTTTGATTAAACGAGTATAACTATATGCTTTATTTTTAATGAAAAACCACCTAGGAAAGTTGTTATTTTGTACTTGACCACCACAATTTTTTAATTTCTCATAAAACTATGTCCAAAAGTCGAATTTTTGTCAACCAACCACCTTAAATTATACTGTTAATTGTGCATTACCTATAAGTGACTTTTATATAGATTTTAGAGTATTCAATAAGCATGACTTAAAGTGTCTAATGTGACATGCATTTTTGACCCTCCTCCCCAACCAAGGTTTGAATCCAAGGGGATCAAATAATTAAAGTAGGAGGCACATGAAGGCATTGCTAGCTTCATTAATTTTAACTCATGTTTAATGTGTTCTCAAAAAACAAAAAAAGATAAGCTAAAATCCATATGGAAGTCGCGTAATATATTACTGATAGTTAACAACATAATTTAAGATGGTTGATTGAAGTTCTTCAATAAAGCACCTTCAATTAATGGAATTTGTATTTCACTAAAATTTCACATTTCATGCGCCTAAGTTGTTGAACGATGAAACTATGTAACATTTAGAGCAGCTTCTAAAAACAGTTGTCAAAGTGGCTTGCGTAAAGCTATATATTGTGTAATTTTTCATCTAACTGAATTTTGTCTATAATTTTGAGCTTTATTCCCTAAAACTCATATACGCACTTTTAGATTTTGCAAATAAAATGATGAAATCATAATTTTTGGTTAAAATTGCAATGTCAATTAGCATATTAATAAGGCATGTTCACCCTATGAAAATGTAAACCTATAACCCCTTAATATAACAAGAATATGTAAGTCCAAATTAAAGCACTGAAATTTCAATCACCATTCTTATTGAGGACAATCTATCCACTATTGTTTCCATAATCATTTATTGAAGTAGTGCAATTTACAAATGATTAGGGATCAAAACAAGCATCTGACCCCCCCCCCCCAAAAAAAAAAAAGGCGCTTAGCTTAGAGCTAGTCGAGCTATGTTTGAACTCAATCGAAGCCGAGTTGAGTCGAGCTTTCTAAGCTTGCTAAACTTCCAAGCCAAGTTAAATGTTAATGAGATGAACTGTAATCCTCAAGAGGTTGGGCTCGACTTGGCTCATATACATCCCTTCTCTCTACCTCCCTGATCCTTTTTTAAAGTTAAACATTAATTTTTAAAGGGTGCTCTCTTTCAGGTGGGTCTCTCACTAATCTTTATTTAACTTTATCCATTGTTCGATTAAAAGCTATTTATTTGTTATATTTAGTTATTATTGTATTTTAATATGTTTGGTGAGCTCTTTAAGGAACAAAAATTTTATCAATTATTAGTGGAAAATGTTGAAGCAAAGTACTTTGTCATACGTATTTTTTTTATCAAACTTTGATGGTTTGTTGAGCTTTTAGAGCATTAAGGACCAATCAAGTAAATAACTCTCGTGCATTATTTCATACATTTGTTTGAACTAGTCAACATTTGTTTTTGTTCAAACTAGTCCTTCATTCTTTATTTTGTCATTTTGTGACCATACTAATCCTAATCTGGTCATTAGCATAGGGTAAATAAAAAGACAAGGACTAATTTTATTATGAAATAAAACACGGTGGGCTATTTTAGCCAACAAAAAGATGAGGGATCATTAATACTTAACCAATACTATTAAGGATTTCGCATGTGAGTCCAATAAGAAATCATACATTAAAGTTGCACAAAAAGAGAGATCAAAATATAAGCCTGATAAGTTTCTCTATCTAATCCCAATTAGTTTTTGGATGAAATTACCTCACTTGGGTTGATATTATGTTAAAGTCCTCATTGAACAGGGGATCTAACATCGTATTGCTAAAGAAGGTAATTCTACATTGATTCCAAATTGCTCCCTAGAAATAATCACCCTTGCCACACCTACTAGATTATCCAGGGAGTAGGCTATGTCTTCTCTGCATGAACTAGGCTTTAGAGCTTGAATCATTTAGGGATCACTTCCTTCAGTTGGTCACCCCTTACATGAGCATTCGATTGGTGTCATGAGATAATGTAGGTATTCTTTGGGGCTGCATTCAAGATTAGTCATTGATAAAATGAGGTCTGATGAGGGTGGTGTGGGCCAGATTGCACTTTACATTGACTGTCAATTTATCAATAGATGGGACCGGGGTTTCCACTACTCACGGCTGACCCTTATACTCCCATTACCTAGTCAGGTATCCCAATCACTAGTCCAAGCAGCTCATCTTCCTCTTCCCTTACACTAGTTCGAGGATGATTTGGACAAATCCATTGGGCCTTGGGCTCAACCTTCTCTTGAAAACCAAGCTTAGGACTTTGTAAGTGATAATAACTCAAGGTCCTCACGGCCTAAGTATTCACCAGGTTCCGAGCCTCCCCGTCACTTGTAGACTTCCTCACATTAATGAGGGTTCTTTCAGAATTGCCTCAGTGCCGCATATGGAGGACTCTAGCAAGGTGCAGGGGCGCAGGGATGGTGAACGAGGAAGGTGGTGGTGGGACATCTGATCACTAATCTTGCTTCATCAAAAAAGGGTCGGATAGCACTAAAGGGTAGGATTAAAGAGCAAGTAAAGCGAGACCAGCAAGATTTCCTAATGGATATGTCACCCAGAAGTAGCACGAAGAGATCAATCATGCCCTTTGGTAAAACAAAAAAGAGGAAGCTGGTGAAGAAGGGAAAAAGTGCGAAAGATGTTGATAAGCTTCTTGTTGTGGAGCATGCATAGGAGCTCAGAAAAAGTTTGGACTAATGTTTTGATGATGATGAATTGGTCATGGTTGAGTACATTGCAATGATGAATCAAGGTCTTGGTCAACCTGCTTCCCTTTCAATCTCTTCCCCAGCTTTGATACATTGGCTCATTCCCCCTGCTTCTAGTCCATCTTTTCTGGTGGTTGTAGTCATTAGCACCTGTTAAATTTTTACTTATAACTGTCCTATAATCTTGTTGTCATAGAATGTTCTATTGCTTTTGTGATTTGAGTGCTGTGAATAAAGAAGTGGCTAAACTAGTTATCAAAAAAAAAAAAAAAAAAAAAAAAAGCGGCTAAACTCGGTTAAATGGAGTGTACATGAAAGAGTCACAATTCAAACATTAACAACTTGACATTGGGTTAAAGAGTCTCCACAAATCAAGGATTGGTCTCAAAGGCAAGCCACACGATTTGAATGCTATGAACAGTGAAGCAGTGGAATTTGGCTGAATACACTCGAAATAGAACCAAAAGTGTCAGAAATCAAACATTAAGATTCCCTAGTAATCAGGGATAGGCCTCGATGACAGATTGCACAGCTTGAATGGGTTTGACAGTGAAGCGGCTAAACCCAGCACTTCGGATAACAAAGTCCCACTCTTTCAAAGTCCTCTCCTTACCTGTACTAGTGTGAGCCAACGTGACCATGTCCAACATCAACCTCACATCCTCGCCTGGGTCATTAGTCTCTTTCTCGTCCACTACAACCTCCACAATGATGATCTTCCCTCTGTCAGTCGGCACGGCTTCCTTGCACTTCTTAAGTATTTCAATGCACTCTTCGTCACTCCAGTCATGAAGCACTTGCTGCAAATTTCCAAAGTTTATAAATGATTTTACAAAAATCATTGCTTAGGGATTTTTTTTCCCCTTTTTTGTTTGTAAATTTTCCAGATCCCGCTTTTGTGGGAGCCATTGAGGCACTGAAAATGTTGTTGTTGTTGTTTTGTTTGTAAATTTTGGTCTTAAGAAAACTAAGAGCATATTTTGTATTGTTGGCTAAATATTCTTTTTCATTTTAAGAAATTAAAAATTAGGTTTTAAAAACTGTTTTTATGATTTTTGGTTCCTCAAGGACTATAGTTGCAAACAAAACATAATAGCAAACAAAATCGTGTTTAAAAAATTGTTTTTTTTTTTCCTGTTTTTTGTTTTTCCTTACAATTTTTCCTTTTTGAGAAAAAAAAAATTGATTGTAAAACGTGATTTGTGGTTTCTCAACTTGATCTTTAATTATTTATGTACCATAATGCTTTTAATATATATAATAATGTTTAAAAATTTTATTATTTTGATACTCAATGCATATCATTGAGGCGTTTAGAGGTTTAACATTTTTATCACTTTATTAACCTCTACCAAATACCAGTAAAGTTTAGTTGAAAAATGCTTATGTAGAACTGTTTTTAGCAGTAAATAAGTACCCTCTATCAAGATTCTGTGATTTTCTTTTTTAGAAAAAAACAGATGTAGTACACAAATATATATGGTTAGAATTATGTTCTATAATAATAGCTTTGAATGAAAATTTGTCAAAAGTGACAATTAATCATTCATATTCTAAGGAGGTCATCCAGGTGATAAAATTTTAAAAATTTATCATTTAGACATTCTGATATTTAAATATATATAATAATATACTATTAGAATTGTAAATATTATCACCTAGAAACTCCATGCTACAACCGATAAAGTTTTGTCAAACGACAGTCAATTTTCAACAATAAAAACGCTGATGTTGTACTTGAATAAGGAAATATATATTAGCTTTGTCTTTTTCTTTTCTTTTTTTTTTGTGAAATTCCAGCTTGCCGATAAAAAAAAAATCATAAGATGATGACAAATTTTTTTTCCCATAAGACTATAACATAAAACATCATATATTCGTAGAATTATGTTGCACACCAGTGATTTCTAATTTAAATCCATCAAATTTCTGCAAAAAGATCATTAATAAAATATTTAAACTATAGTATATTTAAGTGATAAAAATTTTAAGATATTTCATTGTATATATAAAAACATTAGGGTGCCTAGGTGATAAACGATCAAATCTCAAGATATTTGAGTAATAAATTTGCTAAAATTTTGAATTACAAGGTATCTTATTTTATATATTTAAATGTTAGTTCCATAGATAAAAAATACCTGATCAGAATTTTATGCTTTAACATGTGCATGAGATTGAAGTGTAATTGATTTGCATGTTTTTTTGAACACTATGTATACGTTAACATATACATTGTGCACGAATTATACTAATTGGGTATGTTTGCACTCAAATCTTACAGTTAGATAGATTTGAATTTCAAAAACCAATTATTTCAAAAAATTAAATTATCATATAAAAATATAAAAATAATTTTATGTTCCAACATAAATGGACATGTTAGATTTATTATTATTATTTTGATAATTTGCAACAAACTTTCAACACAAAACAGGAGACTTGAATAAGCGAGGTCTAAGAGAACCTGAGTAGGATTGGGGAATAGAAACACAAAATAGGAAACATCTAAGAAGACAGGAAATCAAAGAAAAAACAACAGGCAAAAAAGGAGCACAAGCAGGTAGTACATGGCTATATCATCACTGGGTTAGATGAGCTCAATGAAGGGGAAGACATCAAGCCATGACAGAGCCAAAGAGAGAGTAATAGGGGGGCTGGTCAAAATAAAACACGACTCTATCTTTGCAAAGAGCTCAATCATATCCGATTCATCGTCATCACAGGCCAAACCAATCCTTTTCCCGAGCTCCCACCTATGCTTTGCCTCAGAAAGCATACCAATATCCTTGGCAATGTTATCATTCCTTGCTAATTTCCCCTTTTTTGCTTCCCATAAGGATTGGTCAGTTTCTTCGTTGCTTCCAAAATACATATCTTTCATGAATTTCTACTAGTCCTGCTTTGCTTGATATTTAATCTTACGCTTTTAAGCTCTTCATCTCTTCTTCGACGATATAATGTTAGTAGCTTGTAGGCCCGCTACCTTTTTCCTTCTCTGCTTCCCTATCTCACTAGACTTAGCGACATGAGGCATAGGTATCGGAGGCGGTTCAAATCTGGAGGGTACTTGGGTCCAGAAGACTCAGAATTAATATCAGTACCTGCATTCTTAACCTTGCTAATAGGAATAGATAAGCACCTTGGGACCCCTCTAAGCCATCCAGGCCGACGTCTTTCCATGGTAAGGCAAGAGGAGATTGAGAAGTTAGGACTGAAAGTTGGGCATTTGATTAGAGAAAGGTAGATAAAATGACAAAGTGTAGGCACATAAGAGCGGAGGACCATCTACCAATTAGCTAACCACCAATGACAATGTCAAAATAGCCCCTACATGCTCCACACGCCTCACGAAAATTGTGGCCAAACTTGAATGACAATCCGAACCAACTGGAGGGCATGATTCATGAGTGGAGCACGCTCTGGTGATAACTCAAAAGTGAGGAGATGAGGCCATCTCCCTAGAAATCCTGGCAGAGGCGGTTAGGGCGAGTACCTCTAAGGAGCAATTAGTGATCAAATCAGAATTACACTCTTTGAAAAAAAAAAAAAAAATTAGGCGAATTCCCCCATTGAACTATACTTGGACCATTTGATGAATCAATTAAGGAGAGCATGTCTTAATAAGTATCCGAGAAACATCAATGCGCCTCATTGTAGACGATTTAGAGTCAATCCGGATAAACTTGCCCCATACATTGGCAAAATCTATGAAGCATTCCTTTGACCAACATTGAACAGGCAAATCCATGGACTTTAATCCATACTTTTCTACACAGTGAACCTAGAATCTGAATTGAGTACCTAGCCATAATCTTGAACTTTCGAAGCAGCATCTATTTCTAAGGCTTGAGATATGACTCCAAGATTTCAGTCAAGTCACGCGTCCAAATGAATGTGCTTAGGCTTCGAACTCTACGGACCAAACCTAGAAGGTTATTCTCGATGATGTACGTAAGGATACTAAAAAGAGTATCTTGCTCGAAAGATTGCGCAATAATTGATCTATTACGCCAATCCTCCACACGTTTGCTTGAATTTTCCACGACCATCTTGCAACTAGACTTACCCACAGCAGTCCCATTCTAAGATTTAGTGGGGCCACCATCCTTAACATAGATGACATCAAAATCATCAGATCCATGGAGTGAATCTGATTGAGGTCAGGCCTCAAGAGATGTAGGAGATACCTTCTGCCAGACTTGACCCAATCAACTCTGATTACAAAACCTGTCATCCATTCATGCTTGCAATTACCTTGGCAGCTTCACTTCTAACATGGAACCTAACAAATCCAAAGGAAAGCCTCTAGTATTAGAGCTATAATTTCTAAACCTACCCTTCCTCCTTCAAACCCTAGCCACCTGTGTAGCCTATCACCAGCCGCCACCAACATCCGGCACCCCTCCACTCCTCCAGCGTCTCTCTCTCCAATGCCCAACATAAATTTAAAAGTCAACTAAACACTGTAAGTCTCCAAACAAATGACACAAAATATTTAATTAAATACCGGACACCCAAGCGCCACCAACCTCTACTAGTGTCTCTCGCTCTCCCACGACTCTCACTCTCTGCTGACGTCTCTCCGACTTGCTCTTCACCTGAATCTGGCGTCCCATCCCGCTCCAGGCTCCCTCTCTCTCCGGCACATAGTCCGCGGTAGTCCTCACTGTCGTCTCCCTCCCTTCCCTGAATCCACTTATCCTCTCTTTCCCTCAACTTTAATCATTTTTTCCCTTCCATTACAGTGTGTTGCATTCTCTGCTAGTTTAGTTTTTATTAAAAAAAATTTTCTTTAAGCAATGGCATCTAATCCTATTCGATCTTACGCTAATGCACTATCCTCTCCAAGCCCTCCCCCCAGCCGGCACTCACCATGAGCAAGTGGAGACCAAACCCCCTAGTGTCAGGGCCCCATCTAGCGCAATGATCACTCCACCGCCACCCTTGTCAGTCACACCACCGCGGTCCATACTCTCATGATGTTGGTCGATAACGGTGTCTCCATCTCCGATAATCTACCACCAACTAGGCGGCTTACAGTGGACCCTACACTTAACCATCCCCCTCTCCCCCTTAAATTCTGATTATCCCAATACCGGTCACCACCAAGGTGGTGTTGGTCCCTCCCACCACCACTACCGCGGTCGTCCCCTTTCCTCTCTCCACTCAAAATACTTTTCCCAACCAAAATGATATAAACCTTAATGCATATCTCCCACCCCCTTCCACAAATTTACTTCCCCTTTCTAGTGTTATAAGACTATTAAAATAGAAACAAATACTGACTACCCTGCGTGGCATGAAGAATTTAATATGTCTCTCACCAATTATAGGGGTTTATTGATGGCTCTTATGCCGGTCCCCCTGCTCACACAACACACTCAAACGGCTTGGCCTTCCCTAACCCCGATTATCTCACGTGGCTTTGCAAGAATCAAAGTCTCTGATCTTGCATAGCTACTAGCTTTCTCGCTCCCTAATAAATAACATTGTTCGTCATCCAACCACAAATGCTAGGTGGGATGCCTTAGCTAACGCTTTGAAGATCCTTCCAAGGCCAAGAAGTAGAGGTAGCTAGTGGGCTGGGTCGGGCCGTTTGGGCGGGTCCTAACCCAGTCCACCCTGTTTGGGCCGGGCCCAAGCCGGCCCGCTATAGTAGCAGGCCAGGCTCCGGGCCTCCTTAGGGCTTGGCCCAGACTCGCCTAGCCCTAGGCCTCCCGAGGTCTGGGCGTAGGGCCTCCCAACCTATTTTATGGCAATTTAGGGGATTATTTGGACATTTTAACTTATTTTATGGTTTATTTTGTATTTATATTGTTATAATTGTATTTTTTAATAAGTTATAACACTTTAATTACATATATCTTTAAGGGGGGGCATCTAGGCTCAAGTCCAGACCAGCCTAGCCCGGGCCCCGCAGGGCTCGCTATACCTAGGCAAAACCCAGGCTCGGCCCGTTTCAGGCCTGGGCCCAAACTCGGCCCAACTCGGCCTGTGGTCACCTCTACTAAGGGGTATGATCTCTGAACTCAACCCATGAATTAGCGTAAAGATGGTAAAACAATGGACGTGTACCTCTCTAAACTAAAAGCAATTACTGATGACTTAGTTGCCATTTACTTACTCGTGTCTAGAAGGGAATTTCAACATTATGTCCTTTTTGGCTTACCCTCTAAGTATGCCACCTTTGCCACTTTTACTCGTCAAACGTCAAAACAATATACCTATGAGGGGTTCAAAACTGCCCTTTTGATCGAAGAAGCGGCCCTAACACGGTACTCTAGTCACCCTCCGACTACCCTAGGTCATGCTCTCATTGCCTCCAGTCAACCCACCCCTGGCTCCCATTCCAACGGGCGGGGGGGAGGGGGGGAGTGAGGTGGTCATGGCTGTGGACGACACAGACATGGTGGTCGTGGTGGCCGCCACAACCAACAGCCCCCTCCCATCCCACCCACTATATGGGTGTTGTGCCCCATACTGTAGCGGTTAGGAACGGTGACCTGAAATCCAGATTTATTGTGGACATATTATTTTAATTAATAAATAAATTGAAGACCCAGTCGTTTTCTAGTTAAATTTGTGTATTTGAGTATTTATACTGCGTGTGATTTTCATTCGAGAGGCATCCATGAGATGGGTGTAGTCCTCATACTACAATTTACATGTTTGTTCTAAGTGGTTTGTAAGACTAAGCCACAGATAGACTTGGAACAAATGATATGGATTGTTAATTGAAAGACTCGTAGTCGAAGACAAGTCTGGACCACTTGTATGTTAAGACTATAACCTGATACTTTAGATGGCTTGTCTTGGTCATGTGGATGGAGATCCAAAAGTGTTAGGTTAGTGTGTTTGACACACTGAGTTGGACCATGTGGGTTGCTTATTTCTGGACTACTATCGGAGATGAGTTATTTGCATTGTACTGTTTGAACGACGACTCTAAATCTTGAGGGTATTCTGGACTTGTGCATGGAGCGTTAGTTACTTTGGTGTACTATAAGTAAGGTCTAAAACGAATGACTAAAATCCCATGTACACTGGGCAGCGGCGTGAAGTGTGACAAAGATCAGGTATTCAATAGAGAATTTACAGTCTTTTACGAGATACAGATGTCCCCTTAGTTGATTCGTAAATGTTTGAATGGTTCGGAAACTTTGGCCAAAGTATTCCAAGTGTTTAACATTTGAAATTTATACTGTGAATATGTTCAAGTATAAATGAATTATTCAGTGAAGGGCGAGTCGGAAACTAATGGAGAAGCTGTGAGAAGGATAATAGTAGTGGTTGTATTTATCCTTTGTCATGGACATCTCGTGGAGGGGTTGTTGTCATCAATACAGTATATTAGGGAGATATCGAATAAATAATTTAAGTCTGGAGTGCAGTGAGATTTAGTTAGTGGAATTAAGTCTCATTAAATGATAATTAAATTAATATCATGAGATGATTTAATTTAACCCATTTGGAGCTAGATTTAAATTGTCCCCGAGGTCCCTATGCAAACCGCTGTATTTTATTGTCATTGAAAAAATATTAAAAAATTCATGAGATGAATTATTTATCCATACGATGGGTAAATTAATTTTGCCAAACATTATTCAAGAGATGAATAAATATTAAAAATTATAAAATAAAATAATTTTTAAAAAATTAAAATTTATAAGATGAATTTTTACATGTGTGAAACAAAGCAAAAAAAATCGCGTTTTTGTAGCCTGCACAGTGACGATCAGTGTTTATCGGATCCTGCCAACCAACGCGCGGCATGTGCCGCACTCTGGGACGCAAACTGTGGCGATCCGCTTGAGCTGCGACAGGCCAATGACGGCCCGACACGTGTCACTCTAATTTAAAATAATAGGCGGTTGGACTATTAATTAAACGCCGCGTTTTAACTATGTTTTGAACTAAAACGCTGCGTTTTGGACTTAAAATTGCAATTTGTTTTGCGCGTCCCACGTCGAATTTTTTTCTTTTTCGCTCCGGAATATTTCTATAAATAGAGGGGCTTATTCCGAGGTTTGGCATTCGAGTCAAAATATTTCTTTAGGGTTTCTGAAATTATTTTGGAGATCCAATTTAATATTTTTCGGAGCCCACCCTCCTGGCAGTTCGAGGTTATTGCGTAGAAGGTCTCGAGGTCTCGATTTTGAAGAATATTATTGTCTTTCTGGTTTTCTTTATTATTGGAGCAATTCCAGGTACGTTTTTCTTTCCTTCTTCTTTTAGTTTCGCTTTTCTATTTATTTAAAATATTCGTTATTATGCCTGCTTAAGTTTATGTAT
Organism: Simmondsia chinensis; assembly: GCA_018398585.1. Lineage (NCBI taxonomy): Eukaryota > Viridiplantae > Streptophyta > Magnoliopsida > Caryophyllales > Simmondsiaceae > Simmondsia > Simmondsia chinensis. Next base: position 4,881,542 of record JAGTTD010000017.1, on the reverse strand, counting down.
TGTTATGAATGTATTAGAGTAAAAGGCATGTAGATCTAAATTAAGAATTTAGATCTGATGATTTAAATTATGAATTTAAGTCAGTAAATTTAAAATTAAGAATTTTAAATCAACCCTAGGTTTAGAGTTATGAATTCTAAACCTGTTCCGCTGCGTAATCTTTAGGGAGAATTTTTTAATTCATCCCAACAACCGGTATTAGAGCAAAGGGTTTATAAAGATAAACCTATTCTCGGGAACTCTCGCACGTGAGGTGTCACGAAGCGTGACTTTCCGACCGGGGGCCTAGATAGAGATAAGTGTCTCCTATTCTAAGTGCTCTAGTTGGTGCCTATTGTTGTGACCATAGTTGAGAACTGTGAACCCAATAGTCGGCATCAGAGTTTATTTTCCAACAAAATTTATATGCTTTTCCCAACAATTGGTATCAGAGCCAGCCTCTGATTACATTCATAATATACATGACTAGGTATAATAAGATCGAAATAAATAGATTTGCGATTTAATAAAATAGTGATTTTATTAAAAAGGAAAGTAAGTTTAATTTGACGATTTGATTTAAATTGCTTAAATCAATGATTAAATTCTGACGATTGTTTGTATTTGTGATTTAAATTATTTGAATCATTAAATTAATTAATTGTTAATTAGATTGTTTTAAAGTATCGATTTAAATTGTTTAAATCGGTTAAAAGAGTTAATAGTTAACTAGATAGTTTATGGGGATGATTTAAATTGTTAACGAATTAATCTTTAATTCGAAATAACCTATAAATTTGCGATTGTGTTGTTCATATAATAAGATTGTACGTTCTTAGTAATGATTTACGAAATCGGATAAATTTGATCTAATAGGGTTAGATTCAAATATTTTTATAAATTTGGATAAAGTTGATCTAATGAGATTAGATTTAATTATTTCATACGAAATCGGATAAAATTGATTTAATGAGATTAAAATTAATTTATTTTAAAATTAAATAATTAAAAATAATAATAATAATAATAATAATTTCTCACGCGTTTTGTCAGCGTCAGGCTGACGCCAACCTCACACTGACGTCAGCGTCAAATATTAAAAAAAAAAAATTTATTTATTTATTTATTTTTATTTTGAGACGTCAAGACTGATTTACATAATAATTAAGTTAATTTTTTATTAACTAATTTCTGTTTTAGAATGAGATTCTAAATTAAATTATGAGATAATTTAAGTTGTAAATCAGTGTATTTTAAATAAAAGTTATTTGAAATTATTTTAGAATAAGATTCTCAAAATAGATTATGAGATAGTCTGAGTTAAACTTTATTTTAAAATAAAAGTTAAATTTTGTTAATTAAATTTTAGAATAAGATTCTAAAATAGACTATTGGATAGTCGAAGCTTGTTTAACTTTAGAATAAGATTCTAAAATAGATTATGGGATAATCTAAGCACAAATCGCTACTATTTTTAAATAAAATTATTTTAATTTGATTTTGGAATTAGATTTTAAAAAGTAAATTATGCGATAATCTAAATTAAATATTGGTATTATTTTAATTAAAATTAATTAATTAATTGATTGGTTTTGGAATGAGATTTCTAATGCGAGATTATAAGATAATCTATGCTTGAAAATGATAGTGTTTTTGAAAAAATTAATTAATTAATTTTGGTTAATTTAGAATGAGATTCTAAAGGGGATTATGAGATAATCCAGGTTGTAAATGTAAGTTAATTGAAAACCACTAGTTGTAAAAATCAAGTGCGCACGAGTTTTCAATTGTTGTAACCTCACGGTCTCCATTACCGGTCAAGCAATATAGTAGATCGATAGACCTCCCCGCAGAGGATGTCGGTTTGCAGATTACAAGGTTAGACTTCGTTAGGATAAACCAAAGTGCAAAGAAGCGATACGACCACGCTGCCGTGGAGTATTTCGTGTATTTGTATGGAGGTTTAGGTAATGGTTTACACTTAACTAGCGTGATGCATTAGCCTCCCCGAGGAGCTCTGTTGTGTCATGTTAGAGACTAAGGTAAAGTGGTGAGTTAATCATGTTTAGTAAGAGTTATAAGAAAAACAAGTTAATTTAGAATAGTTCTCACCTGAACTAGCTTCGTGCGACCCCGCTGCCGAGGAGTAAGGAGTGGTGTGTTTGGGTCATCATTGTATGCATGATAGTACAGTTTAGTGGATATCTGACTTATTGTGTGTGCTAAATTGAAAGAATATATATATCACTGCATTATGCATGACTCTTGTTAGACAATTACACATATGTTTGCATTTATAATATTTTATATGGATAGGGCTGGCGAACTTTGCTTGTTTTTAAATATATAATGTATTCACTGAACCAAATTACTTGGCCTTGAAAAACAAGTTAGACTTGATTATTACTTACAAGGGACCTACTAGAAAGAAAGGAAAGGGCAAGGTTGTTATTGTAGCAACCAAGTCCATAAGGAAATCAACAAAAGAAAAATGTTTCTTTTGCAAGAAAACTAGGCCATTGGAGGAGAAACTATACTAAGTATATAGCTACTCTTCCTACAAAGACTGCTAAGCCATCTGGTGAAGGTATGTTGATATCTCACTTGGTTGAGTCATGCGCAGTTGAGAGTTCACCAGTTTCCTGGTGGGTGGACTCAGGTTCCACTAACCATATCTGTAATATGTTACAGGAGCTCAGGCTAGCCTAAAGGCTACACGATGGGTGTTGTACCTGATGGTCAGGGACAGTACAATAATGGTGGTCTTAAGTGTTGGAGTTGTTAGCTTAGACTTTATTGATAGAGTTTTGTTTTAAAGAATTGATTATTTAAACCTTCCTTGTACAAGAATTTGATTTCTATGTCTTATTTTATGAATAATGGTTATTCAATTGATTTTGATAATAAAAATTTTAATATGAAAAATAAATTGTTTATTTGCATATGTACGTGAATAAATTGTTTATTCATGTTATTTCCTTATCAAAACTATGGTAATTGTTTAAATGAATTTAACGTAAGTTCACTTGTTCAGTCTTCTAAAAGAAAACACCTTGAATGTGATATTTCCTACACATGACACCAACGAGGTCACACTAATTCGAACAGAATCCAAAGACTGGTGAAAGATAGACTGATTGAGTTTTTGGACTTGAGGTCATTACCATTTTATGAATTCTGCATAGAATGAAAGGTGACCAATTCTGTCTTTAAGAGTAAAGGCAACAGGGTTGGTGGCTTGCTTGAGTTGGTTCACATAGATGTATGTGGACCAACAAAAATTCAGGCAGGAGGTGGGTATGAGTACTTATTCACGTTTAGTAATGATTACTCAAGGCATGGATATGTTTACCTAGTTAGACATTAATTGGACTCTTTTGAAAATTTTAAAGAGTACAAAGCTGAAGTTGAAAAACAATTTGGTAAACAAGTTAAATCACTATGATTAGATCGATGTGGTGAACATTTTTCCGTGTGAGTTTTTGGATTTCCAAACTGCAAAATGAGATGAGATCTCAGCTTTCTGCTCCTGTTACACCGCAGCGGAATGGTGTTACAAATAAAAGAAACAAGGACGATTTTTTCTACAGTTTTGATTTAAAAGGTCTTTTTTAAATACAATGCAAAATACTCGGAGAAGGATTTTGCAAGTAAGCTACAAGACAAAAACAAAATAGTATTCAAGAAAAATGACAATAATTCTGAACAGGTAGACACAATTTAAGTCATAGTGGGAGCATTAGATGCGCTTACTAATAGGAACAAGAATGTTCCAGGTACACGAAAGCTTAGGTATAGTGGGAGGATTGTCAGGACACCTGACAGGTTCATAGCGGGAGCCTTAGTGGTTGACCGTGACATTGAATCTGATCTTTTTAGCCACAACGAAGCAGTTATGTCTTATAGTCTTGAGCAATTGGTTAAACGAACCATGCGTGTACAACCGACATTAAGAGAAAGTAGTGACTTTCTTGGTATTGTATGTCAACAATATACTACTCATTAGGAATGATGTAGGGGTGTCATTAGCTGTAAAGACTTCGTTGTCATGATAGCTCAATATGAAAGACATAGAAGAAGCCAACTCTGCTCTTAGGATTAAGCTTCTGCGAGGTCGTAAGAGTAGGATATTGGGTCCTTTCTTTAGCCACTTATATTGACAAGATGTTGTCAAGGTATAGCATGGAGTCCCTGTCTCTTTTAAGTATTGTTCTAGGACACCTCAATAGGAGGAGCAATTGAGGACTATTCCATATGCTTTGGCAGTGGGAGCCTCAGGTATGCCATGTTATGCACGAGACTTGATGTCTGCCATGCTATGGGATAGTATGCAGGTGTTAGTCTAATGTGGGTCCAATGGACTAGGTGGCAGTAAAGTGCTTTCTTTAATTCTTGAGAAGAACTAGAGATCCTATGCTGATCTTTCAAAGTGATGAGCTTGTTCTAGTTGGTTATACTGATTTAAGACTTTCAGATTAATATGATAGACGTTCGACGTCTAAGTATGTTTTTACCCTTGGAGTGGGAGCCATTAGTGAGAGGAATGTCAACAGTATTGTATTGCTAACTTCACAATAGAGTAATTGTGCTCACTAAGGGTTAGGCTCAGTAGATTTCTGGTTCAAACTTAAAAGGGGTGAGTATGGACTTTGTTATAAATTGGATTTAGGACAAGCGGGAAATTGTTAGGAACAGTGTCTTGAAATCCATATTTATTCTGGACATATTATTTTAATTAATAAATAAAATTGAAGTCCCAGTCATTTTCTAGTTAAATTTGTGTATTTGAGCATTTATACTGCATGTGATTTTCTTTCGAGAGGCATCCATGAGATGGGTGTAGTCCTCAGACTACAATTTATATGTTTGTTCTAAGTGGTTTATGAGACTAAGCCACAGATTGACTTGGAACAAATGATATGGATTGTTGTTTGAAAGACTCGTAGCCGAAGACAAGTCTGGACCACTTGTATGTTAAGACTACAACGTGACACTTTAGTTGGCTTGTTTTGGACATGTGGATGGAGATCCAAAAGTGTTAGGTTAGTGTGTTTGACACACTGAGTTGGACTATGTGGGTTGCTTATTTCTGGACTACTATCGGAGATGAGTGATTCGCATTATACTGTTTGAACGATGACTCTAAATCTTAAGGGTATTCTGGACTTGTGCATAGAGCGTTAGTTACTTCTGTGTACTATAAGTAAGGTCTAAAACGAATGACTAAAATCCCACGTACACTGGGTAGCGACGTGAAGTGTGACAAGGATCAGGTATTCAATAGGGAATCTATAGTCTTTTATGAGATACAGATGTCCCCTTAGTTGATTCGCAAATGTTTGAATGGTTCGGAAACTTTGGCCAAAGTATTCCAAGTGTTTGACATTTGGAATTTATATTGTGAATATGTTCAAGTATAAATGAATTATTCAGTGAAGGGCGAGTCGGTAACTAATGGAGAAGCTGGGAGAAGGATAATGGTAGTGGTTATATTTATCCTTTGTCCTGGACATCTCGTGGAGGGGTTGTTGTCATCAATACAGTATATTAGGGAGATATCGAATAAATAATTTAAGTCTGAAGTGCAGTGCGATTTATTTAGTGGAATTAAGTCTCATTAAATGGTAATTAAATTAATATCATGAGATGATTTAATTTAACACATTTGGAGCTAGATTTAAATTGTCCTCGTGGTTCCTACGCAAACCTCTGTATTTTATTGACATTGAAAAAATATTAAAGAATTCATGAGATGAATTATTTATCCATACGATGGGTAAATTAATTTTGCCAAACATTATTCATGAGATGAATAAATATTAAAAATTATAAAGTAAAATAATTTTTAAAAAATTAAAATTCATAAGATGAATTTTTATATGTGTGAAACAAAGCAAAAAAAATCACGTTTTTATAGCCTGCACAGTCACTATCCATGTATATCGGATCCTGCCTCGCGCTGGGACGCCAACTGTGGCGATCCACGTAAGCTGCGACGGGCCAATCACGGCCCAACACGTGTCACTCTAATTTAAAATAATAGGCGGTTGGACTATTAATTAAACAGCGCGTTTTAACTATGTTTTGAACTAAAACGCGGCGTTTTGGACTTAAAACTGCAATTTGTTTTGCGCGTGCCACATCGAATTTTTCGCTTTTTCGCTCCGGAATATTTCTATAAATAGAGGAGCTTATTCTGAGGTTTGGCATTCGAGTCAAAATATTTCTTTAGGGTTTCTGAAATTATTTCGGAGATCCAATTTAATATTTTTCGGAAGCCCACCCTCCGGGCAGTTCGAAGTTATTGCGTAGAAGGTCTCGAGGTCTCGATTTTGAAGAATGTTATTGTCTTTCTGGTTTTCTTTATTATTGGAGCAATTCCAGGTACGTTTTTCTTTCCTTCTTCTTTTAGTTTTGCTTTTGTATTTATTTACAGTATTCGTTATTATGCCTGTTTAAGTTTATGTATTGTTATGAATGTATTAGAGTAAAAGGCCTGTAGATCTAAATTAAGAATTTAGATCTGATGATTTAAATTATGAATTTAAGTCAGTAGATTTAAAATTAAGAATTTTAAATCAACCCTAGGTTTAGAGTTATGAATTCTAAACCTGTTCCACTGCATGATCTTTTGGGAGAATTTTTTAATTCATCCCAACAACCGATATTAGGGCAAAGGATTTATAAAGATAAACCTATTCCCGGGAACTCTGGCACGTGAGGTGTCACGAAGTGTGACTCTCCGACCAGGGGCTTAAATAGAGAGAAGGGTCTCCTATTCTAAGTGCTCTAATAGGTGCCTATTGTTGTGACCATAGTTGAGAACTGTGAACCCAATAGTCGGCATCAAAGTTTATTTTCCAACAAAATTTATATGCTTTTCCCAATAGTAGCTCGTTCCCTGGTTCGACGTTCTTTTGGCTCCTCCTCTAACTCTTATGCAGGTGTGCTATGGCCCGGTCCTCAATACTACCATATTTGCTCTCAAAGTGGTCATACTACTGTTGCCTATCCCCACTGCTTTGATAGCATTACCTTCCCTGACCCATCTCACTCACTGGCTGCTATGATTATTAGCGAACTGCATGGCTACAATTGGTACCCCGACTCAAGGCCTCTAACCACATGACATCGCACTCAAGTGTTCTTTCTAACCTTCCTCCCTAATTTGATCATAAGAATATTCTCGTTGGTAATGGAGCATTGTTACCTGTAATGCACGTTGGGTCTTCTTTTATCACTACTGGTGTAAAACCCCTAACGTTACCTAATGTCATGCTTGTCCCTAAACTCATTCATAACTTACTTTCTATTAAACAACTGTGTCACAATGACAACTGTTAAGTTGAATTTTACTCTACCTCTTTCTGTGTCAAAGACAACACTACGGGGATGGTGTTTCTATGAGTACCCAGTAAAGGACCTCTGTATAGTTTGTCACCACATGACGTTGGACTTCTAGCTCAAGTCAAACATGGAGATTTTGGCATCAGCATTTAGGACATTGAGGTAGTTTTGTTCTTGATTTTTTATGTGAGAAACACTCACTTCCCGTTGGTAAGTTTTTGAAGAAATGTACGTCTTGTTGCTTGGGTAAATCTAGGAAATTGCCTATTGATCGTACATAACATAATGCTACCATGCCACTTCAATTAATACATTCGGATGTTTGGCAATCACCGGTTTTCTCTAAGTCGCATTACAAATTAATGTCCTTTTTTTATCAACGATTTTTCGAAATTTACATGGCTCTATCCGATACAGCAATTAGAGGTTTACGAAATTTTCACCTATTTTAAAACCCTCGTTGAAAATCAATTTAATGCAAAAATAAATATTCTCCAAAGCGATGGCGGGGGTGAATTTGACCATCGGTGCATGAATGCATTATACCGAGAGTTTGGAATTCACTTTTGCCTCTCTTGTCCTGATACCCCAGAACAAAATAGGGTAGCGGAATGCAAGCATCGACATTTATCTGAAATGGCATGGATGCTCCTAATTCACTCGAACCTTCCTTCTAATTTTTGTGATGACGCTTTTTGTACTACCTGTTTTACTATAAACCGTCTCCCTACCCCACTTCTTTCATATGCATCACCTTTTGAAAAACTTTTCAAAACCAACCCAGACTATAATCGTTTTTGAGTCTTTAGGTGTGCTTGTTATCTTAACCTCACATCCCGTGTCACTCATAAACTTGCCCCGCATTCAACAAAATGTTTTTTTCTAGGTTATGCAGCCCGATACAAAGGATATAGGTGTCTTGATCCCATAACAGACCGAATGGATACAAGTCGGCATGTAGTATTTGATGAGTCGTGTTTTTTCTTACTCAGAATTATCTACTCCTCCAATCTCTATGACTAATGCCTCGATCCCCTCACCTCTCGTTCTCCATTCCCCACCAGTTGTCCCATCTTCAGCCGCGCCTAACCGGCCAACTTTGAGCACGGACACTGGCAATGTGGCACATGCTGCCAGGTCCCCACCGCTGATCACTAAATTAGCTCCTACTTTGGCCCCGGCCACGGTCCTGGGTCGTGACCTCTCCTCCCCTGCCCCTATACCCTCAGACACATCCAAGCATGAATAGGACCATCCCAAACCCCGACTTAGTCCCTCGCTAGTTCCTAACCCCTTGTTTGCTGGGGTTGGTGAACCAATCACCACAACTGTCCCTATCTGGAATTCCCCCGTGGAGTCTAACCCTATTTCCATGAGTCTTAACACACATCACATGCAGACTAGACTTAAATCGGGTATTCATAAATCCAAGGACCCCTATCCCTTTCGTCCATTGTTGTCATCCAGGAACGCACGTGCTACTCACAAGCTGTGAAAAATCTCAAATGCCAGGAAGCCATGGTGGATGAATTTAATGTTCTCATTACTAATGAAACTTAGGATTTGGTCTTGTATGACCCCCACCATAACCTTATAAGAAGTATGTGGAAGTACAAGGTCAAATATAAAGCGGATGGCTCTGTTGAATGTTTTAAGGCTCGCCTTGTCACTCAAAGCTTCCACCAATGGGAAGGCCTTGACTACAAGGAAACCTTTTGCCCCATTGTTAAACCCTTCACCATTCACTTTATACTCAACCTTGCGATCACATACAACTGGCTCATACGACAGTTGGATGGCAAAAACGCTTTCCTACGTGGTCATCTGCAGAAAGAAGTGTACATGAGACAACCTCTGGGCTTTATACACCCAAAGTTTCCAAATCATGTGTGTTGCCTCAAGAAGCTTTGTATGGACTTAAACAAGCTCCTTGGGCGTGGTTCCAATGGTTTAGTGCCTTCGTTTTTAGCCTTAGCTTTTAGTGTTGTCGAGCTGATCTATCCCTCTTTATCATAAACCTATCTCACACCTTACGTGCCTGCTTGTCTACATAGACGACATTATACTCACTGGCACTTCGGTCCTTCTCTACCCAGTTTGCCATGAAAGACCTTGGACTATTACACTTTTTCCTAGGGATAGAGGCTAAACGTGATCCCAAGGGACTATTCCTTTCCTAACATAAGTACACTGTGGACCTCCTAACAAAATATAACCTACATGAAGCCAAACCGGTCAAAACCCCCTACCTACCCGAGCACATCTGTTTATAAGTGCAGGTGAGCCCCTTGAAGATCCTACTGAGTATCAAAGAGCGATGGGCACTCTCCAATACTTGACCATGACCCACCCAGATATCTGCTATACTGTTAACCTCGTGTCTCAGTTCATGCATGCTCCCCTGTACTCATCATTGGCAAGCAGTTAAGCGCATCCTTAGATACCTGAAGTCCACCCCCGATCACGGTCTTGCCATTACTCTTGCTTCCTCCCCTATAGCCACATCGTTTGCTGATGTTGAGTAGGGTGGCTGCCTCGATACCAGTCGCTCCACAACAGGCTATGCCATATATCTTGGTCCTAACCTCATCTCGTAGTGAGCTAAGAAACATACCAATGTCTCCAAATCCACCATTGAGTCGGAATACCGTGCTATTGCTCAAGTTGTTGCTGAAAGTGAATCGGTACCTCATGCGTGACCTCGGACTTCGACACCCAGGAAAGATAATTGTCTACTGTGACAATGTCTCTGCTTCTTACCTTGCCACCAACCCTGTGTCCAATGACCGAAGTAAGCATGTTGATGTTGACTTCCACTATGTACGTGAGAAAGTGCTAAAAGGTGACCTACAAGTTCACTACACTCTTGCTTCTTAACAGGTTGCCGACATCCTCACCAAGGGACTTTCTGCAGATTGGTTCGATCATCACAAGGTTAATCTTCACGTGCTTCCCCCCGCTCAGATTGAGAGGGGTGTATTAGAGGAGTCTCTAGAACATTCTACAACACTAGGGCTTATTGTGTATTTACTATTATATCCACCTAATTATGTAAACCTGAGGGTAAAAATGTTATGTGTACCAATACATGTGCCTATATACAGGCATCACATGTACTCATTATATCATCGTTCAATAATATTACTTCTACCTTTATTCACATTCACCCCTTTGATATTTAAAATTTAACACTTCAGACCAATCAATTAAGTTGTCATGGTGGTCAACTTTTTATACCAATTTTATTCATGGAGGAGGGTAATGTTTAATTTTACATTTGGAAGAAATTTTTGTTTTTAAGTAAAAAATGGAGAGTTTTTTCTTCATTTTAAAGTAAAATATAAGAGTTTCATATAATTTATAGACCCTTTCAATTGCATATTGTAAAAGAAATTTTTTTTTTCTATTTCCATGAAAATTATATATATGGGCACAATTCTTATGATAGGGAAAGAGGGGTGAATTTTGTCCGTCAATTGCAATGAACTGTGTCAAGATTTTATGGGGCTCCAAAAAAATAAAAATAATTTTCTCCCCATCCCCAAACCCTTCCTTTCTCTCTCTCACACAGCCACTGCCGCCCCTTCTTTTCCTATAAATGGGGTGAAGGGATATGGGGGAGAGAGAAAGGGGTATTAAAAAGGAGAGAAAAGAGGAGGTGGTGATGGCGGGTGAGTGGGGGTGAAGCGATATGAGAGAGGAAGAAAGAAGCATTGGAAAAGAGACAAAAATGGGTAGCAGCGGAGGCGGGTGAAGGGATATGGAACAGAGAAAAAAAAGGAGAAGCGGATGGGCGGCGACGACAGCAGGTGGTGGATGATAGAGAGAGAGAGAGAGAGATGAAGGGTTGGCGAAGGGGTGGGGAGAAAATTAATTTTTTTTTGGGACTCTCCATAAAAAAAGGTTAATTCTGACCATCTACTGTAATAAAGCGCCACCATTTGCCCCTTCTTCTCATAAGAATTGTGCCATATATAGGATAATTTTTTAATTTTTTGGTAAAAGAAAATTTTAATTGGATTGATAAATTTAGAAATATGTTGGGAAAATCACACAATCCAAGCACAGTGGAAGCAAAAAAAACAAAAACAGTGAAATCACTACACGATATTTTAACGTGTTCTTAACTAGAGGGAAAAACCATTGGATCCAATGGGCACCTCAATCCACTATAAAATTAAGAATTACAATATCTAATTATAACCTCCAACCCCATACAATCATCAACCCAATCATCAATCATCAACATTAGTGTGACTACTGCATGTTAAGTCACCAACCCTCTCCAAGTGCAGCTGCTGCATGGTGAGTCACCAACCCTCCTCAATGTAGCTTATGGATGGCGAGCCACCAACTTTCCCACAACGTGACTACTGCATGGCGAGATACCAACCCTCTCATCAATATAACTTCTGCACAGCGAGCCACCAACCCTCCCCAACGTAGCTTTGGAAAGAGGAAGCTTCAAAAACTCTCATCAGCTCTCAATCATAAAGCCTTTCGATTCATCTCTCCCCCTACCCAACTACCCCTCAAGGTACCCTTTTACAAAACGCATAAATGTATCACATCTCGCCTTACTTTTCTTCACACATCTAACCCTCAACTTTTAACCCCTATTTATATAATGAGTTACCTAAATCCAGTCTAATTTAAAATATCAATTCAAATTAAACTTATTTAGATAACTCAATTTTAATCAAATATCTCCCAAATTAAATCTAAACCATATCTAAATTATAGCAAATTAATATTCATTTTGAGACAAATAATATACTAACAAATCTCCCCTCGCCTCAAAATTAATATTGTTTGCAATTATCTCTTTTCTTTTTATTTTCTTCTCACCAAATCTGATTCATCTTCAAAGCCTAGCTGCCAATCATCTGTCACCGTCACCAACCGCCGGTCAGCACCGACTACCACCACCGAGCTTTGACTTTCATCTTCATCTTCAACTAACTAAATCCCTAGCAGCCACTATTCATCTTCCTACTTAGCCAAACCCTAGCTACTCTTCATCTTTCACCGGCCATGGTGCCTATCCCTGCCATTGTCGAAACCGGACCTCCACCACCAACAACAACCACCACTCAGACCACTGCTGGAGCCACTGACCACAGCCACCATCATCTTCTTCATCCACTCACACCATAGTCGAGCACGATCACTAGTAAAATCGAACCATCACCTCTTCGTTCCCTTCGATCCTTGCTTAGACCACAGTGGCCTCTCAAATCAGATGTTGAACCACTGATTGTCCTCTTCGACCAGGCCTCACACCTCCACGCTCACCACTCCACCAAGGACTGCCGCACCACCTCTCACCGCCATTCACTTGTGCCGGATTCATCTCCTATGTTAACAGCACCAATCAACTCTCTTCTAAATAGGCTTCTCCCAACTTCATCTGATACCACTTGTTAGAAAAATCACACAATTCAGGCACAACAGAAGCAAAAAAAAACAACAATAACAGCAAAAATCAACACTCAATATTTAATGTGGAAACCCTCTCATAACTACAGGGAAAAACCACGAGAACTAATGTGCACCTCAATCCACTATAAAATTAAGGATTATAATACCTAATTATAACCCCCAACCCCATACAATAATCAACCCAATCATCAATCATCAACAGTGTGACTGTTGCACGATAAGTCACCAACTATCTCCAAGTATAACTGTTGCACAGTGAATCACCAACCCTCCTCAATGTAGCTTCTGCACAGCGAGCCACCGACCCTCCCCAATGTAGCTTTGGAAAGAGGAAGCTACAAAAACTCTCATCAGTTCTCAATCACAAAGCCTTTCAATTCATCTCTCCCCTTCCCGGGGTGTCCCCAAGGTACCCGTTTACAAAACCCATAAACCTATCACATCTTGCCTCACTCTTCTTCACACATCTAACTTTGAAACTTTAACCCCTATTTATAATGAGTTATCTAAATTTAATCTAATTTAAAATATTAATTCAAATCAAACTTATTTAGATAACATAATTTTAGTCAAATATCTCCCAAATCAGGTCAAAATTATATCTAAATTATATCAAATTAATATTAATTTTGAGATAAATAAAAGAGATGAAATTAAAAAAAGTATACAAGAATTATTACGTTTACAGATTAGGTTTCTATATATTTTTCCCTAAGTAGAATATTTTTATGAATCTTTTTTTTATTTTGTTCTTTTAAAAAATTTTGATTTGTTTTGATGTTTTATTTTTAAAAATAGCATCTTTATTTATTTTCTTAGTTTTTGTTCCTTTTTTTCTTGATACATAAATGATCTATCCATTATTTATCTTTCGTATTTATGATTTTTATTCATTATTTGAGTTTTCTTTTCGTGTTTTATTTCAATTGCTATTTTTTGTTTTTCCTATCATGAAATTAGAAGTAAGGATCCTTTTCAATTAGTCAAACTTAAATTTTTGTTAAATATATTTTCAAATGCAAGGATTTAGGGAATATATATATATAACCTAATATGCTAATTATTGGTCTAAATTAGGCATTAAATGTGTGTCAAGTTGAAGACTATCTTGTTTTATGTGTCAAATGTTCATGCCAAACTAAATTATCATTTTTTCCACCCACATATACAAGAAAATCCGTACGGGGTACATAATATGTACCATGGTACAACCCATACTTCTATGGCCCGTTTAAATAAGTATTAGGGTTATATTAAATAATATTATATATATAATATATATGAGAGAAGAAGGGACATACGCAGGACCAAAAGGGAAAAACGAAAGTAAAGAGACGGCGGCGGCAACTTGAGTGTTGTAAGCGTAAGAGTGCTTGTGTGCGTAAAATTGAGAAGAACCGAGAGGAGTTCTTCAAGATGACAGCGGTGAGATTGGGTTTTTTAATCTTGGAGCAATTTGGAGCGGGGATTCTAGGCATTGATTGGAGTTAATTGATCAGGAGAATCAATTGTTCTCAGGCCTGGAGAGGTAATCTTTGTATCGCTCAATTTGCTTGTAGGTTCCAAGTTAGAGCAAACATATTGAAACTGTAAACGTTGTAATTGCCACTTTCTATAGTAGATTTTGCTGTAGGTTTGCCCTGTGATTTTTCCCCTCTACTCTGGAGGGTTTTCCACGTTATATCTGGTGTTGATTTAATTTTCGCATATTTATTTCGTCGTTAATATTTGGTGATATTGGTGTGCCTGTGATTTATATATGTCCTTAATATTGGCTTAAATGGTTAATTTGAATTGGGTTTAGGTGTCCAGACCCCAACAATCCGAATATCTTATTTGGTATTATTTTATATTTTTGTTTTTTTTTACAGTTTTAAGTTTTTTTACAAACTAAAAATCGTAAGTTGTAAACAATTATTTTTGTTCCTATTTTTATTTTAATTTTTCCATGATACGAGTGAAAACTTAAAATATAAAAATAAAAATAAGAAAGACTCGTTTTTAAAACTAAGTTTTTAGTTTCTCAAAAATTTAAAAATTCATATAAAAAAGATACCAACCTTACCCTTATAAATTTTGATATAGTTTTAAGAAGTGATAATTATTTTAAGACGAAAGAAATATCTAAGCGAAGCATAGATTTTGGGGCAAAATACTATTAAGATTAAAGTCTTGAATAAGTGGTTTCAAGTTAAAATTCTCAATCTTCGTCCATGTTTACTTTAGCAATCAAGTAATACTAACCATAATAAAGGCAATGTCAGCGTTAGGGACATTGTTGAACATGTTTCCTCCAACATGTTCCACCCCAGTCCTCGGAGGTGCAGCTGCCACAACATGGGGCAAATCCAAATTGATACCTCTAATCCAAGGATATTCCTTTGCGAGCAAAGATAAGGCAGTCCCATCTCCGCCACCCACATCGACCACCAAGCTCACCCCGTCCAACAACCCAAAACACCCTTTAATTGTAGCAGGCACTGCCACCCTGGCATTACATGCCATAGCGTCGTTAATGAGTTTGCTATGGGCTATATTATCGGCTGCGTACTTCCAAATATCCTTGTTATGGGCTGCCTCAAATGGTGCGCTCTCATTGGCCATTACTCGGCTGCAGAGGCCATGCCATGGTTCCAGCATTGGTGGGCTGCTCTCCAAGAGAATGAGTGCTGCCATGCTCCTCTCTCCATCTTTTACCATGAGGCGAGAAAGTGCGGTCTGAAGAAAGACTGGATCCCCACTTGGGCCAAGAGTTTGGGCAAACACCCGCCGATGGACCAAGAACCTCATGATACGAGATAGTGGGACTGAAGCACAAGCAATGGTGGACGCCAGGTTAGAGAGCGACATGGACCCACCATGTCTTTCTAATGCATCAGGTATACCGAGCTCGATGGCACATTTTACAACCGCCATTTCGACAAACCCGAACGCATATTTCCAAATATCAATTGAGGCCTTTGCCTCTTCTTCTTTTTGATCTCTCTTTACTTCTACAGTTGTTTTTCTTTCCATTTCTCTCTCTCTCTCTACCAAATTGGGAAAAAGGGTACTAAAATTTATAGAATGTGAAACCACCTTTCTCATTGTCCAGGGCCAAAAACACTTTAAATAATGATTGTTATTACTGACAGTTTAAAAATTATTATTGTTAATTTGGCATTAATAATTTTATCATGACAATAACATTATCCATAATAGTAATCAATAAATTTGACAAAGAAATTGAGAGTAATAAGAACATGTTTATTTTTAAATAAGGATAAATGTTAAATTCCGAAATACGTTAACATTATTATTATTTATATAATAATAAATATCATGTCTAACATTGTTAAGAAATCGACTATTCAAAAGTCTGATCTATTAGGTAAAGATCCAACCTATATCTTTTTGCTGTAATCTGCTAACATGCCCTCATTACATAAATTAAATTTATTGGGTTTGTTGCCGTGTACTTAGAGCCAATCAAAACCCTAAGCAACTGAAAGAGTTGTTTGCAGCTCCTAATTTGTTAAAGACCTTTTCTATGGCTATAATATCAGTTTATTTCTACCAAATATTATTATTCATTATTAAAACAATATACGACAATCTACCTATACAATACAATATGAAAATATATATCCATATATAATATAAAGTACCCATATATTAGTTGATGTTATACCATAACATGAATTATTCAAAGGCCTCATGATTGAAACACGAATTGAATTCCTATAGAAAGTTGTATTTTACGGGAATTCAATTCCCATGTCAACTTTTTAGTAACTGGGTAAAAGATGTTTGGCTGCTGGAATGGGAAATAGAATTTTCTGGAGAAGCTAGTTAAAAATAAAGGAAATAAAACTTACTTGGGGCTAGATAAGTTACTTCTTGATTTTTGAAGAAATTGAAAATTGTCAAGCAATTTTACTTTCTGCATTTTGTTAACTTCCTGCTAACCGAACAAGAATTGAAATATGTGATTCCCATAAATTTTTACTTCTTGCGAACCAAAGACGGCCAAAATATATTTAACTTGATTGGCACTTTTCGGTTATTGACGCTCTCTATCTCCTCTTACCTTATTAAATTACGTTGTATTCAAGACGTAACATATGATATATAAAGTTTACATAAAATCTACCCATAAATAGAATTGATTATACATTTAAAACAAGTGGCGTAATGGCAGACAGAACCTTCAACATTTGAATATCATGCAATATAATTTAATAACGATATTAATATATGCTATCAAGAATAAATATCTAATTCATATATTGACTATATATATATATAGAGAGAGAAAAAAAAAATATTATTAACTTTTAAAAATAACTAATTTTATATTAATTTATATAAGTTAATAATAATCCCTTATTATATAATTATGTATCTATCTTATATATTAAAATAAAGTTTTCTTTCCAATATCTTTTCCCTTTTCCAATTTTCAAATTTAAAAATTTAGAATCCAATTATCCAATAAAAGTAAAATTAGTGTATAAAAATTATTAAAGCATGAAAAATGCCCTTAACGAGTAACTAGATAAAAGAAATTTATTATTTAGATATCCTAATATTTTAATATTATCTCCTAAATATACTTTGATACTTTAATATATAAAATGAATTACTATTTAATTTAAATCAAAAATATAATCCATAAATATATTTATTTTTAAAACATACATTCTACAAGACAAGTATATGCTTACTGTCTCTATTAGGATAATAGAGTTATTTATATTATTATTAGCCCAATGGCTTTCTTGTAAATTGTACTTTCCTTAGTTTCTCTATATATATGATACTTCAGAACCCTATTGGGTATGTTACCATAATTCAATTCTCACATCGTATCAGAGCTTTACCCTTGATACCCTATTTTCTCAAAAAAAAAAGAGGGGGAAATTTGGGGCAGAACATTAACCCTAAACCAAAACCCACGGCGCCGCCACCCCCTAACCCTCTTCCCTCTTCTCTCCACGGCGCCCCTCCCTCGCGCCGCCGCACGTTAGGGAGCCGCCCTCCCGTGCTGGGCTGTTGTCGCCCCTCTCCCGCAAGAACAACCTACCGTTCTCCCAACTCCCTCAAGTCGCGCTGCTCCTCCCCTGCTCACGTCGCACTGCGCCCCCCCCCCCCCCCCCCCCCCCCTCGTTCACGCCACGCTGCTGTCTCCCTTCCTTAAGTCCAGCCGTCACCCCTTATCTTCGGTACGATCTCAGGAGGCATAGTCCGTGTATTCCTCTTTGATTGGTGAATCTATGGCTAGCAACCCATCACCCTCCTCCTCCTCTCCAACCGCTCCGACCATCGTCGACCGCCCTTCCCAGGTGAACCCGTCACTGACAACCCAACCCATCTCCCGCTGACCGTCCATACCCCCAACTCTCGGCTCTCTTCCTCCCGCCATCACCTCTGCTCCCTCTACCCGGTACACCTATGGCATGTCCCTTACCAATTACAGATCTCAAAGTTTATTTTTTATGCCTCCAGGTATTGATCATGCATCCTCGATCTCTGGCCTATCTCCTACCCCTCCCGATTCCCTAGCTGTGCCCTTCTCTGGGTATCACCAACCGGCCCTCCCTTTGGCTCCCCTCCCTACATCGTCTTTCACAAGCCTAGTTACTGTTAAACTTGATACCCCAACAGATTATTATGCCTGGCGTGAGCAAGTCTCCATGCTCCTTCGTGCCCATCGCTTAATGGGCTTTCTTGATGGCTCGTTACCTTGCTCTCCTCCTTAAATTCAAATCCCCACTGGTGCCTTCATCTCTAACCTTGATCATCAAACTTGGGTTTGTATTGATCAAAGTATTAGGGCCTGTCTCTCGGCCTCTCTCGCTCGCCCAGTCCTCAATGATGTTATCCATCACCCAACCTCCAAGGCCATGTGGGATGCCCTAGCTAAAAGATTATGTGACCACTCTCTAGCCAAAGAATTTAACCTCCGCTCCCAACTTGTCACTCTCAGCAAAGATAACAAAACCATGACTGCATACCTAACCGAGCTTAAGACCATTGCCGATAACCTTGCTGCCATAGATTCTCCTAGCTCGGATCATGAATTAATGCACTATGCCCTCTTTGGTCTTCCACCAGAATATGCGGCCTTCGGTACATTCACTCATCAGTCCTCTCGAGATCTTCCCTTCAAGCGCCTTAAAACTGCACTACTGGATGAAGAAACTGCCATCTCCCGGATTCAGTCACGGTCTTCCTTCGATCATGCGCATGCCCTTGCCCTTGCCCTTGCCGTGTCAGGTGCACCATCCGACCCATTGGGTCATGAGCGAGGTCATGGTGGTCGCGGGCATAAGGGTCGTGGGCGCAACTCCAATTGCCAAGGGGGTCAAGGGGGCCGTGGCAGGTCATACGGTCAATCGCCAACCCGGGGACAGGCACAGTCAACTCTGGAGCCGCACCCACTCCACCGCAATCTTGGTTTAACAATACCGGCTATGCTCCTCGTCCACCGCAAGCAAGTATACTCGGTTCTGGTCCTATTGTTTGTTAGATTTGTCATTAGGTTGGCCATGCTGCTTCTCTTTGCCCCCACAGCTTTGTTCAAACCGAACTCTCACACTCTCTCTTTGCCTTGTCGGTTGCGGACTCTGCTGATCCTACGTGGTACCCTGACTCTGGAGCGTCTAATCATATGACCTCTAACCTAGGTATTTTACAAAATATTTCGCCGTATACCGGTTTTACATCTATTCAAGTTGGTAATGGATCCTTGTTACCTGTTACCCATACTGGCTCCCCTAAATTACGAGCTCCCAAGCATGATTTAAAACTATCTAAGGTCCTTCTGGTGCCTGGTCTCACTTATAATCTTTTATCTGTTAAACAACTGTGTCGTGACAGCAACTGCTGTGTTGAGTTTGACTCTTCTTCCTTTTGTGTTAAGGATAAGGTTATAGGGATGCCCCTACTCAAGATGCGCAGTAGCGATCCTCTATATGGCTTTTCTCCTCATTTCAAAGGACTTGTTGCACAAACCGCACCCCCAGATCTGTGGCATCGGCGCCTAAGACATTTAGGTCACTCAGTTTTTGATGCCTTACGTTCACGTTGTTTACTACGTTCTAATTCTAGTTCTAGTTCTATTTCCCATTGTCAGGCTTGTTATCTAGGAAAGTCTCGTCGTTTATCGTTTACTCGTGTTTTACATACCACGACTGCTCCTTTACAGTTAATTCATTCTGATGTTTGGTAATCTCCAGTTCAATCAACTTCAGCTTTACGTTATTATGTGATTTTTATTGATGACTATTCTCGCTTCCCTTGGCTTTATCCGATGCAACGGAAAGACGAAGTGTACTCCATCTTCTCCGACTTTAAGATTTTTGTTGAAAATCAGTTTTTCACTAAAATTCAGTGTTTTCAAAGTGATGGAGGTCGTGAGTTTGACAATAGGAAAATGGCGGCCCTTTGTCGCACTCATGGTATTCACTTTCGTCTTTCATGTCTGGATACTCCACAGCAAAATGAAGTGGCAGAACATAAGCATCAACATTTAAGTTAAATGATATGGACCCTTCTCCTTCAAGCCCAACTTCCTTATGAATTTTGGGCAGAAGGCGCCTGCACTGCCTCTTACATTATTAATTGACTACCAACTCCTTTACTGCGTAACTTGTTTCCCTTTGAAAAGCTTTTTAATCGAGGCCCTGACTATAACCTTTTTTGGGTCTTTGGGTGTGCTTGTTTTCCCAACATCACATCCTGTACAGCTCATAAATTAGCCCCGCGCTCCCTCCCTTGTGTTTTCCTCGGATATGCCGGCCGTTACAAAGGTTACCGCTGTTTGGACCTCACTACTGGTCGTGTTCATAGCAGTCGTCATGTGTACTTTGTTGAAAATATTTTCCTATATCACACGTTAGTGTCTAGTTGTACGGCGCCCCCGTCTAGTGAACTTGTTGAGGTTCCCCTTCCCCTTCCCCTTCTCCCCTGTGCAATGTCTACAGGCACCATGCCTTCGGTCCAGCGGGCTGCACCAGCTCCGGTTCCTGCTCCGGCCAATGTCGACGCAAGTGCTCGTGGGAGTCCTTCCCCTCACCCCAGTGGTGTAGGCCCGTCGGCTCCAGGGGGCCTTCTCGGGTGGTTCTTCACCAACGTCTCTAGCCAGTCCCATCCTTACCTCTCAGCCTCTCCCTTGTTCTGACTCAGGCATTGCCACGCCTATGGTCCCGAAGGATTCCTCTCCTGTCCAGGGTGGCCATCCCATGCGTACGCGTCTTAAGGACAGCATTCGCAAGACCAAGCACATCCTATCCCTCAGCTCCGTTGATGTGATTCAGGAACCCACTTCTTTCTCTCAGGCTGTGAAAAACCCTCAGTGGTAGGAAGCCATGGATGAGTAATTTAATGCTCTTCTTCAAAATCACACTTGGGATCTCGTACCTCCCTCTCCTTCTCACAATGTTGTTGGGAGCACTTGGAAATATAGGGTAAAGTATAAACCAGATGGTTTAGTCGATCGCTTCAAGGCTCGCCTTGTTGCCCAGGGCTTTCACCAGCGTGAAGGTATTGATTACACCAAAACGTTTAGCCATGTTGTAAAACCCACGACTATCAGGTTCATACTGGCCCTTGCTGTTACAAAATCCTGGCCCATTCTCCAACTTGATGTGAAAAATGCGTTTTTACATGGTTTTTTGAATGAGGAAGTGTACATGCGTCAGCCACCTGGGTTCATCCGCCCTACATTCCATACGCATGTATGCCGCCTACACAAAGCTCTGTATGGCTTAAAACAGTCTCCCCGGGCCTGGTTCCACAGATTTGGCACGTTCCGCTTCAATCTTTAGTTCTACTGAAGTTAGGCAAATCCTTCCCTATTTATTCATCACTCCCCTACCAGCATTATATGCCTTTTGCTCTATGTTGATGACATCATCTTCACAGGCTCTAACCCTGCGCTTCTCAGTCAACTAACCGCCTCCCTATCCACTCAGTTCGCTATAAAAGACCTCGGTCCGCTCCACTATTTCCTCGGTATTGAGGCCAAAAGATCCCGTCATGGCCTTTTCCTCTCTCAGCACAAATATACCCTGGACCTTCTTCGCAAGCATGACATGCTTGAGGCCAAACCTGTACAAACACCGATACCAGCCCAAGCACAACCTTCTTTGACCGATGGGGACCTCCTAGCCGATCCCACTGAGTTTCGTGGTGTAGTGGGTGCACTCTAATACTTAACCATGACCCGTCCCGACATATGCTTTGCGGTTAACCGTGTGTCCCAGTTCATGCATGCTTCCACGACGTCTCATTGGAAAATGGTGAAGCGCATCCTGCGATACCTCAAGCTTACTCCTGATCACGGTCTCACCATTACCCCTAGGCCTTACACATCAGTCACCGCTTATGCTAATGCTGATTGGGGTGGTTGTCCTGATACGCGACGCTCTACTACAGGTTTCACTCTTTTTCTTGGTCCTAATCTCATCTCCTGGTGTGCTAAAAAGCAGCCCACAATTGCGAAGTCTACCACTGAGTCTGAGTATCGTGCCGTTGCCAAAGTCGTAGCAGAGTGCAACTGGATCCGATCCTTGATGCGTGACTTGGGTCTGTGGCACACTGGTCCGATTCTTATTTACTGGGATATCGTGTCTGCAACTTACCTTGCTGCAAATCCTATTTCTAATGATCGTAGCAAACACGTTCATGTTGATTTTCACTATGTTCGTGAAAAGGTTGTCAAGGGTGACATCTAGGTCCGATTTACTCCTACGACCAAGCAGGTTGCTGATATTTTTACAAAAGAGTTGGCTACTGCTAGCTTCCGCTACTACAAAGCCAATATGCACGTTGGTCCCCCGAGTACAGATTGAGGGGGCGTATTAGGATAATAGAGTATTTATATTATTATTAGCCCAAGGACTTTCTTGTAATTGTACTTTCCTTAGTTTCTCTATATATATGATACATCAGCACCCTGTTGGGTATGTTATCATAACTCAACTCTCACAGTCTCTTCTCTTATGACTCAATCTATTACTCCAAAGCACCCATTTTCAGTAATTTTATACATTTTACAACCAAAAAATATAACTTAGAATTTTGATTTCTTACTCTTTAGATGATTTAGATTTTTTGCTAGAGTTAGGGTTTGCTTTCTTTCTCTTTCTTCTCTTCCAACTCAATCCATGCCGAACTCTACATATTATGAGTACATTTTGTGGGTTTTTAGTTATGGTTAGTCATTTCTTTTCTTTAACCTAGTTTTTCTTATTTTATTTGAGTTTATAGAGATTTTTGATAAGTAATAGATGGTTAGGATTGAAATTTGCTATTGCTGTTGTAATAGATTTTATTGAGTTTTGATTATTTGACTTGTATTTAGTTTCGTTTGTGGTTATTTTTTACTTCGGGCATTTTTGTCTTGCGATTTTCTGGTAATTATTAAAAAAATGTCATTATGGTTGTGGGTTGAGTGATGATACAGGTGGTCTGTGTCATCTATAAAAATATGGAATTAATTAAAAATTTGAAAATTTGAGCCTTGAAATTAGAAATAAGAAAAAGGCGATCAGGATAGATTAGATTGTAGGACTAAACTACCGGAGGGAATATGAGTAATTGTTTGAGATATATGTTCTACTCTCTTCTCTTGCATTTTACGTGATTAATTTTTGAGTTATATTAATTATACTTGATTATTTTGATGAATTTGAGTAGTTTAATCCCCTTGGGGGTTTATTAAGTAACTAATAATGCATTCAATTTAATGACATCTTATAATGTAGAAAAAAGTAACATATTCAGTGCCCTAAGAGCTTCCACTTAAGTAGGGTCCGGGGGACAGATGTACGCAGCCAATCCTAGTATTACCCCTGAAGAGAGGTGGTTTCCGAGAGTCCCCAACCTAAGGGTGAGGACTTCCCAGGAGGTCACCAATCCTGGTACTGCTCTTGCTCAAGCGCGCTTAACTTTAGAGTTCTAATGAGATCCGATGAAGGCGTGCTGGTACCCTCTTTGGTCTTCTAATGTAGAAAATGATAGGTATTTGCAATTGGATAATGATGGCTATCATAAGGAAAAAATTCACGAGGTTAGATCTTATCTTTTATCATGGTTGTGTGTATTTGATATATTTATTTATTAATAAAAATTTAGGTTTATTGATGACTAGTGTTGCACAAACAAATAACTTAGTAAGATAAGATGGGCAATGAAAGACCAAGAGATGCATTTATTATATTTTGGTGGGAAATATTTTATTATGTGTTATTCATTACACCGACAAATTAAACTAATGGTTCATATTTTATTTTGCAGTGGAAAAAAATAAAGACGGAGAACAATGAAAGAGGAATAAAGAACGACAAAAATGTAAAACCAAAGCTTTTAAGTATAGTTTAAAATAATGTGATGTTGTATTTCATAGTTGATTTTTTTTTTTTGATCAAGATTCATAGTTGATTGATTATTTATGTTTACCCTTGTAGTAGGTAACGAGGATGAGTAAAATATGCAAAATAATGTCTAGTGATCAAAAACAACCATACGTGAGTGAGGCAAAGAATAATTCAAGATTATACCAAAGTCACAAAATTAAAGACTCGTCTAAATCAAGGGTAATATATGTTAAAAATGTTTGCTAGTTCTTTTATTATAAGTTTCAAACTAATAATGCTTATTGATATTCAGGTTTATATATGTTGTGCACCACAACGAGTAATTGAAACGTTGAAAAGATTGTCCAAAGGGAAGAAGAAAGCCATCGAAGAGTTGGGCTTGGGGTAGTTTGATGTGCATAAGGTGCAAAAAAATAAAATTTGATATGTAAGAAAATTTTATTGAGAGAAAAAGATATTAAGGTGCCATTGGGTTTCAAAAACGAAGGTACTGAGATAGATGATAACGAAGATGAACCACGTGTGAATAGTTAGTACAAAGAGTTTGAGGGTTGGACATGCTGTCAAATGGAAAAAGCATTGGTTACATACGGTAATGTTGATGACATATTCAAAATGTTGTTGGTGCTTTATGCATTGGCAGCATTTATGTGTCCAATAGCAAAACTCAGTCCAAAAAAGTCATGGTTCAACTTTGCAAGTGACACTAAGAGAGCATCGACAATAAACTGGGCAAAATTTGTCATTTGAGGATTTTAGAGGGAGTGATAGAATACAAAACGAACAAGAAAAGCGTGAATGCATGCATTTGTTCTTTATGGTAAGCATAATTTGTGCTTAATTGTGATTCTATTTTGTACATAATATATATTAATTTACTTTATCTTGTTAAATTAGATTTTCTTTTGTGAATATTCAATCAATGGAAGCATATTGATGCCCCCATTAATTAGGGAGACGCCTCGTTGTTGATATTGTATGGATGCAGATTTGAAGGCCAAGAAAGTGTACCTTCTTTGATAATATAAAAGTTTTGACAATGTCAAGGTAATATATGATGAAATTGAATATGATAGTTTTTATAATTCCTTATGACATATACGATTAGTTTTAATTTTCAGTGCTAGTATTATACAGATATCGAACGAACTAATTGAGGGAAGAAAAAGCCCCTATTTAAAAGTCATACCACTTACTCAAAATCACCACTCATTTACTCAAAATTACCACTCACTTACTCAAAATCACTTCTCACTTACTAAAAATCAACACCCACTTACTCAAAATCACTATCCACATACTCAAAAAATCACCATTTATTCAAAATCACTGCTCATTTACTGAAAACCACCACCTTCTTACTCAAAATTATCAACTATTTACTCTAAATTAACTAATTACTCAAAATCATCATTCATTAACATAAGTTAATTTTTTAAAATTTTATATAATTACGTTTAGTGGAAAGGCAAAATAACGATTCTATGCGCAGACGTGAAAGCTCTATAATTAACCTTTGTTAATTTGAACCACTAGATTTCTTTTTTGAACCAATAATTTTTTATTTATTAATGTCAAATATTATATTTTAATTACTTTTAATATATATATGATTGCCCTAGTTAATTAATATATAATTTTATTTATTTTTCATATAAATTTATTAATAATTAAAGATTAAAAAAATAAATTGATAGGGACAACTGGTTTTTAACGGTTCCCCCACAAAAAAGCAACAAAAGTTGTTTTTCTTTTTTTTTGAACTTGAAAAGTTGTTTTTCTCCAACATAGAAGAAGTGCTAAATAAATATATTTAACATTTGCAGTATAGTATCTATTAGATTTGTTTTTTTTTTTTTTTGAACATAATAGTATCTATTAGATTGAGATGTAATATTCAAAGGGATCGTGATTCACGTTACTCTTGAATTAGGATAATAATTAATTAATGCCTCCTTTTATAAGGATAAATTATATATTAATACATTAAGATTTTTATTCTATAAATTTTGTAAAATAATTTTTAAATCCACAGATTTGGGTGAAATAATATTTTTGTCCAACCGTCGTTAAATCTTTTACAAAAATATAAAATGACTAAAATACTTTTAATAAAAATTTTTGTACACTAAAAAACTAAAAAAATTAATAAAAATCTCCCCATCATCTTCTCTTCCTCCTCACCTTTTCCCTCCGTCGCCACTGCCGCAGCAATTGTTGACGAACGGTGGCGGAGGAGGAGTTGGTGACTAGGGATAGGATGTTGGCGAGTCAAATAAAGATGTGGTATAGAGAGAAGCATAGACACATGGCTAAAGTAGAAGTGGCGGAGGTGGGGATAGGGGAGAGGAAGGACAATTAGAAAGTGTGGTTGTGCTGAAGAAGGCGACGTTGGGGCGGAGGAGCAGTAATAGCTTCGGTGCCAGCAATGGCAGTAGCGGCTGGGGAGAGGAGCAGGATAGAGAAAAGGGGAGAAAGAGATAGAAGAGGAACAAGAGAATTTTAATAATTTTACTTTTTTTTGCCTAGTTTAGAAATATTTTTAGTAAAAGAATTTTTGTCCTTTTATAAATTTCTATGAAAAATTTAACGACGGTTAGATTAAAAAATTATTTCATCAAAATCAGTGGTTTAAAAAATTATTTTACAAAATTTATGGACTAAAAAATTATTTCAATAAACCTCAGGATAGTAAGATGTAACTTACCCCTTTTTAACATTAATTAATGTCTCTTTCTCCTTTCTATTTTATAAAAGGAAGAATGATAAAAATAAAAATAAAAACCAAATTAGGTACATATATATTTTTTTAGTATTGTATTTTTTAAGTTCAAAAAGGTATTATATTAGTATTAATAATTTTTTTGGGGCAAAACTAGAAAAAATTAATTTTTTAGCACGGCATGGTGGTGTGTGAACCCTGCTTGCCCTCTTGCAAGTGAGGAAGCTAATTTTAATATGGAGAAAATAATTAATAAAATATCAAACCATCTTAGTGTGAATTGTTTTGGGTGTATCCCAAGGTTTGGCATATTAATTTTTTTGTCCACAAACTTTGTGAAATATTTTTCTTGTTCAAAAAATTACATGCATTTAATAAAATATAGCGATGTGTAAGGGTGCAAGACCAGCTATCATTCTTTCGTATTGTTGTTTGAACTATTTTATTAAATATGTGTAATTTTTTGGATTTAAAAATTATTTCACAATATTTATGGGCTAAAAAATTAATACACTAAATCCCAGGGTACTAATATATCATTTACTGAATTTTTTTAGCAGTAAACTTGCCACAATAAAACAAAAAGCGTATTTTATTAGCCAAAATGAATATTTTCAGCATTAAGACAGACATAAACTAATTTTTTTTAGCATTATATGCTATCTAACCCTTACTTACATGCTTGTATTCTCTATCCTAATCTAGCCAAAAAGAAAAAGGATATGCAAGTTTTCATATTTGCCATATTTTTGTAAAATTTGATGAATTTAGAAATTGCTAATGTGTCTTAAATTACCATAATATGTTTTTGTCATGTTAGAACTTTAGTACAAAATTTGCTTAATTCCGTTAAAAATTTACAACATTAGAGTGAAATGTGTTAGAGAAATTCAATAAAAACATGAACCAAAATCAAACCGGCTTCAAGGCAAGTAGCAAATTACTTTCCTTAAGACTTATTTCGTGTTCATCAAAATAGTCTCGGGGATATAATGATAACTAAAACACAAAGAGAGAATGAGTGTAGAAAGGATTGATTTCCGAAATGAAGTAGAGAATGATATGACTTTTACAAGTGATTATTTAAGTGCGTTAGACCCATTTTGTGGGGTCTTTTTATAGATTAGTAAGTGTCCTTTGGAAAGAGACACAACTCTTCAAAAAACGCCAAAAATTCTTTCTCAATCGTCACAAAAAATTGCACAATATGATGGCTGAAACCGTCTTGTCTATCAACACACAGCCCCAATTTTTGATAGTGGAGTTTCTGTAATGTTGTATATCGACAAACAGCTTCTTTGTGTTGACTCAAACCATCCGAAGAGCCTTTTAGTAATATGTATGTCGAGACACATTGTGTTTAAGTAAAAACAAATCAAATATACAACCGAAACACTTTATTTTGAAAATACATCAATAAAATATAATTACATATTAGCAAAATCACATTTCACGTTGGAATTACTGAGTAAAAAATATGTTGAATTACGATAGAGGATACAAGCAAATGACCAAGTGTTAGATACCACACAATGCTTAAAGGCATTAGTTTATATCTTATTCAACACTGGAAATATTAATTTTTGCTAGTATAATACCATTTTTCTTTTACTTTTATAAGTATAGTACTAAAAAAATTCTTGTAGAGATGGCTTGGTTTTTTATCAATTATATTTCTATATTAAAATTAGCTTGATTCTTCTCCTCATGCAAGGCGGCAAGTAGGGTTCACTATCCACCACGCGGTGCTAAAAAAATTAGGATTTTCTTAATTCGGTACTAAAAAAATTCATTAATACTAGTACAATACCTTTTTTTAACTTATTAATTACAGAGCTAAAAAGGTACATACATACCTGGTTTGGTGTTTTTTAATTATTCTTCCTTTATAAATAAAATAAAAAAGTATTTTTTAAGTAAAAAAAGTATTTTATTAAATCTTTCGTATTTAGCATACATAAAATCATTCTTAAATAAAGGTAATTTTATTTTTCAGCATTTATTGAAAAGCAAAAAAATATTAGTTTTCCTTTAAAGTTGAATTAAAAATTTTAAAGATAAAAAATTATCTGTAATAATTTAAAAAAATTAATTTGGAGATAATAATTATAAAAAGCAATAATTTCATAATGCAGCTAGAGATGTTCATAACAACCTAAAGAGCGAAAAACTCAAATCAAATTGAGAAAAGTCAACTAAAAATTTTGGTTATCGAGCTAGAGGAAGTGGTTCTGAACTGAAGCAATAAAAAATTTTAATTTGGGTTGTTATGGTTCACGGGTTTTACTAAACTGGTTAGCCGAACAAAGTAACTATTATATTTAAGAGAGTATTATTATTGTGCATTATAAGCTATAACCTAGTAGATTAATACTCATACTTAGTATTGTATGTTCATGAGTTCCATTTCTTCAAGTTTTAACTTTTTACATTCCTAGCCCTTTTTTTTTTTTTTTTTTTTCCCTCTCTAACTTCTAACAATCGTGTATCCTCATAAATCTAACTAACAAAACCTCAATATAAATCCTTATTTCCTCTTTTCTTACTATAAACCTTATTTTCTTCTATTTTTGGTTAAATTCATATAAAAGACATCCATTATTATACACGGCCCATGCACCATTTGATACTTTGAGGATTAGATATATTATTTATTTGTTTGTTTCTTGGAGCACATCAACGAAAGAGTAGGAAACGAATTGTCCGGATAAAAGACTTGTCGTGTACTTGGATCGATGATCAATTAGGTATTAGAACCCTAATTGAGGAAGAATTACATAGACGTTTTCGGCCTCTGAATTTAGGGAGACAACTTCTTCTTGATGATATTCATCCTTTTGTAACTGGAGAGATGAATGAAAATCTTACTAAAGAAGTGTCAAAGGAAGAAGTTCGAATTAGCCATATTCCAAATGAACCCTTATAAAGCTCTGGGACCGTATAGTTTTGGTCCCAGTCTTTTTTTTTTTTTTTTTTTTTTTCCAGCGATTTGGGGACCATATAGGTCATAGTATTACGGATGTTGTCAATGCATTCTTGCATAGTGGTCATCTTTTGTTAGAGGTTAATCATACTTTTATCTCGTTGATACCCGAGGTTAGCGATCCGGAGATCCCTAGCCAATTTAAGCCAATTAGTTTATGTAATGTGCTTTATAAAATAATTGCAAACGTTTTGGCTAATAGACTCCGTCCCTTACTCGTAGATCTTATCCATCCTACCCAAGTTGCGTTTGCCCCGGGAAGGTCAATCCATGACAATGTTCTTATTGCTCATGAAATTATGATAGCTTTTAGGCAAAAGCAAGGTAAGAAAGAATGGGTAGCCTTGAAATTAGACATGGAGAAAGCATATGACAGAATTGAATGGGATTTTCTCAAGGAAGTACATTGGGCTTTTGTACAAAGTGGGTTAATTGGATTATGTGTTATGTATCTTCGGTTTCCTACTCATTATTGATCAATGATCTACCCACTCAATGGTTTAAACTGTCTAGTGGTCTTCGTCAAGGAGATCCTCTTTCACTATATTTGTTTATACTTTGTATTGATGTCTTAGCCAAGCGGATCCAATACCGCATAGATGGAGGAGACTGTGGTTTAGGGGTTCGCATCTCCCGTGTAGCACTAGTCATCCCTTGTGTTATTTGCAGATGATAGCCTCTTATTTTGTCAAGCCTCTATTGAGGCTTGTACTACCCTTAAGCATTTGTTGGATAATTACTGCTCTAAGTCAGTTGAACTTGTGAACTATAATAAGTCTTTTATCGTTTTCTCTAAGAACGTAGTGGCTAATATGAGAGATAGAATTAGTGGTATGTTTAATGTCAATAAGTCTACTGGTTTTGACAAATATCTTGGTTGTCCGTTAATTACGGGAAGGCCTAATAAAGAAAGTTTCATAGGGCTTAGTGATAAGATTTCTCAAACATTAGCCCCATGGAAAGATAATGTACTAGAGCTGGTAGGACTCTTTTGATTTAATCTAATTCTGAATCCATTCCTGCTCACATTATACAGTGCTTCAAAAGTCCTACTTCTGTTAACTCAAATACTGATAAAGTAAGTAGAGTTTTTTCTAGAAACATGGTAATCTTGCCAGGGGTATGCCCATGATAGCTTGGGACAAAATTTATCGGCCTAAAGGTGCCGATGGCCTTGGGCTGAAACGAATATCAACGGTGAATAAAAACTTTCTTGTGCAAACTTGGATGGAAGATAATTAGGAACTCGAATAGCCTTTGGGCCCAATTAATGAGAGCTAATTACTTACAACGTCAATAATTTTTTAACTATGTGACTAAGCCTAAGAATTCTTGGGCATGGAAAAATATTATAGCTTGTTGTGACCTTATCAGTAAGGGCATTAGATGGTTGGTGGGAGATGGGATTCGTATTTCCTTTTGATTTGATGCTTGATGCACTCCTATTCTATTTACTAACATAGTAGAAGATGATCATCTTTATAAAGACCCTCAATTGAGGGTAGTTGATTTCATTGATAGAAAGCGATGGAAATGCAACGAGTTGAAGAGAGTTATTCCAGATAGGCTTATTCCTCTTGTTTTGGTCACTTCGATCCCTTACATGCATAGGCATGATAGTTTTTACTGTGGTTACACTGCTAATGGTGATTTTTTCGTAAAATTCGCCAGTTGGTTTGCTCAAGACATCCAATGGAAGGATCGAAATAACGGGCCTTTCAAGTGGATTTGGAAAGTTGATGTAGCTCGTAAGGTAAATTTGTTTATGTCGCAACTATGCCATAATGCACTCCTTACATGCTCCACTCTTGCATCTAGAGGCGTGAGTATTCCTAGAATTTTTCCGCGCTGTAAAGAGTGCGAAAAGACTATGGATCACTTGTTTTTGCAATGCTCGTTTGCTAGGCAATGTTGGGCCTTAATCTTTGGTCGTGGAGGTATTAGGCAGCTTCCCCCATACTTGGGGATTCATATTTGGCTACAAGATTTATGGCGTTAAAAAGGAAGAGACAAGACTCATAAACTTGAAGAAGTCATAATTGGTCTTTGGGATTTGTGGAAATCTAGAAATGTTGTTGTATTCAACGGTAAGGACTCTAATCCTGGTAGCATCATTATCCTGGATGATAAAATGTTTGTAGAATGAAGACTTAGAGTAGTTCGAGCATAGATTTTACATCTCAGCCTATCGCTAGTAGGAATACTACGTCCAGGCATCATAAAAAATGGGTCCCTTTGGAGATTGATTGTTTCAAATTTAGCTGTGACGAATCACAAAGAGCTAAGCATTCCACTTATGGCTATATAATTTGTGATGGTCGAGGAAATGTTCTTAACTAAGAGTCTAGAAATGTCGAGAATGCTCAGATTCTTGTCGCCGAGGTGTGGGCTGTTAGGCAAGGATATTAAAAAGTGCTTAAATATGAGATTAAGCCAGGTGCATATTGAAGACAATAATCTTGCAATAATTCGCGTCATCCGTTGTGAATACCAGTGCCCTTGGCAAATTAGAACCATCATTGAGGACATTTGGGATATGCTTCAGTCCTTAGTGGAGTATAGAGTATCTCATGTTTTTCGTGAGGGAAATGAAGCAGCAGATAGGGTGGCTGCGTTGAGTTCGATCTGACGAAGTTCAAGGGTCTTCGAGAAGGGAATTCGTGTACAACTTCAACAGATTATTCAACATGAATCGCTAGATTTTCCTAACTTTGAGTAGAAAATCTAGCGTTCTCTTTACCACTCTAAAAAAAAAAATACCTGAATCTCGTTTTAGTAAGTGTTAACCGATTAATCGATTACCGAAATTTCGAGTATCCGATTTTAAATAGGTGATAACATTTATTGAATTTGCACAAATTTCTTAGACGTTTACTGAATTGATAAGTTAAATGGTAAAATTAAATAGTAATGAACACCCCTAACTATAACCAAGCATTTGCTTAGAATCAGTGACACAATAATCTAATTTCAAACCCACAAAACTATACTATTGCGCATAAAATAATTGTACATTTATTTCTGGTACAATAAAGGTACAACTCGTAAAGACAAGAAAAAGAGACAAAAATAACAAGCCACGAAAATCAAATGTCAGCCCTATCTAGTATAACAATATCTTGAATTGAATGGGTTAGCATAGTTGTTTGCTTTCTAACCCTTCAAGCTAGAAATTTTGGTTTTAAAACTCATCACCCCATCCCCAAAATGTTCGTTCTTGCTTTAGAAAAAGAATTCAAAAATTAATTTACTAGACTTTTACTATCCTTTCTCTAATTTATCATTTCCTTCCTTGAAACAATTAACCTCAATCCGCGCTTGGCCACAATTTATTGCACATGCTACATCCGTGCAAGGTACATTCAAACAAGACTAGTTCATGGTTGAATACATGAACTAGACTCATTTCCAATGTAGGTGGTACAGTGATGAGATTCATATATGATCGACTATAGGCTAACAAAAGAAATCCTAACAAAGTTCAAACCGGGTCAAACTAGGTCAAATTATTGGCACGGTCAGGTTTGCATGTCAAGATGCCTCTCTAATCAGTTGGAACTGATGTCCTCCAAAATTCAACTAGTTAGTTTTAAATATTAAATAAATAAAATTATTTTATTTATTTATTGTCTAATTATGTTTTACGAGGCAAACATATGTGTGATTATTTTCTAAAACGTTCCATGAGATGGACGCAGTCCAAGATGATGTGTCAGGTTTGATTTAAATGATCAATGAGATTGAACCACAGATAAACTAAGATCAAACAAGTGATATGTTGTCAA
Organism: Simmondsia chinensis; assembly: GCA_018398585.1. Lineage (NCBI taxonomy): Eukaryota > Viridiplantae > Streptophyta > Magnoliopsida > Caryophyllales > Simmondsiaceae > Simmondsia > Simmondsia chinensis. The sequence goes on along the minus strand of JAGTTD010000017.1, from coordinate 4,847,921 downwards.
AGTATGTTCGTAGTTGGTGATAAGTTTGAACAACTTATCTGATAAGACCAGAATATGATACTTTTGATGAAATATCTTGGTTATGTAGATAGGGATCCAAGAATATCATGTTGGTGTTATCAATAAGATTGAAAAACTGAGCAGGACCATCGGAATTAGTTGTTTCTTTAACTGCTATTAGAAATAATTAATTCTGCAAGATGAGAACTTTAAATCCAAGAAACAGTCTACACTCGTGTATGGATTGTGCGTATCTTTCATGTGCCAAAAGGATTAGTGAAAGTGCATTGACTTGAATCTTACATACGTTGGGTGACGGTATGAATTGTGGTGGGAATAACTGTTTTACGTGGAATCTATAGGCTCTAACGAGATAAAGATGTCTCCTTAGTTGATTCGCAAATATAGTAATATATTCTAGAATCTTTGGCCATAGTATTCCATATGTTTGATATTTGGAATTAATGTGAAAATTGTTTTTGTGACATTAAATTATTCAAGAAGGGCAAGTTAAAAATTATGGCGAGAGATGTGAGAAAAGTAACGATAGTAGTTAAAGTTAATTTTGCTTACGGATATCTACTAGTGGGGTTAATTGTCTCAATAATAGTTATTTGGAAAATTTTTTATTTATAAAATTTTTGAGTGAATATATTTAATTCTAGAGTGTAGTAAAACTTATTTAGTAAAATTAAGTTTTATTAATTGTTATCATGAAATGATAATCAGATTTGACCAATTTGGAGTTAGAGTTAAATTGTCACTGAGGCTCATTTGCAAGCCTCAATTTAAGCAGTGTTTGAAAATATTTAACAATAAACTCATGGGATGAATTATTTACTCATGAGATAAATTAATTAATTTTTTGCTAAACATAATTTATTAGATAAATTATTTATTCATAATAAGAATAAATTAATTTTATCAAGTAAATTCATGAGATGAACTTAAACACGTGGGGATTTCAAACAAAATAAAGAGGAAATAGTGCGTGAAAATAGGTCTGAATATGTGGCATAAAGATACGACCAATAATGCGTCGCGTTTACTCAAAGCATCATACAGCGCGGCCATCCGTGTGAGCGCTGGTGGACGAATTATGGGCGGCCATGTGTCAATCCTTTTGCTTATATATATGAACCCCCTTTTTTTTTATTTGCCAAAAAATTATGTTTTAAGGTTTTGGAACATGATTTTCTTCCACAATGAAAATCCTATAATTATTTTTGGGGTTTTCTAAGTGTTTAGCATAGTTTTTTCAAAAGTCCCGAAATTTTTCTTGAAATAAATATTTTGGGAACCAACACTACTAATTTTTCTTCCACAATGAAGATCATTGCGAAGAAGGCCTTAATGTATCAAAAATTCCTCTACCAATTTCGTATCTTAAAATAGGAATCGGGATTCACGCTTTAGGTATGTTTAATTAAATATGTGATATTTAATTTATTTTTTCCCTTAATTTCGTTTATTCTACATGCTATATTTATACTTGTTTTATTCAATATTTGTCGTTTGTCATATCAGGGCTTTATATTTAAAATTAAGAATTTTAAATTGGTTTTTAGTTGAGCCTGCTCCAGTCAATTTGAAAAAAAAATTTGAAATATGTTCCGAAATTAATCATATTATCAATCTTTCTATCGCACTTGATAGTAACTCTTGATATGAAATAGGCAATAACAAATGACAAGTATTTAGTTAAATAGTCCAAAGATTAAATTACATTTATAACATTATACTCTTTTTGACCAGAGCATACCTCTAGCTTCCGGGATTTGAATGCACGTGTTGTTCTCCATATCATCACATTATACTCTTTTTGTTCTCTAGGATTACTCCTCTTTTACTCATAAAAAAACTTTATGCTATATTGAGCCAACATTTGTATTGCATTTAACACCTCCCTTGCAGTGGGTCTTTTCCTCAAAATATTGTGAAATGTACAAGGGGAGAGTTGTTGATCCAGAACGGAAATACAAAACCCGAATCAAGCATGTCAAAATCAAAGAAATATGTTCTGAACGAGAGAAAACAGCTAGGTTTTGTATTTAAAAAATTAATGAATGTGTCATACTATTAGAGTATAGTATTTCTAGGATTTAGCACTTCTAGGGTTTAGTCTAATGACTCCCTTACCCTCTCCCCATATGTAAGGAGGTAAGGACACTTTAGTATTTTGTCATACCTTGTAGCTCTATATATAGAGCATGTACTCCTCATTTTACAATATCATCAATTGCATTGTCTTCACATGGTATCAAGAGCCTCTCAAAGAGACTCTCCTCTTCTCTCTTCTCTTTAATTTTTTTTTTCCGGTCTAAAGTACTAGTTCTCAATTGGTTATTAATTTTTACTTATTTTTTTTCTTCTCTCGAATTCATTTCTCTTTTTTTTTTTCAATTTTTGTTTAATTTTTTTTTTCTCTCTTTCTTTAACCCATATCTATGGCAGCCCCCCCACACCCCCCACGGCTCCCCACTCAGCGCCGGCAGCCCCTGCTCCGACCGAACCCGGCTCTCCCTATGCCGGTGCTTCGGTCGAACGTCGGGTGTCCAGTTCCTCCATGGTCATGCCCGATCTTCCCCATATCGGATCTATGACCTCGGATCTACCCCTCAATGGTCTAACTAATGCCGGTGTTGCCATCTCCGGTACTTCGTTAGCTACTACGAGGCTGCAAGTTTCTCAATTTTTTGGCTCGGGCATCCCAACCTCCCTTCCCCTCTTCCCCCTACAACCGACCTCCGGTGCCGCCCTTCGAAATGGCGACCACCGCTGGTCGGCTCTCTCCCAAATCCCCCCCTACCCCGTTGCAAACCCCGGCCACCCGCTCGCCGGTGGGAGCCACCCGGCTGTACCGTACAGTCACCATGGGTGGGGACCCGCTGCCGCTGCGTCTGACCAGCCAGCACCCCTTGGTGTTCACCTCCACACAACCCCTCTTTTAAACCCTAACCTAACTCATACTACAAATCAACCTTTATTACTTCGCCTTTCTAATATCTCCAGTATAATAGCGATAAAACTTGAAAATGCCACTAATTATACCGCCTGGAGAGAACAATTTTACATGCTTTTAGTATCCCATCAACTCATGGGTTACATTGATGGTTCTTTCCCCTGTCCCCCAACTTATATATTAAACAGTGCTGGCTCCTCCATCCCCAACCCGGATTATTTAAATTGGGTCCGTACTGACCAAAGTCTCAGATCATGTATTTCTGCAACTCTCTCTCGCCCTCTCTTAAACGATACTGTTCGACAACCCACATCAAAAGCTATGTGGGATGCCCTTGTCAAACGATTCCGAGACCACTCGCTGGCCAAGGAATATGATCTGAGGTCCCAACTAATCAATTTAAAGAAAGATGGCAAAACAATGCAACAATACCTTTCGGAACTAAAATCCGTCGTTGATGATCTAGCTGCTATAGACTCCCCAATTTCCAATCGAGAACTAGTACATTACGCCCTTTATGGGCTTCCTATTGAATATGCCGCTTTTGCTACTTTAACTCGCCAAACCACTCCAACCCCTGCTTTTGAAAAATTAAAAACTGATTTGCTTAATGAAGAAAGTGCCCAAAGCCGATACCAGGGCCGCACCACCACTGACCCACAGCATGCTTTAGTTGCTTCAAATACAGGTACCCAAGGGTCAAACTATGGTCGTGGGGGTCGTGGTCGAGGTAAGGGCCGTAACAACGATCGCCATGGCAATCGAGGGGGCCGCTCTGGGGGCCAGAATCAACAGCATAACACAGGACCCCACAACCCCAACCCACCACAGGCACGCCCGCCCACACCTGGAATTCTCGGCCCTGCACCGGTATCCTGCCAAATCTGTCATAAGCCTGGTCACAGTGCTGCATCATGTTACCACCGCTTTGATCATGCATCCTTTCCAGATCCTTCGCATTCCCTTGCTGCTATGTCCATCACCGAATCTCAAGACTACAATTGGTATCCTGACTCCGGCGCAACCAATCACATGACACCCAACTCTGGTATGCTTCACACTACTCTTCCTTACAGTGGTCAAAAACGAGTTTTAGTTGGGAACGGTGCTTTACTACCTGTCAGTCATATTGGTTCCACTACCTTACAAACTAAAATGCGTCCTCTTCAACTTAACAATGTTATGTTGGTTCCCAAACTCACCCATAATTTATTATCCATAAAACAACTATGTCAAGATAACTCATGCACTGTTGAATTTGACTCTGAATTTTTCTGTGTCAAGGACAAGGCTACGGGGATCCCTCTGCTTCGAGTTCGTAGTAATGGGCCACTTTACAATCTTTCACCCCACTACACCGGCCTCATGGCACGAACTCCTTCTGGAAACCTATGGCATCAACGGTTAGGGCATCTCGGGCAAACTATGTTAAATGTTCTTTGTTCTCGAAAACTGATTCCTCGTTCTCGTTTTACTGAGTTTTGTCAACATTGTAACTTAGGAAAGTCTCACTGACTTCCCTTTCAACGTGCTTTACATTTAGCTTCTTCGCCTTTGCATTTAATTCATTCGGATGTATGGCAATCTCCTGTAGCGTCAAACTCCTGTTACAAATACTATGTTAATTTTATTGATGATTTTACTCGCTTTACATGGTTATACCCTATGCAACATAAATCCGAAGTATTTGACATCTTTGTCACATTTAAAGTACTAGTTGAAAACCAATTTTCCACGAAAATCAAAATTTTTCAAAGTGATGGTGGCCGTGAATTTGATCACCGTCGTATGAACAACCTATGCCGACAACATGGCATACACTTTCGCCTTTCTTGTCCTGATACCCCACAACAAAATGGGATGGCGGAACGAAAGCACCAACATGTAATAGGCATGGCTCGAACTTTACTTATTCAAGCCCGGTTACCCTACTCACATTGGGATGACGCTGCCTGTACCGCATGCTTTATTATTAACCGCCTTCCGACCCCTGTGCTTAATAACTTATCCCCATTTGAAAAACTGTTTAAACAACAACCAAACTACTCCAGTTTTCGCATATTCGGTTGTGCATGCTTTCCAAATCTCACACCTCGTGCACCGCACAAACTTGCACCTCGCTCCATACCATGCATCTTTATAGGCTATGCTGCACGCCATAAAGGCTATAGGTGCTTAGATCCTCAAACGGGTAAAATATATATAAACAGGCACGTCACGTTCAATGAAACTAGCTTCCCCTATCCAGAACTAGTCAACCCTACACATATAACTCCACCGGGCTCAACCGCGAGTATAGTCGATCTTCCTCTCATAATCGCTATCACTTCCGGAGCTCCGCCACTACTGGCCCCTGCCCCCCTCGAGCCCTCCTCCGCCCTTGCCCCACCTGTGGTGGGCTCCACCCCTATCCCCTCCCCTAGGAGTCCACCCAGCCCCATCATCACACCCACGGTCTCCCATGAAGACCTTGCCCGACCTCCCACTGACCAGCCCACCTCTACCCCACCGCCGGCAGCTTTGGCTGCCGCACCTCCCCCCCCCCCCCCCCCCCCCCCGACCGGGTCGAGTCTCCCACCGACCCTCACCCCATGAATCTGCCAACCAACGTGCACCCCATGCGAACTCGTCTCAAGGATGGTATTCGAAAGACAAAATATCTCTTGTCTCTCTCTTCCATAACAGTCATACAGGAACCCACTTGTTACTCTCAGGCAGTCAAAAATCCACAATGGCAAGCAGCCATGGCTGATGAATTTAACGCCTTACTTCATAATCACACATGGGACCTCGTCCCCCCGCACCCAACTAACAACATTGTCGGCAGCACTTGGAAATATCGAGTTAAGTATAAAGCGGATGGCTCCGTTGATCGATTCAAGGCTCGCCTTGTGGCTCAAGGTTTTCACCAACGTGAAGGCATTAACTTCAAGGAAACCTTTAGTCCGGTTGTCAAACCTCCTACCATCCGCTTCATCCTTACACTTTGTATCACTCACAAGTGGTCCATCAAGCAACTTGATGTTAAAAATGCCTTTTTACATGGCCACCTAAAGGAAGAAGTATACATGAAGCAACCGCAAGGCTTTATTCACCCCAAATTTCCCAACTATGTATGTCGCCTACGCAAAGCCCTCTATGGCCTCAAACAAGCACCCCGAGCTTGGTTCCAACGCTTCAGTACCTTTCTCTACACCTTAGGATTCACTTGCTGTCGTGCTGATCCCTCTCTTTTTTTACTTCGCACCCCCAATATGATCACTTGCTTACTACTATATGTTGATGACATCATCTTAACTGGCTCTAACACCCAGTCCCTCGACACTCTTGTCGACACCCTCTCCTCTCAATTTGCTATGAAAGACCTTGGTCCCCTACACTACTTCCTCGGTATTGAGGCGTGCCGAACTCCGTCTTCCCTCTTTCTATCTCAACATTGCTACACCATTGATCTTCTCACCAAACTCAATATGCAAGATGCAAAACCCATCAAAACCCCCTTACCCCCTCGCACCCATCTTTCCCTAACCGATGGTGACCTCCTCTCTGACCCCACAGAATACAGAAGTGCCGTCGGCGCTCTCCAATATCTCACCATGACCCGTCCTGATATTTGTTATGCTGTTAATCTTGTTTCTCAGTTTATGCATGCTCCCAGAACTAGTCACTGGCATGTTGTTAAGCGGATCCTTCGGTACCTCAAAAGCACCCATGATCATGGGCTCACCATCCTTCCGGGTACCTGCACCTCCGTTGCTGTCTATGCTGATGCTGATTGGGGTGGCTGTCCTGACACGCGTCGTTCCACCACTGGTTATGCCTTGTTCCTTGGCCCCAACTTGATCTGCTGGCGTGCTAAGAAACAAGCCACGGTCTCCAAATCTTCCACTGAATTCGAATATCGGGCCGTCTCACAGGCAGCTGCTGAAGCAGACTGGGTTCGCTACCTCATGCGTGACTTAGGCCTCCGGCACACCGGCCCCGTTATCATCTACTGCGATAATGTCTCTGCATCATACCTGGCTGCCAACCCTATCTCAAATGATCGATCCAAACATGTTGATGTTGATTTTCACTATGTCCGGGAAAAGGTACTCAAGGGTGATCTCCAAGTTCGCTACACCCCCACCTCTCGTCAAGTTGCGGACATCTTCACCAAAGGTCTCGGTCCAACCCTGTTCCACTACCACAAATCCAATCTTCATGTGGCTGCTCCCCCTTCAGATTGAGGGGGCCTATTAGAGTATAGTATTTCTAGGATTTAGCACTTCTAGGGTTTAGTCTAATGACTCCCTTACCCTCCCTCCATATGTAAGGAGGTAAGGGCACTTTAGTATTTTGTCATGCCTTGTAGCTCTATATATAGATCATATACTCCTCATTTTACAATATCATCAATTGCATTGTCTTCACACATACAATAGCTATAACAACTATTTATAGGCAAACAAAAATCCCTAAAATGCAAAATTATAAAATACCCTAAAATACGAAATTACGAAAATGTCACTCAACTATCTAGAAACATAAAAGTGGCCAAAAATACATTATGAAAATACCCCATGTTTGGGTTGGGCTTCGGTTTGTCGCCATGAGTGGAGCTCCGTCCCCTCCCTAGTAACCCCTCCCTCATTTCTACTTCTCGTATCAAATATTTCTAACACTGTTACTTTTAAACTTTAAAATACCACGGATTACCCAGATTGGCAGGAACAATTTTATATGATCATGGTCAGAAATTAAATTTTAGGGTATATTGATAGGCCATAACAACCACCCCCCTCCCCCCCAGAAAAACCTTTCCTCGCTCCCCCATTTTCATACCAAATACTATATGGGTCAACTTGTTCCAAACCCTGACTATCTAGCATGGTTGCAAACAAACAAAAGTCTCTGCTCTTATACAGCTGTAACTCTCACTCGCCACTTACTGTATAATTTTATTCGCCAGTCCACCTCAAAATCCATGTGGGATGCCCTTGCTCAACTATTTTGGGGATCGCTCAATGGCAAAAAAATATGACTTATATGGACCCAAATCACCACCATAAGATAGAAGGTGAAATAATGGAAGTATACGTCTATGAACCTAAATCCATTTTAGGTGGCCTCATTGCCATAGATTGCCCTATATTAACCAGAGTACTCGCTCATTGCGTTGTATTTGACCTTACCCTTGAATATGTAGCTTTTTCAATCTTTATAAGAAATGCCTCTCTATTACCAAGTTTTAAAGAACTTAAAACTACTCTCTTAAATGAGGAAGTTGTCTCGAATTACTATCATGCACGCTCCAATTCTGACTCCAGCCATGCGCTAGTTGTTAGAGGTACAGGACATTCGGGACCCAGCAAGGGTCGAGGGCACCATGGACACAAGGCCAACACCAGCACACTCAATTAGAACCCCATCCTAGTGGCCAAAGTTCTAGTCAACCTTGATATGCCCTACCTCCATTCCAAATTGGCTAAGGCCTTCAATCCAGGTGTGCTCAGACCAAGACCACCATTACGTTAGATTTGCTCTAAAATTGAACACGCCATATTATCATTACCTCCTTGATTCGATTCTAACTCCTATCCTGATCCGTCCCAGTCCTTCTCTGCCATGAATATAGGAGACTCCAATTACTACAATTGGTATCCTGACTTTGGAGCATCAAACCACATGGCACCCAACCCAGCCGTAATCTTCTTCCATATTAGGGTCCTAAAAATATACTTGCTGGGGTGGGGGCTTTAATCTATCAGACATGTTGGTTCATCTTCCATTATAACTCAATCTAAACCACTTAAACTAAATAATGTTTTGTTGGTTCCTAAACTTACACACAATTTACTAGCCATTAAGAACTATTTTAAGACAATAATTGTATAGTTGAATTTGGCTTAGACCGATTCTATGTCAAGGACAAAGCCACAACAACGCCCCTTTTCTAAACGTGCATTAATGCACCAATGTATAGCTTCTCCCCCTTCATGATCGATTTCATTGCCTAGACGCGTTCGGGCAGATGTTGTATCAACCTCGGGGACCTTTGGGCAATAATGTTTTTGGAATTTTGTGTAAACAATACATTCTTTGGAATGCTCCTTTTTCAAATATTTGTCATTCTTTTTGTTTGTTTACCATTTGAGCACGTAATACATTCTACTACTTCACTGTTACTGTTTTGGTATAGGTTCTTTTAATGGAAGGCAAAACTCAGACCTTTTATCTTTTATTAAATTTTTATTAATTAATGGTTTGCTTACAAGGATTTTCGATGGGATACAAGTGAAAGAAAAGAAAAAGCAGGGGTGTCACTGGTCTGGGGGTCTTTAGAGGATTACAAAGGGGGAGCAGTGATCTTGTCCTTTCTTTAGGGTTCTGAGCCCTATTTATAGAGTTTTTTCCCTCAAGAGCTGTGCTTCATGGGGGAAGGGGGTTTATCTCACCCGGTGCTGAACCGGGTGCGAGATACCCCTGGCCGTTGGACCCGCGACTCCAGGTGGTTTTCGATCTAACTCGTGGTATTGGGAAGTTTTCTTGGTTGGGTCCTCGGGGGAGTGAGCATCTTGGGTCGGGATGCCTCCTCGGAGCTAAGGCGCATGCTTCATTGAGGTGTCATCATGAGACTGTCTGGAAGTCGGAATGATCCCTATTGGCCGATGCGTCTATACCTTCCCGGGTGCAGTTAGAGTTCCGAAATCATCTTTCGGGAGTGCATCTCGATCCGAGATGCACTTGTGTCCAGGTGGGCGCATTTCCCCCACTCGGAGGTCTTCTTCTACTCGGGATCCAGGATGTGTCCTGTCAGCGAGGTGTGCTCCCTTCTTCTTGGTCGAAAGTAGAGTTCTGAGGTCGTCCTCCAAGGGTGCATCTCGGCCCGAGATGTAGTCGCGTCCCGTGGCCACGTGTCACTTGTTTAGATGCTATTTTGAGAGTTATCATTTAGTGCCCAGCCACTTCGCAAATGATTCTCGTTTGCAACTTGGTTTGCGGAGGTTTCTCTTTATAAATATGGGGGCTATGAAGTCTTCTCAAGTCACCAAGTCATCCTCTCTCCCCCCTTTGATTCTCACACTATATTTCCCCTCTTATCATTTTATTTCGGTCAAGCAATGGCTGATTCAGAAGATGTCTCTTGAAATTTTTTTGTATCTTCCAGTTAATTCTCTCTCGCGGCTTCGAACCCTATCTCGTTTCAATTCCTGCCTTATTGGTACATGCCACTTCATAAATTCCCAAGCATCTTGTTCCCTGTCTCCATATGTTGATGGCGTGCTGGTCCAGTCTTGGTGCTATGTAGATCAGCACGATTTTTCCATCTTCCTCGGTACGTCTACTACGGGGAGGGTTACTCCTCAGTCTTTGGTGGGGTTTTTCTCTGGCTATCGAAGAATCCTTGGATGTCATGGAGGGTTGTTCCTATGTCGAGAATTCATCGCGGTCGGTCCCTCACATCTCTCTATCTTCAGCCTCGCTACTCACTCCTATCTTCCGCTGGGTTCCCTGACTGACGGGGTCCTAGCCCCTCTTGCTTGATGCCCTATGACGGCCATTCTCGGATGTCGGGGTTTGGCTGAGTTGTTTGGCTTCCTGGTTCATCTGTTAGTTTATGATTCTGTCTTGGAGTTTGACAAAGGGTAGTGGTCGAATTCTCAAAAGATGTTCGCCTAGGAAGATGACTGGGTCTACATGGGCGAGCTTTATGCCGGAGAGAGGAACCTATTGTTTCGTGTCCCTGCTTGTGTTGATGATATGAGTTTTCTAATGTCGGACTGGGGTTCCTACCTTTCGGAGCGCTCTCCTTTTTATCGCACTTATGTGGTTCGCTGGAACACTATCACGAGAATGGCGGAGTTTTAGTTTGTTCCATCACCGGGTGCGTCGGAGCTTTGCCTGGAGTGATGATGCGGGTCTATTTTGCTAGACCGACCCTTCGACCTTCGGCGCTTCGTTGTATTTGGTCTTGCTTAGAGTTTCCCTTTTGGAGTATGTCTGCTTCATGACTTTAGCAACTTTTCCTCTTGGTTTTCCTATCGGAGCATCTAGTATTGGTTCCTGATCCCTAACGCATTCGGTGGTTTTAAAGTTGCCGGGTTCTCTGTCTTGAGCAAATATCTGATCATGGCCTGTGGGGGCAGATTATATCATTGTCGTCTGGACGGGCCAGAGCACGGGATGTTGGAGCTTTTGGGACAGTATCCGTATGGGGGCCTGCTTTCACTATTTATGTATGTTAGGACTATCTATCCCGAGTTGCCGGGTGTAGCCTTTCCGGTTTAGGATGTCGTGTCGGTCCGTCGTATTTTGTTTCTCCTTCTCCCTTTTTTTTGTAGCCCTCCTTTTGTATCTTCGGGGCTTGTCACTTGTCATTTTTGTTGCTCTTGGTGCAGGGAGGTGTATGTTAGTTCAAGATGTGTTGATATAAGTGGTAACATAATTTCTGCTTTAATGCATCAGATGCTTTCGGTGTATTTCTATCCTTGTTGTTTCGGATGTCCCCTATTGCTTCAATTGGTAGCACATTTCGTCTTTGTTGTGTAGGGGCCCGTTTCTATTAGACTTCGTTCGATAATGTTTCCGACTTTCAGTTTTATTGTATTTGTACATATTTATATTATTATTATTATATATATATTTTGGATCCCGGGCTAAGATGTCCCGGGTTCGACTTGTTTCTATTGGTGTTTATTTTATTCTGTTTCACTTTTCTTTGTCGTATTTCAGCTTTACTTGTTCTGTCCATGGGTGTTGGATTTTCTTTTCTAAAAAAAACGGTATTCGATTTTTATATCAATTTGATAGTAAACTTTTTCTGTTACTTTTCTAAGCAAGAGGGGGCCCAGGTCTTCGGCGGATGGATGCAAGACCATCTTCTTAGGCTGGGGGTCCTATGAAACAGCCTCTCTTCAGGGTAGCCCCCTGAAGGGGGAAGGCTGCGTACATCTACCCTCCCCAGACCCTGCTTTTGGTGGGAGCCCTTGGTGGCACTGGGTTTGTTGTTGTCGTTGTTGTTGTCTCTCCTCCCTCCCTTCCTCTCTCTCATCAGTCTCTCTCTCCCACCCATCACTATGCATTTTTTGGCTTGTTTTAGCCCATTTTCTGGTTCCCAAGCTTGGGTTTCCAGTGGGCTCAGCTATAAAGGTACGTTTTCCCTTGTTTTGGAGCTTTTACAGGTGAGATGAGTAAGTTTTTTGGCCAAGATTGCTTCTTGCCTCGAGGTCTCTTGTCAGAGGAAGGTTTCTTAGATTTTCTACTTGAATTGGGCCATTTTTGAGGTTTTTTGAGAGGGGGATCGTTTTTTAGGACATGCATTGCCTTTGTGCCATTGTTTTTTTTTTTTTTGGGGAATCGGGGGCGAGTTAGGGCCCCATTTTTGGCCTTTGCTTGATTTTTTTTAGCTTTTTTACAAACTTAAGCCTTTTGTTAAAAGAAAATACATTTTTTTTTTTTTGAATCAAGGGCGAGTTAGGACCACGTTTTTGGCCTTTGCTTTATTTTTTTTATTTTAGCTCTTTTACGAACTTAAGTCTCTTGTTAAAAGACCATATATTTTATTATTATTAATTTTTTTTCGAATTAGGGGCGATTTAGGGCCCCATTTTTGGCCTTTGCTTGATTTTTGTTTTATTTTAGCTTTTTTATGAACTTAAGTCTTTTTGTCAAAAGAAAATACATTTTATTTTATTTCATTTTATTTTTTAACTCGCCTCTTCATAATTTTTCCTTGTTTAGAAGTTGTTGTTGGGTTGAGCACTTGATGAGTGCGCATATTTTGTGTTAGGTGGTTCTTGGCGTGGTTTATTTTCCCTTGAACACGTTCCTGGTGAGTTTTTTGGGTTCCCATTTTCACATGTTATGTGGGAGTGGGCTCATGGCAAAGTTTGTTTAATGCTGTTCGCCCGGGGCTCGGGTTGGTCGAGCCTTGGTGGATACGCGACCCTGTTCTCTTTTCTCTTGACCGTTTGTGGTAAGAGGGCCGAGAGAGGAGATGCTAGACGGAGTCCACCTTCCGATCAAGGATACCATGATAACTAGGCGAAATGAGGGGTCCTCGGAGGTTGGGTACTCCTCCTTGGCAGCCGCATCTACCCTTACTGCCGCCTATCCCGATCTTCTGTATACAAGTAAGTTTTTTAAGTGTTTTATGCGCATTTTATTTTCATTTGTCTTCTACAGTTGTCTCCTCTCTTAATGGAATACAAGCAGACTTTTGTGGAGGCTTCTCCTTCAGAGGTTCAGAGCGAGGGCAGCTCGTCTCCTGAGATTGAGGGTATAGCCGCGGAGCCATTAAGTCGGCGTTCCCCAGATGAAAGTTCGCTCTTACAATTTAGGTTTCTCGTGATTTCCCAGATTCTTCCGTTAGGGATTTTTGTGTCGAGTACCTTAAGCGAGGGCGGTGTCTTCGTGATTCGTTTTAAGTATTATTTTTCGGAGGATTACGAGGTGTGGGGTCCTCGGCCGGATGATTTTCCATTATTTTCCCCTGCCTTCGTTAGTGGAGGAATTGCTCCTTCGTTGTAATGTGTGCCCGGGGCAAGTTACCCCTAATGGGTTTAGGAATGTGTACGGTTTCTCCTCGCATGTTATGTAAATAGTTTTACCCCCTGTTCAAGAGTTTTTGATATTCTTTTTAAAATTATATATTCTAGGCATATGGCTGCCTTTGAGAGTAGGGAGGGTTTGTCTTTGTGAAGCACAACCTACTAATGTGAAGAATTGGGGAACAAGTTTGTTTGGATAAAACCTCCCTCTGCCCCGTCGTTCTTGACGATGTGGGGTACGCTGCAACGCCCACGTCCAGTGAAAGGGAGCCTCCTAACTTCCCACGAAAAGCAGACTGTTCGTTATTTTGACAAGAACTCCGCGGGCAAGAGATTTGTAGCTTCTAAAGAGCTACTCAAGCAAGAAATAGTGCCTATTAAGGCCGGGCTTTCCCACAAGCTTTTTTTAGGTAATTGGTTACCCGTTCTCGCTCACCGATCCCCCTTTGTTTGTTTTGCTTGTTGTTGTTGTTGTTTTTTTCTATTGTCGTGTGCATGTTATATGCGCTTTTGTTGTTTTTAATTTGTTATATTATACTGATCTTTTCTCCTCTTTTTTCTTTTGTCTTTTCCAGTGGACGAGTTAGCGAGTATTGATGTAGCTGGCATGTTTCCTTTGTCGTATCCCTCCGAGGAACGGGGTCCCGCTTCAATTCCGCTTGTGATTGCCTTGCCCGCTGAAGTGCGAAGGAACCTTCCTCAAGAGACTGGGGTGTAAGTGACCATTCCTGCTCCTGACACTTCAATTGACTTTTCCACTTTGGGGGCTGCCAAAAGAACACGCAATCGTCAAGGGGAGATGGCCCCGGATTTGGCCAATGCTTACACGTCTCGTCTCGAGATGACAGCAGGTGGCGAGGCGGTGCCGCAATCTATCATACCTACAGGGATTCCGGCGGCTATAGTGGGACTCTCTGATCCTGGAGCAGTTGAGAGGGTTTTGGCTACTCCTGAGGTTATGGGATCTTCGGGTTCAAATGTGATGGAACCCATGCCCTCTCTTTTTGGTGGCCTTAGCGTGCATTTCCTAGATGCCGAACGCCCCACTTCCATACCGGACCTTGAAGGGGTCCTCGGTGTTTTTAGTGACCCGAAAAGGCCACCATCTTCTTCTGTTCAGAGAGGGAAAGCGGAGGCGATCTTGGACCCGTCTTGGGGCGTGGGAGGCTTTAGACATTACGCTCTAGATTTGGGGGAGCCGCTTCTTCTTCAATTCCATGCGGCTCTACCTTCTCGAGCGAAGTAGAAGCTTGTTGGGGGATGTGCGCACGGCACCTTTTGCCCTCGTACACTGCGCACTTGTTTGACATGTCTCTTGAGAATGTGCCAGTCTTTCTTTTCCAGGTAGCTTATCGTACTTTTTTTGTCTTTTGTGTTATCTTCGATTGTTTTTCTTGTCTTTTTCTAACTCCACCGTTTTTGTTTTTCGTTTTTTTTTTTTTTTTTTTTTTGGGTCAGCTCTTCGTGCGGTCGGCATTTGCCATTTCAAATTGGAGACTAAGCGTGCATGAGACTTGGAAGCTTTGCCTCTATAATTTGATGCTACAAGCTCGTATTATAGGACAGGATGCCTGGTTCTGAGAGTTAGAGCTTCGTGTGTCCGAGCAATATGCCATCATCTCCCGATTCCCGAAGCAAGTCGCCCACACTATTGTTGTATACAAGAAGGGCCCCGAGTTTCGAGACCACGGTACTGGCCAGTATTGGAACGGCTTCGACACGGGAGTCATCCTTGCGGTGAGGAAGGCGAAGCTCTGGGAGCCGAGTCTTAAGATCCCCTTACTTAAGGAAGTTTTCCTCTCTGTTGTCGAAGATACCAAAGGAGGAAGGCTCGCCACGGCCTCATCGTCAGATGCTTCGAAAGCCATTCCCCTCGCCCCTCCTCAAGAGGGCTTTGTTCTGCTCTTTCCCTTTTGTCCCTCCCTTTTGTTTTGTCGGAGTTGAAGGATATGTCATTCTTTAAAGCTTTCGGTGGTAGTCCCTTTTTTTGTACTAGCATTTGTTAGTTTCGTCCTTGTTTTTAGATGTATTTTGTATGTGGAAGGAAAGGTTTTACCTGGGATGTACTTCGTTATTTATCATTATAATGCCTATCCGCTCATTTGCTCTTCTTTGGTATCTTGCTTTTTTTTTTTTTGACTAAGTATGGGTATTTGTCATGCTTCGAGGAGGCTTAGTGCCTCGCAGATCAGTATTTTGTTCCGTCGTTTGCGAGCTTGCGACTTGTGTTGCCTCTTGTGGGATCTTGTCTTCCGTTGTTGTGTGTAGGCCCTCGGCTTGCGTCGTTCCACGCTGGCCCTCGGCTCCCATTGCTTCTCGTGGGCCTTCGGCTTGCGCAGACCCAAGCATTGTGTTAATGTTTTTCTTGTCCCAAGGGGGGGCTTGATTTCACATGTTGGCTTCTCTCCTGCGTTGAGTGGGCTTACGACTTGCATATAATCTCCACTTCGAGTATTGGTGCGTTATGTTTCAAAAATGGGTTAGTTTGCCGTGGGCGAACCCACGGGCTTTATGCCTGCCGTAGACGAATCTACATATTTTTGGTCTGTGTTTGTTGCGAACTGATCCACGGGCTTTGGCTTCCTAGGGATGGACCTACGGACTTACGGTTTGTGTTTTCCACGGCTTTAGCCTGCCGCAGATGGACCTACGGACTTACGGTCTATATTTCTCACGGACAGATCCATGGGCTTTAGCCTACCGCAGGCGGACCTACGAACATACAGTTTGTATTTTCCGC
Organism: Simmondsia chinensis; assembly: GCA_018398585.1. NCBI lineage: Eukaryota > Viridiplantae > Streptophyta > Magnoliopsida > Caryophyllales > Simmondsiaceae > Simmondsia > Simmondsia chinensis. The sequence continues at coordinate 4,831,687 of JAGTTD010000017.1, read as the reverse complement.
GGATGAATCCACAAGGTTTTAGGGGTCGTGGGCAAGACAGACGAGGTGTCTTCACGGCTTAATACCTGCCGCGGTTGGACCTTACGAGTTTACGATCTTTGTTTTCCATGGACGGATCCATAGGCTTTTCATCCAGTCGATGTACAGAGCCATTTGGCTTACGGGCACAGTTTGCCACGGACGGACCAATAGGCTTTTTTGCCGCGGATTGATCCATGGGCTTTTCATCCAGCCGATGTACATAGCCATTCGGGCTTACGGGTATAGTTTGCCACGGACGGACCAATGGGCTTTTTTTTTTTTTTTTTTGCCATGGGCAGATCCATTGGCTTTTCATCCAGCCAATGTACAGAGCCATTCAAGCTTGCAGGTATAGTTTGCCGCGGACGGACCAACGGGATTTGTTTGCCGTGGACGAATCCATGGCTTCTCATCCAGCTGTACAGAGCCATTCGGGATTACGAGTATAGTTTGCCACAGACGGACCAACAGGCTTTGTTTACCGCGGACGGATCCACGGGCTTTTGGGAGTCGAGGGCGAGATTGATGGGTTTTGATTGCCCATTACGGACTACCCTCACAGCTTAAGCGTATAGAACCTCACTTCCTGTGAAGGACTTACGACTTAGACTCTTACAGACTTAGTGGGCCGTTGGCGAGACTGACGAGTTATGCTCTCTACGACCGGCCCTCACAGCTTAAGCGTTCATGCCAATCATTTGGAAGGTCTTATGGCACAAGTGCTTACATTCTTGGTTTATCGTTGGTGATATTTTTATTAGCTACCATTGTTGCTTCAGTTACTTGTCTTTGTATTTTGTTTCATATATCTTTTTTTTTTTTGGTTCTATTTTTTTGTGGGAAAGAGTTCTTATAAAAGACGGAGTATTCCTTCATTCACTTCGATTGGTTCTTTTTAGACAAAATATTTTTTCAAGTTTGAAATATTCCATGTTTGTGGGAGCGGGGTCCCGTCTAGTCGTCGCAGGCGATATGCTCCTTCCCTGCTTGTCCAAGAGACTTGGTAAGGCCCTTCCAAGTTAGCAGATAGCTTTCTGTGGTGATGTCCCTTGTTCATCTTAGTACTAACTCTTCGTCTTGAAAGGCTCTTCTTTTGGCTTTGGAGTTAAAGTACTTCACCATTTTCAGCTTTTGTACTATCATCCTGACCAGTGCGCTTTCACGGGTTTCCTCTACCTCGTGCAACGATTGTCTTGGTGCTTCTTCGTTGTGCTTCTAGTCGTAGCTTCAAACATGGAGACTGGGATCTCCTATTTCCACTGGTAGTACTGCCTCTATGCCGTATACCAATTTGTATGGGGTCTCCCCAGTGGCGTTCCTTATTGTCGTCCGGTAGGCCCATAACACACTAGGTAACTCCTTCGCCCAGCTTCCTTTTGCTTCATTCAAGTGCCGCTTCAAACCTATCAGTATGTGCTTGTTCATGGATTCCGCCTGGCAAATGCTTTGGGGGTGTGCCGCGGAGGCGCAGTGTATCTTAATCCCCAAACTCTTACAATGGTCATGGAATCTTTGTGAGCTAAATTGAGTGTCATTGTCTATGACTAGGACTTGCTGGATCCCGTACCGAATGATGATTCCTTTCCAAAGGAGGCGCTAGATGGCTTGGTCCGTGATTCGTGTGACAAGCTAGGCCTCTATCCATTTGCTAAAATAATCTACAGCCACAATGATGTACTTTCCTTGTCCAGTTGCTTTGGGGTATATGGTCCAAAGATGTCCATTCCCCACTGAGCGAAAGGAATGGGGTTGAGTATGGGTTGCAGTAAAGACACAGGTACATGAATTATCGGAGCTTGTTTTTGGCATTTCTCACACTTTTGGACGAGATCCAAAGCATATTTCTTCATGGTGGGGTAGTAGTATTCTGATCGTAGAGCTTTGTTAGTCAAAGCTCAGTGGCCAAGGTGTTGTCTGCAAATGCCTTCGTAATTTCCCGCAAGACGTACTTTCCTTCCTCTTCTCCGACGCACTTCAATAGGGGATGCACGAACGATCTCTTGTAGAGGTCTTCGTCAACTATCACTAACCATGGCGCACACCTTCGGATATGCTTTGCCTCCAGCGGGTCTTCAGGCAGAGTTCATTTTTTTACGAATTCGATGAGGGGATGCTGCCAGTCGTTCAGGGACTGAATCTAAGCAATTCGCTCGAGCTGAGGTAAACTTCGGCACGATGTCCAGATCTCTTTTATACGAATGGCGGGTTCTAGTCCTTTCTCATCTGTCTCTAAGCTAGCGATCCGACTTAGTTCATCTGCTTTGATGTTCTCGGTTCTCAGCATGAGGTGGATTCTAAAGAAAGAGAAGGTCTCCGCTTCCTTGTTCACCATTTCCAAATACTCTTTCATGGTGGTGCTTCTTGTTCCATAAATCCCTTGGACCTGCTTAATGACTAGCTGAGAGTCGTTAAATACCTCCACCTGGCGTGGTCTTGCCTTTCAGGGCCATTCTCAGTCAGTGAAAGAGTGCTTCATACTCAGCCTCGTTGTTACAAGTTCTGAACTTACACGTCAAGGCGTAAGGGAAGTGTTGCCTTTTAGGTGAGATGAGTAGAATGCTGGCTCCACTCCCTTGGCTATTAGAGGATCCGTCTACGTACAGCTTCTATGATTCTTCCGGGGTATCCTGAGGTCCGGGGCTTGGTGACACCGTGTTGGTGATCGAGAATGCTGCTAAGAAGTCGGCGAGAGCCTTTGCCTTCATCACTGTCCGTGACTAGAATAGGATGTCATACTCAGAGTGTTCGACCACCCAGGACAACATTCTTCCTGAGCGCTCTAGCCATTGGAGTGATTTCTGCAAGGGTTGGTTGGTTTGTATCCAAATACAGTGTGCTTGAAAGTATGGTCAGAGATTCTATGCGGCTATGACGACGATATAGGCGAGTTTCTCAATGTAGGGGTACCGTGTCTTGGCATCCCTCAATATCTGACTCACAAAGTAGATCGGTAGCTAGAGGCTTTCCCTTTCGGATATTAATATAGTGCTTATTATGTCGTCGGATGCCAAGACATAAACGACTAAATCCTCTCCCAGGATGGGTTTTGACATGATCGGGAGCTTAGCCAAGTGTTCCTTGAGTTCCCAGAGGGCTTGTTCACAAGTTTCGTCCCAATTGAAGGCTTCTATTCTTCGTAACACTTTAAAGAAGGGGAACGATCTATCCGCTAATCGGCTAATGAATCTATTGAGTGCAGCCAAACAGCTAGTCAGCTTTGGAATATCGCTCAGGGTTTCCATCCTGAGCATGGCATCTACCTTGGCGGGGTTGGCCTTTATCCCTCTTGCGCTCACGATAAAGCCCAAGAGTTTTCGTTCCGGGATCGTGAACTTGCATTTGTCTGAATTAAGATGCATCCCATGAGCCTTGAGCATTTCCAAAGTCTCTTTCAAATCGCCTACGTGATCAGAGCCCTCCTTAATTTTTATAACCATATCGTCGACGTATAACTCCAAATTCTTTCCTATTTGTTACTGAAAGACGTGGTTCACCCAGCGTTGGTACGTGGCTTTAGCGTTTTTCTACCCAAATGACATGAATTAGGAGCAGTAAGTGCCCTAATGGGTGATGAAAGACATTTCTGCTCGTCCTCCAAGTCCATCGATTTGGTGATATCCGGAGAAGGCATCCAAGAAACTGAACATCGCATTCCCCGCCGTAGAGTCGACCCACTGGTCTATCTTGGGAAAGGGGAATGAGTCCTTTGAGCAGGCTTTATTCAGGTCGGTGAAGTCCACACAAATCTGCTGGCTTCCGTTCTGCTTCTTTACTAGGACCGCATTTGCTAACCAATCTGGATCGCAGCACTTCTCGAATGAATCCGGCCTTTAGGAGTTTCCGTACATCTTCACTTATAACCTGGTTTCGTTCAGTGCACAAGTTGTGCTTCTTGTTTTTCACCGACTTCTTTTTGGGCAAGACGTTCAGGCGATGGTTGATTATCCGACTATCTAATCCCGACATCTCTTCCACGGAATATGCGAAGACTTCCTAGTACTATTAGAGCACTTACTAGATCTGGTCCCTTACGTCCGTGTCTTACAGCGTCCACACCTGGACTGATTTCCCTGGTCCTATTTCAACTTTTACGGTTTCCTCCGGGCCTCGGCCCATCTTCACTCTGCTTTCTGTCTCCCCTACTTCGGGTACGCCTTGCGCGTAGCAGCATCTGCAAGCTATTTGCTGACAACATCTCACGGTCATGACGCCCCCTTTGTCTATTTCAAATTTCATGGCGAGGTGGTAAGTTGACACCAAGGCGCCTAATGAATGTAGCATCGGCATCCTAAGATGGCTTTGAACGCCGAGCGGGCCTCCACGACATAAAATTCAGCATTTAGTGAAAGTTCCTGTTCTCTATCTCTCAGGAGGATATCGAGCTTTATGGTGCCTAACAGATCAACCACCTCACTAGAGAATCCCGCGAGGGTCCCTGCCATGGGGAGCGACTTCTCAAGTGATATTCCCATTTGTTCAAAGCAATGAAGGAAAAGTATGTTGACCGAACTTCCTTGATCCATTAAGACCCTTTGGAGGGAGTAGTCACAGATGTCCATTGTGATGACCATGGGATCTTCATGCGGAGTTTTGATGCTCTCAAGTTCTTCTTGCAAGATGGTTAAGGGTCGACCTTTTCTGACTTTGACTCCTCCTGTCCCCGTAGTACCAAGACTCATGTCCTCCCATTTTTGTTTTATGGCTGCAATCACATGCCTTGGCACGTGAACCGAATTGTCCAGCTCCTCACGGGTGGGCCTAAGAGTTTTGGGCTTGAGTTTCTTCACATCCACGAATTTTCTAAGACCGCATTTTTTCTCCAGTTCGTTTATCCTGTATCGAAGTACTCGACAGTCTTTAGTATTATGCCCCAAAGTTTTGTGGTACTCACGCCACGTGTTCGGGCCACGTTGGCCTGCGAGAGCTTGGCCCCTCCCCGTTTCTGGTTTCTTAACCTCCAAGAGCAGCCCCGGGGGTCTCCTAGGGCTAAATTGCAGAGCCCCCTTACATTCTTCGTTGTTCTTTCATTCTTTGGGTTAAAGCCCGAGGCATGCGTCTCAAGTTTTTGGTACTAGCGCGTAGGAGGCTCCGTTTGGTCCATCACGTCTTCAGCGATGATGTATTTATCGACCTTGGTCCGGAGTGCATCGACAATTGTGGGGAGAGCCTTGGCAAGAGAGAACTTGAAGTTGCTGTTCCGAAGCCCATTAATGAAGGTGGTAATGGCTGTTTGATTAGCTAAGTTTGGGATGCTGATCATTTCTTTCGAAAACTGTCACACAAACGCCCTTAAGGGATCACCCTCAGCTTGTTGTAGCTAGATTAACCGGGCAATGGTCTTCTTTCTCCTTTGGTTGCTGAGGAAGTGGCAAGTGAATTTCTCGGACAGCTCCTTGAAGCTTCGTATGGACTCGTTGGGGAGGGAGGAAAACTAGGTCTGAGCTATGCCTTTGAGGGTGGGGGAAACAACCACACGCCCTCAAAGGCGTCTTGTGTGTACATTCATGCTGCAAATCCTGAGATATGGTCTTCCGAGTTTTGTGTCCCACTGAACAGCTCCAAATTCGGCATCTTCACTTTTCCCATAAGCCCGCATGTCGCTCCCTTTAAGTCGGTGCTGGAGCCCGCCTCAGACGAGGGAGAGGCCCGTGCCGGGGTGTTCCCAGGCTTGTAGGGGCCGCGAGGAGTCTTTTCCTTCTCTCTTTCTTGTTGGTTTCGGTTGCTTCTGTTCTCCGCGAAAGTAAGGGATTCGAAGACCACGTCTGGATTCGGTGATGTGGGATGCGGCAAGGTCTTGCTGGAATGATAACGATCGGTGAGTTGCATGATTAGTGTGCGGAGCTCGTGGAGCTGGTTGTGAGTGATGCACTTATCTCCTGACTGCCCCGGGGGGGGGGGGGGGGGGGGGGGGGGGGGGGGGGGGGGGATCCTGTAGAGTTATTTTGGGGAAAATTTTCCATTTCCCACAGACGGTGCCAACTGTTTTGGTACAAGTTCTTTTAATGGATGGCCAAACTCAGACCTTTTATCTTTTATTAAATTTTTTATTAATTAACGGTTTGATTATAAGAATTTTCGATGGGATATAAGTGACACAAACCTTTAGAGGATAATGAAGGGAGAGCAATGAGGTTGTCCTTTCTTTAGGGTTCTGCACTCTAAAGAGTTGTGCTTCGTGTGGGGGGGGGGGGGGGGGAGGGGGGATGTATCTCAACTAGTTCTGAACCGGGGACGACATACCCCTGGTCGTTGGACCTGTGACTCCGGGTGGTTCCCTATCTGACTCATGGTATCGGAAAATTGTCTTGGTCGGGTCCTCGGGGGAGCGGGCATCTAGGGCCGAGATGCCTCCTTGGAGCTGAGGGGCGTGCTTCGTAGATGTGTCATCGTGAGACTGTCCAGGGGCCAGAATGCTCCCTGTTGGCCGGATGCATGTATAACTTCTCGGGTATAGTCAGAGTTCCGAAATCATCCTCCGCGAGTGCATCTCGACCTAAGATGGACTTGCATCCGGGTGGGCACGTTTCCTCCACTCAGAGGCCTTCTTCTGCTCGAGTTCCAGGATGTGTCCTGTCAGCGAGGTGTGCTCCCTTCCTCTTGGTCGAAAGTAGAGTTCCGAGGTCATCCTCCTAGGGTGTATCTCAGCCCAAGATGCGGTCGGGTGCCGGCGGCCACGTGTCACTTGTTCGGATGCTATTTTGAGAGCTATTAGCTACAAAAAATTCACTCGCATGTTTGGCCATCATCTCTGTATTCCACTCTACTTACGTATACTATGTCACTTTTATTAATGTTTTCTCACAACTCACATGGTTATATCCGAAGAAGTGAAAATTTTGAGGTTTTTGTCGTTTTCACTGTTTTTGAAAATCTTTTTTAAAATTAATTAAATTTAAGACTTACTAAAGTGATGGCGGATGTGAATTTGACCATCAGCGCATGTCCTGCCTATCATAGCCCTGGAATTTACTTTCGTCTATCTTGTCCTAATACTTGGGGTGTAAATGAGTCGAGCCGGCTCATCATAAGGTTTGAAAGGCTTGGCTCGCTTTGAGGACAAGCCGAGCCGAGCTGACTCGTTTAGCTTATCTAGTCTAGTCTGAGACTAAGGAAGTTCGAGCGCCTAAACGAGTCCAAGCAAGCCTTTCTTAATGTAATATATTTGCTTAAATATGCATAACAAAGCCAAATTTGAGCTTAAATGAGCCGAGCCCAAGCTTTAAAGAGTAAAAATGAGCATATTTTAAGCTTAAATGTTCCAAAATATTGCAAGCTCAATTTAAAATTCGCCGAGCTAAGATTAAGCAGAGCCGAGCCTGACAAGCTCAGGCTCGTCTCGGATCAAATACATTACTACCTAGTACCTCACAACAAATGGGCTGGCAGAACCGAAGCATCGGCACTCACTAGAGATGGCACGGATGGTTTTAATACAATCTAATCTACCTTATCGCTTTTGAAATGATGTGGTACGTACTGCATAATTTACAATAAATCATCGTCCAACGCCTCTTTTGTCAAATCTATCTCCTAGTAAAAGCCTTTTGACAAGTTACCTGATTATATACTTTTTCGCGTCGCTGGGTGTGTATGTTACTTGGACCTCACACCTCATGCTCCTCACAAATTAGCCCCACGATCCCCACCTTGCATATGTATTGGATGTACCGCTTTCCATAAAGGTTATTGGAGCCTTGACACTAAAACTAATCGCATTTATATTAGCCGTGATATTTAATTTGATGATTCAAGTTTCCCCTTTACCAAACTCGCCCAAGTAACACCACAACAACACTCAGATCACATTTGATAAATCTCCCTCCCCTACTTCTCATCCCAACTGCCCAACCCCAAGCGGCTGACACGGGGGACCAAATGCCCACCGATCACGATCTAACCCCCCTCCCACCCCTGCACAACAATCAAGAGTCCATTGCACAGCCTAACACGAATGGCGACCGCCCATCCCCGAACTCGCACCCACCTCACTGACGGATTACCCCATGGACCAAATGACTTATCTTAGTCATCAATTGACCTGTATCACACTGAATGATGGTAATTCACCATCTAGATTGCCCTCCCCCACACCAGTCGTGACTCAACCCAACCTTCATCTGGTCCCCAGCAAACCAGCTAATGTCCATCCAAATGCACACTCGATTAAAGGATGGTATTCGTAAAACAAAGTATAACTTGTCCTTGACATCCATAACGATAACTTAAAAACCAACACGTTATTCTAAGACAACAAATAATCATCACTAGGAAGAGGCTATGGTTATGAGTTTAATGCGCTCACTCAGAATCAAACTTCGGATTTAGTACCTCATGACCCCTCTAAGGCCCTTGTAAGAAGCATTTGGGAGTATCGAGTAAAGTATAAAGCGGATGAATTGTTTGACCAATTTAAGGCTCGAGTAGTGGCTCAAGGCTTTCACCAATGAGAAGGAATTGACTTCCGGGGAACTGTTAGTCCCATTCTCAAACCCTCCGTTTTCCATTTCATACTCTCACTGGCTATTTCTCATAATTGGGCTATACAATAGCTTGATGTTAAAATGCCTTCCTACTTGGTTATCTAAAGGAAGAAGTCTACATGAAACAACTGTAGGAATTTATTCACGCAAAGTTTCCTAACCACATGTGTTGATTGAGACAAGGCTTTCTATAGCCTAAAGCAAGCTCATAGAGCCTAGTTCTAACATTTTAACTCTTTCCTTTTAAGTATAGGATTCAGTTGTACTCGTGCAGATCCCTCCGTATTCATTCTCAGAACTCTTCAATACATCATCAATACTCTTCTCTATGTTGAAGGCATAATTTTCGTAGGATCCCCAACCACCCCTCTAGATGGTCTCATCCGGCACCTCTCCACCTAGTTTTCCATGAAATACCTTAGACTCCTCCACTACTTTCTTGGTACAGAAGTGAAACGGTATCCATAAGAATTTTTATCTCCCAACACAAATATACTTTTGATCTCCTAACCAAACACACATATATGATGCCAAACCAATAAAACACCTGTACTCGAGCATACCTCTCGGTTACTAAAGGGGAGCCAATGGCTGGCCCTACTGAATTTCAAAGTGTTGAAGGTGTGCTCCAATATTTAACAATGACTCATCATTACATATGCTATATTGTTAACCATGTTTCTTAATTCATGCATGCTTCCAGGACGAACTAGTGGCAAGTTGTCAAGCGTATTCTCCACTACCTCAAAAGCACTCCTGACCATGATCTGACTATTGTTCCAGGATCTTGCACCTCTGTAACTTTCTTTATTGATGTTGATTAGGGTGGATGCCCTAACACTGGGCACCCCACCACGGGTTATGTTGCCTTTCTGGGTCACAACCTCATCTCGTAGTATGCCAAGAAGCAGGCAGCTATCTCCAAGTCAAGTATTGAGTATAAATATCATGCTGTCGCTCAAGACGTAGCAGAATGCGACTGGATCCGCTACCTAATGAGGGACCTCGATCTCCTCTAAACCTGTTCCTTTGTACTGTGATAATGTCTCCGCCTCATATCTTGTAGCCAACCTGGTTTCAAATGATCGAAGTAATCTTGTTGACATCGTATTCCATTATATTGAGGAGAAAGTCGTCAAAGGGGATCTTCAGGTGCTCTACATACTAACAACCAAACAAATTGCAGACATCTTCACAAAAGGCCTATCGTTGATCATCTTCCACTATGTCCAGCTCGAGGGGATCTATGAGAGTAACCTATATAGAAAGAGTTCTTGGATTTTCCTTACTCTTCTAGCCTTAGGTCTAGTATTATGATCCAAGGACAATATTGTAATCTATTTTTCCGAGGCACTTTATGTGTAGAACCCCTTTGTATTCTCCTTACTCATCCAATGCAATGAGTTTACTATAGGTGTTTCTTAAAATTACATTGAACATGCTAATATTTAATATCATGTATGAGCATAGGTTAAGGCTCAACTTGAACTTGAACTTGAAACATTTATCGAGCTCGAGTCCGAATAAAGGAGTGCATGGTTTACCTGTCCTCATCTACACCTCTAAGTAGTTTCCTTCTCTACTAGTAAATATACTTTATAAACAGTGGCAGACACATATTAGATGAGGCGGGTGCATGGACACTGCAACTTTATTATCCAACCTTTAAAAATAGATATACGGGGTACCAAAAAATTTAGAATTTTACATATATAATTATGTGAGAACCTGCTAGATGCTGAGCATGTTAGCGATATGTTACTGGTTGTTTTCTGTGGTTTTCCATATCTTAGAGGTCGCGCGTTCGAGCGCACGTAAGCAATTTGAAGTCTTCATTTTCCCCTCTTTGTTTTTGTCATAATTAAAAAAGTCAAATATCTCTTTTAACATTTTTGGTTCTTATTAACTCAATTAAAATTAAACTCTAACTTTTAAATCTTAGTTATTTTCTTGTTTTTCTCCTCTCCTGCTTTTGTCTTCCACCCATAATAGTTTGTAATTTCATATCTCGCATCCAATTTTTTCAATAAATATCACCCATCCAACACAATTAATTGATTTTATTTATTTAATCATATAATTTTATTTTATTTTACATGTATGTATGTTCATTTTTTTAATTTTTGTAATATATATATGCACTCGCACATATAGGTATTATTTTTTTTTTTTAAATTTTTATATAAATGTGGACCCTGCATTACCGAGTTCTCGAGTCCTCCAGTGGATAGAATAGGAAATTCTTATTATAGTCCAATCTTTAAGTTTCATTAATATTAATGGCTGGTAGCATTCTAGGAAATTAAGCTCTTACTTAATATCCAACTAGAGAGATAATTGTGGAATCTTTGAATCATAAGATTTGGAGATCCATATCCAGACTTTTATAACCGTGATTGAATTCACTTACTAAAAAAATATTTTAATATATAGCTGCATTACCATAATGAAATATACCCTAATCGCACATGTCTGACCCACAGCACTTGACGTCAACATTCGAGGTCGATTAATGCGCAATCAAGGAATCCAATTGCACACAACAATGAAGAAAGTATACAGCTCTTGGAAATGATATCCATCGATTCACCGGTACAAAGTACTATGTATTTTCAATTGCAAATCCCGTTTATTCCACATTACTATAACTAACAAATGTCAACATCCAAAGTGTGATGTCATACGGGCAGGGGCGGATCCATAGTAGTGGCACCGGGGGCCCCCCAGTGGCCCATTAGCTGAATCTCAAGTATTAATTATGATTTATTATAATTTTTTAATACAAGAATAAGAAAAAAAAAAAAATTTTGTGCCCCCTATTACATTGAATATTCTAGCTTAATGGTTGAATGGCATTCCCACTATTCCCTATATATGTTGAAGGTTCAAGACCCCATAGTATTAACTTTTTAGAATATTATAATTATTTTACTATTTTTAAAGCTGTGCCTCTATATTTTCAAGCACTATAAAACTCTATACAATATACTAATAAATTCATAATCTTTACTAAGTTAAGATTCTTTTTTTGAAAATTACTAAGTTATGATTCTATTTTACTTATATGAAATTTTTTTCGGTTATATTAGTATAATTACTTTATAAAAGTTTTTATATATATTCTTAATTTTTAATGAATTATTTGTATATTCTATTTAATTTTTATTTTTTTTAATTTAATATTGAAATCTTAGACTCAATTCAATTTCTAGTGATAAATTGTCTCATTTTTAATTTTGTCTACAATTTTCGTTCCAAATTCTCCCAAACTACTTAAAATTTAACCTGAATTATATATATATATACACACACATACACATACTTTTTTATTATAAATATGGACCCCTTTTTTTAAAATTTTTGATCCTCCAATGACTACTAGTATATGCCCCTGGTGCAAAAATTTCTGAATCCGTCGCTGTTTATAAATTCTCAAGGAAAAATACATGTGATTGTATAATTAATTAAAAATATTTTTAATTTTTTAATATAGACATATGAGAGTGGCCCTCACACTTGATAGTGGATGAAATAATAGAACAGACACTACGAAGTGGAAGAGTGATTGCAATGAAATTCCACTTTGATAACGCACAATATTTTAATAACAAAAGTACATATTTGGGCAACGCATCTTCTTTGATTGCTCCTTTTGCACGAGATCGAGAAAGATTTGAATCTAGATAATCTTGTGTAGGATGTAAATAAATTAAGTCGAGTTTGAGACCATTAGTGTTAGGTTATGTCTCAAATTCAGGACGTATGAGCTTGTCGGTTCTACAGTGTGAGGGGCTCTTTGTATGGTCAGTTTACATGACTGATATTATGTGAACAAGGGCTTTATGGGAAGCAGAAAGGTTTTCGCTTCAAGCAATTCCTGACGAGTAGACGCGTCACGTTTGGTGAGTCTTCATTGCTATCTCCACGGAAGATGTCATCAGTTGTTTGTGATTCAGGTTAGGTGAGTAAGCCAGAGGGAGTTTAGTTGAGTAACACAGTTCAGCAGCAGGTGGTTGTTTCAGATAATGTGTCAAGAGCCAATTCAGAGAAGAAGAAGATTGGCATTGCTGATAAGCTCTCAGAGATGTTCACTCAGTTTCTACCTAGTAGGAAGTTCAAGATTCGCTCAGACTCGGTTAGGTTTCGTGTTTCGTTGAGTTAACCTCGTGTGTGGGGTGTTTAGTGGAGAAGGTGGAGGAAATTCTTTTATGTATGTAATTAGAGCCAAGGTGGAGATTTGTTAGGTTATGTCTCAAATTACTTGTTTTAGTTTTATGGGGCTGCCGTTGGGTCACCGATCGATTGGGAGCGATGCCCGATCGATCGGGTGATTTAAGGAAATTTTGGGTATTTTTAGGCAGTTAGAGGACCGATCGATCGTATCGGGTGTTTCCCGATCGATCGGGCCCTCCCAGACATGGATCTATAAAAGGGATGTAGGGTTTACGTCATTAAGTACCCAATAAAAGTTTGTGAGGCGCCGCCATTGAGAGTAAAAGAGATGACCTCGTAATTCCTCCAAGATTTTGAGTGTTACGAGAGTTTAGAGAAAGTGATTGTATTTCTTTCATAGATCTCATTCAGAAGAAGTATCGTTGTAATTCTTTCGCCCAGTATCAATAAAGAATCTCCATCTCCTCCCATGGTTTTCTCTCCTCTCGATTGAAGAGGGGTTTCCATGTAAATATGTTCGTATTTGTTCTTTCTTTCTCCATATTTGTTTACTTCTCGTTTGTGTGAGTCATATTATTTGAATCAAATCAAGTCATCAGGGTTTACGCTTTCGCATTAAGATTTCTCTAACAAATTGATATCAAAGTATATTGATTTGTTCTAGTTTTTCTGCACAATTAGGTTTAAGGCTTCGCTCCTTAATATTTAGCTCGATTTGGGTTCAATAAGCTGGAAATATTAGGTTTGCTATAGGCCCAGGCTCAACTTGTCATGAGCTCAAGCTCAGATCATTACAAATTTGAGATCAACTTACAATGGACTCGAACGTACAATTGTTCCAGTTAAACTCGCCCACCTCAGCTCAATTTAGATGCAAATTTTTAAATGATAAACTTACGATTTTGTAACAAATAATATAAGTATAATTTACATCGTTTGATACATGTATAATCTACATATATAATATTCACATGTCAAAATAAAAGAAAACTCCACAATTTAGGTGCTTTTTTGAAACCGCGATTAATATTTGGATAATTTTTAGTTAAAAAATCCAAGATTTAATTAATGAGTTTGAATTTGAAAGGTATTTAGGTTTAAAATTAATACAATGAAATAGATGTGGATTGAACTTTGAATATAATTAAATAATATTTTCATATTTATGTTTGTTTATACTCGCGAGCTTACAAGCTTGAGCTTTGCTAGACCTGGGCTCTGCTTGCTTGGCTTAGCAGCTCCCCGGCCAAGCTATTCCAAATTTATGCAGAGTTCACTCAAAAGGGCTCACAAGACGGCTTAATTCGTTTACAACCCTAATCTTGTGTTATAATTCCATAAAATGCATTAGTCCATTGATATTTTGATTGAATTAAGCGTGCGAGGTTAAGAATTGTATTGTGCCTTTTTGAATTTGTAATCGGGCACCAAAAGCGGTTGCTGCAGCAACTAACTTGTCCGGTTTCTGTATTTTGGCGCCATATCAGGTTTTGGGCTCGGTTATTGCTTTTTTTTGATTCAATGTACTAAGATCTATTATAAATAGATCTAAAGATTGTATTTCTTGTTATCCAATTAATAAAATCTGAATCCCTTAGGGTTTTCCTCTTATTTCTCATCTCCTTCTCCATTTTCTCATCCATTTCACTTCTCTCTCTCATCTTACCTCTTTCTTCACAAATTTGCTATCAATTTAGGGTTGGTAGTTAACATTTGGTATCAGAGCCTCGTTTAAGTGGTCTTATGCTTGAATTGAGCTGGCAAAGTCAAAAAAACACGATCAAGGCATGGCTGATGGTGTAAGGACCCGATCGGATGCTGGAGGAGGTTTTGTTGCACCTGCAGTTGCAGCAGATGGATCGGTTGCCGCGGAAGCTGGTACACGAAATTCCACAGAGTATGTGACGCTTGATAAGTTGGAGGAAGTGCTTAATCGTTCCCTCAATCAATCACAAATACAATTTAAAGAACGCTAGTTTGCAAGGATGCAGCAAATGAACCTGGAAACTCAACAAAAGAATGATGAACGATTGTCCAAATTGGAGGACCGGATGGATAAATTGCAAGATCAGCTCAAGATACAAGGAGAACCGTCAGTGAATGCTATTCTTAAGCCTACAAGTCAGCTTGTTCCACCAAATAATATGACTCTACCGCAGCAACAACAAAATGCAGAGCTGAATTCAGGAAAGGATCGCGGTAAGGCACCTGAAATTCATATGGAAGCTGGTCCATCAGTTCACATTAGATCAGCAGAGGCTCGACCTCCTGAAGTCGAGGTTGCTGCAGGAACATTTGTTCGAAGTTTGGGTTCTTGTCATAACAGATCTGGTGGATTGCACATTGATCGCCATCAACGACCTCCTGATTGGAATGAGTGCCCAAGGCTATCATCCGATGGTGTGGAGCATCAAAATAGACCTCTTGACATGCACCAAAGGTCTGTGAGCAATGAGGTTACATCTGGTGGCAGAGGGTATAGGCAGCCAAGTGTCCAAATCGAGCAATTTGAAGGAAAACAGCCTGAGTCGTGGATAAGAGGTTGTGAGCGGTATTTTCATTTTTATAACATCAGTGATGCAGAAAAAGTCGGCTCGCTGCTGTGCATCTTCATGGAGATCACAAGGTATGGTTTTATAGTGTGTTGAGGAATAATCCTTATCTTTCTTGGGACCAATTTGTGGAGGAATTGTGTGAGAGGTATGGTGAAGAGGATTCTAGTGATGTTGTTGATAGCTTTAACAAAGTCTATCAAACAACCACGGTGAAGGAGTACATGACTAGATTTGAGAACTTACGTGCCAATATGATAGCCATTAATCCACATTCTACCGAAGCTTATTACATTTCAAGCTTCATTAGTGGTTTAAGGCCAAGAATTAAGAGCTTGGTGAAGCCATTGAGCCAAAGACTCTCTCTATAGCCTATAATAAGGCTAAATTGATTGAAGCAACTCTTGTAACTTCAAGTGATAAAAATAAGTTCAAGTGTAGTAATCACAAACCTCATCCGAAGGAAGTAACCAGCAGCACGTCCAGTCGGTTTGTGGACAGAAGGCCTGCACGATCCTGCTTCAGATGCAATCAACCATATCAACCTAGTCACAAGTGCAACCCGAAGTTCTTGATGTCAGCTAGAGGTTCACATGTGTCTTTGGCATCAAATACCGAGAGCTCACAGTCAGCAGAGGATGATTCTGCCGCAGATTCATTGGATGAGCAGCTGGAAGATGAGGTGGAAATTTTGATGAAAGCTCTTATGGGAAGTGGTGCTCATAACACCATACGCATTGGTGGAAAGGTGGGAAAAATTTCCATCACCATCCTTGTGAATAGCGGAAGCACACAGAGCTTCGTTGATCCCAAGTTGGTGAAGAAGACGAAGCACGAGATCATCAAAACTCATCATTTGGCCGTAATGGTAGCAGATGGTAACTCCATTACAATTCAAAACAAGTGCCAATCATTTCAGTGGTTTATGCAAGACCATAAATTCACATTTGACTTTCGAGTACTTCCTTTGGGAGGTTGTGACATGGTACTCGGGGTCGATTGGATGAGGACTTTTAACCCGGTGCTTTTTGACTTTGATAAAATGACTGTGTCGTTTGAGGTTCATGGTAAGAAGGTCACTTTGCACGGGATTTCTGATCAAGCACAGCTGAAATTAATCAATGGCAAGCGGTTGCAAGGGAGTATCAAGAAGAAGACCGTTCAATGGTTTAGACAATTTTTCATGTTGTCTTTGGTTGATCTGCAGAAATCAGTACCATCTGCTGTGCTTGCGTTGCTGACTGAGTTTGAGGATGTTTTTGAGGTTCCCAAGAGCTTTCCTTCTCAAAGAAATGTTGATCATGCTATTCCACTTCGAGCTAATTCGAATCCCGTGAAAATCAGGCCGTATCGCTATGCTCATGCTCAAAAATCAGAAATTGAAAAACAGGTGGAGGAGTTGCTGCAGATGAGTTTTATTCGACCAAGTCATAGTTCGTTCGCTTCACCCGTGATACTTTTTAAGAAGAAGGATGGCACGGCTCGAATGTATATCGATTACCGGCAATTAAATTCATTGACAGTGAAGGACAAATTTCCTATCCCTGTTATCGACGACTTGCTTGATGAATTGTTTGGTGCTCGGTTTTTCTCGAAGTTGGACCTATGGCAAGGGTACCATCAGATTAGAGTGCTTGAGCCGGACATATACAAGACCGCTTTTCAGACTCACCATGGACACTTCGAGTTCGTGGTAATGCCGTTCGGGTTAACTAATGCTCCGGCCATATTTCAAGCCGCTATGAGTGATATTTTCAAGCCTTATTTGAGGAGGTCGGTATTGGTCTTCTTCGATGATATATTAGTCTACAGCCCGACTTATGAAGATCATCTTAAACATCTTAAGGAGGTGTTCATTGTGATGCGACAACACAAGTTTTATGCAAAGATATCAAAGTGCTCTTTTGCTCAATCCGAGCTTGAGTATTTGGGACACATAATCTCTTCCGAGGGTGTGTCAACCGACCCTTCTAAGGTGACAGCAATGTTAGAGTGGCCAACTCCCGTTACATTGAGGCAATTACATTGCTAAACCCTTAACCGAGTTGCTTAAGAAGAATGCTTTCAAATGGAGTGATAGAGCACAAGAAGCCTTTGATGAGCTCAAGTCCGCTCTGTGTAAGGCACCGGTATTAGCAATGCCTAATTTTGCGGAAGACTTCATTTTGGAGACCGATGCAAGCGGTACTGAATGTGGGGCTGTTCTTTCTCAAATGGGAGGCCGGTTGCTTATTTGAGTCAAGCCCTTAGCCCTAAACATCAAGCGATGTCCACCTACGAAAAAGAGTACTTGGCGATTCTCCTTGCCGTTGAGAAGTGGCGGCATTATTTGGATGGACATCGATTCATCATACGAACCGACCATCAGAGTCTTAAGTATCTTTTGGAGCAAAAGATAGCCACATGAATACAAAAGAAAGGGTTGATGAAATTGCCTGGGTTGGACTATGCCATTGAGTACCGAAAGGGGAAGGAAAATGTGGCTGCCGACGCACTTTCCAGGAGGTTTGAGGACCTCGAGCAGGGTTCTTGTGGGGCTACATCCATTGTTTTACCATCTTGGATGGATGAAGTGTATAAATCCTATGATGGAGAGACATTTGCATAAGAAGCCGTGGCTGCATTGGTAGTTCAAACTGGGCTCCCAAATGACAGTGCTGCAGATGTGCAGGTGCAGAATGGCATCATTCGTATGCAGAACAGGATTTACATTGGTTCTTCGACTGAGTTGAGGGATCAAATCCTTAAGGCATCCCATGATTCAGCTTGGGGTGGTCACTCGGGGGTTGATGGCACTTATCAACTAGTTAAAGCATATTTTAGTTGGCCCGTGATGAAGAAATCAGTTTCTATTTTTGTGAAATCTTGCGATGTGTGTCAACAAACGAAATTGGGGGATCATCGATATCAAGGACTCTTGCAGCCACTTCCTATTCCGGAGGGTGCTTGGATCAATATTAGTATGGACTTTATTGAAGGGCTTCCCAAGTCCGATGGCCGGGAAGTAATTTGGGGTGTGGTAGATAGATTCACAAAATATAGCCATTTTATTGCCTTGATTCGACCCGTTACAGCTGAAAAGTTGGCTAAAAGCTTCTTAGACAACATATATAAATTGCACGGATTGCCTCAAACGATTGTCACAAATAGGGACAAGATCTTCACGAGCAATTTTTGGCGAGAATTGTTCAGATTATTGGGCACAACTTTGGCACTTAGTTCCTCATACCATCCTCAATCGGATGGACAAACGGAAAGAGTGAATCAGTGTGTCGAGCAATATCTCCTAAGTATGGTATTTGCACGGCCTCGAGAATGGAATCAGTAGTTGTCGTTGGCGGAGTATTGGTTCAACACACACTTTCATGCTTCCTTAGGCACAACTCCTTGTCATGCGTTGTATGGTTACACTCCTCCGACTCCGATGTTGCTGCAGCCTCGTGGTAGTCCTGATTCTGCAGCTGCAGATGTTGTGCAGCAAAGGAAGGAGTTAATGGAACTTCTTAAAGACAATTTGCAACAAGCTCGTGGTCGTATGAAGTTTTATGCTGACAAGAAGAGAGTAGACAAGGCTTTTGAAGTTGGTGACATGGTTTATTTGAAATTACAGCCGTATAGGCAGTCCTCATTGGCGGTTCGAAGAAATGTCAAGCTGAGTGCCCAATACTTTGGTCCATACAGGATCAAGAAGAAGATTGGCAACGTGGCTTATGAACTTGATTTACCACCACATTCATATATTCACCCCGTATTTCATGTTTCGTTACTTAAAAAACAGGTTGCAAGAGGTGAGAAAAGTTCAAAGGCACCTCCCGAGACCGGTTCAGATGGGAAATTGCTGATGGGACCAGTTCCACCCAAGAAGGCCGGATTAATTGCAGCAGGTACGGTACTTCATGGCAGATTTTGGTGAAATGGTTGAACTTGGACAAGAACATCCTCACATGGGAGCATCCGACCTTCTTGAAGAGCCAATTTTCGAGTTTTTCTCCTTGAGGACAAGGAGTCTTTCAAGGGAATGGGACTGTTATAATTCCATAAAATGCATTAGTCCATTGATATTTTGATTGAATTAAGCGTGCGAGGTTAAGAATTGTATTGTGTCTTTTTGAATTTGTAATCGGGGGCCAAAAGCGGTTGCAGCAGCAACTAACTTGTCCGGTTTCTGTATTTTGGCGCCAGATCAGGTTTTGGGCTCGGTTATTGCTTTTCTTTGATTCAATGTACTAAGATCTATTATAAATAGATCTAAAGATTGTATTTCTTGTTATCCAATTAATAAAATCTGAATCCCTTAGGGTTTTCCTCTTATTTCTCATCTCCTTCTCTATTTTCTCGTCCCTTTCGCTTCTCTCTCTCATCTTACCTCTTTCTTCACAAATTTGCTATCAATTTAGGGTTGGTAGTTAACATCTTATAATAGAGTTTTAATATTTGAAGTGGATGTCAAGGATGACCAGTCAATCCTAGTTTCAAAATTTTCATTTTAAAAGTTATTTAAAATAAGTTATTTTGGAAAAGTACATTAGTTTTTATTTTTTATTGAAAATCAAATTAAAAATGACTATTAACCATTAAACTAACTATCGAAGGAACCGCTAACGGCTGGTTTAACCATACTTCTTTCTAGAAAAATATTTTAAGAGATCTTGGTACTGAAAGAAAAGCGCTTTTAAATAAAAGTAAAAGAAAAAAAATGTAGAACTTCTTTTCTACTTTTAAATTAAAACATAAAAATAATACTTTATTTAAAGTAAAAGCAGAAATAAAAATTAAAGCTCTCAAAATAAAAATACCCTCATTCTCAGCACCTTTTATAAAGATAATTCTTCAAAAAAAAAAAAAAAAAAAGAAAAAAACTTATGAAACAACCATTAATCCACAACTTTCGGCCAAAAGTGGCCTTAGAAATTTTATAAAATCAGAGTGTCATTTTTTTCTCTGAAATGGGGCCTCATATATTCAATTAGCCAACAAGAGACAATTCTATAAGAGCTTTTTTTTCTTTTTATAATTTGAGGGTGCACATTAAAGGAAATGATTGATGTTATTTTAGTAACTGCTTGATCAATCAAAATTATTCTTGTTATCTCCCTTCTTGTGAATACAGATGAATTAGAGATGAGTGTTGAATCATATGCCACTTCACCGTTGAGCTTTTTGTATTAAGAAATTGTCTGAGAGGGGAAATCTGTTAAATTTACTGAAAGAAAAGAACACAAAACATGAATACAAGAGAAAATAGATGAATTGGATGATATTATTGATGAAAAGAATACAAATTTATAGTACTTGCTTAGAACTCCAAAGGCCAAAACCTAGACAAAGATGTAAATACCCCATTAATATTTTGGAGGGAGAAGGGGGCCAGTTATGGTGGAGATGAAGGACCCCATGGAAGTTCCAAGGGAAGAGCCCATTGAAGACTAGCTGCTAGTTATATAATTACAAGCTAATTAACTCTTATACTAAATAGAATATACAGTAATACAAATAAAATATAAAATACATTTTAGCACTCTCCCTCAAATTGGTGCATGTAAATTAACAAGGCCCAACTCACGAAGAAGTAAGGAAAAAGAAGGAAAACCGAGTGCTTTAGTCAAGAGGTCTGTCTATTGGCCAGTGGTCTGAACGAAAGTGGTTGTAATATCTTTTGTGAGAAGACGTGCTCATAGGGAATGGCAATATACTTCAATACGTTTCATACACTCATGAAAAACAAGACTAGAAGCAATATAAAGAGCTGCCTAATTATTATGAAACAGTAAAGATGGTTGGTCAATAGGAAGCATGAGTTCTTGACGTATTCAACATAACCAAAGAAATCCACCAGTGACAGTGGACATCGTATGGTATTCTACCTCAGCAAAAGTACGAGAAACAACTAACTGCTTCTTGCGACGCAGTGGAATCAGCGACTCACCATGAAAAATAAGAAAACTAGTAGTATAACATTGAGTGGTGGGACATAGAATCCAATCAGCATCACAATATGCTTGTGATCTAAGATCACATTCACGAGGAAGTAAAATTCCTTGTCTCAAAGCACCCAAACAACAATGTGAAGATGAGGCTCTCGAGGATTATGCATAACTAACTGAGAATATGAACGGCAAGGTTAAGTACAGCAATCGTCCTACCAGACGCTTCTACATGATTGGATTTCTTATAGGATCTCCCACCTTGTATGCCAAATGATGATGTTGAATTATTGGGGTTGAAGCACGCTTGGCCCCAAATAGTCCAACCTCACTCAAAATATCTAATACATATTTTTGTTGTTTCATCATTATTCCAGGGGGTGAGCGTGTTACTTTAGTACCAAGAAAATACTTAATTGTTCCGAGATCCTTAATCCCAAATTGTCGATTAAGTACAACCCTAAATTTGATTATAGAATCTTATTTATTACCAATTATTCGAATGTCATCAACATAAATCAGAATTGTCATGTAAATTGACCCTCAAAAATAAGTAAAAGGTGAATAGTTCAATTTGGACTGTCGAAAACACATCTAAACAAGTTTCATCGTAAACTTTGGATTCTAATTACAGGAGGTTTGTTAAAATAAAGTGTTTTTCGAAGTTGACAAACGCCACCCTAATGGTGTCGCTCAAAACCTAAGGGAAGTTTCATATAAAATTCCTCATCCATATCTCCATGGAGGAACACAGTATTTGCATCCAACTCATGTATAACCCAATTTCGGGCAATTGCTACTACAACACAAAACACATTGTAACTAGTTGAGATACAAGAGCAAAGGTGTCATGATAGTCAATACGTTCCATTTGAGTATAGCCTTTGGCTACCAATCTCACCATATATCTTTCATAATTGACTTTATAAACCCACTTCAAGTATATATATATATATAGCCTTCTTTTCTTTGTGAAAGATGTTCCAAAGTCTATGTTCGATTTTCTTCCAGGGCCTCTATTTCTTTCTTCGTTGCATCCCTCCAATGTTTAAGCCAAACTACCTGAGAAAATGACTTTACTCATCACATGAAGCGATGGCCCAAAAGAAAGCGAGTGTGAGTCACAAAAAGGGCATTAGAGATAGGATGTGATAAAGGAAATGTTATACTCGAGGTTGCTGATGGAGATGTGGCATGAGTACTACTATAGATGAGGGCACATTACAAATATAATCCTAATACTAGCATTGAACAAACTCGAGCACCTCTCCCTGTTGGATGTTCAATCACAAGTTCAGCTGAACCCTCTGCTGTCAAATGGCTCAGTTGATCCTTGATGGCTTCCTAACGGGCGGGTGAACCAAACCGGATGTCCTCCACCATCCCTGGCTGATAATTTATCGTATCACCAGCCATTTGCAAGTGATGTAAAGCACCTATGTTAGGCATTTAGGTTGGCACTAATGCCCGGTCATCCACAGAATTAGACAAAGTCCTCAAAAACGTAGCAGATGGATCAACCAATGTATCCTCCTCAGCATTCAGGTTTCGATTGTCAAGATAATGAAAATTATTTTCATCAAAGGTAATATCTCTGGAAACCAAATGTCGTTGTTCATTAAGACTATATACTTTATATCTCTTTTTTCCATGGGGATATCTAATAAAAATACACTTTTGAGCCGAACTTTTATCTCTACTTTGATCTTTATTATAACACAGACTCCTAAAAACTCTCAAATGATTAATATTAGGTGGCTTCCCAAATAAGATTTCATAAGGACTTCTAGTGTGCAAAATGAGTGAAGGCATTATATTAATCAAATAAGTTGTTGTTACAATGCACTCACCCCAAAAATGAACAGGCAAACCTCTAACAGATGATGATGTTTTCCTTCCACCAGATCATTGGTTGTGGTATATCAGTGAAAAAGGTTTCAAAAATTATATTGCATTCTCTATAAAAATCCAATAGAGGTCCATGTTTGAATTCTTATCCATTATCATTCCTAATGCATTTAACCGGCAATGCAAACTATGTATTAACCATGTCACAGAAATACATGAGCAATTGGTGAGACTAATACTTTACTTTCATTAGGAAAGCCTAGATACAATGACTAAAATCATTGACAATTGTCAAAAAATAATGTGTATCCATCAAAGAAGCTGTGTGATATGGGCCCCAAATATCGCAATGTATAAGCTCAAAATAGAAATTGGTTCGGTGAATAAAAATAGGAAACAGTAAATGGGTCAACTTACTCGGTGACATGGATCATAAACAAATCCACCTTATTCTAAAGATTCAAACTAGAAAAATGCAAAAGTAAAAAAAATGGAATATGCCACAAATGCCAACGTCATGAAACCAACTGATGCTCCTCTTCCACCATGAGTGCCACTAGTCCCGATGTTTGAGGCTCGAGAATGTATGTCCCATCACGTTGCCTACCTATTCCAATCAACTTCCTCTAGTGTAGGTCCTGTATCGCACAAAATTCAGAAAAACAAAGTTAATGCAAATTTTCTGTCTAGGATCAACCTACTCAAGAATAATAAATTACAATGAAAATCTAGTATTCCAAGAGCACAATGAAGAATAAGTCCATTCGCGATTGTAACACGTCCTACATGTGAAACTGGAAGTTGTGCCTCGTTCGGCAATTTTGCTGGCCTTACACCGGTATTGGCATGAGCATTGTACAAATAATACAATGCTGAATTCATATGATCAGAGGCTCCAACATCAACAATCCAAGAATTATGGTCAACTTTACACTCGAGGATCCAACATCTGGTTGAAGCAAAGACAAAAAGCTACTGATACAGAGATGCTGACAATCCGACAATGGGCCTATAGGCTGGGGTGCATGTTAGCCTTGGTAGAAGTGGCAGCAGTCATGTGTGGCTTCGTCTACAGTAGCTTGTCGCACCTTTACCCTGATGGATATCCCACCAACTCATAACATCGATCCTTCATATTCCCTTGACGTTTATGATGAGAACAAGAAAAAAGACTGTTATAACATGGGGCTGTCCCAATCACATTTCTAGGACTGCCTATTAAAATATTTCCCACACCCTTTGTGATGAAGGTCATCGCATCAGCAGCAACCGTTTTACTGGCTCCAACACTCCTTGCTTTCTTGACACGAAACTGCATAAGCCTTTCCATGTCACATAAATAAACAAAAGTCTAAGACAACCCACACGTGCACGAACAAATCTCAACGAGACTATACAATTCATCTCACAAAGACCTAAGTTTTGTATAATAAGCAAAAATGGAAAGTTTTGTTATTGTAATGGTGAAATCTCTCGTTTTAGATCATAAATTCTAAAAAAATTTCATCCAAAAAAAAAGGCTCCTCCAAATCCAACCATACCTCTTGTGAACTCTCAAGGTAGGTTATACTTTCATTAATTTGACGCATAGTTTGAAAGCCATGAAAGTATCACAGGGTCAAAAGAACTCCAATTTTCAAAGTGAAGCGAAATTTCATCAGGTTTCTCAATGGCCACGTCAATAAAACCTATTTTCTGCTTAACTTTAAAAGCATTGTAAATTGAACGTTCCCAAGATTGATAGTTACGTCATATCAGAACATTGGCAAAAAGATTCATCCCCGAGTGATCCGAGGGATGAAGTTAGAACAAAGAATGATTATCTATAACACCCCCCTATCGTAGGAATTACTATAGACTTGATTAGAAGTAGAGGTAGACATATATACATATATATATATATATATATTACCCAACAATAGTAAGAAGCTCGATCAAAGGAAATCATGCCCAAGACTAAATAGAAAATCGTAAAACTCTAGCAGATTGAGTTTTACAGTAATACCATGCAAAATTTTACTAAAACAAAAGAACACAAAACTTAAATACAAGAGAAAATAGATGAATTGGACGATATTATTCATGAAAAGAACACAAATTTGCACTACCTGCTAAGAAATTCAAAAGCCAAAACCTAGACAAAGATGTAAATACTTTATTGATGTTTTGGAGGGAGAAGGGGGACGCCTATGTTGGAGATGAAGGACTCCACTGAAGTGCCTAATGAAGAGCCTGTTGAAGACTAGACAGAGGAAAAAAGGAACATACCCAACACCTCAAAGGCTCCCGTCTACGCAGGGTCTGGGGAGGGCGGATGTACACAGCCTTCCCCCTTCAGGGTGTTAACCTGAAGAGAGGCTGTTTCCCAGTGCCCCCAACCTGAGGGTGAAAACTTCCCAAGAAGTCACCCATCCTGGTACTACTCTCGCCCAAGCACGCTTAATTTCGGAGTTCTAATGGGATCCGGTGACGGCGTGTTGGTGCCCTCTTTGGTGTTGAAGACTAGATACTAACTACATAATTACAAGCTAATTAACTCCTAAAATAAAGTACAATAATACAAATAAAATACAAAAAACACTTCAACAAAATTTACCCCCTTTAGATAGTGTTTAGCACACCTCCAACATGATAAGTTTTCTCACTCTCTGTACCATTTATTGTTGAGGACAAATATAAACAGGTTCCTACTGCATAAAATCAGATCACTGTACAAAATATTGGACCTAAATTAATATATTATAATTCCCTTCCTCACTCCTATTCTACACTTGACCCTTACCACCGTCATCATCAACGCTCATCACTTCCTCCTTCGCCCACCTCACGTCACCTCTTCACTTTCTTCATTCCCTTTCTCTTTCTCGGACAACCCTCCCCCCTTTATAAAATGACACATACTCTCTACCTTAATTAAGGAGATACACCTAGTTTAAACTAAGGTTTTTATTTACTTGTTACTGCTTATGTTACCTATTATTAAGCAGAACCTATAGTAACTTAAGTATTAAAAGGGTCCCTCGTGGTCAAAGCCATAGGCCCCTTCAACTGTTTGTTCATCTCTCAGGATATACCCTCATACATGACGCTGCTCACATTCCTACCTGAACCTGCTCAAAATTTAATCTAAAACATTACTTTATTAATTTTTATTAATTATTTAGATTTTTTGGTTAATTATTGATGCATTATAATTTGTCACTTGTTTATCCAACTTATAATTCATGATATTCAATTTATTCCAACAAACCCACCTAAAGTACAACAACAATAACAGATCCAGTGCCTCAAGGGCTCTTGCATAAGCGGGGTCTAGAAGGGGTCGATGTACGCAACCTAACCCCTTCAGGATGTAACCCTGTCGAGAGGCTGTTTCCGAGGACCCCCAACCTTATAGGATTGGCAACACAAGGACTTCCCAGAAGGTCACCCATCCTGGAATTACTCTCACCCAAGCACGCTTAACTTCGAAATTCTAATGCGATCCGGTTGTATTAATGCCTAGTAAATGAACCCCAACAAACCCACCTAATGTCTCTTCCCAATACCAGCGACTGCTTCAGCAGTACTTCACCTCTCCAACTACTCATCTCTTTCATTTTTCACAAATTCTAAACCCCAATGTCCTCCCTCCGTTATGTCTCTCTCACTAGTGGCCTGCTTGGCCATGCCTACAACGACTTCATCGAGTGTAAAAATGTTGCTACAATCAAATCAGATGATTGTATCTCCTCATCCATCTGGCATGCTTATAATGTCAAGGAACCATCTGTCCCAAAAGCTTAAACTAATGTGTGAAGGCCTAGAAATAGTTTTATACTCTAACATATCCCCTCACGCGAATACCAATTGAGTTTGATGCATGGATAGTACACATGCCCCCATCATACCTTGCACTTAAGTTATTTTGGATCTTGATATCGAGGCTGTTGAGATTCGAACCTATAACCTTTTAATCAACAAGGCTTTGATATTATCTCAAGGGACCATCTTTTCCAAAAGTTTAAGCTTATGGGTAAAAACAACAACATAAGACCCAGTGCCTCAAAGGCTCCCCCATAAGCGCGGTTTGGGAGGGGTCGATGTATGCAGCCTTACCCTTTTAAAGTGTAACCCCGCGGAGAGGTTGTTTCCGAGGACCCCCAACCTTATAGGGTTAGCAACACGAGGACTTCCCAGGAGGTCACCCATCCTTGTACTACTCACGCCCAAGCACGCTTAACTTTAGAGTTCTAATGGAATCCGGTGCCTTAGTTTCATACTCTAACATATCTATCATCTCACCTAAAACCTCAACCTTAATATTTTTAGTTGCAATAGAACCACTTTTTGTTAACCTACATCCTCACAGTTGATGAGTTCTATACCGCAATCCTTAAAGCTCTGTTTGGCTTTATCGTAAATAGTTGACCCAATCTTGGATTATGGCTGCGATAGATCAAACCATCCCGAATGACGCCTACACTTGCCTGAACTACAAGGATACATTGGATGCTCTTGACAAAAGGGTGTTGGAGTAAAAAGGTGAACCAACGACCAAAATATAACTCTTTTATTACAAAATAATTAATTTCGAGATCACAAGAAAGATGAAAGAAATGACTTTTACCAAAAAAAAGAAGGAAAAGAGATAACCAAAGAAATTGCTACACCGTGGAGAATCCACTGCCCTAAATAGTTTATGCCCCAACAAAGGTACATTGGGATGAATAACATTCCGACCCCAAGGTTAACATGGCACCCACCTCAGTAGTATACTCTAGGGCGAAGGGTTGTAGTATACCCCAACTTGCTTAGAAACAGAGGAGATAAGAGAAAACAGAAATTGTGAAGAAGGAGTAATTTTAGTTAAGATTGTGTTTCAGTGTAATCATATTTCAGCGTAATAAACATAACCCTAAGGAGCCGTATTTATAGAGCTAATTCCTTGTTGGTCAAAGAAAAAGATTATGCCAAAGAATCCGCTCAAACAAGGAAAATGGCGGATATAAAAGCCTAAAAATCTGGTCAGTTATGGGAAAAATCAGTCAAGGAAAGAGCGGAAAAAGACATGGTCAAAATGCGTACTCAAGCTCATAGCCTTGAGACTGGACTATGGACAACTCCTCAAGGTAGCACCCTCGAGGTCAATAAAGAAGACACCTCGAGCTTGAGCCAAAGGCCTCAAGCAACAACAAGAACTCACCATGGGTTTGTTTACGACAGCTTAGACAGATACAAAGGTTGTAAGAATTAAGGTCTGGGTTAGAAACAGTCCAACACCGCACAGCGACAGCCCGGCGAGGCGGGGCGGGCACGCACACCTGTGTGGTTCACAAAACCCACTCTAGACCCCATAATACTTTACCAAGTACAATAACAAGGGGCTATATAAACTAGGCTCTCCTCCTCTAGATTTTCTATGTGGGATTGGGAAAAAACACAAGGCTCTAAAATTAAAGCACACTACCTCCAAATTCCGACTAAGGGTATATTGGTTAGTCCTTTGCAAGGCATATCCAGCATCAATAGAATATCCCTACCCTATCAATCTCTATTACTTCCATTTGATGAATGCATGCGTAGACTCTAGTTTCTCCAAAAAGATATAACAATAAACCAGGCTCCTACTTCTGAAGCTAAATTTGAATTTGTTTTGCTTTCTTGTTTGTTTGTGGCTCCTGGTTAATTTAAGGAAACAAGTCTAGAAAAGGATTTACCACAACTATGAGTAAGTCAAGTTCCAACCATACATGGTAAACTTCATCGAATCTTTTAGTGTATGTGTTTTTAGTATTTTTGCCATATTTGACTTTAGTTTGTATTTGATAACAAAGCGGTCCCCTACTGATCACGACCATACTCTAGTTGTTGCAGATATAGGTGCTTCAGGATCTAATCCTGGCCGTGGGGGGGCGGCCAAGGCAACAAAGGACGCCAAACAGCCGTCGTGGTCGAGGGAGCCGTTCCAAAGGACAAAGCCAACAACTTCACCGGAGTCATCATGCTCCTCCAAACATGGCGCCTCCACCACATTTTAATCGGGCCACAAGTGACCAGTCCTTTAACACTAGTGGGATTTTGAGCCCGGACCTCAATACTGACAAATCTACAACCATACCGGTCGCAGTGCCATATCCTGCACTCATCACTTCGAATAGACCACCTTCCCTTATCCATCCCACTCTCTCCCTTGTCCATTAATGACTCCCAAGACTATAGTTGGTACCTTGACTCATACTCATCCAACCACATGACACCGGACTCAAGTATCATCCGTAACCTTCTTCCTTACCGTGGTCGTAAAAGTGTTCTTGTTGCTGATGATGCTCTATTGCCTATAATACGTGTGGGTTCACACTAAAAATCGATGAAAAGAACTTAAAAATTTCATGCTTGTCCATAAGTAAACTCACTACCTATTATCATTAAAACAACTTTGTCATGATAAAAAAATATATGGCCGAATTTGACTCAACCTATTATGGACAAGGCTACAAGGAACCTGCCGCTTTGGGTTCACAGTAAAAGGTCACTATATATCTTATCGCCTCATTCCGTCAGTCATGTTGCCCGCACGCACTCCAGTGAACTCTAGCATCATCGGCTAGGACATCAAGGCTGCCCCACCTTAGACATTCTGTATAGACACAAGTTTGTCTTAGGACCTATTTAGGATTACTATGAAAAAAATTATTTTTTTGAGAAGTACTTTTGGTAAAAACACTTTTGTAAAAAGTATTGTTTCAAATAAACAGTTTGTGTTTTGCCAACCAGTAAAGAAGTACTTATGGTATTATTGTGAGTATTTATCCAATGTTAAAAAGAAGTTTTTCAATAAAATTACCAGAAAGGACACTGACAGAGGTCTTTTATAATTGAAAAAATCAACAACAACCATTCCAAATATTTAATATATTTTTTAAATATTTAAAATATTTTCTAAATATATAAATATTTATTAAATATTTAAAATATTTTCAAATATTTAAAATAGTTTTTAAATATTATAAATATATTATTATTTGTTAAAATATTTTTTCATATTTAATACATTTTTAAAAATATATAAACTATTTGTGAAATATATAAATTATTTTTCAAATATATTAATAAATTTCAGGGTACTTGAAATAAACTTTCTCAATTGTTTAGTTTTTGTTTCTACTTTTACTTCTGCTTAAAAAAATAAGCACCAAATTTCTGATTCTGCTTATAAGTAGAAAAATAGCTTCTACTTTTAATAGAAAACACTTTTTCTCAGTTGCCAAACGCCCTCAAATCTCAGAAAAGTGTTTTTTTTTTATACCATAATTTATATTATTTATTTTTATGTAATTTATTATTACAATATATTTTTTCCTTCTTCATTACTCTATACATTAAATAAAGTGACTTCGCTAAATTTTTTTTGATACTTCACTTTGTTTGAGAGGATAACAGTTTGAAAATATATGTATTTAAATGATGAGTATTGTGAAAAATATAGAAACTATATGTTGTATTTATAGAGTTGAAGAAGTGAAAAAGAGAATGGAGGTGAAGATGAAGGGGAAGGGGTGTTAGGGTTCACGGGGAGGGAATTGGGGGTGTGGGAGGGGCAAGGTGGATGGCATACGGATGTAGTAACGGCGTACGAAAGGCGACCCTTTCATACACTGTTACAGACGGCGTCTGCATGCCGTCCACTTTCATACGCCATTTTCGACAGCGTTCGTTGATGTTGCTACAGCAAAAGGTGCCAATGTGGTAATTATTTTTCAAACTATACTATTTTGGTAAATATTTTTTTAAATTATGCTAATTTGGTAAAAAAATTCTACTTTTTGAGTCCCCAAAAATTGTTTGCTATGTAGTACAATTGTACAATAATAGATCTACTGTATTTAATAATACCAATATATTTTTCACACTCCTTTTACACTTAATAAAGGCCCTTTGTTTTTTTTATAAAGTTTCGACTATTCAAAATAAATATTTTGCAAGTCTATAAATTATTTTCAGCAAAATATTTTACATTTTGTTCAATAATCATGAAAAATAAAATAGTACCATAAGTCATCTTATTACTAAAAATGACACTACCCCCTCATTCTTTTGTTGTCCAAAATCATTTACTAAGATTATTTATTATTTTGAATAGTCTAATTGCTAATAAATTACCTCATCACACTTTTTTTTGTACTCGTTGAATAACACAAAATAACCCAAATTTTTCATTATTTCATTAAATATTTACTAGTGTTTTACATTTTTTCAATAAATTTATAAACTAAATTATTGATAAAATACATCTCGTCCATAATAATGGGACTCCCCTATATTTTTATGGGCATGGATCCAGTGCTGTGGCTGGTCCACAGCACTGTTAGCATTTGACCACAAAGAGAGAGGGGGAGGGAGGGAGGAAGTGATTTTTTTTTTAAATTTAATTATTTTAATAATTATTAAATTTAAGTTATTTATACAAACTAATTTTAATATGTAAATTTATATTTTAATTATTTATTAATTAAATATCTTTTTGGTTATTTTTTGATATTTTTAATACAAATTTAATGCAAAATTTTATATTTTAACTATTTATTAACTGGATGTTATTAAACTTTTTTTTGTAATTTCATATCATCAAATGATAACAAATTTTTTGTTGAAATCATCAAATAGTAACAAAAATTTAACGGATATTTAATTAATAAATGATCAAAATATAAATTTACGTATTAAAATTAGTTTGTTTAAATAACTTAAATTTAATAATTTTTAATATAATTAAATTTTAAAAATTAAAAAAAAATTTACCATCCTCTCTCTATCTCTCTCTGGTCTTGTAAAATTATGAAAAATACTAGAAATATTAGATGGAAGGAAGAATTACCTTTTTATTGGATGATTAAAGCATACAAGCAAGCTCCTAATTTATACAAGACTACTAGCTAATGGAAGAGCCCAACACTTCCCAACACTTCCTCTTCCTCTCTATGAGTTACAAGATAATAAACAAAGTAATAAAGAATTTATTGAAGGCAATAATGAGCCGGTTACAAGAAGATGAAGAAATGAACATGTGCACTAATTCTATCACTAATTGCTAAACTAACTACTATATATAAATTCCTATACAAGAAAAATACGTGAATTATATAAAATGAATACATGATATTTACAAAGGACTAAATTCAACACTCCCCCTCAAGTTGGAGCATGTAAATTTACGATGCCCAACTTGCGAAGGAGAGCGGTAAAATCTGCAGAACCGAGCCCTTTAGTAAAAATGTCCGCCACTTGTCCCGATGATCGAACAAAAGAGGGCGCAATTTCCTTGGACAAGAGCTTCTCTCGAATGAAATGACAGTCGATTTCAATATGCTTCGTTCTTTCATGAAAAACGGGATTTGAGGCGATGTGAAGAGCGGCCTGATTATCACAAAATAAAACAGAAGCATAGTTAATGGGAACCATAAGATCAGTCAATAAGTAACGTAACCACACAACTTCACTAGTTGTAGTCGCCATAGACCGATACTCTGCTTCAGCTGAAGAGCAGGAAACCACACTTTGTTTCTTGGAACGCCAAGAGATTGGTGCACCACCTAAAAATGTGACAAAACCTGTGGTAGAACGTCTCGTGGTTGGACATCCCGCCCAATCTGCATCACAATATGCTCTCAAACGTAAATCCTATTGGTGGGCAAAAAAATGCCCTGTCCCGATGTCCCTTTCAAATACCGTAAAACCCGTGTAGCAGCTTCGAGATGAGGAGCTCTAGGATCATGCATGAACTGACTCAAAATACGAACAGCATAGCTAATGTCTGGTCTAGTTATGGTCAAGTAAAGGAGACGACCCACTAGTCTTCTATACTGACCTCCGTCCTCAATCTTATCCCCAACCTGATCTGCTAAACCATGGTTCTGGACTATGGGTGTAGGAGTTGGCTTCGCCCCCAACAAACCAACCTCACTCAAAATGTCCAATACATACTTTCGTTGACATAAAACAACTCCTTTAGGAGACCGAGCAACCTCGATTCCTAAGAAGTATTTGATGGGTCCTAGGTCTTTAATTCCAAAAGAAGCATTCAAATTCTCCTTCACTTTGGCAATGTGATTTTGATTATTACCAGCGATTATAGCATCATCCAACTTCTTGCAACAGCAACAGCTAAAATGCAACGCACCATGACTAATTTTGCAACAGGAGCATATGTATCGTGATAATCTATACCTTCTACCTGAGTGTAGCCTTTAGCTACCAACCTTGCCTTGTATCACTCAATCGACCCATCTGAGTTGTGCTTCACTCTATAGACCCACTTCGAGTCAATGGCTTTCTTTCCCATCGGTAAGTCCTCTAATGTCCAAGTTCGGTTCTCCTCCAAAGCACGAATCTCCTTTTCCATTGCATCCCTCCAATGTTTGTATTCTACCGCCTGCTTGAAGGTTTTAGGCTCATCACAAGTCGTGATGGCACTCAAAAAATTGCAATGATCGTTAGAAAAATGCACATTAGAGACAAAATTGGAAATAGGATACACTATACCAGAATTGGCTGAAGGAGTGGTAGCAGGAGCATGGGCTATAGAAGATGGAACATCACATATGTAGTCTTGGTATTTAACCGGTGCAGACCGCAAGCGAGTGCTCTTTCTGATTTCCAAAGTACCTTCCGTATTACCCCGTGAACTTGTGGTACCCAAGACACCTTCTGACACTTCATTCGAGGCGGTACCGAGCTGACCCTCGGCTGATGACTGGCTGACCGAACCAGTCTCTGCTGGTTCGGTTTGGCCCTGTTCGGCCGGCTGAACAGTGAGGGCTGGTGGATGATCCGGCCCTTCGGCGTAAGCAAAAGACCCCGGGTTTAGGTGTATATGTTCTGTATTTGTATTGTTGGTTTGCAGGAAAGGAAAAACTTCTTCATAAAAATGTACGTCTCTCGAAATCACAATTTTATTTTCCTCCCGATTATAAATTTTATAACCCTTTTGCCCATGTGGATAACCAACAAAAATACCCGAAGTAGCTCGGTTATCAAATTTATCACTCGTTCTATCCCTTGTACGGTAATAGCATAAACTCCCAAAAACACGTAAGTGATTAAACACGGGTATTTTGCCAAAAAGTATTTCATATGGGCTTTTGTTATGAAGAACTGAGGAAGGAGTCAAATTTATCAAATAAGCCGCAGATAAAATACACTCACCCCAAAATCTTTTAGGTAAACCCGCCTGAAACCGAAGTGCTCTACCCACTTCCAAGAGGTGTTTGTGCTTCCGTTCGACTACTCCGTTTTGTTGAGGTGTTCCAACTAAAGAGGATTGGAACTGAATCCCATGACTCGTATAAAAGTCCAAAAGTGGCCCGTACTTGAACTCTTGTCCATTATCGCTCCGTATTTGCTTAACCTGAAACCCAAATTGTGTTTTGACCATACGACAGAAATCCATGAGAATTTTGTGAGCTTGGGATTTTTCTCTCATGAGATAAACCCAAGTGCATCTACTAAAATCGTCAACAATTGTCAAAAAATACCGAGCACTAGTTAACGACAAAATTCGATAAGGACCCCAAATATCACAGTGTATCAAATCAAAGCACCCACGAGTCTTAGTAACATATAAGGGAAAAGGTAAGCGTGCCTGCTTGGCACGATGACAAACATCACAAACGACATCATTTTTCTTAACACTCAAACTAGGAAACACACATAATTTCTGAAACGAAACATGACCAAGACGTTGATGCCACAAGACGACATTTTTATTCACTTGAGCTGTGTTGACCGACCCTTCCATGGGCTGCGCTTGCAACAAGTATGGCCCATCTCGTTGCCTACCCGCTCCAATCAGCCTCTTCGAGTGTAGGTCCTGTATGTAACAAAAATCATGGTGAAATGTTAATGTGCATTTTCCATTTTGAGTTAGCTTGCTCACTGACAATAAATTGTAATGAAAACCAGGCACATAAAGTACATCATGGAGGACAAAATTCTCTGCAATTTTGATCTTTCCCACATGGGTGACCTTGAACGAAGTTCCATTAGGCAACTTAACGGGGCCAACCAAATTATTTACTTTAACGTCAAACATAACGGGTAAAGAGGACACCATATGGTCTGTGGCACCCGTGTCTATTATCCAATCACGAAACGACAATACTTGACCTGTCAAGTTAATGCAAGGGGTAGACGTGGAAGGACCAAGGAGGGACATCAATTGTTGGTACTGCGCAGCGGACAGTCCCGAAATGGCACTGCGTTCTCCACCCAAAGGTTCGGTTTCTGCTGCTGCAGCCGCAGAAACCGACTCTCGGTTTGCATTTCGCTGCCCTTTGTTCTTCCATCCAGGTGGGTAACCGATCAACTCAAAGCATTGCTCCTTGGAATGTCCCTGTTTCTTGCAATGAGTACACGTAAAACGGTTAAAACGTCGATTTTCGGACACCATTGCCGTGCCTCCTTCAGTGGCTTTCGCTGCCAAAACAGCAGCGTCCGGGACAACCACCGAGCCTGCTGCTACGCTCTGTTGTTTCTCCTCTTGGCATAATACAGAATATGCACTACCAACAGACGTTAAAGGTTTCGTGTTCATAAGCTGTGAACGCACAGTTGAAAAGGATGGATCAAGACCCATCAAAAGGTCCAACAATTTTTCCATATCACGAATCTGTGAAAAGGCTTTAGCATGTCCACAAGTGCATGGTGGGATCTCAACTAGCGTATACAATTCATCCCAAAAGGACCTCAACTTAGTAAAATAAGTTGAAACAGGTAAATTGTC
This sequence comes from Simmondsia chinensis, assembly GCA_018398585.1. Taxonomy (NCBI): domain Eukaryota; kingdom Viridiplantae; phylum Streptophyta; class Magnoliopsida; order Caryophyllales; family Simmondsiaceae; genus Simmondsia; species Simmondsia chinensis. Next base: position 4,795,929 of record JAGTTD010000017.1, on the reverse strand, counting down.
TTGCTTCAAATGCGAGATCTCGCGTTTTAATTCGTAAATACGAGGGACATTACCTTGAGAAAATCCCTCATGCAAATCAAGCCAAATATCATGCGCAGTTTCTAAATAGGTAATACTCTCATTAATCTCTTTAGACACAGAGTTTGAGAGCCAAGTTGCAACCATGGAGTCACACGCACTCCAAGTTTCAAAGTCCGGTGAATCTTCATCCGGTTTGGTAATACTACCATCAAGAAATCCAATTTTTCTCTTTGCCTTAAAAACTTTTAGTATAGCCCTTCTCCAAGAAGGATAATTGGGTCCTGTTAAAATGTTTTGAACAAAAATCAAACCGGGATTATCCGAGGGATGCAGATAAAACGGTGAGTTAACATCAATGACTCCCCCTGTCGGGAGAACTGGCATGATAGTTTGATTATCATTAGCTAGAGTAGTCTCATTATTGTCAACACCCGCCATATTCTACCAAATCAAAACACAAAACAAGCACAAGAAGCAAAGGGAAAATAAACAACTCACAAGTGCACTCCAAGAGTGCTTTGGCCGTGAATCAGGAAGAGGAAGATAGCGTCACTTAATGCAAGATCGAAACTTGCTCTGATACCATGTAAAATTATGAAAAATACTAGAAATATTAGATGGAAGGAAGAATTACCTTTTTATTGGATGATTAAAGCATACAAGCAAGCTCCTAATTTATACAAGACTACTAGCTAATGGAAGAGCCCAACACTTCCCAACACTTCCTCTTCCTCTCTATGAGTTACAAGATAATAAACAAAGTAATAAAGAATTCATTGAAGGCAATAATGAGCCGGTTACAAGAAGATGAAGAAATGAATATGTGCACTAATTCTATCACTAATTGTCATCACTAATTGCTATACTAACTACTATGTATAAATTCCTATACAAGAAAAATACGTGAATTATACAAAATGAATACATGATATTTACAAAAGACTAAATTCAACAGGTCTCATGCTAACAGTGCTGTGGACCAGCCACAACACTCGATTCATGCCCTATTTTTATTTGCTAAAAAAAGTTTTAGTAGAGTAGTGCAAGTAATTAATAGTACACATAATCTAATCAATAGTTTTACTTGCCATTTGGCCAAAAAAAAAAAAAAAGAAAAAGGTAAAATCCCCCTCTACACAACTCTTTTATATTCATTGGTCAGCTCAACATTTACGAACTTTAACTATTACTCAAAATAAATATCTACAAGTGTGTTTCAAGTTTGGAATTTATTTTCTACAATTCACTCCATTTGCCACTTCCATGTATTACTTTACTACATTTCATGATTAATGTAACATTTGTCATTTGCCATTAAACGGTATTATTTTACCTATTTGTTAACACTATTAATTAATCCATTACCAAAGAGGGCACCGACATGCTGTGACCGGATTCCATGAGAACAACGAAGTTAAGCGTGCTTGGGCGAGAGTAGTACCAGGATGGGTGACCTCTTGGGAAGTCCTCACCCTCAGGCTAGGGACACTGGGAAATAGCCTCTCTTCAGGTTAACACCCTGAAGGGGAAAGGCTGCGTACATTCGCCCCCCCCCCCCCGCGCGACCCTGTGTAGGCAGGAGCCCTTGTGGCATTGAGTATGTTCCTTTTATTAATTAATCCATTAAGAATGAGATACTCTACCACATTTTTTGATTCAGCCAAACAAATTATTGTTTACCTAGTACATCAAGGAATTAAATGTTGTATTCCCACGGATCATACCCATGTAATACAAATTCACTTCAGCATAATGTTCTATAAACCCAAAAATTAATTGTTCTAGTCTCATAAATCATGCACATGTAATTCAACACCCATTGTCATAATCCTCTGGATACATATCAAAAGAATTTTGTTCTAGAAATGCTTATCCTATTCAACAATTAATATTCACAAGTGTCCTTCAAGTGTATAAGTTATTTTCAAGCTGTATCTACATTTTCAGGTATTTCTCGACTATATAGCAAGAGTAATCGAACATCTGTCATTCGTCATAATCCTTTTGTTAATTTGCCTATTTATTGTCATTCACATTAGTACATCTGAAAGAACTTTTAGTATATTATTATTGTCAAATTAAAAGATTGGGCAATTCGTGCATCATTCGGTGGCTGTACTAGAGAATGATGTTCATTTTCTTCCTTAAGGGATACTCTATGAACTACTGATGTCCCTATTATAAAGAAATTACTAACTTATACTCATGATTGTCCATTAATCATTAAGACTATCATTTGCACATGAACTACCTTACATAACAATAGTTTTTAATATGTTGTTCACCTTCTACTTAAGTGCCATATTTGATTTATGTGATTAAAACATAAACAAGCATGTCCATTATTGAAAAAAATAAATACATCAAAATATATATAGATGAAGTAACAAATATGTCTCTGAACCTTATGACATATTATTTAAAATTTAGGGTAAATTATAGAAAATCTCTCTGTCTTTTGCTTCAAAAACAAGAAACCTGCCTCATAAGTAAAAACACTCACAAAATCCCCTTACTTTTAAAATTTATCACTTAACCCCATGTAGACATGTTCACTACACTATATCCAAATTTAATCTTGCGTTAAATATGTTTAGTACATTGTACCATAAGAAAATTTGTTATTTGCAATTTTGTATTAAATTGTAATAACCCTAACACAATTAATTTCTCCCCATAATAAATTTCTCGCCTTATTGTGTGACACTTGTCGAATAAATTTGTTGTTAAAGCTCTCTACTATCTGTTATTCAAACGTAAGTCACACAAGTGTTCCATTAACTGTATATTAATTTCATTAGTTTTCCAAATATTTATATATTTTTTCAAACATAATTCGTGCAAATATTCATCAATGTTTAAAGTCATTTCCAAACAAAAGTGAATTTATCATTTCCAGGTCTTTCTGTACTACGCACGACAAGTAATGTAACGTGTGCCCTTTGGCATTAAATGATGTTCAATTGCTTTATGTATTTTCATTGTCAATAAAAGCATTGGAAACGTTTGCATTTAATGGACTTGGCATTATAGTGTCAACCAATATCTCTATTGTGTGGAAATAATCAATTCACAACATGTTTACGTCAAGCATTGTGCTTATTATCCTCAATTTGGAATGAAAAATATGGGACAATAATAGATTTAATATGTTCTCCTTCCTTTTAACAATTTTATTTGGTTTTTCTTACAACATAAACAAACAATACAGTCGATAGACGGAAAAATTGGTTTAAGTAAATTGAGAAGATAAAGAATACATATTTCATAATATACAGATGAAGTAATAACAGTTTGTTTGAAAAATATTGTTGGGGGACAACATTAAATTTGAAAGAACTTAGGTATTTATAGTCACTAAGTACCTCAATTGCTCAACAACTCATAACAATTCGCATTTACGTTCCAAATGTTGTGAAAAGTTTTTGTGCTGAAGTAATTGGCACAAGTGTTACTTACACCTCTTGCCATCAATCTGAACCCATATTTTTCAAGATCCATCTCTTATATTATAAATTTGCTCTCATTACATGACCTGCATCTCTTATCTATATTTAATGTCACCAAGTTTTCCAAATTTACATAGCCAATATCGAAAAGAAAATACCCATAAACCATTTTGAAAACGATGAACAAATTACCAGTACCATAAGTTTGCATAATTCATTCTCTTCAAACGAGTACAACGTGTCAAATTTTTTTGTACAACTACGAAGATATTAATTCATTTTTAGTTCCATTAAGCTTTAATCCATAATCTCAAGAGATATATCTTTTTTTTTTTGGTTCAATTATGCCTCATTTTTTTGTCAAGCCTAACATAATGTCATTTACTTTCGGAATATTTATGTCCTATCCATGCTCATTATACATTGTAAATATAAAAGTTAAGCGTGAACATACAATTCAATACGTCACCTTAGTTAATAATTTGAGTACTTCTTCAGTACCTGTGTATAGAGCATTAAATACTCATTTCAAGTTCTATTACTTTTTTTTTTTTTGCCAAAGCCCTCCTGGCCCAATGGTTGGGTAGGCGTGCTGCCACCCCAGGATCCAGTGTTCGAGGCTCGGCATCCTCCTTCCCCTTTCTTACTAAAGGAGTTTGTACTGTTCAAAAAAATAAAAAAAAAAGTTCTATTACTTTTTTGGGTTTTCCATGGGACCGTAGATGACGGATAAGGCACCGACGCGAACAGCTAATGATAAAAAAAATATCGGGGTTTAGAGATAGGATGTACCCCTAAAAAGATATTGGATATAGCCAATTCAATACAGGATGACGAAGAAAAAAAAGGGGATGTATACCAATTAGGCTTTGGGGGTTTATTGAAGATAAAATCAGAGAGGATGCATCGAAGGCTCGTGCAATGGTTGGCAAGTTTCTTTAATACAACACAAAAGAAAATCATTTTCCCGAATGGAAGAGGAATTTCATTTGATGTAGAGGATGTACAAATAACTTTAGGCATCCCGGCAGGACATAGAAATGTTGATGCCGAACTGAACAAAGTGCCACCTAAAGAAGTGTTATAGAACTTGCAAAATGAACTGTGTTCTCAGTGTGAAGGAACATCTCGAACTTGTCATCATTTCAACATTCGGGGTATCGCGTTAAATTTTGTTAAACAAAAGCTTGATAATGCTGTGGCTGGGAGCAAGATTCAAAAATTTATTGTGTTATATGCTCTAGGTTCTTTGTTTTGCCCTTCGTCCCGACATGAAGTGTCTGGAAAATATTTAATTATGCTGAGGGACATTCATCAATTTTGCGAATTTAATTGGGCAAAGCATGTATATTAGTATTTTCTGAAAGGAGTACTACATTGGAAGGAGAAGAGGACTTTCCTTCAAGAATGTATTTTTTTTGTCAGAGGTAATTTCTACATTAATGTAATTCTTAACTTATTAATTGGGTGACAATGTTCAATTATGATGTGCATATGGATTTTGTTTGTAGATCCAATATTTAGATCGCCTTGATGTCCCACATATAGAGTCTCTGCCTTTCGAGTTGCCTACCGTTGCTTGTTGGATGGATGCAATTATTGAACAAAGGTTGAAAAAAGAAATCAAATTTGGTGGTTTTGGCCAAGGATAGGTAAGAGCGCCTCACATATTAGGTGCTCTAGTATGAAGGGTTAAAGAAAATCCATCATTATGATTGTGAAACAGTTTGTTTAATAAGATGCATAACAGATTATTGAGTTGCCTACAAAAGTGGCCCCCTACGTTCTGGCTGACCATCGATGTGAATAAGCAAGCGACTCAAGCCATGACGGGAACCCCATAATGGTACAATAACTTAAACATGTATTTAAATTTTTTCCCTAATATTTTATTTGAGTTATTCTTTCCATAATATTTTATTCAGAGAGTTCTTTTACTAATTACTCACAATGAAAGAGAAATTTGCAAGAGACAAAAGGAAATCATACATCTTGTTGATGAAAACGAAAAGCATTTATCCTTCTTAAGGCGTTATCTCTATGACAATACCTACAATCAGACCACAGTAGATGATGACTTGGATGTATCTAGTCCTTGCATTAGGACAGAAACACCCATAGTGGAGACCTCCAAGTATTCAGAATTTGTAGACCAACTCTACACCGATGAAGGCTTTGTAGGAGCTGTGCCATTACGGAGTGTAGATTGTGCCCAGCCATGTTAAATCGTCAATGATTTACCTAGTAGGCCGAAGAGAGTAACACAACCATCTATGGTGTTAAGGTCACCCTTTGTCATAGTTGTCTTTGCAAAAATCCCTAGACTACAGCCTTTTGAAAAGCTTGTTCTGGCTTATGCATTCAATAAAGGAGGGGATAATGATTCTCTATACCAGAGTGAAAGGTGGGAATTAAAATGCACTAACCTCGATTGCCTCGAAAAGCCCAATTAGATTAGCAACTATGTAAGTTCTTACTATTGCTACTGTTATGATGTCCATGTCCATAATAACGTAACATATTTACCTTGCTAATCAATTTTCTTGTAATAGGTTGTCGCTGCATATGTTGAACATCTGGATAAAGTGCCGTATGCAAAAGACAGTCATGTAAGATGTTTTTGTGTTTCTCCATTCTTCATTATCAGCCATACAGCTTTCATGTATTTTTGTATATTTATGAAAAATGAAAGCAATCAATAGTAACACCTTTACGAAATTTTATCTTAATTCAATTACATATTTATATTGTTGGTTAAGGATCGACTTGAAAGCACGAAGCTACCGAAGAAGGGGAAGAGAAAATGGAAGAACAAGTGGGCTGCGATGATCTGGTCACTTTGTTTTACGATATGATGATGTATACTACACCCAGAGACTCCATAGATATTTATGAGATTGAGATGATATATCTCTTACTTCCTAGGATTCTAGTTTATATTCACTTAAAAATTTGTATGTTAATGGTTTGCATGCACATATAATATGTGTATTAATTTCTACACCTTGGTGTGCAGTTTCTATTTCCATGTCTTCACAATAAACATTGGACCATGTGTGTTATAAACAAACAGGATAGGAAGTTGCAATATCTTGACTCCAAGGTGGGCAAGCGAAATGTTCAACATAAAACTTAATTTGGAGACAAGAATTTTATGTACATATAATTGCAATAATTATTTAATTGTCATATGTACTTTCTCTTTTGTACATAAAATTTATTGTTATGTTTTTATCATGTAAAACAAAATATTTCAAGAAATAATAACTGGAAAAACTTGCATATGAATTGTATTTAACGTTACCAGGTGAAATGTCAAAGTGTATGTGGAGGCACCCAAGGGTACCACAACAAAAAAACGAGTAACAGCATTACATCTCATGAAGTTGCTAGTGTGTTTGATTAACATGCAGTTACAAATTGATAATTTATGCTTACTTAATTCAATATGTGCAGTAATGATTGTGGGATTTTTGTATTGCAATCATGGAGCTATGAGATGGCCGACTACCATCGCAGACTATAAGTTGGGTGGGTACCCCAAAATTTAAAATATTTATGTAACTTTTTTTCCTTTCTACTAATGATAATGTTCGATTTTCACTGTGTAGGATGAGCATGCCTTGGATTTTCAAAGATGCGTGGCGGCCCTAGAATTAATATTAAGCGAGTTCAACTTGAAAAATACCGAACTGCTTGAAAGAATTGAAAAATAGGAGTATCAAGATTGGAAAATATTCGCAATTCGTAATAAATGTGTCTTTGAACAACTTTTTCTGAACACATTTCCTCATGGTTGTCCTATCTTTTGGTTGATCATGTTCAGGTCTCTTGTCTAGCGGTGTTAGAGGCTTGTTGTGTTTTGCCTGTTTTTGCTTGTCTTTCCTATTTGTATGGTTTTGTTATTTTGGTCCCCATTCTTTTTCGGAATGACCCAGGGCTCGCTTGGTCGAATTGCTTGTTGTGTATCGCGACTTTGCCACTAATTATAAAAAAAAAATGCATACATTCCACATTGTACAAACAATATATTGGCTTATGTTTTGCATGTACCTTACAAATAATGTGATGCAGCGCATAGTGGGATAAAAGGGGGACGGAAAGGTTCAACGGCCTTCCCTTTGATTTTTTATTTGACTGGAAAATAAAAATGACAACGAGGGGTAAATAGCTTTCTCACTCATAACCCGAGGAGTCAAGAAATCTCTATAAAACAATAACAATTTCTCAAAATCAACTCTACCCTTCCTACTCCTAACTGGCTCCTTTTATAGAGGAGAATTACAAGATCTGAAATTCAAATTTAAAAGGAAATAAAATCAAAACGGAAAGAAATTAAATCTACTCCTAAAATCTCGGCTGCCGTTTCCCTAAATCACGCCAGAACTCTAGCTGTAATGCTCTGTGTTGACTCCTTCGTTACGCCAAGTCTTGCTCCGTGATGCCAAGTCTAGAACTTCCCTTCAGCTACTAGCCGCGCTCCTCCTTCTTATTGGAGCTCGCCAAAGCCGTACTCCTCTAATGCTTCGCGCCAAGGTACCCATCGGCTTTCATCTATCCCTGACGCCATTAGCCAGTGGTTCTTCTTTCCCTTCCAGACCCGCCAAGGCCAAGCTTCTGCCCAATCTCCCCGCCGACCTTAAGCATACGGCTGTTTACCCTTCGTAGGCCTGACCCGCCAAGGGCCCTGCTTCGGTGGTGCTAACTCATTTGTGATGACCCGCTTGTATTGGGATGCCTGCTGCATCATAATCCTATTCGTAAAACAGTCATGGACCTAGAAAAAAAAAAGGGTACAAAAATAAAAAAAATCGTTACGACATAGTGACGTCAATAATGACTTAGAATGTTAAAAAATGTAATACAACTTAGTTTGAACCTATTTGGAGTGAGTTTAAGAAATCTATCACAAGGTTTAACTATATAAACCACAATTTGTAAAAGCTTGTACATCATAGTTAAAAATGTATGAATTTTTAAACTTGATGCGATTTGTCAAATGATCATGACATAATGTTAAACTAATCACTTAAAAAATGACTCATAACGTTAGAAAATGTATCGAAACTTTGATTTAATCAATATAGAGTTAGTTTTAGAAATATACGACGAGTTTTAATTAAATATACCGCCCATTTTGACTTAGTGTACCACTTATTTTAACTAAATGTACGAATTGTAGAAGCTTGTACGACACGGTTAAATACGTAAGAATCTTTCATTTTAATCCAATTTGTTGAATGATTAGGAGATTACGTTGTGTAAATTACCCTCATAATGATTGAGAATGTTATTAAATGTCCCTGTGACCAAGTTTGAACCCATAAAGAGATCGGTTTATAAATGTACCACTAGTTTTAACTAAATGTACCACTCATTTTAACTAAATGTACCCAAGAGGCAAAAGCATGTACCACATTGTTAAATATGAAAGAATCTTTCATTTTGACTCGATTTGTCGAATGATTAGGAGATTACATTATACAAATCACTTCACTAACGATTGAGAATGATATGAATTGTCCCAAAACCAAGTTTGAACGCATATAGGTTCGTTTTAGAAATTTACCAATACTTTTAACTAAATGCACCACTCATTTTAACTAAAATGTACCACAAGTTGTAAGAGCATGTACCACACTATTAAATTTGAAAGAATCTTTCATTTTGATTCGATTTTTCAAATGATTAGGAAATTACGTTATACAAATTACTTCAATAACAATTGAGAATGGTATGAAATGTCCAGAAACCAAGTTCGAGCCCATATGGAACTCGTTTTAGAAATGTACCACTAGGTTTAACTAAATGTACTACTTATTTTAACTAGATATACCACAAGTTGTAAAATCTTGTACCACATAGTTAAATATGAAAGAATCTTTCAGTTGGATCCGATTTATCGAATGATTAGAAGAATATGTAATACAAATTCCTAAAATGATGGTTGAGAATGTTATGAAATGTCCCAAAATCAAGTTTCAATCCATAAAGAGTTCATTTTAGAAATATACCACTCATTTTTACTAAAGGTACCACTACTTTTAACTAAATGTGCCACAAGTTGTAAAAGCTTATACCACTTAGTTAAATATGAAAGAATCTTCCATTTGGATCCAATTTGTGGAGTGATTAATAGATTATGTTATACAAATTACTACAATAATGGTTGAGAAAGTCATAAAATGTCCCAACGCCAACTTTGAACCCATGAAGAGTTCGTTTTATAAAATGTACTACTACTTATTACTAAATGCACCACTACTTTTAACTAAACGTATCACAAGTTGTAAAATCTTGTACCACATAGTTAAATATGAAAGAATCTTTAATTCGGATCCGATTTGTCGAATAATTAGGGGATTATGTTTTACAAATTACATCGATAACGATTGAGAATGATATGTAATGTCCAAAAATCAAGTTTTGACCCATAAAGAGTTCGTTCTAGAAATATACCACTCGTTTTAACTAAATATATCACTACTTTTAACTAAATGTACAAGTTGTAAAAGCCTATGCCACATAGTTAAATATGAAAGAATCTTTCATTTGGATCTGATTTATTGAATGATTAGGAGATTATGCTATACAAATTACTACAATAATGGTTGAGAAAGTCACAGAATGTCCCGAAATCAAGTTCTAACCCATAAAGAGTTCGTTTTAGAAATGTACCACTCATTTTAACTAAATGTACCACAAGTCGTAAAAGTTGGTACCACATAGTTAAATATGAAAGAATCTTTCATTTGGATCCGATTTGTGGAATGATTAGGAGATTATGTTCTACAAATTACTAAAGTAATGGTTGAGAAAGTCATAAAATGTCCTAAAGCCAACTTTGAACCCACAAAGATTTCATTTTATAAAGTGTAACACTCGTTTTAACGAAATGTACCACTACTATTAGCCAAATGTAGCACAAGTTGTAAAAGCTTGTACCACATAGTTAGATATGAAAGAATCTTTAATTTGGATCCGATTTTTTGAATAATTAGGAGATTATGTTTTACAAATTACTTCAACAACGATTGAGAATGAAATGAAATGACCCAAAATCAAGTTTTAAACCATAAAGAGTTCATTTTAGAAATGTACCACTCGGTTTAACTTAATATACCACTACTTTTAACTAAATATACCAAAAGTTGTAAACGATTGTACCACATAGTTAAATTTGAAAGAATCTTTCATTTGGATCCGATTTATAGAATGAATAGGATATTATGTTGTACAAATTACTACAATAACGGTTGAGAATGTCATAAAATGTCCCAAAGCCAACTTTGAACCCATAAAGAGTTCGTTTTATAAAATGCACCAATCGTTTTAACTAAATGTAGAACAAGTTGTACAAGCTTGTACCACATAGTTAAATATGAAAAAATCTTTCGTTTGGATCCGATTTGTGGAATGATTAGGAGATTACGTTATACAAATTACTATAATAATGTTTGAGAAAGTCATAAAATGTCCCGAAATCAAGCTTTAACCCATAAAGAGTTCATTTTAGAAATGTACCACGCATTTTAACTAAATGTACCACAAGTTGTAAAAGCTTGTACGATATAGTTAAATATGACAGAATCTTTCATTTAAATCCGATTTATCTAATGATTAGGAGATTATGTTATACAAATTACAACAATAATGGTTGAGAATGTCATAAAATGCCCCGAAATCAAGTTTTAACCCATAAATAGTTCGTTTTAGAAATGTACCACTTGTTTTAACTAAATGTACCATTACTTTTAACTAAACAGACAACAAGTTGCAAAAGCTTGTACCACATAGTTAAATATGAAAGAATCTTTCATTTCGATCTGATTTGTGGAATGATTAGGAGACTATGTTATACATTTAACTACAATAATGGTTGAGAAAGTCATAAAATGTCCCAAAATCAACTTTGAACCCTTGAAGAGTTCGTTTTATAAAGTGTACCTCTCGATTTAATTAATATACCACTACTTTTAACTAAATGTACCACAAGTTCTAAAAGCTCGTACCACATAGTTAAATATGAAAGAATCTTTAATTTGGATCCGATTTGTCGAATAATTAAGAGAGTATGTTTTACAAATTACATCGATAACAATTGAGAATGATATGAAATGCCCCAAAATCAAGTATTAACCCATAAAGAGTTTGTTTTAGAAATATACCACTCGTTTTAACTAAATGTATCACTACTTTTAACTAAATGTACCACAAGTTGCAAAAGAATGTGCCACAAGTTGTAAAAACTTTTACCAAATAGTTAAATTTGAAAGAATCTTTCGATTTGATCAGACTTTTCGAATGATTAAGAGATTACGTTATATAAATTACTTCAATAGCAATTTAGAATGATATGAAATGTTTCGCAACCAAAGTTTGAGCTCATATGGTGCTCGTTTTAGAAATGTATCACTAGTTTTAACTAAATGTACAACTTATTTTAACAAAATGAATCACAAGTTGTAAAAGCTTGTACCACATAGTTAAATATGAAAGAATCTTTCATTTAGATCCTATTTATCAAATGATTAGGAGATTATGTTATATAAATTTCTAGAATAATGGTTGAGAATGTTATGAAATGTCCCGCAATCAAGTTTTAACCAATAAAGAGTTCGTTTTATAAAATGTATCACTCGTTTTAACTAAATGTACCACTACTTTTAACTAAATGTACAACGAGTTGTAAAAGCTTGTACCACATAGTTAAATATGAAAGAATCTTTCATTTGGATATGATTTGTTGAATGATTCGGAGATTATGTTTACAAATTTATACAATAATGGTTGAGAATGTTATAAAATGTCCCAAAGCCAACTTTGAACCCATAAAGTGTTCGTTTTAGAAATGTACCACTAGTTTTAACTAAATGTACCACTCATTTTAACTTAATGTACCACAAGTTGTAAGAGCATGTACCACATTGTTAAATTTGAAAGAATCTTTTAATTGATCCGATGTTTCGAATAATTAGGAGATTATGTTATACAAATTACTTCAATAACGATTGAGGATGATATGAAATGTCCCGAAACCAAGTTTGAGCCCATATGGAGCTCGTTTTAGAAATGTACAACTAGTTTTTACAAAATGTACCACTTTTTTTAACTTAATATACCAGAAGTGGTAAAAACTTGTACCGCACAGTTAAATATGAAAGAATCTTTCATTTGGATCCGATTTATCGGATGATTAGGAGATTGTGTTATACAAACTTCTACAATAATGGTTGAAAATGTTATGAAATGTCCCGAAATGAAGTTTTAACCCATTATGAGTTCGTTTTAAAAATGTACCATTCGTTTTAACTGAATGTACCACTACTTTTAACTAAATGTACCGCAAGTTGTGAAAACTTGTACCACATAGTTAAATATGAAAGAATCTTTCATTTTGATCCGATTTGTGCAATGATTAGGAGATTATGTTATACAAATTTCTACAATAATGGTTGAGAATGTGATGAAATGTCCCAAAATCAAGTTTGAACCCATAAAGAGCTTTGAATGAAATAATTTTATTTATTTACAACGTTTTTCCACTAAGTATGTGAGTATGGTATATTAATGTCTTCATCGAGCTTCTATAAAGCTCCTAGGGCATTCACAATTTTGTACTCACGATATTATGAACAACCTTATTCAGGTTATACTGGAATTTCCTGCACCAAGATGAAATCCAATACTTCAGTGTCAATCTAATCCACCACATGATAGCACCATCGAGGCATAGTAGGACACAAATTGCATGTACTCAAAGTAACCAACTAAACAAAGACAATAAACACAATACCACAAAAGTCAACAGATTTCCAAAGAGCGTAAGGCAACAAAATATATTGCTCCTCTGAGCCGTACATCTTTAAGTTGCGCTAAATACTTAATTAAGTATATGTATTGGTTATAATATTTTTCAATGCCATGAAACACTTTGTACTGTAAAAATGAAACAAATTGCAAGAATAAATTTTTTGAGCACAAAATTGCAAGAATGTTATAGGCTTTTGCAATAATGTTATAAATTGCTTTGTTGTTGGGTTCGAACACAAGATCTGTCAACAAATATTCCTTCGCAATTGAAACTTCTTGTGCCTGTAATGACAACATGAGTGGTTTATGCGTTAGACATTAGGAATGATGCTAGCAATAACATTACGCAAATGTGTTCGAGTTTGTCAAACCTGTTGCAGTGTTTCAGGCCATCCTTTGCTCCAACGTGTCATTGCAATTAGCATATAGAGGCCACACGACCGACTGCAAAATGGATTAACATTGTTACCATATAATTCTATCATTGTCTTGTCACCAAAAGCAATTCAATGCACTCACTTATCTGGTTGCTTTGGCACCAAGTGTTCCTCGTAAATTGGCCACATAGGTACCGGATATCCTAATGACACATCCATTTGTGCGATTATCTTACTTATTGCGCTGACCTGTAGCACCATTAAATTTGGGATTACAAGGAAGTTACTGTTGTTCTAGTTTTTAACGTAAATAACACAAATTGTATAATAAATATGTAGTGCGCACTACAATTGGCTTAACCCATGTGTGGAAGGCAAACTTTATATGATGTAAGGAGTCCACGATCGTTACGAATTATCAAAAAGTGAGAATGTGTATAGACAGTAGTGATCTCCAGCCAATATCGGCATGAATAACTGGAATCACAAGTACATTGCAAAGGATGATACATTCCATGCATTTCATTTGGGATTGTGATATACGTGATATAATGTACAACAAAATACCACGGATAACTGCTGCCAACGTTATAGTTGACACTTCTTCACCAGTCATTTCATACAGTCGTCAATCAACTTCTGCATAGTCTGGTCACTGGTGTCCTTCACGCCCTCGTACTTCAATACAGTTGTCTGGAGTGTGGAAAAAATTAGCAGAAATTAGTACCCTATCCAGTTTGAAATCATAATTTCATATAACACGAATTTAAGAGAATTTATTATACGTACCATAAAGTCGGGTGGAATCACATATCAAATCCCCTCAGTTGCACCAAACCATTCATTGAAAAACAACTCACTTGTTAGGCAGACAAATGCGTTTGACATTCGTCCGAGATGAACAAATGAGGCATATACCTCAGCAAGTGTAACAAAGTTACCATTCAGTACCTCTACTGTGCTTCCCCTGGGTTACATACAACAATACACTTCGTAAAATCACGAGATGAAGGTATAACATATTGTAAGATTTACTTACTCATCTGAGCTCCATTGACACCTAAGAATGAAGTGAATGACGGCATGTTTTTCTAGTGGAAGCGGATGTGTTACTTGATGTCCTTGGCGGTGGCTCAACGAGGATGGATCTGCAGATTCAAAAATGACAACGTTATATTCTTCTTGAAGAACCACTAATAAGGGAACGACAGATGCAAAATGTATCTAATTATCACCAACGGACAAGACTTGATTATCATTCTCTTCATGTGCATCCGATGATCGATTATGGGGGGTCGTGGCCATTTCCCTCGACGCTAGGTGTTCCATCCAATCCTCCTCATCGACTTCTAATGGATGCTGCAGCCCATACCTAATTGAATATACCTGAAAATAGTAAAAAAAAAAAATGGAGAATAGTAGTAACAAAATAATCACTTACATAACAGGAGTCAAAATTCCTATAACTTCCGTTATCGTGATGGTAGAACTTACCCTTGCCACCCCATGCCCACCAGTCCTATCTATGTCGACAGTGACTACCTTTTTCATCATTTCTTGCGTCCAAAAGCATATGCAGGTGTTATAAATCAAGAACAATCTTGATTCATAACCTAAGATAGAATAGAGTTTAGATGAGAAGAGAAGTAAAAGGAGATGAGAAATAGAGAGAGATTAGGGTTGAGAAGAAAAATAGAAGTGTTTTTTTTTTTTTTTTTTCATCAATGATTTATTACATGATGGATCTTACTTATTTATAACAAGATAGATGCAATGAACTAAGACAAATGCAAATGAATTAGCAACATGTTAACTAATGATCATAACAATCCCCTCCCCTTAAAAACATTCTTGGCCTCAATAATGGAAGTGAGAAAATTGACTGCGAAGGAAATGCAATGCCTTCCAAGTAGTGTGTTGATCATCCAAATTTGCCCATTGAACCAAAGCTTCAACCTTGTGTTAAGAAGCAGAACTTGGTATTGTATCTAGTATAGACAAAGGAGCCTATAAAAGTCTACCATCACTAGCTGTTGTTGGTGGAGTCAGGGAGCTACAAGATCCCTCCTTCACCTGCTTCTTCAAGAGAGAGACATGAAAAACAGGATTCACCGCACAACCTGGTGGCAACTCTAACTTGTATGCTACTGCTCCCACACGCTGTAAGATCTTATAAAGCCCGAAATAACGTGCTCCCATCTTGACATTCTTGCGAATAGCAACAAAAGATTGTCTATACGGCTGCAACTTCAAATAAACCTAGTCACCTACAACAAAAGACTTATCAGTTTTATGTTTATCTGCAAAGAATTTCATTCGTGATTAAGCAAGCTGCAAGTTATCCTTAAGCTGAAGCAAGAGTTGTCTTTGCTGCTCTAACAGATCAGAGACTTCAGCAACAGATGAGACTACTCTATGGAGACTCATTGGTGAGGGTGGATCATAGCCATATAATGCCTTGAAAGGAGTTGTCTTAATAGCTGAATGTGCGTGTGTGTTAAGCCAATACTCAGCCAAAGTAAGCCAACTAAACCAATGCTTAGGATGATTGAAAGTCATACTGTGCATACTGCTCTAAACATTGATTTACTCGTTAAGTTTGTCCATCCGTTCGAGGATGGTATGAGGAACTTAGAGCAAGAGTAGTTCTCAGCAACCCAAACAACTATGTCCAGAAATGGCTAATGAAAAGTCTATCCCGATCTGCAGTGATGGACTGAGGCAACCCATGAAGACGATAAGTGTAATCCGAGAGCATCTTTGCAAGCCTTGCAGCAGTAACGGATGATTGAGGCCAATAAAGTGTCCAAACTTGGTGAATCGATCTACTACAACCCAAATGACTTCCTTCCCTTCAGATTTAGGCAAACCTTCAATGAAATCCATACTTATTTGTTGCCAAGCTCTCTCTGGAACAGGCAAAGATTGCAGCAATCCTTGATAAGGAACACGTTCACTTTTTGTTTGTTGGCAAACCTCACAAGTTTGAACACACTTCACCACATCCTTCTTCATTCCAACCCAATAAAAGTACTGCTTTAAACGCTGGTATGTTCCCTCATTACCCGCATGGCCACCCCAAGCAGAAGAGTGAACAGCTGAGACTATTTGCTGCTTTAACTCAATACAAGACCCAATGTAGATCTTGCCTTTGATCTTGATCAAACCTTTACACACTGTCAACCCTATTTTTGAGCTAGCTGAGGGTTTCACACTTGCAACAATGAGGCAATCCTAAGCAAAAACATCATCCACATAAGTCTGCAGAACTTCTTCAATCCAAGAAGGAAGAGATACTAAGATTGCTTTGCTACTAGCCTGATCATTCATTTCTTAACATCGGGAAAGAGCATCTACCACCACATTCTCCCTGTGACATCTATACTTAATCGAATAATCTAAGCCCAACATCTTCACGAGTCCTTTGCGTTATACTCTTGTGGTGATTTTCTGCTCTAATAAGTATTTGAGGCTTTGATGGTCAGTTTTAATAATAAAATGGTGTCCCTCTAGATAATGTCTCCACTTTTGAACCACGAGGATTGCAAGATACTCTTTCTCGTAAATTGACAAGCTCAAGTTCCTGGGTCCCAAAGCTTGACTTAGATAAGCAATTGGCCTCCCAACTTGGGACAGCACTGCCCCAATATCAGTGTTACTTGCATCAGTTTCCAGTACAAAGGGAAGCTTGAAACCTGGCATAGCTAGCACCGGAGCTCCACACATGGCAGACTTAAGTTGCTGGAAGGCTGATTGAGCCATTTCATTCCATCAAAAAGCATCCTTCTTAAGCAATTCTATAAGAGCCTTAGCCGTCAAACTATAACTAGAGATGAACTTACGATAATACCCAATCAAACCCAAGAAACTCCTTAACTGCTTAATAGAAGTAGGTACATACCATTCTTTCATAGCTTTGATCTTTGCTGGATCAGTAGCAACCCTATTCCCTGAAATAACATGTCCCAGATACTCAACTTGTGAGCTAGCAAAAGAACACTTAGACAACTTCGCATACAGCTGGTGTTGCCTCATGAGATCAAAGACTTGCTGAAGATGGGACCAATGATTGTCAAGTGAAGAACTATATATCAAGACATCATCGAAGAAGACAAGAACAAACTTCCTCAAATAGGGCTTAAACACCTCATTCATTAGTGCCTAAAATGTTGCATGGGGCATCACCACAAACTCATAGTGTCCATGATGAGTGCGAAATGTAGTCTTGTGAATGTCTTCACCCTTAACTCGAACTTGATAGTACCCTTGCCGCAAGTCTGGCTGGGAGAAACAACTGGCCCCATGCAATTCATCAAGCAGATCGTCAATCACTTTTAATAGTGAGAGAATTAAGGTGCATGTAATCAATGCACATTCAAGATGTCCCATCCTTCTTCTTGAACAATATCACAAGTGATGCAAAGGGACTATGGCTATGTCGGATAAAATAAGTTCTGAGGAGTTCTTCCACTTGCCTTTCTATCTCATCCTTTTAAGGGAATAGCATGGTCCTATGATCTCTTTGGAGGAAGAGTAGATGAAGATTCAAACAAGTCACCATATTTTGAAGAAGTCTATGTAAATCAAGGTGGAACTGCTAATGATCTTGCCCAAGCTCTGCAGCTCCTGTGGAAAACAAATGTCCAATCCAATGATAGTTCTTCTTCTTAATGACATTCTCCAACCTTTTTCCAGTCATGACCTGCAACCTACCATGCTCCTTGATGCCTTGTAGCATCACCTTTTGCCCATTTCTGTCAAATGAGATTGTGAGCTCAGCAAAATCAAACACAATTGGGCTTAAGGTCTTCATCCAATCTACTCCTAAGACCATATCACATCCACCCATCCTCATAACTCGAAAATCATAAGTGAAGTTATGCTTTTGCATCAACCATGAGAATTTTTTACACTTAATCTGAGTTAAAATAGAATTTCCATAAGCTACTGTGACTGTCAAAGGATTGGTTTTGATCATTTCATGTCCAATTGCTCGAACAATCTTTGGATCCATAAAGCTATGTCTACTCCCACTATCCACCAAAATCAAGATAGGTTCAACTTCTCTCATTATTCTAATGGTGTTCTGAAAACCCCCATCAGTTAAGGCTTAAACTAAAATTCCAAGCTCATCTTCATCTACGTCACCAATTTTCTCTTCTTCTTGCTCTTCACCATTCTCAGGACTATCCTCAAGTTCTTCCTCGTATTCTACTCCTGTGACAACCATAAGGAGTTTAGGATTGCATTTATGGCCGAAGAAATACTTCTAATTGCACTTATAACACAATCATTGAGTCTTTTTCTCCTCCATGTCATGGCTTCTACTGCCACCTGAAGAAACAGAGGGAGTTGCAGATGACCCCTGGCCACTAGGGATGGCAATAGAGCAGGGCGTGTACGGGAGACGCTGCCTCCATACCTGTATCCGCCACCAAAATCCTATACCCATACTCGCCCCATTACTGGCCACGGGTATGAAGTCCCTACCCGAGCCTGCCCGCCCTTACCCGCCTTGTTATCTATACATGTCCAACTTATTACCCATAAATTCTTTTCTTTTTCCTGTCAATAATAACCATGAATTCATACTTATAAATTGCATTAGAAATATTTTATATAAAATAACACAACATGTAACTCCAATATGTGATTACGAGGCGGGTATATGAGGGTAAGAGGCGAGGTGGTGCGGGTACATGAAGGTACGGGACGGGGCGGGGCGGGTACAAGTCTATACCCGTACCCACTCCATACCCGTGATGAATATTGACATGTGTACCCTACCCGTACCCATTACCCGCCTCATCTATACCTGTACCAGCCCCAAATGGGGCAGATACCCGCGGGTAACGGGTTTTACCGGCCCCATTGCCATCCCTACTAGCCACCTCTGGATCGTGCTCCTTCAGATGAGGATAAGATGGTATTCTCAAATAGCCGGGCCTTGGAGTAAGCTTGAGATGACTTGAAATATAAACATTCAACCCAACCCGAAACTTAAAATGACCTCACTTTGATTGGTATGACCCATCTCGAATCTAACTCAATCAAACTCATAATTAGGAATATCATAAGATCCGATACAACTAAACATGTTACACAAACCCACTAGATTTGGATGTGGCTTGCATGGTCCAACCAAGTCAACTCAAGACGCATGATAACCTAACTTAATTAAGTCAAAACATAAAGATGAACTAAAAAAGGCGTGACACAATTTAGTCTGACCTAAATTTCAGCTAGCCCAAATACTCGAAATTGGAAATAATACAATTTGATTGAACTGAAACTATGATGGCTCGAGCATTAAAAATCATCCTTTTAAACTCAGACTCGACCAGTGTTAACTTGGGTACTAAAATGAACCCATCTAATCAAACCTAAAGTATATATGACTGACATATAATATGTTTTGGCCCAACTACACCTAACTTGAGTTGACCCAAAATTCAAAAATGACTCAAGCTCATTATAACCCAATCTGAACAAAATAAAACCCTAATTGGTAGAAATGGTTTATTCGGTTGACTCAAAATGTAGTGCGATTAATTATGAAGTTATGATTTAAACTTTGAAATAGCCAATTAGTAGAATTTCAATTTAGTCACAATTTCACTTCCATCGTAATATAAATCTATAATTCAATAGTCCAACTTCAACTCTACACACCAAACAAAATCCAATACAATAAGTTCAAGTTACTCTTACTATCTGAATATTTTTTCTAGGTCAATATAATAACAAAGACCTTCAAAAGCAAAGTGTCGAAATCACTTCCCTAAATTTAAGAGAAAAATAACGCATGAAATACGAATAGAACGACGTCGTAAACCATCGATACAAATTTTAGGTGCGCCTGTCTTAGAACACGGGGATCACTTTCGCCCCCACCACCGCAACCGCCGCCCTGCACCGCCGTAGATTGGTATCTCCGGCAAGTTATCCGGTACGATTCACTTGGCAGAGACACGATGACATCATCAATACGGCGGAAACTCGCTCAAATTCTTACCGCATCAACGCCGTCGCCGGCGTCAGGATTCGCCGCCACCGGACTCTCTAGATTCTTTTCCTCCTCGACACCTTGCACAGGTAACCAAAATTTTGATCTTTAATTGTTGAATTCTACCACGTTTTTGTATTTGTAGATGAACAATTTGGTGCAGTAGGTTTCAAGGAGAGGAATTATTAAGCTCATTTTAGGGTTTAGAGTTTTAGCAAATGTTGAATTTCGCTTGCCTGTGTTTATTTGCTGTGGTATGATAGTGATACAAACCAGAATAAGTTAAGTATTAATAAATATGTTTAAGTCCTTTTTTCCAGTTATACCCCTATACTAACTCTATATACGGAGGGTTTTAGTTTATAAGCTAGGTCTCTCTTTTCCCTTCCCTATCTAGTCTCTCTCCCCTACCTTTCCTTATAAATTAGTCCATTCGATATAAATCCTCCTATGTTCTACAATTTATACGAATATACGACTTTTGATTTGTGGATTTATTGATTGATTGATTCGTTGGTTGATTGACTTGGATTGTAAAAGATACATTCCCAAATTAAGCTTTCATGATTCAGGTTTACTTTCATTTCACATTTTAGGCTCTGATTGAAAACAATTTTCCTTTTCCATTTGTACAACAACAACTGACCCAATGTCTCAAGGGCTCTTGCATAAGCGGGGTCTGAGAGGGATGGATGTACACAGCCTTACCCCTTCAAGGTATAACCTTGCCAGGAAGATGTTTCCGAGAACCCCCAACTTGAAGGGTTTGCAACACGAGAACTTCTCAGAAGGACAATAAATAGGTTAAGTCCTTTATTCCAACTATATGCCTCCGCTAACTCTATGTACAGAGGCTTCTAGCTCAGAAGCGATCTCTCTAGGTCTCTCTTTCCCCTTCTCTATCTAGTCTCTCTCCCCTACCTTTCCTTATACTACAGTCCATACGATGTAAATCCTCCTATATTCTACAATTTATATGAATATACTACTTTTGATTTGTGGATTTATTGATTGATTGATTCGTTGGTTGATTGACTTGGATTGTAAAAGACACGTTCCCAAATTAAGCTTTCATGATTCAGGTTTACTTTCATTTCACATTTTAGGCCCTGATTGAAAGCAATTTTCCTTTTCCATTTGTACAACAACAACTGACCCAATGTCTCAACGGCTCTTGCATAAGCGGGGTCTGAGAGGGGTGGATGTACGCAGCCTTACCCCTTCAAGGTATAACCTTGCCAGGAAGATGTTTCCGAGAACCCCCAACTTGAAGGGTTTGCAACAAGAGGACTTCTCAGAAGGATAATAAATAGGTTAAGTCCTTTATTCCAACTATATCCCTCCGCTAACTCTATGTACAGAGGCTTATAGCTCATAAGCGATCTCTCTAGGTCTCTCTTTCCCCTTCTCTATCTAGTCTCTCTCTCCCCTACCTTTCCTTATACTATAGTCCATACGATGTAAATCCTCCTATATTCTACAATTTATACGAATATACTACTTTTGATTTGTGGATTTATTGATTGATTGATTCGTTGGTTGATTAACTTGGATTGTAAAAGACACGTTCCCAAATTAAGCTTTCATGATTCAGGTTTACTTTCATTTCACATTTTAGGCCCTGATTGAAAACAATTTTCCTTTCCCATTTGTACAACAACAACTGACCCAGTGCCTCAAGGGCTCTCACATAAGCGGAGTCTGAGAGGGGTGGATGTACGCAAACTTATTCGGGAGGCTGTTTCCGATGAACCCCAACTTGAAGGGTTTGCAACACGAGGACTTCTCAGAAGGATAATAAATATGTTAAGTCCTTTATTCTAACTATACCCCTCTGCTGACTCTATGTATAGAGGCTTATAGCTCAGAAGCGATCTCTCTATGTCTCTCTTTCCCCTTCTCTATCTACTCTCTCTCCCCTGCCTTTCCTTATATTATAGTCTATACGATGTAAATCCTCCTATATTCTACAATTTATACAAATATACTACTTTTGATTTGTGGATTTATTGATTGATTGATTCGTTGGTTGATTGACTTGGAATGTAACAGATATGTTCCCAAATTAAGCTTTCATGATTCAGGTTTACTTTCATTTCACATTTTAGGGCCTAATTGTAAACAATTTTCCTTTTCCATTTGTACAACAACACTGACCTAGTGCCTTAAGGGCTCTCGAATAAGCGGGGTCTGAGAGGGATGGATGTATGCAGCCTTACCCCTTCAGAGTGTAACCCTGGCGGGAGGCTGTTTCTGAGGACCCCTAAGCTGAAGGGTTTGCAACACGAGGATTTCTCAGAAGGTCACATCTTAATGCTACTCTTGCCCAAGCAAGCTTAACCTCAAAGTTTTAATGGGATCCGGTGCATTAGTGTTCGGGTGAACTCTTTTCCTTTTTCATTTGTAGTTTCCTTTTTGTCTAGAGTTTTCGCTTTTCCATGTTGCGTTTGGAATACATGTTTAGGATAAAAAATTGTTGACAAATTTTCAACATTGAAAACTAGAAAAGCGTCCAAGTGATCTTAGTTTCCTGATTCTCTGCAAAATGAATATTACAGATCTAAGTAATACCTGTAACTCAATAATTTGATTTGCACCCGGTCCGAACAATTTGTCATGAGCACGACTTGGTAGAGAGCGCGCATGACTTGTGCATTGGGTTCGCAGGTTGCACCAATATTCCATCCTTGAGGACAAGAATGACTTCAAGGGGAAGGGAATGTCATGACCCTAGTCCTGACAAGCGTCTGCGCAGCAACCGAGAGCACCGAAAACATAGGCTCGGTGTCACACGATGGCTAAATGAGGCACCTGAGCCCACTCATGGTGCACATCAGTGCTCACCACGGGCATAAACCAGTGCCAACCTGGGCCTCAACTGTGCATCGCATGACAAGGAGGAGCAATGTCAAGACCGTGTCAAGCCTGTGCCCAGGCCCGTGCCAGAACAGTGTCAGGGACCGTGCAGATGAAGGCCTGGCTCGTGCCCAACGGGCGCCCAGACAGTGTCACAGCAGCACCCAACAGGCCCAGCACCCAGATCCGGTGCCGCGCCCAAGGCCGGCCCCGTGCCCCTGCAGTGCCCAACGTCCAGAATCCTTCCAGAAGCTTCTAGAACCAGGCCAGCTATCCCTTGATAGCCTTGATCAGCCAGCTCACCCAAAATAGTACACAAGGACGGTACTATTTTGGGATTATTCCTTTATTT
This sequence comes from Simmondsia chinensis, assembly GCA_018398585.1. Lineage (NCBI taxonomy): Eukaryota > Viridiplantae > Streptophyta > Magnoliopsida > Caryophyllales > Simmondsiaceae > Simmondsia > Simmondsia chinensis. The sequence continues at coordinate 4,772,055 of JAGTTD010000017.1, read as the reverse complement.
TGGATTTATCTTATAATTTTAGATTTATTTTTACATTTTTCAGATTTCCTTTTGTATTTTCAGATTTTTAGTAATTTAGGGAATATTTTAGATATTTTAGAATGTCCTTTTATTTGTGCTTATTAGTATTAGGGTTGCTTATTTGCTTTTCTATAAACAGGGAAGAATTAGGAATGTAAAAGGTAACAATTATCAAATGAAAATCCTATCTTTTCTCTTCCCTCTCTCTACCGGTTCTATCTATCTTCTTTCTCATCTCTAAACCCTAATTTCTACTTCTCACCTAATTCTAACTCTATTTCTTTCTCTCATCTAAATCTATTTCTATTTCACCTTCTTCTCTCATCCCAAACTCTAAAATCTATCGAGCTTGTCATCAAGCTAGTCATGACCCTTTGGGTTTATGACATTTGGTATCAGAGCTACATTTCGAGCAAGTGGGGCAACAACAAGGAGCTCGTTGCTGCCATAGTTGAGCTGAACCAAAGCTTCATCAAAAAAATAAATAAATAAATAAATCAGAAGCTCGTTGCTGCAGAGCTTGAGCAAAAAAAAAAAAAAAAAAAAAAAAATCTTTGCAACTATGTATTCAACCGAGGAGCTCACAATCATAGAGAGGAAGCTGGATCATATTGATGCCATGACCGGTGACCGTGAGTCGTCGATTGATTCCCTCACCAAGGGACAAAAGGGATTGAAGTCTGCCCTTGATTCTCTTGCTAAGGCCATAAACAAACTCCTACGCAGCAAAGGATTGGAAACCGAAGGCAACCTTGACATTGCCATCAATGGCAGGGCTGAGAGAAAATTTGTTGAGCCACCTATGGTGAATGAAGCGCACAAATCAGGACTGGAGAGGACAAAGGTAACAATGACACCTTAAGAAGTCCTTGGTGCTTCCATGACCTATGAGCCGCAGCAATTGAGTGATAACGAGCAAGATTCACGGGCGGAGGTTGCTATCAGCGATTCGGTATGTTCACCACCGTCTTAGAATTGGCATGGTGTTGACCTTGCAACGCTTGAAAACCCAACACCTAAGGGCTTGCAAGAGGCATGTCCGGGAGCAACGAAGGAGAGGTTTGCGCAGCAGCAGAAAGAGGGCCCGCACCATGAGTTGTCCACTCTGGCCAAGGTGAAGAAGGGAGCAACGCAGCAGCAGCGTGGTGAGCTGCGAGGCAACAGGGTGCGCATGAAGAATGTCATGGCCCTAACCCTGACAATGTCAACACGGCCATGAAGAAGAAGGAAACAGGGCAGAACGGAAAGAAGAGAAGGGAGGCTCGGTTATGAAAATTCTTTCCTAAAACAGGGGTTGGAACATGAAGCTCCCAAGGCCCACGACACCCGTCTTGGCAATCGGTAACCAGAGACAAGGACTACCCCTTCGACTCGGGAATAAGGGTAAGTAACCGGGTGTCAAAAGGACAAGCAAACGGAAGGGATCCAGAAGCTAGAGGAAGCACCAATATTCATTCCTTGAGGACAAGGATGACTTCAAGGAGGAGGGAATGTCATAAGCACGACTTGGTATAGAGCGCGCATGACTTGTGCACTAGGTTCGTAGGTTGCACCGATATTTCATCCTTGAGGACAAGGATGACTTCAAGGGGAAGGGAATGTCATGACCCTAGTCCTGACAAGCGTCTGTGCAGCAACCGAGAGCACCAAAGACATAGGCTCGGTGTCACACGATGGCTAAATTAGGTGCCTGAGCCCACTCATGGTGCACATTATTGCGCACCACCGGCGCAAACCAGCGCTAAGATAGGGCCAACCTGGGCCTCAACGGTGCATCGCATGACAAGGAGGAGCAATGTCAAGACCGTGTCAGGCCCGTGCCAGAATAGTGTCAGGGACCGTGCAGACGAAGGCCTGGCTCGTGCCCAACAGGCGCCTAAACAGTGTCGAGACAGTGTCACGACAGTGTCACAGCAGCGCCCATAGGTCCAGCGCCCAGACCCAGTGCCGCGCCCAACGCGCTCAGGGCCGACCCCTGCCCCTGCAGTGCCTAACGTCCAGAATCCTTCCAGAAGCTTTTAGAACCAGGCCAGCTGTCCCTTGACAGCCTTGATCAACCAACTCACCCAAAATAGTACACAAGGACGGTATTATTTTGGGATTATCCCTTTATTTTGGATTTATCTTATAATTTTAGATTTATTTTTACATTTTTCAGATTTCCTTTTGTATTTTCAGATTTTAGTAATTTAGGGAATATTTAGATATTTTAGAATGTCCTTTTATTTGTCCTTATTAGTATTAGGGTTTCTTATTTGCTTTTCTATAAATAGGGGAGAATTAGGAATGTAAAAGGTAACAATTATCAAATGAAAATCCTATCTTTTCTCTTCCCTCTCTCTACCGGTTCTCTCTATCTTCTTTCTTATCTCTAAACCCTAATTTCTACTTCTCACCTAATTCTAACTCTATTTCTTTCTCTCATCTAAATCTATTTCTATTTCACCTTCTTCTCTCATCCCAAACTCTAAAATCTATCGAGCTTGTCATCAAGCTAGTCACGAACCTTTTGGTTTATGACACAATTAGGGTAACCAATCTCAACATGATCAATTTAATTATATCATATTCATGAAATTCATATGTCAATTTTGGTATAGATACTACTTTGAGACACGCAATTTTAAATTGCAGACCGTCTATCCATAATGCTCAATGGCGAGAGGGTGAGAGAGTGAGAAAAAGGGAAACAAAAGGGTGGAGAAAAAAAAAAGGTTAAGCACCAGAGAGAATATGAAGAAACTGTGGAAAATATGGATGTAGAAAATTATGGAAAACAATAAAAAACTATTTTCCAAAATTTTTCAAAAGAATAGAGACAACTAAAAAACTATTTTCCATCTCTAATTTAAATACTAGGCTCTTGAATAAAATTTTCAATTTTCCAAAAAATCCAGAAAATTCTCTGTTTTTAAACATCTTTGTAGTTTTGCTCCCATAATTGCACCTTGCATTTTAAATATAATTTTTTTCTCCAGAATGGTAGCCACTCAAATTCCTTTGTATTGGCTATAAATTTGCAATTAGTGTAAGCTTGAATCTTTAATTTGGGGTATATTTGAGTTGAGTCGAGCCAAGAGCCTTAACATTAAGCTTGGCTCGGGCTCGGTTTGGCTCGATCTAAGCTTAGCGAGTTTCAAATTAAGCTTGCAATATTTCGGCTCACTTAAGCTCCATATAGGCTCTTTTAGCTCGGGCTCTGTTCATTTAAGCTCCAAATTTGGCTTCATTTTGCAAAATTTAAGCAAATGTATTTTGCTGAAAAAGGCTTTCTTAAGCTCGTATAGGCTCGTGAGCCTACAAGCTCAAATTTCACTAGGCTCGTGCTCGGTTCAGCTCAAACTTCAAGAAGCCAAAATTTTCAAGCTTTTTGATGGCTCGTGAGCCGCTTTGGCTCATTTGCACCCGTATTTTTAATATGAATGAAAAAAATGTTACATTTTTTCCTTTCTCTTTGCGTTTACTTTCAATTTAGTTCAATTTCATTTATTTTCAGTAATTTTTATATTAGATCGTGACATAGTCGAGGTTGCCAGTGAAGGTGGGGATACCGGAATTTTTGAACGGAATAGGGAATGGAGTGGAGGCCCATGTAGAGAAGCTGGAGAGTGAGATTGGAGACCTCCATAGGCTGCTTGTTATCCGCAGTCTCAAGCTCAAGAAGCTTGGCATCCCTTGCAATCATGTAATTTTCTCTCTCCCCTTTCCGTTTTAACTATTGCTCTTTCTTCTTTTCAAAGTATAAAATCATTTATAGGCCTCGTTCATAAACTTAAGCTTTTGGTATAGATGGTTCCTTGGCATATGATATCAAAGTCTTGTTGGTTGAGAGATTGGGAGTTCAAATCTCAATAGCTCCCAGTTAATATTAAATAATTTCAATACATGGTATGAGGTGGACTTGTACATTATTAATGGTCAAGTATAACTTACATTCGCGTCGGGTGGCCTGTTAAAGTGTAAATTTATTTGTGGGCCTCACCCATAACTTGTATTTTTGGGTGGGTTGATTTCTTGACATCTTTGATGTACAACATTTTTTGATTCTTGACACATTTCCATTGTCAAATAGTCTTGACGGGTGAGAGGTTTTGGACTCAGGACCTCCTCATTTCTTGGAGACTCATTTTTTTGGAATAATTTCATCACTAGAGGGCGACCTTATTGGCTGATATTGAGTAATCTATGGCTATTGTGCGTCAATAACGAGATCTATTTACTTCAGGCAAGTGTTGGAAGTCCATAGTTCAGTTACATTAGTGATTGTTCTACCGGCTGGTGCTTGGATTGAAGTATTAGTTGTTCTATGGTAGAAATGAGCTTTTTTTTGACATGTTGGGTTTATATGTGGAGTTGGATTGTATTTGTTCTTATTTATGGAGGATTGGTCAATCCAATTTAGGCCTATGACGCACTAAGGTTAATATACGACTATGTATACAAACTAAGACTAGTTTTAAGACGTCGCATGTAATTTTCCTAGTACAATTAAGTTGCTCTGCTCCCGGATCCCATTGTGGGCATAAGCTTTGGCCAAACCGTATGAATTTAGTGTCTTTTGTTCTCTCTCTTTCTCTATTGTGTACTTGTTATTTCGATTCAGGTTTCTAGTTGAAGCACGGATAGAAGTGTCGTTTACCAGAAAAAAAAAAAAAAAAAAAAAAGACACTGATTGAAGCGTCGGTGACATGTTACTTGGTAATTTGTTCACTAATATCACATTTTTATCGCTGTCTACTCCATCATAGAGGAAGATGATACTGAAGTACGCACAAAAGTACAGAGTGGGAATATGGAGGCCCCGAGCTGATCCTGTGAAAGCTTCGTGACTCTTATAATAGCCAGTTTCAAAAATACTCTGGAATGTTTTTGATCTCTGAAGATTTTCTTTTGTCCTTTTTAAAGAAATAAATTCATTAGATGAGATCTTCATTGGTATTGGCTTACGGTTAAAATTTTTGGTTTTTTAGAATAGGTTTTTCTGGTTTTAAATTTTCTTTTATTAGTTGACTGAAATTAGGAAAATATTGAAAGTAAGAAACCAAAAACCAAAAAGAATCCTTTCTAAAATTTGACTTTTAGTTTTTTTTTTAAAAAAACCGAAAACTACAAGTAAAAAATGATATTAGGTGGCAAAGTCTCACGGATTTCATCTTTGGCCTTTATGAGATAGAGATGGTGCGAGATATGGATTCATGATGATAAAGTTCTTTTTTCTTTTCCCTCCATAAAAGACGATGGTTTCTGGTGTATTTTTTTTTTTTTTAAGGGTAAGTCAACCTTACGTATTTTCTCTTTAGTTCATCGTTTCTACTAATTTATTCGAACTATTTTCTGAATATTGTTGTATGTTCTTGGATTGGGTGTCGTATTATGCATTTGCTGTAATTTTTGAAAAGCTTGGGCACTTATGGCATCATTGTTTCGGAAATTTTTTGGTAGGGTTCTTGGAAGGAAGACTAAACTCAAGTCCTTTGAATTTTCTGCTCTCTTCTTCCCTTGCCTTCTTGTGGAGGCATTAACTCTTAGTTATGGGGCTAGGGAACGTTCCTTAAGAAGGGAGTTCTGTTGGTTCCTTCGTGGTTAAGATCTGGACCTTTCGGAAAGTTGTCGCAGCCTTTGACTTGGGGCGGGGTATCGCCATGTGGTTAAGGATTGAAATGCCAGTGTTCGTTGTTCTGGCTGTCTCTTACATATGCTGTCTCAGCCATCCCACTTGTACCCGTTACTTTGGGTGTTGTACTCGACCTTGTAACTTCTGTTGCAACAATCGTACCCTTAAGCCTGGTTGATGCAAGCTTACCCATCAATTCGGTTGGCAGAAAAGTACCCGTCAACCCAGTTGGCGAAAGAGAACCCATTAACCTGGCTGGCATGATCACTCTTGGTTGGCCTTTACGCGCCCGCCTTCCAGAGTGTTCTACGGCCAACCATTTTTATCCTTAATAACAACAACAATCCCAGTGCCTCAAGGGCTCCCGCAAAAGCGGGGTCGGGGGGGTAGATGTACGCAGCCTTCCCTCTTCAGGGTGTTAACCTGAAGAGAGACTGTTTTCGAGGACCCCCAACCTGAGAGGTTTCTTTCTAATGCTTACAAAGCATAATTTACTTTCTAATATATTTTATTATTATCAATAACGTAACCTGTAATAAATGATAGTTATAATATTCACAAAATTATTCTGATATTAACAATTTTATCCTTATATGATGCACCAATTAGGGGTACAGCAGGAGAATTGATAGAGAATTAGGATTAGAGAAGAGAATTAGAGAGAAGTAGGGGTGTAAATGAGCCAACCGGAGCCCGAGCTCATTAGGCTCGTGGCTCAGCTCGTCAACATTTAGTTTGGCTCAAAGCAAGCCAAGCCCAAAAATTTCGAGCTCGGGCTGAGCTCGGCAAAGGCTCGAGCTGAGCTCGGGCCCAGCTCATCACAAGTTTGAGCTTAAGCTTATCTCACTTGGAGTCACCCATCTTATCTTATTTTTATTTAATTCCTCAACTAAGCCTAAATTTTAAATTGCAAACCTATAATTTTTATATAAAAATGTATAAAATAGAAGCAAGGCATATAAATTAACCTATATCTTAAAAGAACATATGCTAGAGTGCAGATAATATAAACTAATATATAAATCTATTGCAAGATAAATAAATCAAACATTAAAAATTATTTGATTTGAATTGCACCTAAGAAACGGAAAACAAGTCAGAAATAATTCAACGAAAGATAAAAAATTAATAGAAAATGTACTAACTTTTTAATTTCAATTACATAGCACAAAAGATTAATGTATATATCAAAATGTGTTTTGGATAAAGGATAAAAGGGTTCATTTTTGTTCCTAAGAGAGTGCATGAAACTAAATTTTAACAATTTATGCACTTTTTTTTATTTTAGAGGATAAACAGATATTTAAAATACATATTTTACTCTTGAAAGATGTAAAGGCAAGCATGTGCAGCATGGGAGTCTTAACATCAGCATTCGAATATACATACTTGCATGTATATTTAATTACCCCTTTTTTCGTAAATAATTTGTAACATTTATTTAAAACTAGTAATTGCAATATTTGAAACTTTAACTACCACTAATGTGAATGAGCACTAAAATAAACATTGTATAACATATACTACTTTTTATATTTAGGCTTGTTTAGGCTCGCGAGCTTGAGCTTTATATGGCTCAGGCTTGGCTCGTTTAGCTTAACAAGCCGGCTCGGCTCGGCTCGAGCTCGTAACAAGCCGAGCTATATGAGCTTTATGAGCCTGCTCGAGCTATTAACGAGCCGAGCTGTATGAGCCAACTTGGCTCATTTACAGCCCTAGAGAGAAGAGAAAGAGATTAGGGTTAAAGAAGACCAAGAGAGAGAGAGAGTTTAGGAGAGCGAGAATAGAACTTTTTTTTTTTTTTTTTTGGGAATACTAGCGAGATAGCTTGTTATTGTCTTGCTTAACTTCCCTAACAAATCCTAATACACTATTTATACTAACATTACCATTAGTATTTACACTATCATTTATACTAATGCAACTACTTATGCTATTATTATACTACTACAAGTATTTGTACTCTCAATTGCTTATTAATTCCTATATTAGTTGTATCAATACCAATCGCTGAAAAACTTCCTTGTCCTCAAGGAAGAAATGGAGAAAAAACATAATCAAAATGCCTCATCAAAAACCAACGTCCAGATTCCCAATTGGCATGGGGCTCGATAATCCCCCGGATCAAAAACAGCGTCTTCCGCTATTGCACCCATTATCATCTTTAAGTGTGGATTCTTGACCTTGCATACTGTCATATGGCTAGGAGTGAAACGAAATGCTCAGCCTCAAATGTTATGATAGAATCTATTACACCACCGGGATCGAATATCAAAAGAGGCACAAGTAATGTAATCCATCTTCCATGTAGCACATAAGCACAATCGACTTGTGGATGCTCATTCTTAGTGATTGCCGTCACAAATAAATTGCGGAAACTGAAACATAACCCACAAACACAATAGTGGTATCATCCACTAATGCTTCACTAACTTGTTGCAATATTAGCTCTAATTCATGCAATTCAAGACCTTCAATCCCAAGTAAATTTTTGGTGTTGTAAGTTCACTCTTGTATGTTGATGCCGCAACCCAATACTAATGTCAATCATAGAATCAACCTCGACCTGCACTGTCCGTGTATCATCTTCTAGATTTTCCTTAGGCAACTTATCATCCCAAATAATTTCATCTTTAATAGGAGCAAAGTGTTTTAGCAAGCTCACTTTGAACTTAAAAATTAGAAAATTTGTCAAGTGTAGGAGTAATCTTCTTGGTGACATGCTCATAACAACGATCATTAACATTAGAAAAGAACAAAGTCGGTGTACTTTGCCAAGTAGGATTAAGATCCACATCCACATCTAGCTTCATATCGACATTATATACTAGCACATGGCAATGTTGCTTAGGTTGCGCCAATTGTGGAGCTTCAAGCTTATGATCTCGAAATTCAATTTCAGAGATTGAAACATCTCTTTCAACTTCCTTCATTGAGCACACACCTTTACTGTCAACAACTGTACCAAACTTGGCATGTATTTCTTATGCAAATCAACCTCATCTTGTTTAAAGGAACCGATTTTGTACTAGATGCACCTCCCATAGAATATTCCTTGTTAAATGCTTGAAGCTCAACATTGAGAAATTGGATGTCCAAATAGCAACATCGATCATATATAGCTCGTCCTTGTAAGGAAAATGCAGAAATTGCATTTGCTCTTGATGAAAAACGGACTTGAGCTTTAACTTTGAAATATGGTGACGAAATTACTTTTATTTCTTTAATAGGACCAAATGGAGAGATCACCTCGTGAAGGACTTCCTCATTTATAGGATAGAAAACAAAAGTAATCATCACCTCAAGTGTAGTTTCATTAGATACTAATCTCCTTTGACAAATTTCTCATTGTTGATTGAGGCAACGTCGGCTTGTACACCAGCGATTGAATTGGACATCAACTTGAATTCTTCCTTGAGACAACGAAATTCGGACATGCTTCGAGTGTTGTCATCCATAACAAACCATTACGCAGCACGAACCCAGAGCTCTGATACCAAATGATACACCAATTAGGAGTACATTGGGAGAATTGATAGAAAATTAGGGTTAGAGAAGAGAATTAAAGAGAAGAGAAAGAGATTAGGGTTAGAAAGAATTAGAGAGAGAGAGTTGAGGAGAGCGAGAATAGTTTATTATTGTCTTGCTTAACTTCCCTAACAAACCCTAATACACTATTTATACTAACATTACCTAATACAAGTATTTCCACTATTATACTAATATAACTACTTGTGCTATTATTATACTACTACAAGTATTTGTACTCTCAATTGCTTATTAATTCCTATATTAGTTGTATCACTGTAATAACACTATTCTAACAAAAGTTCCATTTTGGTCACCAAAAGTGACCATAAATGGACAAGTCAGTCACCCAACTCAAAATTTAGAAAATTTGGTCACCAACTCTTAAAAATGTTCCATTGAGTCAACCAAGTCATTTTAAATTGGACAAGTTAGTCACCAAACTCAAATTTAGAGAATTTGGTCACTTAACTCTTAATTAAAATCTCATTAAGTCATCCAAGTAATTTAAAATGGACAAGTTGGTAACCCAAATCAAATTTGGAGCACTCTATTATCCAACTTTAAAAAAATCTAATTTGATCGCTTAAGTTATTTTTAAATGATAAAATTATTCGCTTAAATATAAAAATACCAAATTTAATACTTTTAAAATTTTAATGACATATATTTTTTAAAAAAATTATTACCAAAGTGCGAAAACATAAATATATGTTTAATTTGAGCACTAAAATTTATAGGATACAATAACTTACAAATATATGATTTTTTTTTTGGAGCAGTAACGACTATTTTAAATAATTTTTTGACAATATAAATTGATATTGCAATATTTATAATCTTTTGCTAATTATAATTTCTAGAGTGAAGGGCGTAAATACTCACATTTCTAACAATGTTAAAATAAAAAAAAATGAATTATAAACTATTAAACAATATCAATAAAAATTAATTTTACTAATTGACAGTTTTTAAATAAAGTGGTTCCTTTTTTTACAATAAAAAAGGAGGCACATAGTACCAAAAGATTTATGTATGAAAGATATTAAGAAATTCGCAAAAAAAATGGATTTTGGGAGGGGGTTTGTTTATTCAAAATGGGTTTTGGGTGGGATTTGGTTTTTTTAATTAATTTGGAAGAAAGTTTTAATAAAGCATTTAATTGAGATAGATATTTTAATTTTTTAGTTTTTTTTATAATTATAATCTTTTTTTAAATGATTTCATTTTTTTGTTTAAAATAGTTTTTTATATTTTATTTTATGATAAAATTAATTATTTATCTTTTAACTTTTACGCAATATTAACCATCAAATAAGGACTAATTTGATTACCAAATAAAAGACAAACAACTATTTTAAAGGAAAAATGATGGATAAACTTAAATTAGATCCCAAAGGAATAAGTAATCCAAAAAATATGATTAAATTTGTTTTTTTTATTTAAACAGTGAATCTAATTAATTTTAAATCATTTGGGTGACTAAATGTAATTTTCATTAGGTATTGGGTAACTAAATCTTCTAAAATTTGAGTTGGATGACTAACTTATCCAATTTTAAATGACTTAAATGACCAAATAGAATAATTTTCAAAAGTTAGGTGACTAAATCTTCCAGATTTTGAGTTAGATGACTAAGTTGCCTATTTTTTGTCACTTTGGTGACCAAAATGTGACTTCAGTCAACAAGATTCCTAACATATTGTCATTTTAAAGGTATGGTAACCCTTCAAGGTTGTCTTTGGTTCAACTTTTCAACAGCTTAACTTGTAAAAAAGATATAGTTGACTGCAGGGCTTGTGTTTGGTTTACAGAAAAGATCTTTTTATATCTTTTTCACAACTTAAATAGAAAGAAAAAATTGTTTTATAACTAAGTAGAAAAAATGCAAAATTGGATCTTTTCACTCCTTATTTTAGAAAAATGCTTTAAAAAAATTATTAACATTAAATTTTGGGTTATTTACATTTCAGTACCCTGACCTTTTTGGTAATTATAAAAAAGACCCTAACGTTTTGGAATTAATTAAAAGGACCCTGAGGTTTTACCGAAATAATAAAAAGGACCCTCTCCGGCAGGATGGCTTCCCGGAAAGTGAAAAAGACGAAAATGCCCTTACTCAGAACGATGTCGTTTTGGATATGTTTCAGGCTCTTTATCAAAACAATGTCGTTCTGAGTTAAAAAAATTATTTTTTAATGGGTTATTTGAATTACATTAAAAAAAAAAACCTTAAACGACGTCGTTTTTTAACTTAAAATTTAAAAAATATATTTAATTTAATTATTCAAATTAAATAAAAGAAAAAGGGTGAACTTTTTCCTCGCCTCTTCGTCTTCCTCCCATGCTCTGCTTCATGGGTGCTCTGCTTCGCCGCTCCTGCCCCTTCGTTGTCTGCCCCTGCCTCTGCTGCTTCATCGGTTCGTCTGTCTGTCCCCGCCTCTGCTTCTGCTTCCGGCCTCTTCTGCTTGAAGGTGATTTTCATTTTTGATGCTCTCTCTCTATATGTGCATGCATATGTCATTTAGGTTTGATGTTACACTTATTAGGTTAGTTTAACCCCAACAATGTGGGATTTCGAAGATATGGTCGAAAATGGGTTTGTTGATTAACTGTTTAGGGTTTTATATATGTATGTCTATCTCTATTTCATTGTTTTTTTTTAGTTTTTTTTTGTTCCTTTTATCAAAATAAATAGGTTTAGTTGGGTTGTATGTTTGTATTTTGTAATTAATTTAGCGTAACGATGACCCAAATGTCTTATTTATATCTGATTTCTATGATCCTTGTTTTTTGGGGGGTTTTGTTAGGGTTAAACATCCAAATGCAAATCTGATTTTATGGGTTTAGGTTTGTTGGATTTCGATTAGGATTAAATAAATAATCAATGCTGATTTTAATCTTTGATAATGCACATTAAGTATTTATTTAAACACTAAAACGAGTGCTATTTTTGTAGACTTTGTTGAAGTTAAACGATGTAATTGATCTCTATTATTGTGGATTTTCTTGTAGATGGATAATATGCAAAAGGTAGTGTTCCATTTCAAAGGGCAGCAAATAAACACATAAATTGGCATTGATAGTGATATGTTTCAGATGCTTGAGTTAGATATGATGGCTAGGAGCATACTTCGTGACCGGGGAATAGAGGTTACAAATCCCCACTTTGACTATCACCCACTAAACAGACCTCGTCAAAAAAGGTTTGTGAATAATGACCAAGAATTGCTCGAAATGTTGGAGACTTGTAGAAACGAGAAGGAATTGCACTTCTATGTGTATGATAGTTTGCAGCCCTCTGTTGTTAACATATGTTCAGATCGGTTGCAAAAAGGTACAAAGGGAAAAGCAGTTGAAGAGCATGTTGATCACATGGATGTCCATTGTGACAGTGATGAGCTAGAGATTATCAATGAAATCTGTAGTCAAGCGGTCATTGATTATGCTGTTATGAACTTTGATGATATGCTTGTAAGTAGCATCCCACCAAACCCTACGCCACCAACATGTAGTGAATCTCAAATACCTCATGCCACGTCTTTCGAATTGGTGAAAAATGCTCCACCACCTTATTCTCCTGCACATCATTTTGATTATGTGGACGCTGACAGTGATAGTATGGGTGATGGTGATGAGGAGGATGAAGACAGTGATATTGACAGCACAGTTGATGGTGATGATGAGGATGAAGACGGTGATATTGACAGCACAGTTGATGGTGATGATGAGGATGATGACCCGAATGAAAAAATATATCTTGGTAAGTTGTGGGAGGAAGAACCTGATGGGACCATTAGGTTGAACACGTTTGACATGTTCACGGATAAGGGACAGTTGAAGGATATCCTCAGAGATTATTGTGTACAGGAGGGGTCATACCAGATGGACATACATGGGCAGTGAAGACTATCAAAGGTGAGCATCATTGTGAAAGGCTATAGGTAAATCCAATGGCTTCAGCATACTGGATTTCTAGGAAGTTGGTCACTGATGTTAGGGCCAATAGTCAAATTTCAGTTGTGGCAATGCAAGAGTTGTTAATGCAGAGATATGGACTGGTAGTCAAAGACTACACGGTTAGGATGGCCAAGAGTATTATATTGAATGTCGTTGAGGGGAGGCATGACCTATCATTCCAGTTAGTGGGTAAATACACAGAGATGGTGAAGCGCACAAATCCAGGAAGTGTTCATTTGCTTCACAGTGATGAAGGATGGGTTCTTACGTGAATGTCGACCACTCATTGGTGTGGATGGTTGCCATTTAAAGGGGCCATATAAAGGTGTTTTACTGACTGCAATGGGCTTGGATGCCAATAATGGGGCTTTCCCATTAGCATGTGCTATTGTTCCTTGTGAAAATAAGGTGAACTGGGTGTTTTTTTTCCATTCTTTGCGGGTTGTATTGGGAGGTAATGACCACTCCAAATTCACCATTATTGCTGACAAGCACAAGGTAAAATTTTGGTTTATTATGTTTGTACCGATCTCTATGATTTAGAATGCTTACATTTAATTATAAAAGCATGTTAATGTAACTGTTCGTTTCTTATTATTGCAGGGTGTCATTAAGGCAATGGAAGAAGCTATTCCAACCACAAAGAGGAGGATTTGTATGATACATTTTGAAAGGAATTTCAAGCGGAAGTACCTGGGAGCTCTACTGAAAGCGTTGTTGTATCAAGCAGCCAATGCCCATGCAGAATGGGTGTTTAACAAAACAATGGAGAGATTCAAGAAGGAAAATAAAGGAGCACATGATTGGTTGATGAGTGAGCCCTTGGAGCATTGGGCTAGACACAAATTTGACCCGGGGTGTAAATGTCAAGACAATACTACAAATTTTGTTGAGAGTTTCAATAAGAAAATCAATGCATTTTGGGATAAACCAATTTAGGTATAAATATACCCTCTATCACTTTCCATCCATTTCATACGACCTTTATTTTTTCTCACACTTTTGAAATCCAACCGCAGGTGTTATTGGACGAACTTCGGAGGTTGATGTCGAAGAAGGTATTTCATAGGACGACGAAGGCCCTGTCGTGGCAGGATTGATTTGTACCTAGGGTGAAAGATAAGCTCCAAATTGTAGAAAGAGATTCAAGATTATGTCACTTAACTCCTGCGGGGAATGGGGAGTTTGACATTGTCGATGGTTTCACTATATTCACAGTGAACTTGAACACTGGGCATTGTGACTGCAGTGTTTGGGCATTGACAGGAATACCATGTAAGCATGCTGCCCGATGCATTTTGTGGTCCAAGCGATGTATGGAGGAGTTTGTGGATGAATACTACACTGTTGAGTGATACAAGCTCACTTATAGTGGTATAATACATCCAATCAATGATCCTTGCATGTGGCCATCCATGGATCACATTCCACTGCTTGATCCTCCACCATTACAGAGAGTAGCTGGTAGACCGCGGAAGGAGAGATGGAGGGTGGTCGATGAGCCGAGAAAGAAGGGTTCGAGGTCAAGGACGGTGAGATACAACACGTGCGGTGGCCTTCATCACAACAAGAAAGGCTATCAAGGACAAGGCAATGCTCAACCAACGAAGAAGACATATGAAAGAAAACAAAAGGAGGGTCCAAGGAGGCCTAGAGGCCGCCTGCGGAAGATGCCTAGATTCAATGAAGATGATTCTTCAAGCCACACATGATCTTTCAACTCATGTTTTATTTTGGTTTTGGTTAGGTTGATGTATATAGATTTTACATGGTGATATGTAAAAGTTTATGTACTTCATGATGATATGTTGAAGACATGGATTCATGGTTGGCATTTTTTGGGATTCAATTTGAAGTTGGGTCCAACGTTTGATTTTGTGGTGTATGTAACATGTCATATTGATGTAATTGAGGTTGGCATTTTTTGGGATTCATGTTGAAGTTGGGTCTGACGTTTGATTTTGTGGTGTATGTAACATATCATATTGGTGTAATTAGTATGTCATATTGAACTTTGGCAGGAATCGTTATGCACTTGTGTTTATATTGATGTTGATGTGTTGTGTTTATGTCACTGATTTAGTGTCATCAGGTTGATTGACTATTTTCAGGTTGATTTAATGTCATCGGGTTTATTGACTATTTGCAAGAAATGGACATATGGATCAAGGAGTTTTTGCAAATTGTATCCAAAAGATCACTTCTTCTTCTTTTTCATTTCAGTAACATGATTACAATCATACATATGGTAAACATTGCTACATGTGCTACAAACATTAATTTCATGATCTCTACATGCCTTGATTCAATTAACTTCAGCGTCATTTTCATCTCCTTCATGTCTTCTGTCATTTTTGAAATAAATTTCATCAATTCATTGTCTTTGCCTCCTCTTCCTTCTTCCACTTGAATTGAGCCTTTTTCATAACTTGAGCCACTTGACTTGTTATCATCCCACTTGGCAAATTGTTGGCAGCTTAAGCACTTGTAGTAAGGTCGTCCTACTTTATTTTGTGATCTTGACACTTTCAGCTGCATAATTGTTTGACTCTTGCATCTGTAACAATACATTTGTTCATTTCCCGAATGTATTTTAGCACTCCATGAGCTAGATGACCATTCCATAGTTCCTTAATATTTATCTGCTACAACCAGTAGTAAATAAAAAAAATTAGATATAATATTCAAAAATTAATAAACAAAAAGTTAAATAAAAAATTATAATACTCAAACAACTTAGATGATCAAGAAAAAAAAATTAATTTTAGATTTAAAAAAAATGACAGTGGCCGCGCGGGGGGGGGGGGGGGGGGGGGGGGCTACCGGTGGGGAGGGGGATGGATGGGGTGGGTGGGAGAAGAACAAAATTAATTTTAAATTTTAAAAAAAATTGGCAGGGGCAGGGGGGGGGGAGCTTACCGGTGGGGATGTGGTGGGTGGGGAAAGAAGAGCAAGATAAATTTTAAATTTAAAAAAAAAAAATTGGTAGGGGCAGGGGTGCCGGGGGGGGCTTACCGGTGGGGATGTGGTGGGTGGGGAAAGAAGAACAAGATAAATTTTAAATTTAAAAAAAAAAAATTGGTAGGGGCGGGGGTGCCGGGGGGGGGGGGGGGCGCACTTACCGGTGGGGATGGGGTGGGTGGGGAAAGAAGAACAAAATAAATTTTAAATTTAAAAAAAAAATTTGGTAGGGGCGGGAGGAGCTTACCGGTGGGGATGGGGTGGGTGGAGGACGGGATGATTGGGGGAGGGGGGTGAGGGTTGATTTATTTATTTTTTATGTTAGGGGTAAAATCGTCCATTTACTGTAGCAGGAGTTAAATTTGGCCAGCCACGTCAGCACCATTACCAGAAAATGATGCCATCCTGCCGGAGAGGGTCCTTTTTATTATTTCGGTAAAACCTCTGTCATGACCCGAGGTGGGCTCGGATTATGACTTGAGAGAAAGAGAGTTTGGGAGAGGGAGAATTGAGAAAGAGATGAGGAAGAGAAGAGAATTGGAGGGAGAAGTGGAGAATTGAGGGAGAATAAGAGAATTGAGTATTGTATTTCCATTGAATGAGGATTACAAGTGTGAGATCATATACTTATACTAGCTAATCCATGAAATATCTAAGCTCTAACTAACTAACACAACTTCCAAAGCAACAACTAACAAGTGCTAGATTCCCTACACATTCTAGTACAATTAAGAGACTACTACAAGTTATTACATTCTAACTACCTTAACTAATACTAATGAGTTGAGTATACAATCTAATACATTCTAACTATCTTTAAGTATTTTATCCCACATAGTGTTCATGACATTACATCTCCCGTTTGAGATTCTTGTCCTCAAGAATCTTATTAGAGAGTTGTAGCTGGAAGAACTCTTATTATGAAGTAAAGAGATGTAGCTGGAGCCTTCAATTGTTGTTGAACCTGCATCTGTACTACTGCAATATGGACCTAAATCAGAAAGGTAACTGCAGGAACAAGCTTGTTAGTACTAAATTCTAGAGCCCAACCATCCCTAAGCTGTACTGGCCATTCCTCTGCTGAAAATTGCACCAAACCCATTATTCTCATGGCTAGAAGGGAACACATAGATGTCTCTTACGCATCCAAGAACATCTTGAGCTGAACTAACATCTAACAAAGGAAACTCAGCATTTATAGCATCCATAGCAACTATGACACCATTCTTACTTCCGCTTGCTTGACCAAATACTCCTCTAGAGTTGTAAGAGGTTGCTCTTGTGTTGTTGAACATCAATGGACTAGGAGGCTCCTGTTTTAACAGTGAACTAGTATCAATTTGGACCAAATCTAGCATTCCCACATACCACCAAACTTGTTCCATACTCTTAATCCTCATAGAAATTTGCTCAATTTTACCACCTTGCATTGAGATAAGTAACAATAACAGTTCCGGAGGCCTCACATTTGGATGCAATGTTGGAAGCACTCTTTGATCAGCCACCAATGCACGCATTCTCCTCACTCCGGCCTTCCCGAATGAGCTTACAAACAGCCAGTAACCTTTGACATCAGTATGAACATCAGCCTGAAAATCAGCTGCAAACACACCTTGTTGTGCGTCTAAACCCACTTCCATGGTTTCCTTGCTTGGCTCTGGTGGCCTATTATTAGTCTTCAAGGAGAAATAAGCACAAACACCACACCATTGAGCCTGCCCTTTAATCTGACTTTGCATATTTCCCTGCTGAACTTGCACTAGAACAAAATCAGACCATTTCTTAGTTGAGTTTACTTGCACTGTTGTAGCACCAGCACTACTTCTCACTGATCTTGTGTCTTTGCCCATTGAAGTTCTTCTCTTCATTGCCAATTTCATTGTCCTCTTACTTGTCATCTTGATCCAAGAACGTGCCTCTAATCTATCCATTAGCCACAACACCATCTTTGGTTGCCTCAATTTCAGGTTCTTGAACTTGTATAACTCCTCAAGAACCTTAGCATTCGACTTAAGTTTTAGGAAATCAGGTGGTCTTCCATTAAAATACAAAATTGGTCTAATTCTTGCTCTAAGTCTCTTGTTTATGTGAACCCTCCTGCCACCAAGATGCAATGCCAACTTAATCATAATATTTGGCTGTAAAGGAAGCTTCAGATACAATAATCTGCTATTATATACTTCCATATACACTTGCAACTCTCTGACGACTATTGAATCCAATTTATGATGATTCTCACTGCATTGTTTGACATTTGCGTTCTGTTCTCTGGAAGTTACTGCTGCAGCCTTGGAATTAACCTCAGGAACTTGTATTTGCTGTTCCTTATCTGGTTTAAGTTGAAGTTCTGCATCATTTTTATGTCTTACTGCTGCAATTTCCATATGAACATCCAATTGTTTTACTACAATATTAGCTTGATCTCTGCTATTATGCTCCTTATGTTGTAGATCTTGCGTACTTGAAGGCTCATTTGAAGGATTTCTTTTTGTTTCTCCAATTTTCACCCAAGGATTGAAAAATTGAACATCTAACAAACAACAATTGTCGTAGATGTTTCTTCCATGTAGGCTAACAATTGCCGAGGCAGCTTGAATTATTGAAGAAAATGTCACTTGTGCTTTAACCTCTAAGGTTGATATTAAAATGATTTCAATTCTTTCAATATCACCATAGGGATAAAAGACTTGGTAAAGGATATCTTTAGTGATGAGATAGAGAGCATTCGAAACCTTTACCAAAAGTGTAGATCCCTTACCCAATATTGCAGCCATTCCTTGACCAATATATCACAATATGCAGCCCCTTTGAACTGTATTTGCTCCAACACAACTGAATCAACAATTATGCAACATCTGAAATGAATTCAACATTGTTTATTTATTACTTGAAAAAATTGCATTCGTTTTTTTTTTTTTTTTTTTTTGGTGTTTCTAATGCTCAAGATCGAGCTCTGATACCAATTGTCATGACTCGAGGTGGGCTCGGATTATGACTTGAGAGAAAGAGAGTTTGGGAGAGGGAGAATTGAGAAAGAGATGAGGAAGAGAAGAGAATTAGAGGGAGAAGTGGAGAATAGATGGAGAATAAGAGAATTGAGTATTGTATTTCCATTGCATGAGGATTACAAGTGTGAGATCATGTACTTATACTAGCTAATCCATGAAATATCTAAGCTCTAACTAACTAACACAACTTCCAAAGCAACAACTAACAAGTGCTAGATTCCTTACACATTCTACTACTACAAGTTATTACATTCTAACTACCTTAACTAATACTAATGAGTTGAGTATACAATCTAATACATTCTAACTATCTTTAAGTATTTATCCCACATAGTGTTCATGACAACCTCAAGATCCTTTTAATTAATTCCAAAACATCAGGGTCCTTTTTATAATTACCAAAAATATCAGGGTACTAAAATGTAAATAACCCTTAAATTTTTACCATTATGACCTATTTATACTTGTTATTACCACTCCTACCTACCACAACCTTTGTTATGCCAATGGGTTTCTACACTCATCACTCTCTAATATCATAGCCAACTATTATTATTGATTTTTTTGTACCTACTATTATTAATTAATTTATATTTTTAAGTCAATTTTGTGATTATAATACATAGTTCTTTTTTTGAACTTGTATCAAAACACTTTATTTTGTAAAAAAGATTTTTCTGTATAGCACAACCAAACACTTCACTGTAAAAAGATACAAATATTAAATGAACAAATCTTATTGAAACAAGTAAGGTGAAAAAAAGATAAAGCTAAAATAAGTTGAACCAAATGCATCTTAACTAGTTAAAAGAGGGAGAAAACAACTAATGTCATGATCTATATCATTTTTGGTTTTGAGGTTAAGAGTCTGTTATTCTGGGTAAATATGTGATTTTTTTGGAAAAAGTAATTTTTCTATAATCTGGAGGTATTTGTCAAACATCAAAAAGTGTTTTTTATTAAAAACATAAACCATTTTTTTGGCTTCAAGTAGAAAAAGAATAAAAAAAACTTAAAATTTTCAGGATAAAAATACCTCTATTCAAAATATTAAAATTCATCATACCCTTACACAAATGTCATATTTCAAAACTATATTACTTATGCTACAAGTTTGAAATATACGAGTTTGTTATATATATATATATATATATCAACAACTATGACAATAACAACAATATTAACAATAGTCATTTTAGGATTTCAAGTTCTTAAGGAAAAAATAATGAATTATGAATAGAATAAATAAAATATTATTTTTACTTTGTAATTCATTATTATTTTATAAAAATTTAAAACAGAAAATGATTTGTATATACTAAAAAAATTGTTTAAAATCAATTATAAATCGAAATACTATTAATTACAAAAGCCTTCACTCCATGTTCTTTTTGGTCATTTGAAAGAAAAAAGTATTTTTCTTAAACACTAGCCAAACACTAATAATAATAAAATAAGCTTTTCTGACTGGATGAGCTAAAGACAAACTACTTCTGTAAAACAACACTTCTTAAAAAAGTGCTTTTACAAAAAATACTTTTAAAATAAGCAGTTTTTTCACATTAATACCAAATAGGCACTAAAGCTTTGAAAAACTTAAAGTTTGATTTCGAAAATAAATTCTTTCAATATTTGATTTATAACTACGAGAAATATTTTAATATCTTATTTTAATTTTTTTAAAAAAAGAGTAATACTAAAATACCCTTAGTATGGTATTCAAGCCCAACTAATCTTCCATAGATGATGGTGATCTCATGCCTAACCCTACCTTGTATCGATCTGTAGTTGGTGCTTTTCAGTATCTCACTTTCACTCACCTCGATATCTCCTACGCTCTGCACCAAGTATGTTTGTTTATGCATGCTCCACGTTTACCTCATTTGATGGCCGTTAAACGCATTCTCAGATACATTAAGGGCACTATTACTTATGGATTGACTATTTCTCCTTCTCGTGTGGATCAACTTGTCGCCTATTCTGATGCAGATTGGGTTGGATGTCCTGATACTCGTCGGTCCACATCTGGGTTTTGTGTCTTTCTAGGAGATAACCTTATTTCTTGGTCCTCCAAACGTCAGCCTACAGTTTCTCGATCCAGTGCTGAGGCCGAGTATAGGGCAGTAGCTAATGTTGTCTCTGAGTGTTGTTGGCTTCGCTCTCTTCTTGGTGAGCTTGGTCTTATTCTTCCCCGTGCCACCTTGCTTTATTGTGATAATATTTCTACTATGTACTTGTCCACTAATCCAGTACAGCACGTTCGAACCAAGCATATTGAGATCGACATTCATTTTGTTCGAGAGCGTGTCCACATGGGTCTTGTTCGGGTTCTCCATATTCCCTCGTCACAACAGACAGCTGACATCTTCACAAAGAGTCTACCGCGACAACTCTTTCTTCTATTCAGACACAACCTCCGCATTTGTTTCCCTCCTACTTCGGTTGAGGGGGGGATGTTAGAATATATTGTATATGGTAAATATGGTTAGAATATATTGTAATATGATTAGAATATTTAGGATATATTTTCGTAAATTGTAATTCTATGTATTTATTATATATACGAGAGGGCTCCCATTCTAGGGGCACCAATCATTTCATAATTCCTTTCTTTCAAAGAGGTTAAATATTAAAAAAATTCTTAACTCACATTAAAATAATTGTAAAATATTTAAAATATAGTTCAAATATGTCATAGTATTGTAAATACTTAAACTACAGTTATATATTTGAAAAAGTAATTTCTAACACTTCCTTCAAATGCAACACTAACCAAATATCAAAAGTTATCAAACCCACGAGTTTATTGAAATATATATCATACAAACATATAATATAATAATTTTTATAACAATTTATAATATCTTAAAAATTCAAATTTGACTTTAAAATAATTTTCAAATGTGTAAAATTTAATTTTAAATATACAAAATGTTCATAAAGTCCAAATTAAATATTTAAAAATTCATAAATTATATTGAAATGATGGTAATATGTCTACAAAATATTTTAAATATGTAATAGTATTATAAACAATTAAAAGATAATTTTACATTTTAAAAAATAGTTTTCTAAATATCATATAATAAACAATATGCGGATATTAATAGTGTTATATTAAATTGTAACACTGAAAATTTATAAATTTACCAAAATCACGAGTATATTGAAATATAACATATAAACATATAACACAATAATTTTTCTATCAATATATTATTTAATAATATGCTAACAAACACATTTTATAATATACTATTGTATATAGTAAATTTATCATATTAAAAAGAAAACTAATCTAACAAAATTACTATAATAAGAAATCTAGATAAGATAACATGAGATTACAATAAAAAAACAAAACTAAAGTTAAAAAATGACGATAATAATGACTTATATAGCTATGAAAATGAAAGAAAGTCTTAAATGAAAGGAGAAGAGGTTAAAAGATGTATTAAGTAAATATTGTAAAATATGTCGAATGAGGAGGAGATATATATAGACGAGGAGGTGAAAGGTTATGGGATAGGAATAAAAAAGGAAGAAGATAAAAAATGAAAAGACGAAGAAGAAGAAGAAGAGAGCATTGGGGGGGGGGGGGGGGGGGGGGGGGGGGGTATGGAGAATCTTGCATTGGGGGGGGGGGGGGGGGGGGGGGGGGGGGAAGGGGGTCACGGGTGTACAAACGCTGCCAAACGCCGTTTGTGATGGTGTTTTTCAAACGTTGTATGTACAACTGTCATGGGCACGGAGTGCCCATGAGCTATCAAGGGTGCGCATGGGGGAGCATTTGCCACAATGTCATGACAGGGCCAAGGGCCGTGTCCCAGGACCGTGCCAGTACAGTGTCAACACTATGCCGAACAAGTGTCAAGACGGTGTCAGGACCATGTCAAGGACCGGTCCCAGTATGCACCAGATCAGTGTCAGGACAGTGTCATGGGCCGTGCCAGACCGTGCCCAGTGCCATGCCAAATCAGTGTCACGACAATGTCCAGGACCGACTCAGGCAGCGCCCAGGTCCCAGGCCGTGCTCCCAGCGCCTATCCCAGGCCCGTGCCCAGGGGCCCGTCCCTGTACTGCGTCCCAGGCAAGCAGCACCAAGGCGCGCCCAATACTAGCCGTTGGGCTCTTTCCTTGAACTAGCCGTTATTTTGGAATCTTTTAGATTTTATTCTAGATTTAATTGTTGTAATTGATATTTCTAGTTATTTTTAGATATTTTCAGATTTATTTTGGTATTTTAGTATTTTGATGTATTTCTATAAATAAAGAGTTGTAATTCATTTTGTAATCATCCAATTAATGAAAATACAATAATTCTCTTACTTTCTCAACTTTTCTCTCAATTCTCTCATCTTTTCCCTAAGTCTAATTCTTTCTCATCTCAAACTCTCTTTCTTCCTTTCTTTCTCATCTAAACCTCTATTGTCAATTCGGGCCTAAGTCGATACATGGCCGTCACAATCCCGAGGTTGTGACAAATTGGTATCAGAGCTTCGTTACGAACAAGCGGGCAAAATCAAGATTCCGTTGCTTCCAAAGTTGAGTCAACCAAGCTTCTTCAAAAAAAAATTTCAAGAAAATGATTCAAGAACTTCGATGAGATGGCCACGTTATTTGTTAAGGTAATCGAAACCCTCTATCCCATCACCGAAGATGCTCTTCGTCGAGTTTTTTCTCCTTTTGGTTGTATTGCAAACATAAAGTACACCTTGGGGACGACCCTTAGAGTTGAAGTCCATGTGACTTACACCTCGTGGAAGGATGCCGAGAGTGCTTGTAGATGCTTGCATGGAAGGAACATCTACAACTATTGTTGTAGGATGGACATTCAAGTCTCCATGCCTCCTAAGGAAATCACAACCGTAGTGAGGAAGTTGGATCATCTTGACGCCATGTCTCTAACCGGAGGCAATGCAGCCAAAAAGGGAAGGGTAGAGAAGTCGGTCAAGACTTCCTCCATGTTATGAACGAGACCATAGGTTCTTTAGCCAACCGACAAAGGGAGTTAAAATCTACTATTGAGTCTCTAACCAAAGCAGTTGACCGTTACCTTGGAAGCCAAGGAGAAAAGTTTAACCCTCCACAACCTCAATTACCTAGTGACTCGGTAAAAAAATCAAGAGGGCCTAATGCAAGTGAGGAACCAAGTAAACCGGGGCCGGAGGAGTCAAAAGTCACCTTAGAACCGCAAGAAACCCAAGACACGGTTTGGGCCAGCCGACCACAACAGCAACCGGTGGATATTGCCACTAACGCCAAGGCTAAAAAGATTCCGGGTGCGCCATCCCTTGGGGAAGGGTCACATGGTGACAAAGTGGACACTTTGACTCATGGGCTCCAACAACCGAGTAACCGTGAGCAGGGCAAAAGGAAGGAAGTTACACAACACCTAGAGGAACCGTATAAAGAGCTGCCTACTTGGTCTGAGATGCTGATACGGACAACACAGCAGCAACGGCAACCAAAAACGCAGGGTAGAGTAGCAACGTGGTGGGTTGCAAGACAGAAAGGTACGTATGAAAAATGTTATGACCCTAGCCCAGACAATGTTGATCCGGGCCACGAAGAAGGGAACCGGGTTGAGCAGAAGGAAGAGAAAGGGCCGGTCATGGGAATGCTTCCCTAAAACGGGTATTGGAACTAGAATCTCTAAAGGCCCAAGTCTCCCATCTTGGCTGACGTTCCGTGGGAACAAAGATTATCCGTTCGACCCGGGAATAAGGGTAACCGGGCGTTAAAGGGACAAGCAAACAGAAGGGATCCGAGAGCAAGAGGTTGCACCGCCACCACATCCTTGAGGACAAGGATGAATTCAAGGGGAAGGGAATGTCATGGGCACAGAGTGCCCATGAGCTATCAAGGGTGCGCATGAGGGAGCATTTGCGACAATGTCATGACAAGGCCAAGGGCCGTGTCCCAGGACCGTGCCAGTATAGTGTCAACACTATGCCGAACAAGTGTCAAGACGGTGATAGAACCATGTCAAGGACCGGTCCTAGTATGCACCAGATCAGTGTCATGGGCCGTGCCAGACCGTGCTCAGTGCCATACCAAAGCAGTGTCACGACAGTGTCACGACAATGTCACGACAGTGTCCAGGATTGACCCAGGCAGAGCCCAGGTCCCAGGCCGTGCTCCCAGGGCCCGTCCCTGTATTGCTTCCCAGGCAAGCAGCACCCATGCGCGCCCAATACTAGCCGTTGGGCTCTTTCCTTGAACTAGCGTTATTTTGGAATCTTTTAGATTTTAATCTAGATTTAATTGTTATAATTGATATTTCTATATATTTTCAGATTTAGTTTGATATTTTAGTATTTTGATTTATTTCTATAAATAAAGAGTTGTAATTCATTTTGTAATCATCCAATTAATGAAAATACAAGAATTCTCTTACTTTCTCAACTTTTCTCTCAATTCTCTCATCTTTTCCCTAAGTCTAATTCTTTCTCATCTCAAACTCTCTTTCTTCCTTTCTTTCTCATCTAAACCTCTATTGTCAATTCGGGCCTAAGTTGATACTTGGCCGTCACAATCCCGAGGTTGTGACAACAACCCGCTCACAAACGGCTTTTTTAATTGGACAACTCAAAAATGCCATTTCAAAGGGTGTTTTTAAGAAGACAAACAGTAAACCGTGCTAATTTAATAAATATTTTTGTAACTGTGCTATTTTGATAATTTTTAAAAATATATGCTATTTTGGTAAAAAATTCCATTTCTGTCCCTATAGCCTACAAAACCCTAACCCTCTACCCACCCATTTCTATCCCCACTTTCACCATCGCACTGCGACATAGCCATCATCGCGCCGCCTCCTCCAACACTGTTGCACGTCCGCCGGCGAACTTCGTGTCAGATTTTTCTTGTCCCTCTATTTGAACTTGACCAAAACCTGCGAATTTGGTAAGATTTTGTTTAATTTCTCTACGATATTGGTATGGATTTGGTTAGATTTTGTGATTTTTAGGTCATTTGGTTTAAGTTGCTGATTTTTGATTATTCATATGATTTTTATGTGATTTTGGTTCAAATTCTTCAATTTCAAGTTGAGTTGTTGGTTTTGTTCAACTTCTATGTGATTTTGTGTTTTTGAAGTGATTTGGTTTGAGTTGCTCGATTTTTTAACTTCTTATATGATTTTTGTTCAAAATGTTCAACCTTAAATTGAGTTGCTGATTTTGTTGAACTTCTTTGTGATTTTGGTGTATTTTTTAACGACAGAAGCACTTTTATCTATGTCCTTTTCGGTAATTTTGACAAAAAAAAAAAGCACTTTTCTTAAATACTGGCCAAATATTAATAATAATAAAATAAATGCTTCTAATTAATTAAGCTAAACAAAAACTACTTCTGTAAAATAATACTTTTTACATAAATATTTTTATAAAAAATACTTAAATTTTTTTTTTTTATAGTAATTCTAGACAGGCCCTAAAACGAGCGAGTAAGTGGAGAGAAAGTGGCGGGGGAGGAGAGACTCTAAAAAGCAAAGAAAAACCTAAATTCCGTTCCATGTCTGTAGTGCGGGCGTCTTGCTTAGCGTCTTCGCTGCTCCGCCGTGATCTCTCTCTCTCCTCCCTCCCCTTTCTCTCTCCTCTCTCTTCTCCCGCCGCCGTTCCCTCTCTCAGGTACCTCTCTCTCTGTCTCTCTCTCTCTTCATCTTGCTACTTTTATGGCGTCTGTCATCTCTAGAGCTAGATCTGATGCTGCTAATGCTGTATGCCCAATTTAGGAATGGTGATTAGGTCAATGCCTTATGGTCAGATTTTAGTCGTACTGTAGTTGAATCTGGTTCGATTGAGAAATTTTGTATTGTATAGGAGCGGATTTATGTGAACTGATGTGTCGTCTTTTGATTCCAATTATGGCGTGTAATTTCCCAGTGTGAATCCGACAGATGTAGTCCTGGTGCTGGTTGGGGAGGAGAGTGTTTAATGGTTGGTAGTAAAATATGGTATGAGAATTGGATAGAATTTAATACTTTTGTGTATTATTTGGCTCTATATATGAAACATTTGATTAAAAGTTCGTTGATTTATAAAGACTTTATATATGATTACATTCATATGTATAACAACTACTTCTGAAATATTGATAGAGTGAAAAAGAATATAAATGAGGAGATGGCTTTAGATAGAGCTGATTGGAGAGCTAGCATAGGTATAGCTGATGTAGCAAATTAGAATAGAGGAGCATATCTAGGCTAGTCTTAGCGTCCCTAGGCTTTTGGCCGCATTGCTTGTTACTCTGTTGCCTTGTTGTTTCATGCCTTTTTGCTTATTGCTGCTATTGCTTATTTAATAAAGAAACATGATACATTGTAAAACTTAATGTATAGGTCGATAGTTTGAGGGTTGAAGTGACAAATTTTACATAGTAAAGAATATTGATACTTAATTTTAGGTGTAAATATGATACTTTCAACTAATCTTTTGCATTTTATTTGGAAAACATACGGATATGTGTTATAAAACGTGTATTATAGCTAATGGCAAAAAATTATATTTCACTGAATAATTGGCAATCATAGGTAAACACTCTTTTTAAACGGTAAAATATCAATACTTGTTTAATACTACAATTGGACGTGTATTCTACTAACTATGGTCATTGTTGATACATCGCTGGTCGAGATTTGGTTCGCCCAAAAAAAATTTGTACAATGTGCAAGTTAATTTTGGTGAAATTTTGGAGTAATAGTGAAATTTCGCTGCAAGTGCTGTGTGTGATATCTATGTGGCGATCTGTAAAATGTCTCTTTATGTTTGTTTAAAAATTAAAACGTCTGAACAATATATAAGCTAAGAAGAAGACTTGACAGTGGAGGAATTGCATAATCTTATTCACAAGATTATACCTCTATTTATAATACAAGGAAGGAAGCTAAAGGGCGTAGGATTGTCCACTAGAACATACAGACTTAGGCATAAATAAAACCTGCACTAATGGCACTAATGGCTGTTTATGGGGGAAATGAAGAGCCCCATTGATGAGCCTAAATGACTTAGTCAAAAGTCCAAATTACTCTAGCACTAATTATATAATTGTTACATGAAAGTAAATACATAGTACAAAATACAATGTAAAATACAAGAATACTAGAACCTACAATCTCAATAGTTTGAATACAACAATTTCCCATCTGGGCTTTGCTTTAGTGGCGAAAATTGTTATCATGTAGAACTTAATTATGTTTAGTTGATGCTGTAGTTGTTTGATGGTGACGCTCTTGTGTTACGAAATGTGAACTACTAAATTCGGTGACTCTGCTGTTGTTTGAATTCGATTAGAATTTTACTGTTTGTGGTTTAGGTACTTGTTCCCACGCAGGGGAAACTACTCTATGGCAAACACTGGGGAGGGGAATACTAAAGTCAAAGCAAAAAGCGGTGATTATTGAGCTATTGTTGCATTTTGGTTCTTATCTGTTGTGTAATGTGGCTATTGAGGTTTGAGTTTATGGGGATCTCAGGTGGAAAAAAGAAAGAGGTGAAGAAAGAGACTGGTCTCGGCTTATCGTATAAGAAGGATGAGAATTTCGGGGAGTGGTATTCGGAGGTACACTTGCTTATTTCACCATCTTTCTACCAAGTACTGGTGTGCGGAATTATTCTCAAACTTTATTCTGATTGCGCAGGTTGTCGTTAATGCTGAGATGATTGAATACTATGACATATCAGGCTGTTACATTCTTAGGCCATGGACAATGGCAATTTGGGAGTTCATGCAAGTAAGTATGGATTCCAATTTGATGAAAAACTATTAATTACAAATATTTGTTATGTATCTCTTTCTAGAATGTAAAATATTAACAGTATTTAACGTGGAGCTATTGCGTGAATACATGACTGCAACATGCTGTGCTTGTGATTATGTGATGTATATCTTCCACGGTAGAAAAGGGATTAGAGTAAGAAATGTTATAAAAGGTCGTATTCCCTATGAATAAGAAATTAGATTTTATTTAAAATATTTTTGGTGCTGCCTTTATGTTTTTCAAGGAAGTAGGTTGATCGTTCATCTTTCTGTAATTGCAGACATTTTTTGATGCAGAAATAAAGAAGATGAAAATTAAGAATTGCTACTTCCCTCTCTTTGTATCTCCAGGTGTTCTACAGAAGGAAAAGGATCACATTGAGGGGTTTGCCCCAGAGGTAAGTGTTAAAAGACATAGTTTGGTAAATCTGAGTGTTTTTCTATAACCAATGATTTACTTAATTCGTACTTTATGCTCAGACATTTAGAACTGCCCTGATAGCTTTTTTCGGTTGCCTTGAATGATCGCAAGAAAACATTCAGATCTTTCCAACGCCAACGTATATCTGTACAGGGGTTTCATTAGTTAATTGGTTATTTGTGTACAAAAGAACATATAATTCTTCTAGTTCCATTACATCTCGCAAGTCACCTGGTGAAAGATGGCTTTGTTTGTAGATACTCTTTTAGTCAAGCTCTTGAATCAGTTTCCTAGATTTAGAAGTGAGATTCTTCGAGGACTATGATAGAGTTTGTCATTATTGTTAAACAATTTAAGCCGTTTACTGAATTTCTTGTTATTTTGATGGTCATTTTCATGGTGCAGGTTGTTTGGGTCACAAAGTCTGGAGAGTCTGAATTGGAGGTGCCAATAGCTATCCGTCCGACAAGTGAGACTGTCATGTATCCATATTACTCCAGGTGGATAAGGGGACACCGTGACTTGCCTTTGAGGCTTAATCAATGGTGTAATGTTGTTCGGTGGGAGTTCAGCCACCCAACACCTTTTATCAGGTAGTTTTATCCCTCATTATTTTGAATTGCTATTTAGTTTCTTGTTATAATATTTGCTAGTTTTTTGTTCCCTAGCATCTCAAGCTTGTGCATCTTCAGGGCCAGTATGGTTACATTATTATTTGAGGAATCAGTAGGACTCTTGTCTTTATTAAAAACAATTAAGATACTTCGGGAATTCAATGTGTGGAAGTTTTGTTATTTTAAGAATTGAGGAAAAGAAGATCTGAGGCATGTGCCTCACTTTGCAATTTAAACTAATGAATTATGAGAGAAGGGCCCCGGGGTTGGGGGGGGGGGGGGGGGGGGGTGTTGGGTTGGTTCTGCTTGACAAGTTTATGGATTTTTTATTTTATACGGTAGCTCAATATTAGCATGTTGTTTGACACTGCTGAGGATTTGCTTTGGCAAACAATGGTGGTTCAGATAAATACTATCCATCTAGCTGATGTTTGATGGCTTGTTTTTTAAGAAATTCTTCTGTTGACCTATTGCAATTCATTGTTCTGCCACTTTTTCCAAAAAAGGCGCTGTAGTTCACATTCTATAAAGAAACTGGACACATGGTTCTTAATATTATTGCATACAGCCTTCTGGTAGATTCTCTGTTTGCATTCAGACTTCATTATGATGAAGTTGTATATTCACTTTATTTATTTGTTTTTGGAACTAAAAAACGTTCTCCACCTCACGTGAAAAGGGTTAGACTACTTTTTTAACTTGATGACTAGAGCCTTTTTGTAATATGTAAAAACTGATCTCGACAGTCTCTAGCTTTATAATGGTTTTTGGACATGATCATTAAAAATGAAGAGTTTACAGACCTGTGACGTCACACAAAACACAAAACTTTTTGATGTAATATTGTTTGTTTTGTAACCTTCGAGCTTACAAGGTTTACGTTCAAATTTCAGACATTAGTAAAACTTCGATGAAGATGATGACACTAGTTGCTTCATTATTTTTGCTTAAAGTGGCTACTCATGATTGTAGGAGTCGTGAATTTCTGTGGCAAGAAGGGCATACAGCTTTCGCAACACAAGTTGAGGCGGATGCTGAGGTATGACCTTGCATATCATGGCTCATTTAATTACTCATTGATTGGGAACAAAATACTCAACTCAGCTTTCCAGTCAATTTTGAGGTAAATTATAGTGGCTTGTAACATCGACCAAGATATTGTTCTGCTTAATCATTGTACTTGAAATTGAGTTGCTGAGGGCACATATTGGTTCCTAGTGCAGCAGCAAGAACAAGAAGAAACCTAATGCCCCTAGGGCTCCCACCTAAGCAGGATCTGGAGGGTTGAGATGTAACTCAGCCTTACCCCTTAGGTGCTATATAAAGAGAGGCTGTATCCGCGGCTCCCAACCCATCTTGGTTCCTAGTGCAGTAACTTGAAATCATATGCCCTTGAAGTCTCTTTCAGTCTGACACTATCTTTTCATTCTCTCGTATAATTTGCTCCATTATTCAAGTTCTGTTGATTTCCTTCTTTAGAGAACATTCTTTGTTTGGAAAAAAGTACATTTAAAGGCTTCTTTTGACCACTTTCAAGTGTTTGAAGTAACTGAAAAATGAAAACGCACAAGAGGGAAAGTATAGGACGTACCTGAACTTTATTAAGTCTGTATGGGAGAAAGGCTGGGGGTCCTCGGAAACAGCTTCTCTTCTACTCGGAAGGGGGAAGGCTGCGTACATCCAACCCCCCCCCAGACCCTGCTTTCGTGCGGGAGCCCCTGTGGCACTGGGACTGTTGTTGTTGTTGTTGTTGTATGGGAGAAATGACTTTTCTATGCTTTGCGAGTTGCCACTCAGGAAGCAGTAGCTGACTTGGTTGGATAGTTGATCTATGCTCCTTTTTTCCTCCCTTGGCCATATCTTTGCACACTTAGTCCATGTAGCATCTTATATTGACATTTCTTTAAGTTGTTGGGAATCATCAGTTTCACAGTCCTCCAGAAATTATGATTGCAAAGTGTTTATGGATCTCATGAGATCTTTTTAGAGAAATGTTTCCATTACAACACTCTCTTATACTGGAGTATTTCTACTTCATCAGGTTCTTGAAATATTGGAACTTTATAGGCAAATATATGAAGATTTTTTGGCTGTTCCAGTGATCAAAGGCAAAAAAAGTGAATTGGAAAAATTTGCTGGTGGCTATTACACCACAAGTGTTGAGGTATGCAAATTATTTGAAGAAAATGGCTGGTTTTAATCCTATAATCAGAATGATTTGATTTGTTTGTAAGTTGCATTTTCATTTGCTCACTCTCTTTGCAGGCTTTTATTCCAAACACTGGACGTGGTGTACAGGGTGCAACTTCACATTGTTTGGGTCAGAATTTCGCCAAAATGTTTGATATAACTTTTGAAAATGAGAAAGGAGAGAGGGCGATGGTGTGGCAGAATTCCTGGGCATACAGTACCAGGACGGTAATTCTGTATTCCTTCCCCTGCTTTCTTATGAATAGTTTGTTTCAGTTGATGGCACCTTAGGTCTTTTCTTATTGAACCATATGTATACTAAGCATCTTTGTCATTTGCTAATATGTGCATACCTTACATGGAAGGAGTTGACCTCATTACATATCGTGTAAGAGCGAAGCTGCACCACCATATTTGTTATCCTGATAATTTTTGTGGCAATAACCAAATCTGGTTGCTGCTTTTGTAAAATAATGTGTTGCGTAATTAATATTTTCTGGAACTATGGATATTTGTAGGGCTTTTTTGTTCCGTTTTAGGATAATACCCTCATGTTTTTTTCTTTCCTCATGTTTTTTTCTTTCTCCCCCTTCTCGGATAGAGATTGTTTTTGGTAGTGGGGATATTGTGTTATGACTGAATGTTCACGTCAATGTTCCTATCACGCGTTTTCTTCCTATCAATTATTGTGTGGTTGTTAATGTTTTGCAATTTTGAAGCTTAAATTCCCTTAGAAACCCAACATGATCTTTGCTACCCACTAGGTAGCGTTTGCCACTCCGCTACCAGGATACCACGACTGCAACTTTATGTGATAGTTAACTGGTTTTGGATTCTATAATTGAGATTACTTTTCTTGTGTGTTAATTTGGTACGAGTTTTGTCCAAGCATCCCACTGGAAAGGATTGATGATTGACCCTTAAAACCCAAAACCTAGAAAATATAAATCAATGTAGGATTGACTTCTTGATTCATTGATTACTTGCTTTCAAAGTATTGCTTTAATGGTTTCTTGACCATTGATATGCGAAGTGACCCAGTTTATATGGCAAGTTGCATGTTTCTAACTTCACTAGATTCATTTTCGTTGTGGATTCTTCAGATTGGGGTAATGGTGATGACACATGGTGACGACAAGGGCTTGTTGTTGCCACCAAAAGTGGCAGCTGTGCAAGTCATAGTGGTGCCTGTTCCTTTTAAAGATGCAGATACACAAGGAATATTTGATGCTTGTTCTTCCACTGTCAAAACTTTGAGTGAGGCCGGTTTTCGAGTTGAGGCTGATCTTAGAGATAACTATTCACCGGGTTGGAAATACTCACATTGGGAAATGAAAGGGGTTCCTTTGAGGATCGAGATTGGGCCAAAGGATTTGTCTAAGAGTCAGGTTTAGTCTGCATCTTGCCTCTTACATGACTGAACTATGTTGGATTCTCGCATGTGATGCATACTATTTGCTCATGCCTTTCTATCTTGCTGGTTACCGCATCTTTCTCCCTGTAAGATTTACTGCCTACTAGGCAGCAATAAAAGGAAAGGAACATACTCAATGCCTCAAGGGCTCCCGTCTACACAGGGTCTGGGGGGAGCGGATGTACGCAGCCTACTAGGCAGCAATGTATTTGATATTTGCCAACTTACTAATTTCTCGTCCTTTCTCATTTATTTGTACTTTTCTCATTTATTTGTACTGCCTGGTGCTTTTCCTGGTGATTTGTTTGACTTTGAACTAAGCAGTAATCTGTTTGTCACAAAGTAATTTACCTCACTTGTTGCACTTCACTTAGGGCATGTTTGTTATTGTTTTCTATTTGCGGTGTTTAATTTTTAGAAACTAAAAGCATATATTTTGGAAACCCTTTTTTCTAGATTATGGTTTCTTGTTTTTAGTTGTTTTCTAGTTTGAGAAAAAAATGAAAATAAAAACCAATAACAAACATGCCCTTAAGATTTGAGGAACAGGTTAAGCTGGCCATTATAATTTGGCGATAGTGATCTATTGACGCCAGACTGGTAACTTTTGTGAGGCTAGTATGGGAAAACAGAAGAAGTATCTCCTGAAATGGAAAGGGCTTACTATTTTCTGTAACACCAAAAAGGGGATACATTTGGAAATGGAGCAATTACGGCTAATTAATGCCTGGATAGCTATAAGTTCAAATTGCCTTGCCGACTATGGAGTGATTAATCTATTGTTTGCACTTACACACTCTGTTCTCAGCATTCCACTTGAGTAACAGTGGACCTCTGTTCAACACCCCAAGGGAAGGAAAACAAGTATAATGTTCCAGTGATTATATCAATATATATTCCCTAAGGAATAACAGTTCCTAATACTGTTGTGAAACGGTGTACAATTTCTGTTTCTAAAACAGCTAGCATATCTCAATCCACTGCTCAGCCTAGCATACTTCCCTTCTTGTTTGTATACTCCGTGTTGGAGCATACACCTTAGTGCATTGATAAAGTACCTCTTATCTCAAATGGCATCTTTGTCCCTTATATTATTTTCAGGTCCGTGCCGTTCGTCGAGATAATTCTGAGAAGTTAGATATACCAATGGCTAACTTGGTTGATGAGGTAAAAGAATTGTTGGCTAAGATTCAACAAAACCTCTTTGATGTCGCCAAGCAGAAGCGAGATGCATGCATAGTAGTAGTTAAGACGTGGGATGAGTTCGTTGAAGCACTGGCACAGAAGAAATTGATCTTGGCTCCTTGGTGTGACGAGGAGGTAAATTGAAATTTCTTGGTTCCGGCTTTTAAAAGTTATGAAAGTGCCGTTTGAGTGATTATCTTTTCAAGAGAAAGTGCCGAGAATACATTACTTGGGTATGCTTTGCCAAAAAGTGGAGTCCTTTTTGGTGTTTTACAACTTCCTCATCATCTAAGCTTGTTTCCCACTAAGATTGTTTGTTTTGATGTAAAATACTTTTTATTTCAATTCTATTGTTTCTTTGTATGACTATATAGCAACCACCACAATGTAAAACATATTTTCCTCTATTGAGGGGAAGTTGACTTGCCTTTAACGAAAGGAAAAAATGTTTTCTGTTGTTATCTTATGGCATGCTTCACTTCAATTATAACTTGACCAAGCATTGAACCTTGTACAAATTTATAGAATGGGACCATCTTTTTAGTTAGAAAGACAAATTTTTAAGAAAAAGATATTTTTAATTCAATTTTTTGTGAAAATAAGTTTTCCTATAATAAAAACGTTTTTCATTGAACCAAATGGAGCCTTGGTGGGTTTTGTTATATGAATTCTCTTTTGCTGTCTTTGTTGATCCTTCATACGCTGCTGATCTCTATAAGAGTCCCTTTCCACGGTGCATTTAACAGTATATTTCATAAATGACCAAAATGCCAAACAGTTATTTGGGAGTCCAATATTATAAGACTAAAACAACTATCCCAGTGTCGCATGGGCTCCCTCCGAAGCAGGGAGTTCAATATTATAAGACTACTTGTATTAATATCCTAGAGCATTGGGGCTTGCATCTCATGAATTTTTTTTTTTTTTTCTAATAATTGATGTGCAGGAAGTAGAAAAGGACGTCAAAGTGCGAACTAAGGGTGACATGGGAGCAGCTAAGACCCTTTGTACTCCATTTGAACAGCCAGAGTTGGCCGAAGGTATGTTTTAAATAGGGTTATTTACACAAATAGGCACTGTACTTTGTTTATTATGTTAGTGTTTGTACTTTTAATTCTGCCAATTCAGTCTTTATACGATCAAAGCTGTTACAAAATCAAGTCGATTGTTGATTACTGTTAATTTGTGGTGGAAATTTTAGGTAGTTAGCACATATATATGTCTTCCAAGTGTCCAGAAAGGGGTCAATGTTTATAAGGAGTGAATATGTTATAATTTTTGCTAACAAATTAACATTAATTTTAGCATTGTACTTTGAAATAATTTCAACTGTACACAGACTAATGATAGTCACTTATATGTCTGAAGCTTCAAACTTATATTACATCCAGTTAATCTCTATCAAATTACCCTTTCAAAACTGCCCTTTAGCAACTTTTTGCCCCCTCTTCTAAAAAAAGAGATAATATTAAGAGAGAGAATTTAAAAAGGATTAAGGATAAGATCTTCCAAAAATTTCAAAATGCAACAATTAGATCATAAATTGATAATATAAAGCCCTTTAACAACTTTTCTTGACATTTTTTTTTTTAGGTACCCTCTGCTTTGCTTCAGGAAAGCCTGCTAAGAAGTGGACATACTGGGGCAGGAGCTACTAAAATCTCATGGTCAGAGTGATTTTTCTTCTACTTGTCAAAGAACTTTTAACAATATGAACAAATTATTGAAAACTGAAAAGTGAGGTTTCTTTTCAAATATTCATTCTCCCCTTAGTTTAACTTCAGATTGTACCAAAATGTTTTTTTTCTCCCAAAATTGATTGCTCATTTTCTAACATCTTGTTCTGATTAAGTACTTTGAATGCAAAATTTGGCATCAATCTGTTGGAGCTACTTTGTGGATATTTGAGAGACTTATTTTATTAAGAATGTTAAGAATTTTTTGTTTTTGAGGAACTTAATTGTTGCCACTATTTTTTGCTCAGCGCTTGCTATGCGGAACTGGAAACTTGTTTCTGGAGAATCGCGGGCTTTTAGGAAAATGCACTTCTTTTAGGATTTGGCCTAAAAAGAGAAATGCTTTTAAATAGAAATATAAGCTGCCTTTTGCTTTCAAACATATGCAAAAGAATAATGATTTAGAAAGAGTGGTTTAAAATAACACCCAAAGAAAAGAAAGAGAGAAACAGGGCGGTAAAACCTCTCACTTACCATTTGCTGCAAACATTCAGAGAGAGAGAGAGAGTGTTTTGCAGTGTGGTTGGAAGGGTGCATGAGTAGGAAGGTTCTAGAAGCTAAGGACTTCATCTTAGGATACTTGAAGAAGGAGAGAGGTGAGGTCAAGCTCCACCACCGGCCATGGCAGGCCTCGGTGCCGGCGGTGGTTTTATCATTGCGCAGTTGCCTGCTCCGCATCGTCACTCTCTCTCTTCAACGCCGTAACTGTTCGTCTTTGCCACCATCTTCGAGGATTCGCCACCGTGTGTTGAAATTGGTAACATGCTTTTGAATAACCATGTTTTGGATGGTTGTTGAAATTAGATGTTGAGGCAATGCTAATAAAGGAAATCCTTATTTGGAATAGTTGTTGAAATCAGATGCCAAGATGATGTCAAAACTAATAATAATAAACAGATAACTTATGTATTAGAGAAATAAAATGTATTATGCATACATTGTAAATTCACTGTCTCACGAATTTGTACTATGAACAGTAATTAAATTGAGGTTTAATGCATATATGTTCATGATTACGAAAAAGAAATTGAGTATAAGTACGTGTATATGTTGATGGACTTTTAAGGTTAATGGATATTCAATTAATCTAATTAATACATGCCTGTTCATTTATGTGAAAAATAATTTATGTATAAGCATGAATATTAGTGTAGTTATGCCATTAATGCATGTATACATTTTAATGCAATCATAAATTTTGCAGTTTTAATTTGTAAACATGAATGTTATATGTTTACATGGTAAAAACAAAAGTGATGTTGATTTGAGTGAAATTAAAATTAGTGGATCATGAAAGATAAATATCACATGATTGTTCTATATTTGTATTGATTCCTAATATTATGTCAACATGTTAAGATATTTAATTGCGTACAATATGAGTACAATTATTGCATGGACAACAATTCTGTTATGTGATTCTGTATTCACGTGGCATGATTGTATTTGTCATCAAAGTGACAAATTAAGAATATAAGATTATAATGATTCATATGTTACCCATAAGATTTGATACTTATATATGGAATAATGATTTATATGATTTAATTATAGGTAAATTGAAGTTCATGAATGTGAATAAGGATGAGTATATGAAAGTGATTTTGAATCTTTCATTGATATTGATGAAATGATGATATTACGATAATGTAAAATAAAATATATTAAGATGAAATAATTTTTGTTCAATTCTTGAATCGAAAGTCCCCCAGACCCTACACCTATCACTAGTATACTAATCGAGTATATGGATTCAACTACTTCTGGCTCTAGTAAAAAGTGTCTTTGCCTGTCAAAGTAATTTGAGATAGACGCATCATACTCGCGGCTTTATGAATATTACTAACCAATTATACTTAGTAACTTATCGTGTTAGTGATATCCTTACATGTTTATCATTTAGAGACCAAATTACCATGAACGCTTGTTGGAATAAAGGAACAAAAATGCTTAAATACTCTAAGTTTCAGAAGGCTTTAGAGACCAAATTCCTTTAAACATTCTTACACAAATAGAAATTGCTCCATTCAAACAAACAAAAAGATAAAATACTCTATCAAGATCCATGATTAGGCTAAATGCCCCATTAAAGTTCATGATGGCGAGTCATAATGACTTAAACATCCTATTAAGTGTCAAATACCCTGTTATACATCCTATTTAGGTCATACTCTATTAATTTCGAGTAAAATTCAAAGTACTCATGAAAAACAACTACGAAGGGCTAAAACAAAACACTAAATACCTCCATTGCTCGAGAAAACATTGTACAATAGCAAGCTAAGAGTAAAAGAGGTTTATTACTTCAAGACTGAAGTTCGCTCACAAAGTAGGGGGATTAGTATATTGGTAACTTATAAATGAGCAGCTTGCTACTGTAGATAGGCAAATACGTTATACAGGTAACTATTCGGATAGAAATTATTGTAACTATATCTCCAGAATGTATAAAACGGCCATTTGTACAATTCGCCCAATATCCATGCAATTCGCCCAGTAACCAATGTAATTCGCCCACTATCTATGCAATTCGCCCACTAGCCATGCATTTCGCCCGCTAGCCAATGCAATTCGCCGACTTGCACCGACACCTCAATTCGCACACTTTCCTAATACCTCAATTCGCCCACTTCATTGCGTCAAAACATGCTTACATATAAGTAACTAAAAGATAGAATCAAACATGCTTATCCTAAAAATGAACTCATCCACCTACCCTTCCTTCTTTTATAACAGGGAAAAAGAGGAAGAATAGAGGGGCATGCTGGTGAAGGCTACACAACTCCTTCTTCCACTTCTATGATGATCTCTCTGGAGCAATAGTCGCTCAAGCTTCCTACTCCTCTCAGGCCAAGTATTTTATATCTGTTACATCTATTTATTACTTACCCTTATTTACTATTTCATAATATTAATACTAAATTGAACATCGGAGGGATCTCCCGTGGGTTACTCCATGGGGCCCTTTAACCGTTTGTTTGATCTTACATGAAATATCAAGCCAAGTGTGCAGCTAAAGCTTGAGTTCAGTTCATCCTAACGAACCCCACACCTCATACAAAACTCTAAAATGATAAATAAACACACTGATCAAATTCATCACAAGCACTCCCCTCACTGCATGACTTTCATCATATGACAAAGACATGTCATTTTCATTAAAATTTATCGGGATAATAAAACCACACGGGGTAGTATTCTTATTTGAGGACATATATCAAATTAAAGATATGTTTCTAGATTTAACACTCCTTGAGGGCCATTACATGCTAGGTAAGAAATAAATCAAGCATATGGTATATTATTCTTAAAGGATGTCTTTGGCTAGCATTGCTTTACCTTTGGCATTTAACTATGAACTAATGAGATTGGTGTTCCTCCTATCTAGTGGTTGTTAATAAACAATTGCACGAATAGTGATCAATAGTATTCATACAATGTACTTTACGAATGAATATTATCCGAAGGATGTGATTCATCATTTAATCTAGTGCTAATTTTCGAAGCACTTAATAATGACCAACCTTTAATATCTTTCTATCATGACACTTATTGCTAAACAGCACCAATTGCTGAATTGAGCAGGTTATGAAAGGAGTTTAAAATAGATTGTGAAAAAGTTCAAGACTACCTCCAAGTAGGTCATTGCACATATTGAACTAGTTCATCCTATTCCTAGCCTTTTGTTCAGACTACCACACTCTGAAGGGGTTTTTACTATTGGGTTATCATTGACGCTCATATGTCACTAGCTTGTGACTCTTTATTTCTAGTAGGTGGTTAATAAGTGCCTAGAGTTAGGCAGATAAAAACGATCTCTTATATTATTTTTCTTAAGTTATTGATCATTAGTGATGCCCAACAAATAGAGAGTTAATTAAGGTGTGGGTTGCTCAAGTATAGTAACAGGTGTGGTCCATGTTGGACCTTCCTATTAGAAATGTTTTATTGAGCCGCAGTAAGCCACTTAATTCTAGCTTGCTGCTTGACTTATGATGTGTAATGAAGTCTCTTGGCCCCAAAGAAGTTTGCAACCTATGAATGATGTTTATGTTTTTAGTGGGCCAAAGGCCCCTAACCCATGAAAAGATTCGTAGTTATCAACAAAATTTAGTTTTGACCTGAGGCGAGATTTCCTAGTATAAAAATGATTCATTTAACGTTACTAAAGAGAGTGTAACTCATGATCGGGACGAAGTCCCCCAGACCTAAATCGATTTCAACCACCAAGACAAGGAAATCTAGGTTGTGAATAGGGAAAAGTCCTCCAACCCTAAATAATTTACATACTGGGATAAGAAAATTTAGGCTATGAATAGGGAAAAAGTCCCCCAGCCCTAATATGATTTACACATCAGGTAGTGAATTCAACGTGTTGTGTAAGGCACCAAGTAGGGAATTCGTCGGGTTGTGGAAAACACCGGATAGGGAATCAGCCGGGTTAAAATGGAATTCGCCGAGTTGTGAAAGTGGAATTCATCAGGGTGTGTAAGTGGAATTTGCCGGGTTATGTAACTTGACCTTGTGACTCAAAATGGGCATAACTTTTAATCCATAACGAGTTACGGATCAAGTTACCTATCGAAGTGAAGCTCTTGAAGCGTTTTATAGGGCTATGATGATTTATAAGAAAACATAAAACAAAGAGGTGAAAAGACGAAGTGAGCGATTTCCTCTTCTAATAATTACATAACTTGGCCCTTTGACTTAAAATGAGCATACCTTTTAGTCCGTAAATAGTTACGGACCGACTCACCTATCAAAATGAAGCTCAAGAAATGTTCTATATAACTCTAATGAGGTTTAAAGCTTTGGATCAAAAAGAATATGAAAAGGAAGTAAAAATATGAGGTGGGTGAATTCCACGAGAAGGGGTTATATAACTTATTTTGCAACTTAAAACAAGTATAACTTTCAATCCATGAAATGTTACGGATTGAGTTATATATCAAAACAAAGCTATCAAAAAGTTCTATGTATCTATAATGAGTTTTAAGCTTTTGATCAAAGAAAATATGAAAGAGAGGTGAAAAGACAAAGTAGACGAATTCTACGTGTAGTGGTTATATAACTTACTTTGTAACTTAAAACAAGTATAACTTTCAATCCCCGAAGCATTACAGATTGAGTTACATATCAAAATGAAGCCATCGAAGAGTTCTATGTATCTATAATGAGTTTTTAAGTTTTTGATCAAAGAAAATATGAAAGAGAGGTGAAAAGACAAAGTTGACGAATTCCATGTGTAGTAGTTATATGACTTACCTTGTAAGTTAAAACAAGTATAACTTTCAATCTGTGAAGAGTTATGGATTGAGTTACATATCAAAATGAAGATTTTGAAGAGTTCCATGAAACTATGATGAGATTTAAAGTTTTTGATCAAATAAATATCAAAAATAAGTGAAATGATGAAGTGGGCAAATTCCAATTGTGGTAGTTGTATAACGTACCTTGTAACTTAAAATGAGCATAACTTTCAATCTATGAAGAGGTTACGGATTGAGTTATATATCAAAACAAAGCTCTTGAAGAATTCTATGTAATAGATGAGATTTAAAGTAAAAATCAAATAAAATATGAAAAATATGTTAAACGATGAAGTGGGCGAATTCCAAGCCAGGTGTTTATTTAACCTACCTTGTAAATTAAAACGGGCATAACTTTTAATCCGTAAAGAGTTATGGATTGCGTTATGTATAAAAACAAATCTCTGGAAGAGTTTTATGTTACTGCAATGAGTTTTTAATATTTTGATCAAAGAAAATATGAAAAAGATATACTAAAGATTACAATACTTGATTTATTCAAGAAAACCTCTTTGTATATTCTAAAG
Organism: Simmondsia chinensis; assembly: GCA_018398585.1. Classification (NCBI taxonomy): domain Eukaryota; kingdom Viridiplantae; phylum Streptophyta; class Magnoliopsida; order Caryophyllales; family Simmondsiaceae; genus Simmondsia; species Simmondsia chinensis. Next base: position 4,729,805 of record JAGTTD010000017.1, on the reverse strand, counting down.
ATATACTTAAAAGTGCCCAAAGGAGGCAAAATACTTGCTTTACTCAAGCAAATATTTTTGTATATACCAAAGATATGACTAAAAGTGTTCAAAGGAGGTAAAATACATGGCTTACTTAAGGAAATCTTCTTGCATGTTCAAACATACTAGGGAGCTTCTATGATTAACTTTACCTAAGTAGGCTCGTGCCTACTAGAAAAAATGCAATAAGGACCGAAAAATGCTAAAAATTACCTCTACTAACATTAAAATGTTTGAATCTTATAAGAAACACCAAGGCAGGCATGAGCTTATGATCCTTCCCATGGACGGCGCCAAAATGTTTGTGATGAATTTGATAAGTGTATTTATTCATCATTTTGGAATTCTGTCTGAGGTGGGGTTCGTTAGGATGAACTGTACTCAAGCTCTTGCTGCACGCCCGACTTGATATTCCGTGCAAGATAAAACAAACGGTTAAAGGGGCCCGTGGAGTAAACACGGGGGACCCCTCCGACACTCCGAGCAATATCAATATCATGAAATAGTAAATAAGGGTAAGTAATAAATAGACATAACGGATATAAAATACTTAGCCTGAGATGAGTAGGAAGCTTGAACGACTATTACTCTGAAGAGGTGATCGTAGAAGTGGAAGAAGAAGAAGGAGGCGTGTGGCCCTCATCATCATGCCCTTCTATTCTTCCTCCTTTTCGGTTTTATGGAAGAAGGAAGGGTAGGTGGTTGAGTATCATTTTCGGGATACGTATGTTTGATTCTATCTTTTAGTTAGTTGTGAGTAAGCGTGTTTTGAAGGGGTGAAGTGGGCGAATTGAGGGGTTAGTGCAAGTCGGAAAATTGCATGGCTAGTGGGCGAATTGCACAAATAGTGGGCGAATTACGTTGGTTATTGGGAGAATTGGATGGATAGTAAGCGAATTGTACAAGTGGACGTTTTATACATTTTAGAGATAGAGTTACAAACAATTTCGATCCGAATAACTGCCTAAACCTACTTGCCTATCAACAATTACAAGCTGCTCAATTATAAGTTACCAATAGGGAGAAATCAGTGAAAAGCTCTAGAATTTAGAAAAAGCAAGAGAGCGAGAAGAGAAATTGGATTGTGATAACTCTCAACAAAATAGTACCTAAATAAGGAACATGCGGTATCATGCCCCGAAGAGCATCTGGACCGTGATGCACCCCCAGAAGGCGACGTCGGAACTCGACCTTCGAAGAGATGAGAGCATCTGGCCAAATAAAGGACACGTGGCCACTGGTACCAACATGCATCTCGGACCGAGATGTACCCGCGAGGCACGACTTCAGAACTCTACTCTCGACCAAGATGAGATGAGGGCATCTAGCTAACAGGATATGTCCCGAACCCCAGATAATGTCGAAGTAACACCTCAACGCAAAACGCACCCCGGCTCCGAAGGGGCATCTCGCCCCAGGATACCAACTCCTTCGACAGTCGGACAACAATGATTACCCGCTATCTGGATTTGGACAGGCAAGAACCCAAAGCCGCGGGTCCAACGACTAGGGTATCTCACCTTCCGTCCAATACCGGCCAAAATACAACCCCCACGTCAAAGCATAGTACTCCAGCTGCTCCCTGAAGGAAAACTCTATAAATAGGGCTCAAGACCCTAGAGAAAGCTAAGCTCGCTACTCTCCCTTTAGATACAGTTGCAGGACCTCGAGAGCAAAGGCCCCCCAACCCCCCCCCCCCCCCCCCCCCCCCCCCCCCCCCGCCCCCCAACCCAATTTTTCTCTCTTACACTTGTGCTCAATCAAACATCCTTGTAATCGAATTCATTAATTAATAAAAATCTAATAAAAGTCTGAGGTTTGAGTTTAACCTTCCATTAAAAGAACCTGTAACAAAACAGTTGGCGCCGTCTGTTGGAGATGGAAAATTTTTCCCAAAACAACTCCATAGGATCTCCTTCCTCCCCGAGGTGGTCAAGAGATCAGTATGTCACTCATAGCCAGCTCCACGAGCTTCGCACACTATTCATGCAACTCGTCGATGATAACCACTGTAGCAAGATCCCTCCGCATCCTGCAAGGATGAACCCAGACGTGGTCGTCGAATCCCTTGCTTCCATAGAGTATGGAAGCAAGTGAAACTAGCAAGAGAAGAGGGAGTCAAGACGCCTCGCAGCCCCTACAAGCCGGGGAACACACCAGCACGGGCCCCTCCCTCGCTCGAGGTGAATACTGACACCGATTTTGAAGGAGCAACGCGCGAGCTCTTGGGAAGAATTCCCATCACCCATTCACCCTTCACTCCTCAGATACTCACTGTCCCCATGGGAAAAGTGAAAATGCCAAACTTCAAGTTATTCAACGGGAAGTAAGACCCAAACAACCACATCTCGGGATTCGCAGCACAGATGTACATGCAAGACGCATCTGAGGATGTATGGTGCAAATGTTTCCTGGCCACTCTCAAAGGCATGGCTCAGGCCTGGTTTGCCTCTCTCTCCAACGGGTCCATACGAAGTTTCAAGGAGTTGTCCGAGAAATTTACCCGCCACTTCCTTAACAACAAAAGAAGAAAGAAGACCGCTGCCCAGTTGATCCAGCTCCAGCAAGCTGATGGTGAACCCTTAAGGGCGTTTGTTCAACGATTCTCGAAAGCAATGATTAGCATCCCAAACCTAGTAGACCAAACCACCATCACCGCCTTCATCAACGGGCTCCGAAACAACGACTTCAAATTTTCCCTCGCCAAGGCTCTCCCTGCGACCGTAGATGCTCTCTTGACCAAAGCCAACAAATACATCATTGTACAAGAGGTGATGGACAAAACTGAGCCTCCTAGGCACGAGTGCTGAAAGTATGAGACGCATGCTGCTGGCCCTAGCTCGAAGCTTGAAAGAACGATAAGGGACGTGAGGAGGGTCTGTAATACTGGCCCTAGGAGACCCCCTCAGATACTCTTGGAGGTTAAAAAAACAGAGGTAGGAAGGGACCAGCCTCCCGCAATCCCCACAGCTGGGCCTAACTTGAATGCATGGTGTGAATACCATGAAGCACCGGGGCATGAAACCAAAGAATGTTGAGCACTCCGATACCAGGTGGACAAATTAGAGAAAAAAAGCGATCTGGGAAAGTTCGTAGATATAAAGAAACTTAAGCCCAGAACTTTCAGACCCTCCCGTGAGGGACAAAACAATATGGCTCACGCTCCGAGGCATGTAATTGCGGCCATAAAGAACAAACGGGATGATTTGAGTCTCGATACTCTGGGGAGAGGTGAAGGCAAAGTCCGAAAGCGTCGACCCTTGACCTTTACGCAAGATGATCTTAAGAACATTAAAAACCTGCACGAAGATCCCGTGGTCATTACCGTGGATGTCAGTGACTACTCCATTCGTAGGGTCTTGGTGGACCAGGGAAGTTCGGTCAACATCCTTTTCCTCCATTGCTTTTAACAAATGGGATACTGCTCAAAACGTTGCTCCCCATGACCGGGACCCTCGCAGGATTCTTTGGCAAAGTGGTGGATCCGTTGGGCACCATGAAGCGTGATATCCTCTTGAGAGACGGAGAACAGGGACATACACTTAATGCTGAATTTTATGTCATGGCGGCCGACCCGGTGTTCAGCGCCATCCTAGGACGCCCGGTGCTAAACTCGTTAGGCACTGTGGTGTCGACCTACCACCTCGCCATGAAATTTGAAACTGACAAAGGGGGCATCATGATAGTGAGAGGTTGTTAGCAAACAGCTTGCAGATGTTACTACACCCAAGATGCATCAGAAGTAGGGGAGATGGAAAGCAGAGAGAAGATGGGCCGAGATCCGAAGGAAATTGTCAAAGCCGAACTAGAGCCAGGGAAGTCAGCCCAGATTGGGACGCAACTAGGTACGGACGTATGAGACCAGATCCAGCAAGTGCTCCAACAATACCGGGAGGTCATCGCGCATTCCTCGGAAGAGATGCCGGGGATAGATAGCTGGATCATCAGCCATCATCTGAACGTCTGGCCCGAGAAGAAACCTGTGAAATAGAAAAAGCGCAACTTCTATGTTGAACGAAATAAGGTTATAGGTGAAGAAGTGCAACAACTTCTAAAGGCTGGTTTCATACGAGAAGTACTATATCCAGATTGGTTAGCAAACTTAGTTTTGGTGAAGAAGCCAAACGAAAGCTGGTGTATGTGTGTGGACTTCACCGAACTGAATAAAGCTTGCCTGAAAGACTAGTTCCCCCTTCTCAAGATAGACCAGCTGGTCGACTCTACGGTAGGAAATGCACTATTCAGTTTCTTGGATGCTTTTTCTGGATATCATTAAATCGCGATGGACCCCAAAGATGAGGAAAAAACGTCTTTCATCACTCACGAGGGCACATACTGCTTTCTAGTCATGCGGTTCAGATTGAAAAGCACTGGAGCCACATACCAGCACTTAGTGAACTACATCTTTCGACAACAGATAAGGAAGAACTTGGACGTATACGTTGACGATATGATCATAAAAAGCAAGGAGGCCTCTAATCATGTGGGAGACTTGATGGAAACTTTGGAGATGCTAAAAGTCCATAGAATGCGTCTTAACTCGGACAAATGCACGTTCGCGGTTCCTAAAGGAAAATTTTTTGGCTTCATCGTAAGTACAAGAGGGATAGAGGCCAACCCTACCAAGATAGATGCCATACTAAGGATGGAAACCCCAACGACACCAAGGGATATCCAAAAATTGACCGGCTGCCTGGCCGCCTTAAACAGGTTTATTAGCCGGTTAGCGGATCGATCCCTTCCCTTCTTTAAAGTACTGCAGAGAAGAGAGGTTTTCAATTGGCACGAAACATGTGAGCAAGCCCTCCGAGAACTCAAGGAACACTTGGCTAAGCTCCCGGTCTTGTCAAAACCTATCCCGGGAGAGGATTTAATCCTTTATGTCCCGACATCGGACGACACAGTAAGTGCGGTGCTAATATCGGAAAAAGAAAGCCTCTAGTTGTTGGTCTACTTCAAGAGTCAAATATTGAGGGAAGCCGAGATGCGATACCCCCACATCGAGAAACTCGCCTATGTCATCGTGATAGCCGCACGGAAGCTCCGGCCTTACTTTCAGGCACACTGTACCCGGATATGGACCAACTAGCTGTTGCAGAAGTCACTCTAATGACTGGAGTGCTCAGGAAGAATGCTATCCTTGGCGGTCAAACTCTCCGAGTATGACATACTGTTCGAGTCACGGACTACGATCAAGGCACAGGCTCAAGCCGACTTCCTAGCAGAATGCTCGTTCACCAACCCAGCATCACCAAGCCCCGGACCTATGGATACCCCGAAGGATCATGGAAGCTGTACGTGGATGGATTTTCCAACAACCACGGGAGCGGAGCAGGCATTCTACCCATCTGTTATGTTCATACTCGTTTTTTGATGTAATAACGTGCTTTATGCTTGTAATGTTTGAATTGGGTTTTGGAGCCAAAGGCGGTTAGCCGGGTAGGAGTTCTTTTTAATTCAATGTAACTAGATTCCTATAAATAGATTGATCATGTGTAATTCTCATTCAGTCAATGAAAATATCAATCAATCTCTTTGAAATTAATCTTCTTTCTCATCTAATTCTCTCTATTTTCTCATCTCCTTCACTTCTTTCTCATCCCATACCCTCTTTATCTTAGGTTAAGATCAAGATTTAATCTCGATCTTAACAATTGGTATCAGAGCCTCGTTGGCTTCCATTTCAAAGGATTTGATATCAATTACACCTCTTAAATCATAGTAACCTATGGAATCAACAGAGATTGCAGTGGTAGGTGGAGTTACCACCAGATCTGCAGCAGCAAAGGCAGCTGCTAAATCTTCTTATGCTGATGTCGTTCGTAGCAGTGTTGCAATTGATCGAGATGTGGTCACAAATGCACAATTGGACATTCAATTGAAGGCGATGCTTGCTCAAATCAAGCAATCTAATGCTGAATCCTCTCAGCAAATGAATCAGTAGTTCTTGCAAGTTAATCAGCAGATCTCGCAAATGAATCAGCAAATGGATGTGAAGCTTGATCAACGGATTCAGCAGGTGGAGCATATGTTCTCTGATCAGGTCACGCGACAATCACAAGAATTGGAGGAGAAGTTCAACTTGAGGTTTGATCGCGAAATGCAGCAGTTGGAAGTAAAGTTAGCAGAAATTCGAGAGCAATTTAGGAGGCCAAGTGCTCCTATTATGCCGGATCCATTAATACCTGCTAGTGTGTTGCAAGCTAATCCATCAGTGAGAGCTGAAGCCTTAAGTCATGATGTTGGTGCTGGAGCTCAAGATCGAGTTCATGAAGCTGAAATAACCGACAGGTAGGGTCGCAGTGAGCACGTGCAATCTCGACCTTCATATTGGAATGCAGCAACTAAAGGTAGAGTTCATGAAATGGAGGACACTAACAGATCTAGGGGAGTGACTGTGGATCATTTGGATAGACCGCCTGATTATTGGCAGCAGCAGTGATCAAGAAGCAATGAGGAGACTTCCAACAGCAGAAGTAATGACCACAGGCAGCCTCAGGTACAGATAGATGCTTTCGAAGGGAAGCAACCTCATTCTTGGCTAAGGAGGTGTGAACGTTACTTCCACTTCTATCACATTGATGAATCAGAGAAGGTACAAATTGCTGCGGTGTATTTGCTTGGTGATCATGAAGCGTGGTTCTATAGCTTGATGAAAAGCAATCCTTCCATCTCATGGATTGAGTTTGCGAAGGCCTTGTGTGACTGGTATATTGATGAGGATGAAAGCGATATTGTGGATAAATTCAATAAGGTGAAGCAAGAGACTTCTGTGAAGGATTATATGACCAGATTTGAGAATCTCCGAGCTAGCGTCATAACTGAAATTCAGGCCTCAAAGTCTTATTTTGTGTCAGCTTTTATAAGTGGCTTGAAGCCCAAGTTGAAGAACTTGGTTAAAGCCGTTGATCCTACTACTCTATCTATAGCTTATGCTAAAGCCAAGCTTTATAAATCCACGGTTCTATCTGTAAGTGATACTTCCAGACCTCGTGGCAGCAGCTCCAGACCTCAGCAAGGGTCTGTCAAGTTTAGAACCAACAGAACAGATGAAAGGCAGCAGCAGAGAATGTGTTATCGATGTAATCAACCTTACCAATTTGGCCACAAGTGTAATCCAAAGTTCCTCATGTCTGCTGAAGGGACTAGTGCTGGTGAGCTCTCTGATGGTGAGGAAATTGCAGGGGAAGGTACTGATTCAGATAAGGAAATCGAGGAAAGTTTGGATGATGCTGCAGTGGAGATTTCAATGAAAGCTTTGACAGGTAATGGAGCTTATAGCACAATCAGATCAAAGGAAAGGCTGGTAAAAGGTCTTATCATTCTCATTGATAGTGGGAGTACTCATAGCTTTGTTGATCCTAAAGTGGTCAAGAAAGTGGGCATGAAGTGATAAAAACTCATCCTCTTGCTGTTATCGTGGCTGATGGGAAGTCAGTAACTACTCAAAATAAGTGCCAAGGGTTCTATTGGCTGATGTAAGACCGCAAGTTCAGCTATGACTTTAGAATCCTTCCTTTGGGAGGGTGTGACATGGTGCTCGGGGTCGATTGGATGAGAACATATAGCCCTGTGTTGTTTGATTATGCTAACCTCACGGTTTCTTTTGAAGTACAAAGCTCTAAGGTCACTTTGCAAGGGATAGTAGAGCAAGCTTAATTACAAGTAATGAAGGGAAGTAAGTTGAAGAAGGGAATTCAGAATTGTGCATTTCTGTGGGTTGGCCAGCTGTTCACGATTGCTCCTACTGAATTGATTGGCATAACCGAGCCAGAAGTGCAGGCAGTGATTAAGGAATTTGAAGATGTGTTTGAGGTGCCCAGGTCTTTACCTCCCAATAGGAGTTTAGACCATGTTATTCCTCTAAAAGAGGGTGCAGAGCCGGTGAGGCTTAGGCCTTACAGATACCCTCATGCTCATAGGTCGGAGATTGAGAAGCAAGTTGATGAATTGCTAAAGACTAACTTTATACAGCCAAGCCATAGCCCCTTTGCCTCTCCGATTATTCTTGTCAAGAAAAAGGATGGCACGGCTCGCATGTAATACATTATAGGCAACTCAACTCTATGACTGTTAAGGACAAGTTCCCTATACCAGTTATAGATGATTTGCTAGATGAGTTGTATGGAGCTCAAGTCTTTTCCAAGCTGGATCTATGGCAAGGATATCATCAAATTAGAGTGGGGGAGCATTATGTGTACAAGACAGCATTCCGCACACATCATGGACACTTTGAGTTCGTGGTCATGCCATTTGGCTTGACAAACGCACCAGCAACATTTCAAGCTCTTATGAACGATGTCTTCAAGCAATGTCTTAGGAGATTAGTGTTGGTTTTCTTTGATGACATCCTGGTTTACAGTGCATCTTTTGAGGAGCATTTGAAGCATTTGAGGGAAGTGTTTTTGGTCATGTGGGAACACAAGTTGTATGCTAAGTTGGCCAAGTGTTCTTTTGCTCAAACTCATTTGGAATATCTTGGCCATGTGATCTCTTGTGAAGGAGTTTCCACCGATCCCTCAAAGGTCATAGCCATGAAAGAATGGCCTGTCCCGGTTACCTTGAAACAATTAAGAGGATTTTTGTGTCTAACTGGCTATTACCGCAAGTTTGTAGCCAATTATGGGGCCTTAGCCAAGCCACTCACAAATCTGTTGAGGAAAGACTCTTTCAAATGGTCGGATGAAGCTCAAAAGGCTTTTGATGCTCTTAAGGCTGTAGTGTGTAGAGCACCAGTATTGGCAATGCCCGATTTCTCCTCGAGCTTTGTTTTGGAGACTGATGCGTGTGGAAATGGTGTTGGGGTAGTGTTATCTCAGGGAGGAAGGCCTATAGCATACCTCAGCCAAGCATTGAGTGCAAAGCACCAAGCCCTTTCCACGTATGAGAAGGAGTACCTTGCAATCTTGCTTGCGATGGAAAAGTGAAGGCACTACTTGGATGGGCATCATTTTATCATTAAGACTGATCATCAAAGTCTTAAGCACTTGTTGGAGTAGAAAATTTTCACAAGGATACAAAGAAAATGGCTGATGAAGATGTTGGGGCTTGATTATGACATTGAGTACAAAGATGGGAAGGAGAACTTGGCCGCAGATGCACTGTCACGCAGATTTGAGGACTATGAGCAGGGTTCTCTTGGGGCCATTTCAGTGATCTCTCTTGCTTGGATGGAAGAGGTACATCAGTCCTATGAGAATGACTCCTTTGCACAAGAATGTATAGCCGCTGCCAGTGTGGGTAAGGCGAGCAATCTGGCTACTGGTGCAGAAGTCTCTGTGACCTGAGGCATTATCAGAATTCAGGGAAAGTTGTATATTGGCATTTCTTCTGATCTCAGACACCAAGTTATCAGTGCTGCTCATGATTCTTCATGGGGAGGTCATTCAGGCATGGTGGGAACGTACCAAAGATTGACGGTTGACTTCAATTGGCCGGGAATGAAGAAAGAAGTGACTAACTTTGTGCAAAGTTGTGAGGTTTGCCAACAAACTAAACTTGGTGATCATAGATACCAAGGACTTCTCCAACCCTTGCCTATTCCAGAGGGTATATGGCAACACATAAGCATGGATTTCATCGAGGGATTGCCTAAGTCAGAGGGGAAAGAGGTGATCTGGGTAGTAGTTGATCGATTCACTAAATCCGGGCATTTCTTTGCTTTGGCTCGACCTGTGACTGCTGAGAAGTTAGCTCGTGTGTACCTTGATAACATCTACAAGGCCCATGGATTGCCCCAATCCATAATTTTTGATAGGGACAAGCTCTTTACAAATCAATTTCGGAAGGAATTGTTTGGTCGCTTGGGAACGACATTGGCCCTTAGTTCATCATACCACCCTCAAACCGATGGCCAGACTGAGAGGGTCAACCAATGCATTGAGCAATACCTTAGAAGCATGGTGTTTAGTCATCCTAAGGTGTGGGGAAGATGGCTGTCTTTGGCGGAGTTTTGGTATAATACTCATTTCCATGCTTCAATAGGCACTACACCCTTCAAGGCGTTGTATGGGCATGATCCTCCCACTCCTTTGATGTTTCAAGGAGTTGGGACAAATGTGGCTGAGGTAACTGAGCTAGTGCAGCAAAGGAAGCATATTATGCAGCAGCTGAAGCATAATCTCAATCAATCCCAAGCCCGAATGAAATGGTATGCAGTTCGGAAGAGAGTTGACAGAAATTTTGATGTGGGAGATATGGTATATCTGAAATTACAGCCTTATAGGCAATCTACAGCAGCAGTGAGGAAAAATGTCAGGCTTTGTGCAAGATATTTTGGGCCTTACAAGGTGTTGGAGAGAGTTGGCAAGGTGGCCTACAAGTTGGAGCTTCCACCCGACTCTTATATTCACCTTGTCTTTCACGTTCCACTTCTTAAAAAGCAGGTTAAAGATGGTCACAGCTCTTCTCCAAGTCCTCCAGGGGTAGGTTCCAATGGCTCGTTGATCTTACTGCCAGCTGCAGTGGTGGAGTTGATGCAGGAAGCAGCAGGTGCAACCGAAGGCCAGAAAATTTGAGTGAACTAGTGCAATTTGGATGAATCATTTACCACTTAGGAAGAGAAGCGTTTTTTGTTGAGTCAATTTCCTTCTTTTCATTCTTGAGGACAAGAATGTTTTAAGGGGAGGGGATTGTTATGTTCTTACTCGTTTTTTGATGTAATAAGGTGCTTTATGCTTGTAATGTTTGAATTGGATTTTGGCGCCAAAGGCGGTTAGCCGGGTAGGAGTTCTTTTTAGTTCAATGTAACTAGATTCATATAAATAGATTGATCATGTGTAATTCTCATTCATTCAATGAAAATATCAATCAATCTCTTTGAGATTAATCTTCTTTCTCTCATCTAATTCTCTCTATTTTCTCATCTCCTTCACTTCTTTCTCATCCCATACTCTCTTTATCTTAGGTTAAGATCAAGATTTAATCTCGATCTTAACACCATCTCGCCTGAATAGCAACATTTCCCTTATGCGTTAAGGTTCAAGTTCAGAACCAGTAACAATGAAGCCGAGTATGAAGCGCTCTTCCAAGCATGCCAGGTGGACGTATTCAGCGACTCTCAGGTGGTTGCAAACAAGTCCAAGGGATTTTCGGAGCAAGAAGCATCACCCTGAAAGAATATTTGGCAATGGTGAACGAGGGAGCAAAAACATTCTATTTCTTCAAAATCCACCACATACCACCAATCGAGAACATTCAAGTAGACGAGTTAAGCCGAATCGCTAGCTCGGAGACAGAGGAGAAAGGACTAGAACCCGCCATTCAGACAGAAGAGATCCGGACGTCATGCTGAAGTTTATATTAGCACAAAGGAGTCGCTCAAATTCGATCTCTGAATGACTAGCAGTGACCCTTTGCCGAATTCATAAGGAATGGGACTCTGGTCGACGACCAGATAGAGGCAAAGTAGATCCGGAAGCTGGCACCGTGGTTCGTATTGATTGATAAGGACCTATACAAGAGATCCTTCGTGCATCCCCTGCTGAAGTGTCTCGGAGAAGAAGAAGGGAAGTACGTCCTGCGTGAAATCCACGAAGGCATTTGTGGACAACACCTTGACCATCGGGCTTTGTCCAACAAGGCTCTACGATCGGGCTATTACTGGCCCACCATGAAGAAAGGCGCGCTAGGGCTCATCTAGAAGTGCGAGAAATGTTAGAAGCATGCTCCGATAATCCATGTACTCACATCTTTACTCCAGCAATACTCAATCCCACCCCCTTCGCCCAATGGGAGATGGATATCTCGGGACCGTACCCCAAGGAAACTAGACAAAGGAACTAGATCATTGTGACTGTAAGTTATTTCAACAAGTGGATAGAGGCTGGGCCCATGGCCGAAATCACGGCCCACACCGTCCAGTGCTTCCTTCAAAAAGGAATCATCACTCGATAAGGGATCCCACGGATCCTGGGCGCCGACAGTGGCACTCAATGCTCACAGAGGTGCAGTCCGTAATAAAAAAATCAAACACAATCGAACAAAAAGATCGAACACAATTAAAAAAAAAAAAAACAAATCAAAAAAAATAAAAATAAATAATAAAAATAAGTAAATAAACATACATGTACCAAAATAATAATAATAAATAATATATACATCAATAACGATAAACAAAAAACATAAACTAAGTCCGTATGTCCTTATGAGGCAGGAGAAATGTAAACGTTTAAACCTTATGTCCTTCTGAGGCAGGAGGAATATAAACATTTAAGCCGTGAGGACCGACTGCAGTGGGCGCTCGAAGCCCGTCAGTCTTGCCCATGGCAAACTAAGTTCGTAAGTCCTCCCGAGGCAGGAGAAATATAAACGTTTAAAATCGTAAGTCCTTCCGAGACAGGAGGAATATAAATGTTTAGGCCATGAGGGCCGTCCGTAGCGGGCAATCAAAACCCGTCGGTCTCGCCCACGGCCCATAAAGCCCATAGATCCATCTGTGGCAAACAAAGCCCGTTGGTCCTTCCATGGCAAATGAAGCCCGTAAGTCCTTAAGGTCCATCCGCGTTAGGCATAAAGCTCATTGGTCCATCTGCGGCAAACAAAGCCCGTTGGTCCATTAGTGGCAAACAAAGCCCGTTGGTCCGTCCGTGGCAAACAAAGCCCGTATGGTCCGTCCGTGGCAGGCATTAAGCAGCGAGGGCCGTTTGTAGCGGGCAATCAAAACCCGTCGGTCTCGCCCACGGCTCATAAAGCCCGTAGGTCTATCTGCGGCAAACGAAGCCCGTTAGTCCCTCCGCTGCAAACAAAACTCGTAAGTCCGCAAGGTCCGTCCTCGACAAACAAAGCCCGTAAGTTTGTAAGGTCCGTCCGCGGTAGGCATTAAGCCGTGAGGGCCATTTGCAGCTGGTAATCAAAACCCGTCGGTCTCACCTAGGGCCCATAAAGCCCATAGGTCCTTTCGCGGTAAACAAAGCCCATTGGTCCGTCCGCGGCAAAGGAAGCCCATAAGTCTGTAAGGTCTGTCCGCGGCAGGCATAAAGCCGGTTGGTCCATCCATGGAAAACAAAGCCCGTAAGTCCATAAGGTCTGTTGGCGGCAGGCACAATGCCCGTAGGCCAGTCTACGGCAAACCAAGCCCGTAAGTCTGTAAGGCCCATCCGTGGCAGGCATAATGCCCGTTGGTCTGTCCGCAGAAAACATAGCCCGTTGGCCCGTTCGCGGCAAACTAAGCCCGTAAGTCCGTAAAGTCCTTCCACAACAAGCACTCAAAGCCCGTCAGTCTCGCCCACAAAAAACTAATCCATCTGTGACAAGTGATGTACCAATGCCCAAAGATAGAAGCCCGCTTATCGCAGATAAGATATGTAAGCTGTAAGCCCTCCCGTGGCAAGACAAGCCGTAAGCCCACTCAAGGTAGGAAAGAAGCCGACATATGAAGCCATACACCTCTTAAAGACAAGAAAGACGCCAACACAAGGCGTAGGCCCGCACGAGCCAACCCAAGCCGAGAGCCTGCATGGAGCAACGCAAGCCGAGAGCCCGCACGGAGCAACCCAAGCCGGGGACCCACACGGAGCTATGCAAGCCGGGGACTCGCACGAAGCAACGCAAGCCTAGGACCTGCACGAAGCAACGCAAGCCGAGAGCCCGTAAGGGGCAACGCAAGCCGAGAGCTAGCAAGGGCAACACAAACCGCGAGCCCGCACGAGACAGGCAAGACGCCGATTCTTAAAGCCGTAAGCCCCATCTCAGGCAGGAGAGACGCCAATGCTTAAAGCTATAAGCCTCGTCCGAGGAAGGAGAGACATTGATGCTTAAGCCATAAGCCTCGTCCGAGGCAGGAGAGATGCCGATGCTTAAGGCTGTAAGTCCTGTTTGAGGCAGGAGAAATGCCGATGTTTAAGGCCGTTAGCCCGGTCCGAGGCAGAAGAGACACCAATGCTTACAGCCGTAAGCCCCGTCCGAGGTAGGCGAGATGCCTACATGAAAGACCATAAAACTGTTCGAGGCGGGCAAGATGTCAAAAGATTTCTCAAAACAAGAAGCCTTGCCAAGGAATCCTTCGAGAAAAATCTGTTTAATGGGCTCTTCTTACAGTTAGCAAAGGCATGAGCAACTTGCTCCGAGACTCGAGAAATGTGGCATCCTGCTCTGAAATACGAAACCCTTGCTCCCGAAGCTGAACAGCTTGCTCCACGACACGAGTATGCAACCCCGAGTTAATAGAACGAAGCTTCCTCACCTATTGCGTGCTCTGCCTCCAGCTGGAAATGACAAACTCCAACACACACACAGGTACAATATATAAATCAAAATACATAAAATTACAATAATAGAAATAAAGCAAAAATACATGAAACAGTACAAAATAACGCAAATCGAAGCGTGCTGGACCAAGACGCATCTCGGTCCGAAATCCAAAAAAAAGTTAAGTAAAATACCTATGTTCATAAATAAACAAAAGCGAAACAAAAATCAAACAAAGACAATAAAGGGAACCCGAGGGCTCGCCCACAAAGAGAAAAGAGGGAGAAAAAAGCTTTAAACTTCAAAATATAAAAGTAGAAGAGAAAGAATTTAATATCGAAAGAAAATAAAAACCGAACACCTTTTTCTTTTAAAAAATTCCGACACACATAAACGCAGTAAATAAAGCCAAAATACAGCAAAGAAAAATAAAACAGTGTAAAAATAAACACAAGTTGAAGCAAGTCGGACTAAGATGCAAAAAAAATAAAAATAAAATAAAAATATATATCCAAAAATCAAAATCATTATCAAACAAATTCTAATGCAGCCGAGCCCCTACGCAACAAAGACAAAATGCGCAACTAATTAAAGCAACCGGGAGTATCACAAGACGACTAGGATAGAAGAACAATAGCGACGTCACATTCATTAAAGTAAAAACTGTGTTGTTAATTACGTTAACACACCCTGAACTAGCGTACACCTCCCCACAGCAGGAGCAACAAAAAAAAAGGACAAGTTACAAGACCTAAAGATACAAAAAAGAAAACTACAAAAAAGAAAAAAAGAAGTGAAGTACAAAGGATCGACACCACGTCCTAAAATAGCAAGGCAAGACCCGGCAACTTGGGGTAAAGGGACCCCACGCACGGGAACAAAGAAAGCGAGCCCCGATATGAATACTGTCCCAGACGCTCCAAGATTTCGTGCTCCGGTTTGTCCAAGAGACATTGATACATTCTGCCGCACAAGCCATGGTCAGATATTGGTCCGAGACGGAGAACCCGGCAAACATGAAAACCACCAAATGTCCTGGGAATCGAAAACCAGTATTCAACACTCCTATAAGGGAACCAAGAAGAGAAATCACAGTGATCACGTCACATTCATACCCTAAAGAGAGCACCACGAAGCAAGACCAGGCACATCAACGCATCAAAAGATAAAGGGTCGTCCCAATGAAATATGCCCGCATTGTTGCTCTGAGCAATGCCTCGGTCAACCTAGGGCAAGAAAAATAGAAACTCCGCTATAGTCAAGATCGTGCTCCAAAGGCGGCATAAGTGCGATAGAAGGGGGAATGGTCCAAAACATCAGGACCCCTATCCGACATCAAGAAGATCACGTCGTCAACATAAGCAGGGACCTGAAATAGCAAATTTCGCCTCCCAACGTAGAGCTCACACTTATACACCCATTTGTCCTCCTAGGTGAACACTTTGTAAGTCTTCGTCCATTCCCTTTCGTCATGCTCCGAGGTGTGATCATCAACCAACAGATGGACGAGGAATTCGAAGGACTCAGCAAGACCCTGACATTCGAGAATTGCAGCCATGGCACATTGAACGAACGGAGCTAAGACTCCCTCAGTCAGGGAGCCTAGCGGAAGGTAAAAGCAAGTAGCAGGCTTGAAGATGGAAAGGCGGGACGGGTCGACTGGGTTGAACTCCCTACACAGGACCAACCCGCCATGACATCCCAGAATTCTCCGATGACTGGAGAGAAACTCTACCTAGGATTGAGGAATAACCCTCCCCGTGGTAGGTGTACTGGGGAAGACGAAAATGTCATCCAGGTCGACATAACAACAAGACTGGACGACAAACCATTAATATAATGGTTCAAAGAACAAGACGCTTGAGCATTCATAAAACACCGCATTCTGATGAGGCAAGAATGGGAGCTAGACAGGGCTCGGAAGCGTAAGAGAGACTTCGCGGAGAGATAGGTGAAAGTTTTGAAGGTCACGTCCTCTAAATCGGCCATCGCTAGACCAAGCATGACGAGGGAAGAACAATATGGTTTGAAGCTCTAAAAATAGAAGAGGGAAGACTTGGAAGTCAAGTGACCCTCTAGCTGCCATCTTTATAAAGTGAAATCACCGCAAATCGAGTCGCAAACGAGAATCATTTGCGAAGTAGTAGGGGTTTAATTGATAACTTTCAACAAAATAGTACCCGAATAAGGAACATGCGGCATCACACCCCGAAGAGCATCACAAAACAAGATGCACCCCTGAAGGGCGACTTTGAAGCTCTACCTTCGACCAAGAAGAGATGAGTGCATCTAGCCGAATAATGGACACGTGGCCACCGGTACCAATGTGCATCTCGGATCGAGATGCACCTGCGGGGCATGACTTCGGAACTCTACTTTTGACCAAGAAGAGATGAGCGCATCTAGTTAACAGGATACGTCCTGGACCCCGAATAATCTCCAAATAACACCTCAACGCAACACGTACCCTGGCTCTGAAGAGGCATCTCGTCCCGGGTTACCGACTTCCCCAAGAGTCGGCCAACGACGATTACCCTGTATCTGGATTTGGACAGGCAACAGCCTGTAGCCGCGGGTCCAACGACCAAGGGTATCTCGCCCTCCGTCCAATACCGGGCAAAATACACCCCCCCCCCCCCCCCCCCCTCCACCCCACATCAAAGCATAGTACTCCAGCCGGTCCTTGAGGAAAAGCTCTATAAATAGGGCTCAGAACCCTAGAGAAAACTAAGCTCACTACTCTTCCTTCAGAAACAGTTGAAGGACCCAGAGAGCAGAGGCACCCCCCATTTTTCTCTCTTACATTTGTACTCAATCAAACATTCATGTAATCGAATTCATTAATTAATAAAAATCTAATAAAAGTCAAAGGTTTGAGTTTGACCTTTCATTAAAAGAACCTGTACAAAAATAGAATGTTTTTCTCTATGTATTTAGAGGAATGAACTATAGACATTATAAATGGTAAAGTTTGATATTGTCGTGCCATAGATTATGATATTATGACAAGACTATGAAGTCTCTTGATATTGCTTTTGAAAGAGGCAATAAATGAATCGGATAAATGCATATATAGCAAGTTAATATGATAAAGGGAGTTGTAATATGTATGCATGCTGATTACATTTTAATGTTTGGCATGAATATTTAGTACTAAATGAAGGTACTCCAATATGGAACATGAAAATGTTCGATATAGCCTTTGTTGTTGGAAAGCGATGTATATAAACTAATAATGTAATTAAAATTTATTGGCTCGTAGTACATAAGATACTGAAATGACCATCATTATGATATTACTTTAATGAGCATTCTTCTATTTTAAAAGAACATTTGGATGCCAGTTGTATCTCTGATTATGAGGATTACGCTTCTATAAGCAAGTGGGTATTCTTAATCGGTGGGGGTGTTGTCTCTTTGTTTTCAAGAAACAACCATGCATTATTGATTCTACCATGATGGTAGAGTTTATTGCTCTAGTTTTTGCTTGTAAAGAAGAAAAATATTTAAAGGATCTTTTGTTAAAATTCCTTTGTGTCCTAAGCTAATATCGCCTATTTCTATCCATCATGAAAGTGAGGCTATGCTTTCAAGTACATGAGGTGTATGGTTGAGAGTCAGGACACATTAATGTGAAACATAGTTACGTGAAATAGCACATGACGATTGGGTGATCACTGTGTACTTTGAAAATGCAAGTTAGAATCTAGTGGATCTCTTATTAAAAACGTGTGCTAGAGACTTGGTAATAAATATGAGTAAAGGGATGGGTAAAACCTGTCAATTTTAGTCTTCCATGACAGACCCTCAATCCAACGCTTGGTACAATGGCATGTTTTGCATTCAATGAGAGAGTTCAATAATCTGTATGATTGCAAACACTAAAAGTAAAATTCCATCTAGGGTCTAGTCCTTGATAACTTGTGACAAAGGGAAAAGAAGGTTGAGCATATGCTCTTAATGGACCCAAAAAAATTATTGAATGTTGTGTTGTAGGGACACCATCAATGGGGTCTGCCCATGTGAGGGTGAAGTTGGCCGCTTCAAGGAGTGATTTAATGACAAGGGTTTGACTCTGTAACACTCATGAAGAGTAAAGGACACAAGGCCATACATGTGTCAGTCTGAAAGATGAGATGTGTGTAGAAAGTAAGTCTTGTGTCTCGAGAGTATTCAATTAGACAAATTGAATGTATGGTGCAAAGCTTAGTCTACCATTTTATTACGAATAATTGTAACGTGTCTTCACTAAGGGTTTAATTTAAAGAATTTATGCATAAAGGCTTCCTTTTATTTCGAGATGATATTTGTATAAGAATGTATGTATTTTGTATTTTGAAAATGGTGGGGGATTGGTGGTGTATTTTCAAAATAAACAAAAGATGGTTTGGTGTCTTCTAGGTGATGAGATGTGTCTGTTCATGAAGGGACGTGTCTCTTTATGAAAAGACACTTATGAATTATAAATATCCCATCCTTTCTCATGTTTAAAGAATGGAAAAGATACTTGAAAAATTATTTTGTGAAACATCATTCTCATGTTTTATCTTTTCTTCTACACTCTATCTTACTTTGGTTATTGATTTTTATTGTATCTCCGAGACTATTTCATTATTCATGAAATAAGTCTTATGTATAATGGTTCGCTATATGCCTTGAAGCGTGAGACTGTTCATAACTACCCGTTTTGTAAAATTTTCCTTACACCGAGAGGGCACGAGCGTGATCTACGCCTCGCTCAACTATCACATTATTAGTATTGTATCATTTTCACGCATTCTATGTAATATGTTTTTACATGTTTTATATAACATTTTATGTATTGGGTTCCAACAAGGAATTATAAGGGTAAGGCACTCATATGGTACTCCATAGAGATCTATTTATCAACTAAGAGATTAAGAGCAATGTTGTCCATCATCATTCGGATGCCAATTTATACGCGGTCATATTGTATAATGCATATTCAATAGCATAATTATAACAAATACAATAACAGATATATGCATTTTTCCGAAATTTAAATAGCGTTCGTGCAATGCACGGGTCAAAAGTTTTGCCCATTTTAAGTTAACTGCACAAGTTGTGAAAACTGTGGCCAATCGATCGATTGATTTTCCTGATCCATCGGGGAGGGCATGTCATGGTCATGACCCTTTTGTTTCCCTTGACATTGTCTAGATATCAAGCAGGTTGTCCGTGGTCCGTGTCGGGGTCGAGTGTCAAGCTGTCCCAGGTCGCTGCCCAGGTCCGAGCTGTCGCGTGCCTTGACAATGTCATGATAGGTCTTGGTCGCTGCCTTCCCGTGTCCCAGTCCAGCCCCAGGCGCCCGTGTGCCAGTGCCGTGTCCGAGTCCCAGGCACCGTGTCCCAGTGCCGTGTCCCAGTTCCATGCACTAGTCCCGTGTCAGCCGCGTCCCCAGCCTCCTTCCCAGGGCTGTGCCGCACCTGAGCCATGCCTGGGCGCGCCTTGCCAGCTGTACTAGCCGTTGGAGGTTAGGCGCTCCCCTCCTAGCCGTTGGGAGCTTCGGCTTATTTTGTATTTTGGGCATTTGATGTATTTTTCTATAAATAGCCTTGTATTCGAAATTTGTATCATTCATTCAAGTCAAATAATAAAGATTACTACTTTTCTCATCTAATCTCTCTATTTTCTCATCTTCTCAATTCTATTTCTTTTCTCATCTCAACTCTATTTCTTTCTTTCTCATCTAACTCTTTTCAAGATTTGGGCCTAAGGCATCATCTTGGGCCGTCATAATCTCCAGATTGTGACAAATTGGTATCAGAGCAACTACGATCGTGCAAAACTGGTTGTCACGCGCAACGCCCGCAACATGTCTTCATCCGAGGAGACCGCCGAATCTCAAGAACGGTATTCGTCACTTGAAAGAAGACTTGATAGAATTGATGCCTTGATCCGTGACCAAAGTGTGTCAAACGAAGGATTAAGGGGAACGGTTGATCGCCTAGCAAATCAGGTCGAGAGTTTTGGACAAGGCCAACGTGATTTTCAAGAAAACCAACGTAAGATTCAAGAATACCATCGTTCGCTTCAAGAAACCGTAGCATCCTTGGCCAAGTCGGTACGTTCTATGGCAATTCCGGAAAGGCGTCCCGAAACCGTGCCTGAAATTGCAACATAAGATCAAGTGGGTTCGGGCAACTATGTTCATATTGGAGGATCCGGATTTATACCACCACCACGACGCCGTTCCCATGATCAAAGACCTCACCCCCGCTCCGAGGATGGGGAACATAGTGGTAATACCGTGAGTGCTCGTTCTTGTTCCGCCCATTATAACCCTAAACTTGATTTTTCAAAATTTGATGGCAAGAACCAAGACTTTGGATCCGCAAGTGTATGAAACACTTCCGTTGGTATCAAGTCCCAATGGATGAGTGGGTTGCTTTGGCATCCTCGCACTTGCACGATTATGGTGATATTTGGTTTCATGCCTTGGAACTACGGAACCCCGTCATGCCTTGGGAATTTTTTGTTGACGAACTTTGCAAAAGATTTGGTGACAAGTCCATGCAAGATGTAGTCGACCAATTAACCAACGCCGTGCAATTGGGTACCGTGGAGGAATACGAAGTACAATTCGAGGAATTGCGGAGTTGGATGATGATCTACCATCCTACTTTGAGCGATTCTTATTTTGTGTCCAGTTTTATAGGTGGGTTAAAGCCTGCAATACACGTGGCCATCAAGGCCAACCGGCCTACGGAAATGAGTTACGCCATTGAGCAGGCCAAGTTGCAAGAAATCACCATGGCTGAGATAAACAAGGCCACGGGTACCAGGCCTGGCTTCAACCATGCCGCATCAGGATCCAGACCAGCCTCCTCCTACAGATCCGGTCCGGGAGCATCTTACCAGGGCCTAGGCCAGTCCCAGGCGCCCTTGTCCCAGGGCGCCCCAGCACGGGCCGCGCCAGTGCAGTCATCCTCCTCCAACGCTCCCAGGCGTGAACCCGGACAGTGTTTTAGGTGCCATGAACGTTACTATCCCGGGCACGTGTGCAAGAACAAGCAGCTACAATGTATGGAAGGTCAAGAAGCCCAAGACGGGGATGAAGAGGACTTAGTTGACATTGAGGAAGAGATCCCTCAAGAGGAAGGGGACGGTGCTATGGAGATCTCTTTGAATGCCCTATCGGGGCGCATTACACACAACACCCTAAGGTTGAAGGGCTCCATCAAGAAACGGGCCCTTACAATCCTAGTGGATAGTGGGAGCACCAATAGCTTCCTTGATTCAAGAGTCGTCAACGAACTCAAGCTCGAGACCGTTCCGACCATAGTGATGACTGTCATCGTTGCAAACGGTGAGAACTTGACGAGTTATCAAAAATGCCCGAGTCTCAAGTGGAAGGGGCAAGGCCACACATTCTCGGACGACTTGCAGGTGCTTGACCTTAGAGGTAGCGACATGGTTCTTGGAGTCGATTGGCTCCAAAGGTATGGACCCGTTACCTTTGATTTTACAAACCTTAAATTTTCTTGTGTTAAGGATGGTAAGGCAATACATTTGCAAGGCACTTCTGATAATGCTTCCTTACACGCTATATCTGAAAAAAGTCTTGCCCGGTTTATTAAAAAGAAAGTTAATTGTGTTGTCGGTCACTTATTTTTGGCTATAGGTAGTGAGGAACAACAACCTTATGTCCATCCCGACCTACGGCCGGTCCTTGAGAACTATAGTGATGTTTTTGCCGTCCCCAGGTTGCTTCCCCCCAACCGTGCCCATGACCACGCTATACCCACCCAACCCAATGTTAAGCCCATACATATTAGACCTTACCGATCCCCATAGTCAAAAGAACAAGAGAGAAAAGCAAGTTAAGGAGATGTTGTCTTCTTCTATAATTCGCCCTAGCCGTAGCCCTTTTGCCTCACCTGTGCTTCTAGTTCGTAAGAAAGATGGTACCTATCGTTTTTGTGTTGACTATCGTCAACTTAATAGTATAACAATTCGGGACCAATTTCCCATTCCTGTTATTGACGATTTGCTTGACGAGTTGCGTGGAGCATGTGTGTTTTTCAAAATAGATCTTAGGGCAGGTTACCATCAAATCAGGGTTCGTGAAGAAGACATTCACAAGACCGCATTTCGCACCCATCACGGGCACTACGAGTTTAAGGTCATGCCGTTTGGTCTTACCAAAGCACCGGGCACTTTTCAAGCGCTCATGAATGAGGTTTTCTCTTCTTTTCTCCGTAAATTTGTCCTCGTTTTCTTTGCTGATATCCTAGTTTATAGTTCGTGTATGTCCTCTCATGTTGTGCATCTTGGTACGGTCCTTGGCACTTTGCGTGCTAATGAGTTGTATGCTAAAATGAGCAAGTGCATCTTTGGTATTGATCATGTTGAATATCTTGGCCACATAATTAGTCCGCAAGGGGTAGCAACGAACCCTAGCAAGATTGACGCTATGACCTCTTGGCCTCAACCAAAAAGTATAAAGAGCCTTAGGGGATTTTTAGGCCTCACGGGTTAATATCGCAAGTTTATCAAGGGGTTTGGGGCGATTAGTAAACCTTTGACTAGCCTCCTTTCCAAAGGAGAATTCCATTGGAATGAGGATGCTCAACGTGCTTTTGAGACTCTCAAGCACGCTATGGTGTCGGCACCGGTCCTAGCTCTTCCCGACTTTACCAAGCCTTTCGTTCTTGAGACGGACGCTTGTGGAGTTGGTATTGGGGCCATCCTTAGTCAGGACGGGCGATCCTTGGCATACCTTAGCAAGGCTTTAGGACCTCGCCAATTAGGTTTTTCTATTTATGAGAAGGAGCTTATGACGGTTTTAATGGCTGTGGCAAAGTGGCGACACTACTTGTTAGATCATCATTTTATCATTAAAACCGACCACTCTAGTCTTAGATTCCTCTTGGACCAACGTATAACTACACAACTTCAACAAAAAGGAATGTCCAAGCTAATGGGTTTAAGTTATAGTATCATGTACCGTAAGGGCCTTGAGAATAGGGCGGCTGATGCCTTATCTAGGCGTGACGAAGAGGTAGAATTTGGTTCTTGTTCAGTTTTAACAACGGTAGTTCCTCAATGGGTCCGTGAGGTCAAAGCTAGTTATGAAAATGATGCTCAGGCCTTGGACCTTATCACACGGGCTACCCTTGATCCTAAAGGACAAGGGCCCTACTCATTCCATGGCGGTGTCCTTCGTTACAAGGGCCGTGTCTATGTGGGTGAGCATACCGACCTCCGTCAACGGATCATGCACGCTTTGCATGACTCCCCCGTTGGTGGCCATTCCGGTGTCCATGGGTCCCTTATTCGTGCTAAACGTCTTTTCTTTTGGCCTAACATGAAGTCGAGCTTTTGTGAGTGGATTTCTAGGTGTGATGTTTGTCAACGCACCAAGGCCGAGCACGTGCCCTACCCCGGCCTCCTTCAGCCGCTTCCTATACCGTACCAAGCTTGGGAGAGCGTAAGTCTTGACTTTGTTGAGGGGTTGCCTAAGTCCTTGGGTAAGGATACGGTTTTGGTTGTTGTTGATCGTCTTACTAAATATGCACATTTTATTTTGCTATCGCATCCTTTCACGACTTCTAAGGTGGCCCAACTTTTCCTTGATAATATTTACCGTTTACATGGGCACCCTAAAAGCATTATATCGAATCAGGATGGCACCTTCCAAAGCCTATTTTGGAGGGAACTTTTTCGATTGGCGGGCGTGGGGCTCAACATGAGTACCTCCTACCACCCCCAATCCGACGGCCAAACCGAGAGAGTAAATCAGTGCTTGGAAAATTACCTCCGTGCTATGGCCTTAAACAAACTGAAGGCTTGGGCTCAGTGGCTAGCGTTAGCGCAATTTTGGTATAACACTAACTACCACACCTCAATTAAGTCTACACCATTCTTTGCTTTGTACGGCTATGAACCTAGGTTGTTAGCTCTTGATTACCCTTGTGTGTCCTCGTCCCCCGGGGTAGAAACCTTAGTTAGTGATAGGCAAACTATGACCAACCTATTAAAAGAGAACTTAGTCGAGGCCCAGCATCGCTACAAGCAACAGGCCAACTTGCATAAATCGGAGCGTGAATTTCATGTAGGCGATTTCGTGTATTTAAAACTCCAACCGTATCGCCAAACCTCTGTTGCTATGAGGCGTAACCTCAAGCTCGCCCCTCACTATTATGGTCCGTATAGGGTCCTAGCTAGGGTTGGTCAGGTTGGTTATAGGTTGGACTTACCTAAAGATTCAAAAATTCATCCTGTTTTTCACGTGTCTCGTCTTAAGAAAAAAATAGGTGATAATGTGGTGCCGAGTATTTCCTTGCCTCAGTGTGACCCGGATGGCCACCCCGAGGTTCGCCCACTCAAGGTGCTCAAGAGACGTATTCTTTCGCACCACGGCAAGAAGCACACCCAGGTTCTTGTGCAATGGGAGAACATGCCTCCGGACGCCACGACTTGGGAGGATTGGAGCTTCATCCACGGCCAGTTCCCGGACTTCAATCCTTGAGGGCAAGGATTGGCTTTAGGGGGGGGGGGGTATTGTCATGGTCATGACCCTTTTGTTTCCCTTGACATTGTCTAGATATCAAGCAGGTTGTCCGTGGTCCGTGTCGGGGTCGAGTGTCAAGCTGTCCCAGGTCGCTGCCGAGGTCCGAGCTGTCGCGTGCCTTGACAATGGCATGACAAGGTCTTGGTCGCTGCCTTCCCGTGTCCCAGTCCAGTCCCAGGCGCCCGTGTGCCAGTGCCGTGTCCGAGTCCCAAGCGCCGTGTCCCAGTGCCGTGTCCCAGTCCAGGCTGTGTCGTGTCCCAGTGCCGTGCGCCAGTCCCGTGTCAGCCGCGTCCCTAGCCTCCTTCCCAGGGCCGTGCCGCACCTGAGCCGTGCCGAGGCGCGCCTTGCCAGTTGTACTAGCCGTTGGAGGTTAGGCGCCCCCCTACTAGCCGTTGGGAGCTTAGGCTTATTTTGTATTTTGGGCATTTGATGCATTTTTCTATAAATAGCCTTGTATTCCAAATTTGTATCATTCATTCAAGTCAAATAATAAAGATTACTACTTTTCTCATCTAATCTCTCTATTTTCTCATCTTCTTAATTCTATTTCTTTTCTCATCTCAACTCTATTTCTTTCTTTCTCATCTAACTCTTTTCAAGATTTGGGCCTAAGGCATCATCTTGGGCCGTCACAATCTCAAGATTGTGACAGGGCACGGGGGGTACCCTAAGGACGCCCTAATTTTCACATTCTTTACCACGCGTCCTCTCATCCTCTCCTTCCTGAAGCCGCTACGAGATCCAAGGGGTTTTCAAACGCCGAAGCGCAAGTGGTCTGAGTACTAGGGAATCAAAGCAAGGATCAATGTTAATATCAATTGGGGGAGTCTTTAAATCCTTAGTTTTATCATTATTGTTTTCTTTCTTGGATTTGAATGATGTGTAAAACTCCTATATAGGAGTAGAGTTGTAGTTTAGGGATGAAGGGCGGATAGCCGCCCATATCCTGGATTTATATTATGCTTTTGACAATGAATTTATGTTATGTTATATACACATCCCTGTGGGGAATTTCTGATTGTGTTTGGTGTTTCTTTATGTGAGCTTGTGGCTGCGGTAAGATCTCCAAATTATTAGCATTAGTTTAAGAACTTGTAGTCTAGACCATAACATAACTGGTTTTCACGTGTGATTAGGATTAAGGTTGTACCCAACCCTAAATACAATCCTTTGTACGAATTAATATTTATTTAGGAGCGACAAAGGAATTTGTTAGTGTTATTGAGACAATCCATGCTACACCTAGGGGGATTTGATGGGTTATGGCCTTAGGCTAATTCATTACCCTAAACCCTAACTTAAGTACTAATACAAGTTTAATATTGAACTAAGAGCAAGAAAGGAATCACTACAACAAAAAAGGACAATTCTCGGTGCATAATTATTGGCGTTTATACAAACGTCGAGAAATCTCGGCGTTTAAATGCGTCGAGACAAAGCGTCGAAAATTCTCGACGTTTTTAAACGACGCAAAAAATATCGGCGCTTATAAGCGCCGAGAATCTCGGCGTTTATAAGCGCCGAGATTCTCTCGGGGTATAAATACCCCGAACAAACCCTCGCGCTCTCACCGTCGTCTCTCACCCTCACCTCCCGCAAACCCTAACCCTCGTCTCTCACCCTCACCACCCGATTTCCAACCGCGTCGCTGCCGGCGTTCTCCTGTCACCGTCGCCGCTCGGGTTCGCCTCTCACCGTCGGGCCCGGCTTCGCCTCTCACCGTCGCGCCCGGCTTCGCCTCTCACCGTCGCGCCCGGCTTCGCCTCTCACCGTCGCCGCCCGGGTTCGCCTCTCACCGTCCCCGCCAGGGTTCGCCTCTCACCGTCCCCGCCAGCGTTCGTCTCTCACCCTCACCTTCAGATTTCACAGTTGCTCTTGCTTTGCTGTTAGTATGTGATGTCCTTGCCCTAGTTTCGGTTTTTATTTTTATTGGACTGCTTATTCTTCTACAAGTGTTATATCATTTGAGTTGGTTGAAGTAGTTTTATTATAGTTTTGTATTATCGCCGTTTCACACTTTCCCCTGCTTCATGCGCATCCTTAATGCTATGGTTTGAATGATTCTATCGTTGTATCTCATCATTTCAATTGATTAATACAAAAAATTATTGTTTTGACGAAATTCTTGTGTTACTGTGTTTGATTGATATTTAAAATTATGTGTTGGTGGCGCTTGTGAGTCCAATTTGTTAATGTCAGGGAGATTACATATCGATTTCATAATTTTTAAATTTGGAAAAATAAAACTTTGTTGCTGTATCCCTTGTTTAGATGGATCCTTCACATTAGAGGATTAAAATTGATTATAAGGAACTCATGTATCTTACTTTAATTTCTAACTTCTCCTAAGTCCCATTAATTATTTGTTTTTGTATTTGTATATATTTTGATTGGTTGATTAAATATTTGTCTTATGAACTCTATCTTTTTTCAATTTTTAGGTAATTTGATTGTACTACTTAATATTTAGAGATATGGATATGAGTTGGATCACGCAACCAAGGATTAGTCAAGCTTATATTGATGGTGTCATTGAATTCATTAAGTTGGCTAAAGAAAACCTTATAGAAGGAAAAACTCGATGTCCATGTAATAAATGCAAAGTAGCCAAATGGTTCTCATTAGAAGATGTGGAATATCATATCCTTTTTAAGGGTTTTTGGCCAAAGTATAAGAAATCGATTTTTCATGGAAAAGAAGATATTGTTCAACAATTGAGATGCAATAATCAAACATCTACCAATAATAATGAGGGAAGGGCCATAGGGCGAGATGATATTGGTGGATTACTATGAGAAAGTATCGGAGTTGATATTCCTCCCTCCACAAGTCAACCCCATTTGTCTGATGAACATGATTGGTCGGACCAAGTTCCTCTTGAACAACCCAACCAATCTCCTGAGGAGAAAGCCAAGTATAAGAAGATATTGGAAGCTTCTAATGAAGAACTATATCCAGGCTGTAGCGCATTCTCCAAATTGTCATTTCTTTTGCACTTGTTTCACTTGAAATGTATGCATAGTTGGTCTGCTGAGTCCTTCACGATGTTGCTAAGACTTCTTGTTGATGCACTTCCCCAAATTATGGTATTTCCATCATCTTATTATGAAGCTCAGAAAATGATCAATGAGTTGGGTCTTGGATATGAAAAGATTCATGCTTGTCCAAATAATTGTATGTTGTATTGGGGTGAAATGTCTGAAAAAGAGAGTTGTCATACATGCGGTACCTCAAGATGGAAGACAGTTAAGGGTAAGGAAGATGACAGTTGTAGTGATGAAACTATGTCAACCAAGAAAGGAGAGCCCGCTAAGGTTATGCGGTATTTTTCCTTGATTTCAAGGCTCAAAAGATTATACATGTCATCTAAAACAGCCGAAGATATGAGATGGCATGAGATAGACCGTTTGAAGGATGGGAAATTAAGGCATCCTGCAGATGGCTTAGCTTGGAGGGCATTTGATGCTCGGTATCCGGAGTTTTCTTCAGATCCTCGTAGTGTTAGGCTTGGTCTTGCTAGTGACGGCTTCAATCCGTACCGTCTTATGAATACTACTTATAGTACATGGCCAGTGGTGTTGATCCCGTACAACTTGCCCCCATGGCTATGTATGAAGCAATCGTCATTCATTCTTTCTTCGATTATTCCTGGGAAATCGGGCCCTGGACTTGACATTGATGTGTACCTACAACCATTGCTGCATGAGTTGAAATTGTTATGGGAAGGTATTGATGCATATGATGCCTATAGTGGACAAAACTTTAGGATGCAAGGGGCTATAATGTGGACTATCAATGACTTTCCTGCATATGCTATGTTGTCTGGTTGGAGTACAAAGGGCTACACAGCTTGTCCTTATTGCACTGAACATACACATTCTTATAAGTTTGGGGGCAAGATTTGCTATAATGGACACCGTAAATGGTTACTTGATAATCACCCTTTTCGATCTCAGAGTCAATTGTTTGATGGGACAATAGAGTATGCTTGTGCTCCTACTCCGGCATCAGGGACTGATATCTTGAAAGCACAAGAACAAGTTCGTTACAAGTACGGAAAAACCCAGAAGACTAGTAAGAAGAAAAGAGAAAGGCACCACATAGACAGTTCAATAGAAAGAGTGGACAATGAGGAAGTGCTTTGGAAGAAAAAAAGCATATTTTTTGACTTGCCATATTGGGAGTACAATCTCCTTCGACATAATCTAGATGTCATGCACATAGAGAAAAATGTGTGTGATAATGTTCTGGGGACGCTATTACATATGGAGAGAAAGACTAGAGATGATGAAAAGGCAAGACGGGCCCTTGAAGAAAAGAACATAAAGCCACATCTTTGGCTACAACCTCGTCCTAATAGAGATCCGTACATGCCTCCAGCTTCTTACTATTTGTCTTCAAATGATAAAGAACGGTTTCTAAGAGTTCTACAGAAACTTAGGGTCCCAGATGGATATGGATCTAACATCTCCAGATGTGTGAAGTTGAAACAAAGAAAACTCTTAAACCTTAAGAGTTATGACAACCATGTTCTTATGCAAGATATTCTTCCTGTAGCTTTACGAGCATCCAATGCCACACAAGTCATTGAGTTGCTTTCAGACTTGTCTTCCTTTTTCAAATACTTGTGTTCTACGACCCTCGACCCAAATATGCTCGATCTTCAACAATCGAACATTATTCTTACACTTTGTGAGATGGAGATGGAATTTCTACCTACATTTTTCACAGTCATGGTTCATCTACTAATTCATTTAGTAGAGGAGGCTAAGCTTGGTGGGCCTGTTCACTATAGATGGATGTATCTGATTGAAAGGTTAGCCGATAATGCTTCATTTACTTTTATCTCTCATATTTGGCATCCAGTAATTGATCTCACGTGTTGTTTATATTTATGTAATAAAGGTATTTGTCCCATTTGAAAGCATACGTAAGTAACCAGGCGCGGCCAGAAGGGTCCATTGCTGAAGGCTACATCATGGAGGAGACTATTACATTTTGTTCTAGATACTTAGAAGGTGCTACGACCATTTTTAATAGACCCAAAAGAAATGATGATAATGGTTCAAGTATGGGTAAATACTTGTTAAAGTCTGGGGGTCGTGCAATTGGAAAAGAGAAAATTGTTCGCCTTGATATGAGAAGTAAGAAACAAGCGCATCGTTATGTGCTACTTCAGCTAGATGAAATCAAGGAACTTCGTGAGTAAGGGTTAATAGAAGCAACTTTGTCAATATTAACTATTTTTGTTCAACCTGCTAATAATTTCCTTATTATAGTGAATTTTTAAGTGAAAAACGACGAGCATATTTCCATAGAGGTCGATCTAATGCAACATTAGAAAATCAGTGGATTGTTGAAGAGTGTTCTGAGTGGCTTCAAAACTAGGTTAGTATATTTTATTCGATGTTGAAGTTGATATTATATATTCACCATTAATTTTGATACTACATTTTATTCTATTAAGGTGCACAAAATTGATGCAACTACCGAAGAAGGCCGATTGAGAAGGGCTTTAGCTGGTGGGCTAAATCAGTATGCTAAAAGAATGAAGGGCTTTGTCCTTAATGGATACAAGTTTCATACGGAAGATCGTGAACGCTATATGAGGACACAAAATTCTGGGGTCATGGTCGTAGCTGATGGACAAGTTTACTATGGCAAATTGACAGACATATATGAACTAGTCTATTATGGGAGTTGTAAAGTTGTCATTTTTCGTTGTGATTGGGTAGATATAAATAGGGGCTTAAGAACATTTAGAAATGATGGTGCTTGTGTGAACTTCTCTAAGTTGATGCATACGGGTCGATTGTTGAAAGATGATCCATTTGTCATCTCATTTCAAGCAAAGCAAGTTTTCTATATTCAAGATGAGATGCAAAAGGGATAGTATCATGTCATTAAGACTAAACCTAGGGACTTGTATGATCTAGGCGAGATTTGATCTTTGTTTTTTTAGAGTTGTGAAATAATGTTACGTGTTGTTTCATTTTGTCCATGTATGTTAGTTTTCTTTTGTACGTGTTGTTTCATTTTGTCCATGTATGTTAGTTTTTTTTTGTATGTGTTGTTTTATTTTGTCCATGTATGTTAGTTTTCTTTTGTACATGTTGTTTCATTTTGTCCATGATCTTTGTTTCATTATTGAAGGATTGTAGGAACATATTTGCTTCTCATTTTATTTTTGTACGTTCTATTATACATCTACTAATTCTTTTGTTTTTGGAAAAGCGTGGATTCACAATGAGGAGGTTTTTTAGAAGTGGCAAATCAGTGCAGTCCTCAACAGCAACACCGAAAAATGAAGGAGGTGATGACAGTCGGCCAAGACCGTCAACATCTGAAGCAGAGGGACCAGTCAGGGAAGCTGGTGTTTGGTCCACTGACGTGCCATTTGATGAGAGGGAGCTACTTCAACTTATCGGTAAATGTTTTCAATTTTATAGCATTAATTATGGTAATAATTTTTCAATCAATTAGAAAAGTAATGGTACATCTTAATCGTTAATAGATGGCCAAGGTAACTTGAGTACCTTAAGGACGATACCAGTTAAGGAAGTATGGCATCTTCCTGAAGGTGTAAGAATTATTGTGCGGTTCAATGACCTACGCCAACCAATTATAAAGGGTGGCGATTTGTTGATCCGGTTTATTGGAGAGGTTGCAAAAACGGGACGGTTTTGTCCGCTCGGAGTAAGGGATTGGCGTACAATGAATAACCAATACAAAGCAGAAGCTATTGAGGTTATCCGAGTAAGTATTATTTATGTCTGAAGTTTACTTTATATATACGATATAATATGTATGTCTGAAGTTTTTGAACTTTATCATTGTATTAATTAAGGTTTTATTCCTTTGCCTTTTTGTGACATTATTGTTGGATTTTATGTTTTAGGGGAAATTTTCAATGCCCAGTGATGTATTGATTGATAAATCAATACTACAACATCTTGGCAAAATGTGGAGGGGTTATAAGACGAGCTTGAAAGCGCAATATTGCCAAGGGAACAAAACTGAGGCCGAAGTTATTGCAACAGTGCCACAAGGAGTTAATCGTGACCAATGGATAACTTTGGTACATTTTTGGTTTTCTCCACAAGGCAAGGTAAAACAATTTCTTTTTAAGTAATTTTTGATTGGTCAAAAAGGGGGAAGCAGATTGATATTGATTATGAATGTAAAGTTTTTCTTGGATTGATGTTGATTTCCAATGTCAGAAGAAGAGTAAATGCGGCAAAGAAGCACGTGCCAAGCAGAATCAGTTTCACACGACTGGTTCAACAAGTTATGCCAATAAAAGAGATAGTTTTGTAAGGACTTAAGTATATGTTTAGTGTATTATTACTATCTACCTGTTAAATTAGTTAAGACTTATGTTGACATGTTGATTGTAGGAAATTAATAAAGGGAGGAAGCCCACGAGTATAGAGTTTTACCAAGAAACTCATACCAGGAAAAGTGGTGGCTTTTTTGAGAACACGGTTTCACAAGAATTTATGGTGGGTTTCATTATTATCTCACATTTCTTTTAATTTAAATGTATTTAATGTCTTTTTCTCTTCTTTGTAGGATACAGCTAGAGAAATAGTTGAGGCTCAACTTGGATCTTCTTCCAGACCTCGATCAGAAATCGAGGAGGAAGTATTTGCAGAGCTAATGTATGAACAGGAAAATCCAGGCTATCGAGCGGTAGGCTATGGATTTGGTGTGAAGAGGAGTGATATATACGGAGTCAGGGGTGAACTAAAGAAAAAGGGACTCGACCGTACCGGTGATTATGTCGAATTACAAAATATAAAAATAGAATTGGCTAATGTAAAGCAGCAAATGAGAAGGCTCCTACCCATCTATGATGCTGTTTCTTCTGGCCAAGCATCATATGAAATGATAGCAGAAGGTCGAGCAATTATTACTGCGGTTGCTGATCCGGTAAGATAATCTATTTAATTTGTATTTGTTTGTACTATAATGGAAATAATCGCCTATCTAATCCTTTGTAAATAATGAAATTGATGATGTGAATGATTGAGACAAAAGGTGGCATTGGGGTTGGTACTTTTGGGGAACTATATGAATTTACCATGTGAAGCAAAATTTTGGATCAGATATACTAAATCTATTGTGTTGTCTATACAGGGTAGAGATAAATCGGGATCAGGTGACTGTGAACCCCCAAATTTTTTTGCATCTCCAAGCACGCCAAGCTCATTCGGTTGATTGATATATTTGTGAAGAATGTACTTGACTAAGTTAGCATTGTATATATATATATATTTTTTTTTGGTTATTAGATTAATTATGTTGATATTTGGAATAGAAAAAATCTCAAATTTTGTCTTGAACTATCGAAGTACATTGACAATGATGTAATATTTTGATTGTCGAATTCGGAATCTTATGAAAAATTTATCAGTTTAGTTGATATTTTTTTATTAAGTAATTTTGTATATACATATATATATGTGTGTGTGTGTGTGGAAAATATGCACAAATAAATAGAGAAAAGGTCTATGCTAAGAAGTAAAAGTAGGGTATTTAAAAAACTCAAAAAATCTCGACAATAAAAAATGCAGAAAAATATCGGCGTTTATAAGCGCCGATAGAGAACCGGCGCTTATAAGCGCCGGTATTCTCTGCGCTTTTATTTTTCGGCGTTTTTTTTCTCGTCGCTTTTTTACCCCGAGAATTCCAAAAAAAAGCGCCGAGATTTACCCCTTTTTGTTGTAGTGAATTAGGTAGTGCTAATGAGATAACCTATGCTACACGTGGGGTGATATGATAGGTTATGTCTTTACTAGTTCATTACCCTAAGCCTAGTTTAAATATTAATCCAGGCTTAGTGCTTGTAGACTAAGCCTCATAAATCGTTGTCATTGTATAATATAATAACGGGATATGAAGTAAAGCTACCCTGAATTAATTCCCTAAATTAACCTTAGTTGAATTAGCAATTTTTTATATTTAGTTTTATTAATTTAGTTAACAAATTCAAATAAAAAAAACCCCGATTTCAACTACTCATTAATAACTAAATCCGACTTAACTCCGATTTCCTGTTGATACAACTCGTATACCCGATTTAGCTACGATAATCTGGTACGCTTGCGAGTAAATAATTTTAAAACAACCTCTACGATCACATCAGACACCATATATATATATATATATATATATATATATATATTGATAATCACCAGAAAAAATGTAACTTTGTTTTTCCATCAACTAGCTATTAGGAGCAAAAGCTACATTTTATAGGCTTTTACATGTTAGCTTTGCAGCTCCAAAATATTATATTTAAACACTAAAAAGTTGGTCCAAACAATTAATTATAAAAATTTTGATAAAAAATAGCATGTAATTAATGCAGGGGCGTAGTGAAAGATTTTAGAAAACGGAAAGGTTCAACGGTCTTTTTTTTAATTTTATTAATCTCTGAAAAAATTTACAAGAATAAAGATAAAATTTATCCTAATTCTCACATTTAAAAATAGAAGAATCAAAACTCATAAATTATTTCTAAACAATAGACCACTTAAAACACTGTAATTTTTCTTATATTTATAAAGGAGCTAATTGACTCTAGTTAAAATTATAAGAGATAAATAAAATACAAAAGATAAATATAAATACTAAGGATAAACATAAATACCTAAAAGATAAATATAAAGATTCTGAAATATAAAATAAATCTAATCCAAGTATAAGTCAAACCCCAATTAAAACCCAATATCTAATCTTCACCGCTATCTTTATCGCATACCATCCATGCCACCTACTACCCTTGCCCCCAACCCGTATCCTGCCAAGCAATGCGCCATTCACGGACACGAGACTGCCTCTTCTTGTCTATTCTTGGCGTCCTCTTCACGCCTACTCTCAGCTTCATTGACTTGCTCATCAAGATCCGCCAAGGGATATTTGGCAACTGCATCAGTAATATTTTAAATAGTCAAATAACTATATGCTAACCAAAAAATCTTTTAACCAAATATAAAATGCTAAACACTGGCCAAAAGTTATAAAGTAGAAATTTCCCAACCATAAACCCAAGTCTAAAGCAATATAACCAGTGGCCTAAGGGCTCCTGCGTAAGCAGAGTCTGGGGGACGGATGGACGCAGCTTTCCCCCTTCAGGGTATTACCTCTAAAGAGAGGCTATTTCCGAGTGCCCCCAACCTGATGGTGAGGATTTCCCAGGAGGTTACCCATCCTGGTACTGCTTTCGCCCAAGCACGCTTAAATCCGGAGTTCTAATGGGATCCATTAACGACGTGTTGGTTCCCTCTTTAATATAAACTCAAAATCTGTCATAAAAGGGAAAAAAAATGAAGGAAAACATTTTCTTGTGTTTGAAATAGAAGAAAAATAAGATGGAAAAAATTGGATGAAAATTTTAAACCATTACAATAGCTTTTACAAAAAATTACTTTCCTATTAAACTGACCGAGGAATTGGAAAAAAATAAATCACGATCTAAACTCACTCCAACCACTCCAATCCAATTCTAGCTTCAGCAATCATCTTCCAACTCTTTCATTTATAACCCATCTTTTTCCACCTTTTCATTTGCAAATTATGGCCTTTCGTTTTTTTGGAAACTAGTTTGTTTTTATTATTTTTCTTTGACATCTTAACAAAGGAAAAAAGTAACCGCTTTCTTAATTTTTGTTTTTCCTGAAACATCTTTTGTTTCTACTCTCTTTTAATTTCAAATTTAATTAATTTTAACTAGATCATTAAGTCAAAATAACCATTATTAATATGTATGCATCCTCCGTCGCTTTTGACTTCAAAATTATTATAGGCCCCATCCACATCACAAAAATACCATGTACCAATTAAAGTACGTCATCATTTGATTTGGTAAGCGATAAAGTAAACACGTACCCCTCGCCGCTGCTTTTGTATGCAACTGAGTACCATCATTTTATGAACAAATAAAAATAATACTATTGTTTTAATTATATTTTAATCTATTTAGGATAATTTACACATTAATACCTGATATTCAATATATATATTTTTTTAGTCAACATTGTGAAATAATAATATTTTAGTATAAAAGTTACATTATGTAATAAATCAGTCTACACATGATATGAATATTACCGAGGGTCATATCCGAATTAGTCTTGGGCCTTCCCGACTGCCTTGTCAGCACACCACATCACCAATGCCACATCAACATTGCCATATCATCAATCTAGACCCTAATTAGTAAGTATAAATAAGGGTCATTAGTAGTATGAATGGTATGTTGAGTATTGTGATGTGTTTTAGCTCTCTTCCCTCCCTAATCTTCTTCTATGTAATCCTCCCATTTCTTCTATCAATATAATACTATCTTTATGTTTTTATGTTCAGGTACCCTGATCCAATTATATATTTATCGAAACAATACTGCAATATATAAAGATGTAAAGTAGGTCTCTTATCTAATTCTTCTTCATGAGCCATTTCATGTGCAGGATGAGAGGTATAGTGAGGCGATGGTAGATTTTTCAACAAATACTAACAACTCTTACACAATTTCGCATCGCCTTTTGACTTTTTTATTAAATACATGTAATATTTTAATTAAAATATTATTTTACAAAGTATGTGAACTCAAAATTTAATAAATCAAACCTCAAAATAATGTGTAATTTACTATTTAACTAATACTTAGAGGTGGCCAGTGGGTTGGGTTGGCCCGGAACCCGACCTGGCCCACGGTTGAGATGTTAGAAAGAATAATACTTATAAAGATGTCTTAATTGAATATATACAGGAAAATCCATCAGAACTAAAAAATTTTAATTTTCAATGTATAGATTGAAATGCAATTATAAAGTCTATATATTATTATTATTTTTAAAGATGCTACGACATTCTTTTTGGATGTTATTATTCAACAATTCCACAAGCAATATCTAAGCTGGTAGATATTGCTGCTTGGATGGGTGAGAACGTCTCCAACACCGTGTTAGAGGCCTCTATTTCCGTCATGAGGATAGAATTTTTAAAATATTATTGTGAATTACCACTGGCATATTGTATTTTCATCCACGTTGTAAACTTACTGGTTTGCAATTATTTGCATAATATTTTTACGAAAAATTAAATCCAACTTATGCTGTAACATCTTTTATTACGAAAATTGATAATGGTTTACGAAATTCATTTTCCATAAATGCTCAAAGATTATCATCTGATAATCCAAATATTTCTTTCACATTATCTTTTTCATCTCAAGGAAAATTATATGCGTGGGATATGTTGAACCATTTAAAGCCCAAACAAAATCCCGCATTATATGATGAGCTAGATTTTTACTTGCGTTCGCCTATGCTCGACTTCAACCCGACAGAGGTGAATCCAAATTTTGATATTTTGTAATGGTGGTGTTCTAATAAAACCCAATATCCCGTGCTTTCCATTATGGCACATAATATACTAACGTGTCCAGTGTCTGTAGTAGCATCGGAGTGTAAGTTTAGTACAGGTGGTAGATTGCTTGAAGCAAAAAGAGCGAAGCTAGCACTGGCCACCCTAGAAATGTCGATGTGCTTGAAGGACAGGATGGCTGCAGTGGATGGAGACAAAGACTGACTCAACTTGGGTTCATCAAGCGATGAAGAAGATGACCGTAGCACTAGTATAGCAAGTCCGGCACCAACCGCTGTAAGTTTAGACTACGTTATTTATATTGTTATAATTCTATTTTTTTTTTATAACATATTTTCATTTATAAAATATATTTGTAATTTTAAATAGGGGTATCATATAGTTATAATTGTATTTTTTAACAATTTATGATACATTTTATTCTATTAAATATATTTATAATTATGATTGTGTTTGTATTGTAATTACATGTTATATTATTCATCAATAAATTATAGTTATTTTTGGTCAAAATAACTGTATATTTTTATAATATATATATATATATATATATATATATATATATATATATATATATATAATGTATGCATATATTAAAAAGAGGGGGGGCGAACCCCAAGTCCGACCCAGGCCCAGTCAAGAACCGGGCCAGCCCCACCTATAGCCACTTCTATTAATACTTTAAAATTTGATAAAATATGTTTTTGGATGATTATCGAATTCACTCTCTAGGCTATTGGTCAAAACTTAAAATGACCTCGTAATTTTTTTAATTTAAGCAAAGATATTTTCCATCTATTAGTCAAAAGTTGACTTATAACTCTTGAATTCATCAAACATGCGCTTCAAATTATGAATTGAAATTAATTTCATTGATTTAGATATCTAATTTATATATCCAATGTGATAAAAAAAATTATCAAATTATAAAAAGTAATATTTAATCATTTAGAAATAATTATTTTTATTATATATGAAAAATACATAAACTAAATATATTTTAAATCGTCAATAATTTAACTATCGTATCTTTTTCAAATCAATATTCCCCTAGAAATCACACCCCTAAATTAAAGCCTACCCTTCTCAAAAATCATACAAAATAGCTCTTATAGCAAAATATTTTTTTTTTATTTAAGGTCTGGGGGCACGGCCAGCTGGCGACTGCCTCAATTTTCCATGGGTCTACGGATACCCCTTCACCTGAAATGTAGTTCCCCAGATATTCAATACGATGGGCGCCAAAAGTGCACTTGGCGCAGTTGGCGGTAAGGTGATTGGTGGGCAGAACACTGAGAACAGTTATGAGACGAGCAATATGATCAGTCCATGTGTAGCTGAAGACGAGAATGTCATCAAAAAACATAAGGACGAATTGCAGGAGATAAGGCTTGAATATGTCATTCATTAGGCTCTGAAAAGTGGATGGGGCGCTGGACAACCCGAACGGCATCACAATGAACTCGTAATGACCAGTGTGCGTTCTAAAGGCTATCTTGGGTATGTCTTCTCTCGCCATGTGGATTTGCTAATATCCAGACTTGAGATCTAGCTTGGAAAAGAGAGTGGCGCCACCAAGTCCGTCAAGCAGCTCTTCAACAATCGCAATTGGGAACTTGTCCTTAACAGTTATCTTGTTAAGGGCCCTATAGTCAATGCAAAGTTGCCAAGAACCATCCTTCTTCTGATGAGCACTACTGGCGAGGCAAAGGGTGAATTGCTGTTTTGTATGACACCTACTTGCAGCATCTCCTTGATCAAGGAGTCAATGACATCCTTCTGAAAAAGCGGGTAACGGTAAGGCTTGATATTTACCGGGTTACTGTCATCCTTCAAGGGGATCCTGTGATCAAATGTTGGGCATGATGGCCAGAGGGCTAGTTTGGCGGCAAACACATCCTCACAATCCTTGAGGAGCTATCGTAAGGCGGAAGGCACAGTCTAATCAGGCGGATCCATCTGAACCACAAATAAAGATGGCAAGTCAAACGTAGAGGTGGCTGATAGAGCAAAGAACGACACCAACGAAGATAAAGGTGAAGAGAGCTTGCTCTTCTTGATGGTCTTTAATGGAGGGGAACAGATACCGTGAAGTGTATGGCGTTGCCCATTAAGAGTAAACTCCATCAACAGTTCTAAAAAATCCCAAGTGACCTTGGCGAGGGTTCGTAAACATTAAATGCCGAGGACCATATCATACCCTGACAACAGTATAAGGACAATATCTGATGTGAACAGGGCATCAAGTAGCCGCCATGAGAAGTCACGGTAGATCCCAGTATAAAATGTCTGTTTACCGTCAGCAATAGTTACCATGGGCTGGAGAGTGTCATCAACGGGGGATACCCTAACAGTGGAGCAAGGTTGGCATCAAGGAAGTTGTGTGTGCTACCGCTATCTATGAGGATACTCAGCGAATGCTTACGGCATTGCCCCAACACCCTCATTGTTTGACATTGGGCAATCCCTTCCAAAGCATGGATGGATATATGAGGTTCTGAGTGTAGGTTAGGGTCTGGTTCTATTTTAGGCGTCACCTGCTCAGTTGGCGGTTCCTCCTCATCGGCTTCCAGCAAGAAAACCCTGGCGCGCGCATAGAGCATTGATGCCTGACATGAAGTGCTCATGGCGGTAGAAGTATATAGATTACGGTTGCGGAGGTCGTCTAGTTCTACCGGCGTCATGCTCACTGGGCCTCGAGGTGGCGGTAAAAGGTGCCGGGGAGGACGAGGGGGAAGATTGGCGAGAAGGGCCCTTATACGGCTTGGCGTGGGCAAGAAAGGAACATTCCTCATGGGGCCTTTGCTTGTGATACGATCCATGTAGGCAAAATTTCGCTCTTGTTGTTTGGCAAGTATAACGGCATCATGTAGGGATTGGGGTTTAAACGTGAGGACGTGACCCAAGATCTCTTTTCACAGCCCGCCTAAAAGGACATTAACCTTTTGCTCCTCACTTAACACGCACCTATTCACGAGTGCCTCAAACTTGCTTAAGAACTCACTAACACTTCCTGTTTGCCTAAGTCGCATCAACTCGGTCATTTGGTCATTGGCGGTTTTAATGAATCGGGACCTAATACGGGGAGCGTAAACTTCCCATGGAATGTAAACGCTTTGGGGCCACAACTTCTCAAAGGAGTTGTGCCACTCTTGCGCATCATCCTCTATCGAGACGCTAGCTAACACTACTTTTAATTCATTTGGGGTCACCAAGCACAAAATAACGTTCACAGCGGTGTAATCAACCATCAACCCCTTTCCCATTAAACCTTGGAAAGTTTATCTTAGTAAACCGAGTGGGGGGCTGGTATTTACCTTGAGGGGGTGCTGGCGCCTAGGACATAGGAGTCTCAGCACGCGGTAGGTCGTGGTGTCGTTCCAATAGACGGTGTCAGTGGGGGTGGAGTGCGAGTAATCAATTGAGCGATGCCGGCACAGTGAAGATTCAAGGCCTCAACAACCTTCATTAACCTCGCATTACTCCCCCTCAGCCTTGCGAGACTACGCTCGATTGCTGTTAAGCAACGTTCGTTGTTCTCCTCCACCTCCCTCAATGCAGATTGGGCTCGGGTTCCCTCAACCATCACGGTGAAGATCGGTGGCAGAAGAAGGGGAAAACCATACTGGGTGGCTTAAGGCGATTAGCTCGGTGATGATTTGGGGCCTAGGACTGAATGCTCTGATACCAATTGATACAAACCAATGGTAATCTCAAGCAATTAAGGCCGTGGGGCAATAAAGGATGCCCCATTGTATGTATTTTATATATATATATGTACGGATGTAGCTCAACAATGGAGCTTACAAGTGAGAAGAGAGGGAGAGAAATAGATTAGGGTTTTGGGGGAGAGAAGAAGAATACACATTAATCATCATAACTAACCCTAATCATCCTTATCTATATATAAGCAAAAAATCTAAGGAAAATATCTACAAATATCTGGGTGATGACGTGGCAGGTGAGAGCAAGGGAATCGTAGTAGCAGCTACCAAAATTAGAGGTTTGGCGCCTCATTGAGCAAACTTGGCTGGAGAGGAGATGGTGGTTGCTGTGCTGGGAGGTTTGGCAAGATGGAATCAGCTTGTGGTGTATCATAGTTATTTTTCATTTGGATGATAAATTTTTTATGATTTAAAAATCGATTTAGAGACGAAAATGAGTTGTTGTTTAAAGTTTGGTTATAAAATATTCCAAATTATTACTTGAGTGACCAACTTGTCTATTTTAAACTATTTCAGTGACCAAATGATACTTTTATTCTTAGTTGGGTGATTAAGTTTTTCAAAATTTAACTTGGGTGGCCAATTTGTCTATTTTATATCACTTGGATGACTAAAATGAACTCATATTAGGAGTTTGGTGACCAAATATTTCAAAATTTGACTTGAATGACTGAAATATTCATTTTTTACCACTTTGGTGACCAAAAGGGAGACTTAAGTCTTGCAACTTCAAATGTTGTAGTTAACATTAAAAATTGGTGAAAACTATTAATTATAAAAATTTTGACCAAAACGAGCATGTAATGGTTTAAATAGTAAAATAGATATAGGCTAAATAAAAAAATCTTTTAACCAAATGCAAAATAGAAACACTAACCCAAAGTTGCATAATAGAAATTTTCCAAACATAACCTCAAGTCTCCACTTTAAACTCAAAATATGTCATGAAAGGGAGGAAAAAAAAATAAATAAATAAATAAATTTGAAGGAAAAACATTTTCTTGTATTTAAAATAGAAGGAAAATAAGATGAAAAAAGTTGGCGGATAACTTTAAAAATTACAATAGCCTTTAAAAAAAATTATTTTACAGTTAAACTAACCGGGGAATTGGAAAAAAAAATAAATTGCAATGCAAACTCACTCTTACAATCCAATTTCCGCTTCAACAATCATCTTTCAACTCTTTCATTTATGACCCATCTGTTTCCACCTTTTCATTTGCAAATTACAGCCTTTTCCTTAACATTTACAAGTCATTGCTTTCTTTTTATTTTTTTGAAACATTTTATTTCTAATTTTTCTTATCTTCAAATTTTATTAACTGTAATTAGATTCTACATCTGTTGATTAAGTCAAAACAATTATTATCGATATGTATGTATCCTCCATTGCTTTTGACTTTGAAATTATTATAGGCCCCATCCACATCACAAAAATACCACGTATTATTTGATTTGGTAAGCGATAAAATAAGATAAGAAATCCCACGCACATACGGAATTACTAGTCAACTTCTTTTCTAATACTATAATAAACTTTCATTTTCCCGCCAAATAATTAAAATGTCGATGGGACATTCGCCCGTTAAAATATCGAACACGTCACTATTCTCATGACACGTACCCCTTGCCGCTTATGAACAAATACAAATAGCACTATCATTTTAATTATAATTATATTTTAATCTATTTAGGATAATTTACACATTAATACCTGATATTTAATGTATTAGTTTATTGGTCAACATGCTTAGTGAAATAATGTTTTAATACAAAAGTTATATTATTTAATAAATCAGTCTAAATGACGGTATATAAGAGTGTAAAGTAAGTCACTTATCCGATTCTTCTTCTTAAGCTGGGTCACTTGAGCTTCATGTGAGGAATGAGAGGTATAGTGAGGGGCTGATAGATTTATCAACAAATACTGACAAGTCTTACACTATTTCATATCGTTTTTGGACTATTTTATTAAATATATGTAATATTTTAACTAAAATATTATTTTATAAAGTTTATAAACTAAAAAATTAATATATCAAACCTCAAATTGTAAAGTGTAATTTACTCTGCAAAGTTAAAATTTGATGAAATATGTTTTTGTATGTTTATCTAATACACTCTCTAGGCTATCGGTCCAAACTTAAAATAACCTCCTAAATTTTTAATTTAAGCAAAAATATTTTCGAACTATTATTCAAAAGTAAGGTGACTTTCAACTCTTGAGTTCATCAAACATGCGCTTCGAATTATGAATTGAAATCAATTTCATTGATTTAGATATCTAATTTATATATCCAATATAATAAAAAAAAAATTCAAATTATAAAAGGTAATATCTAATCATTAATTTTTATAAACAAATTATTTTTATTATATATTAAAAATACATAAA
The DNA here is from genome assembly GCA_018398585.1 of Simmondsia chinensis. NCBI lineage: Eukaryota > Viridiplantae > Streptophyta > Magnoliopsida > Caryophyllales > Simmondsiaceae > Simmondsia > Simmondsia chinensis. Next base: position 4,686,547 of record JAGTTD010000017.1, on the reverse strand, counting down.
ATTAAATATATTTTAAATTGTCAATAATTTAACTGTCGTATCTTTTTCAAATCAATATTCCCCTTCAAATTCACACCCCTAATTAAACCCTACCCTTCTCAAAAATCATACAAAATTTGCACAATATTTATTTTCATTTTAAAAGACACTATGTTATTAATGTTTCTTTTAACTTTAATATCAAAATCTTTTTCATTGCTTCTTGAGGATGACTAAAGTCAAATGAAAGATTTGTGTAAACTCTTTGAAATGATAAAAATCATTAATATTTGTCTGATTTGTTCAAGTCATTTGTAGAACAAGGGTGTCCGACATTAATAGACGATTCCTAGAATGCCATAACAAATTGATATTGTGGACCAAACTAGTCAAACCTTTTTTGATATACTGTGATTAATGACGATATGAGCAAATCTACTTATAAGTTGTTAGGGGACATTTATTTTTGTAACTGATGGTATGCTTAACCCTACTCGCAATAAGTATGTGACTAGTGAGCACTCCACTTTATAAGTTAAGGAATAGTGTCAAACTCTCAATGGGCCATCTTCACCCATATTGACACTGTGGTTATGTCCATAACTCATTGCACAATTTGAAAAGTTTGGTTTACGGGGTGTGTGATTTTGTTGACAAGCATCCTTACAGTGGTATAACATAAATAGATTCATGAAAGTTGACTTTTTTGTATGATATGTTCCCTAGTGTTAGTAAAGCTAAAAAAAAAAAAAAAAGAAGAAGAAGAAGAGAGGAAAATTTTGAGCTGTATGGGTTGCTAAATGAGTATCTACCATCGCTTGGCCAAGGTGGGGAAGTTTAAGCTTTCTCAAACTCAAGAGTTCGCCAAAGATAGTGGAAGTGAGATAAGTTACAATTAGGTTACTCAAGAGTTCGCCAAAGATAGAGGAAGTGAGATGAGTTACAATTAGGTTACATCCATATGTTGGGATAAACCTAAACCGTGTATAAGTGATCGTGGCCTCATTCCTTGGTGCTATTTCCATAACAAAAGCAATTGTTTTGTACACTCTTTGTTGAAAGAGGAAACTGCCTCACATGTAGAAGTATTGACTTCACCTACATCTTTGTAAATGATAATTGACCTAATACAATCATATGCAATGTGTGGGAGCTGATTGTTTTCCTACATGGTCACAAATACATTAGAAGCAAGTTGGTATTGTATATATAGTAAAAACAAGTGTGTCTTGTTTATTAAGTGCAAAGTAGATGGATCAATTAATAAATATGAGGCCCATGTGATAAGTGGGAGTTTATACTTAAATCAAGGTTATAGACTATAATAATGTTTTTCCTCTGGTGATAAGAATTGCCTTGATAAGCCTAACTTTTCATCATAGTTGCTCAATTGGACTTAGTGTATACGAAATAGATGTCAAGATGACTATCTGGGATAGATAGTTTAAATGAGAAAACTTATACAAATTAACCCTTTTGTTTTGTCACTAAGGGATAGAAAAAGGGAATATGTCTCTTGAACGATCTATTTATATATTCAATAGCCATCCCAGTTATGGTAGTGGAATTCCATACTATTTGTAGTTTGTCCATAATGCGTAGGGATTATTGTCATTATGTCAAAAAAAAAAAAAGGTTGGAAGAGAGAATGTTGTTTCTCTGATGTTGTGTCGATGACATCCTTTTGAAAGAAGGCAACATGGAAATGACTAACACCACTTAGCGGTGGTTGTCTTTTTTATTCGGAAGAAAGAACAGAGTGAGAGGAACCATGTGTTCATGTATGAGTTCCTAGTAAATCATTATAAAGGTCTCTTAGTTGTATTCTTTGACCTATATTGACAAATTCCAAATGATTTTAGATGCATTTGCCAAAACCTGTGGATACTTCTATTGTGGAGTATCACAAGTTAAGCTTTCGGCATTGCCCCAAAACAAACGAGAAAGGGAACAGATGAGTGACGTTCCTTATGTTCAAGCATTGTAAGAGCTTAATCTACACTATGTTGTGTACGCATTTAGGTATTTATTTGACTATTCCAATGGCGAGTCCATTCTCAAGTAGTCAAGGATAAGCCCAATCGTATACAGATAAGAAAATCTTTCATTACCTTTGTGGTACTGTGTTTTTAGTCCATTGTTACCTAGGTGCTAATAAGACTAACTGGATTGTTAGTTCAAATTGGTCCATGACTAAGACTGTCGACTTTTTCGTTCATAAAAATGGTGTTGTTTCTTTGTTTTAAATGTGACAAAACAGTATCATCCTATCAATGGCAGACTCTAAGTATGAGGATTGTGCAACTACATAAAATACCTATGTGGTTGAGAAAGTTTAACTATGGTTGAATATAACGACTATTTCCAATCACTTGTTGTGGTGTAAGTCGACAACATGGCTATAATGCATATATGCGAAGGACGCGAACTTATTTCGCATGCAATTTTGTGAATGGTTTCTATGTGATTCGTTCTTGTTTGCATAAGTGTCCTAAGGCACATCAATGTAAAGATTTCACCATGCTATGATCAGTCCATTCATAAGGATGATCACCTGGAAACTAAGTGCGTGAGATTAGACCATATGAGATCATGTTTTGAGTAAACATGGATCTCATAGTGCCTTTATACTTGGGTTATATGAGAGGCATGTGAAATAATGTCGCCTTAGTCTGAGATGAGATTCAAAAGAGTCGAACATGGATTTCATTAACTCGTTCCATTTTATACTTGTTAGATAGCTGAATTTTACTAGCATATTGTGTATTTCCTGCAAAGAAACTTGGGGGGCATAAATGACATAGTGACTTGCCCAGTTAAGTGGGAGTTATGCCGTCACAGACATACCAAACTGTACGTGCTATGAGGCGACTAGAGTAGAGAGTGATTGAATGAACACCCTCTTCTTCATTGTGTGAGCTTTTGGACCTAATAATCTACATTGGTACCCTTTGAACTTGGAACCATGTCATGAAGTTGGTAGCTAGTGTTGCTACTTTAGCATGTAATCCATGGGTCATGACAGATACAGTCCAGTGGAACAAGTCTTGGAAAGTAACTAGGCTAAGATGAATTGGCATGTGTGTGCAAGGAAAAGCTGTTTTGGTGTTACCTAAACTACTCGAGCAATTATTTCACATCAGTTGTGATGTAATCAAAGTTGTGTGAACTTAGCACATTAGTTCAAGGGATCAATGATGCTAGATTCTTGGTGATGTCAGATGGTTGAGGGTATTTCGAACTTACTTTTATGTTCTTGAGGTATTATATTAGTTAGATGGTAGCTTAATATAATACGCTATGTTATTTTCTATAATGTTTGATTGCACATCCCATTACCTACATGGAGTGAGAAAGTGGCCTTAATGGCTGAGTGGGAGATGTTGGATATTTAGTCAACCACTATCCCGTTAATATCTCATGGGTGAGATATTATAGAATGGGATATATCCCACTTATGTAGTGGGATTCTCCCTGATATAAGGGAGAACTGTTGAGATGAAGCCTTTTTTATGTGCTTATAAATAAAGGCTCCTCAACCAGTAGAAACTTAATACTGATAATCTTCACTCTCTCTCAATCATAAATTTTCTCTCTAGAGTTACTATCGGGACTCTTGGTTTTGGTGAGATGGAAACCTAGAGGACTTTGGTAGCTCTCTGAGTTGATACTACAGTTTTTAGGTGTTCTAACAAGGAATAAGACAAGTTTAGATCTTATTCCACAATCAAGGTATTCCATAAACTTTGTGTTTATCAATTACATCTATTTTTCTTCAATTGAAAATCACAATTCATAATCAATTCAAGAAAATATGTCAAATAATTGCAATTATTATAGATATTTTAACATCTTTCTATATCTTTGATAGAATAAAAATTAAGTGGTCACCTTAATTTTTTAGTTTGAGGGTGTGTTTGATGATAAAATTAAAAATTAAGGGAGTCTTATTGATTTTAATTAATAAATTCAAGAGAGCGGGTGAGGGGAATCATCCCTCCAACTTAACAGCCTCCGTCGTCCTTTACCATATTGCTGGTGTTCTTCTAGCACTCACCTCATTTCCACCTTTCCCAACCTTCACCGCCACCATCTAGTGGGTGAGAGGAGTTGATAGAGGCGACAATGCCGTGAAGGTTAGTAGGCGAAAGTGTGGTGATAGTAATGGCTGAGTGGAAATGTGGAATCCCAAGTATTTAATTCGAATCAAATATTACGTCAAACGAGAAGTAGTACAGATAAAAGAGAACGGAAAACAATAACACAATGATTTACGTGGAAACCCCTCTTCAATCGAGAGGGGAGAAAACCATGTGCGGAGATGGAGACTTTTATTGATTTGAGAATAGAAGAATTACAATCACTTCTCTCTCTCTCTCTCTCTCTCTCTCTCTATGATGACGGCGGCGCTCACTCTTTGAATTGGATACTCAATATGTAACCCTACGGCACGTATATATACTTGCGTGTAATTTCGGCTCCCTATCGATCGGCATTCCACCGATCGATCGATGGACCCTCTGGACGCGGGGTTCTTCTATGTATGTTTCCCGATCGATCGGTCTCTTCTCCCGATCAATCGGGGTACTCCCTGCATGCCTCCTGCTTAAATATAAGAATTTGAGGCATAAACCTAACAAATCTCCACCGTGACTCAAATTCAATCACTGAAATAATATATCTCCACCTTCTCCAATAACACCCCCACACCGTGGTTAACAAACTGAAACTGAGAGCCCAACCAAAGTCGAGCAATGCTCGAATTTCTTCCTGGGAAGAGCTTTAATAAACATGTCTATTGGATTATCTTCAGTACCAATCTTCTTCAACTTCACCTTCCGCTTATCTATCATATCTCGAATAAAATGATGCTTGACATCAATGTGCTTCATTCTGTCATGATTCGTCATCTGATCTTTAGCTAGATGAATCGCTGACTGGCTATTACAGTAAACACCAACAGTACCCGTATCAACACTGATCTTACTTATCAAACCTCTCAACCAAACGGCTTTCTTAAACGCTTCTGTAATTGCAATATACTCGGCCTCGGTAGTTGACTGTGCGGTAACTGATTGTAGACATGCTCTCCAACTGATAGCGTTGTCTCCCAAACAAAACACATAACCTGAAGTAGATTTCCTCTTATCGAGGTCTCCACCATAGTCTGAGTCAACATACTCTACTAAACAGCATTTACTCTTCCCAAATTTCAAACAAACAGCAGAAGTGCCACGTAAGTACTTGAGAATCCATCTGAAAGCATGCCAATGCTCCTTTCCTGGATTCGCCATGTATCTACTCACTTTGCTCACAGCATAAGCAATATCTAGATGAGTACATACCATAGCATAAATATACTACCCACAACACTAGAATAAGGGACATGTGACATGTACCTGACATCCTCCTCAGTCTGAGGTGAATCCAATGCTGAAAGCTTAAAGTGAGCTGCTAAGGGAGTGCTAATAGGTTTAGCATCCTTCATGTGAAATCGGTCCAGAACCTTCTCAATGTACTTCTCCTGAGACAAGTACAACTTTCCTGCTTTTCAGTCCCTAATGATCTCCATGCTAAGAATCTTCTTAGTTGCTCCTCAGTCCTTCATCTCGAACTCGCTTTTCAACATTGCTTTAAAATCATCAACATCTGTCATGTCCTTAGCTGCAATTAACATATCATCAATGTATAACAAAAGATAAACAAAAGAGTCTAAATCTGTCTTTCTGAAATACGCATGTCATACTTGCTTCTGAAGAACCCGTGGCTAGTCATAAATTGATCAAACCTCTTGTACCACTGCCTAGGTGACTGCCTCAAACCATACAAAGATCTTTTCAATAAACAAACATGGGCTTCTTTTCCCTCAACAATGAAGCCTTCAGGCAGATGCATGTAAATACTCTCCTCCTAGCTTACCATGCAAAAATGCATTTTTCACATCTAGCTGCTCAAGCTCTAAATCATGCATAGCTACTAAAGCAAGTATCGCTAGTATGGAAAAATGTCTAACAATGGCGAAGTCTCATGTGCCATAAAGCCAACTGCAGCATCGGTCAATAGGCAGGCGATAGTGGCTTCAGTAAGCATTCCCCGTGCCCATGATTCTCATGTACCACTCCAGGAATGCCTTTTTTTGTTTGAAGACCCATTTGCATCCAATAACTCTCTTTCTAGTTTGAGGCTTGACTAGCTGCTAAGTCTGGTTCTTCTGAAGCGATTCCATCTCTTCATTCATGGCCATAAGCCACTTTTCTGAGTCAGATCTCAATACAGCTTCTAAATATGAAGACGGTCCAGAATCTTCCACTGTCTCAGCTGTAATAAGGGCATAGGCTATCATCTTCTCATACCCATATCTCTGTGGCGGCCAAATTTGCCTCTTTTTCCTACCACCTGCAATTGTATGCTGCTCGACCTGCTGACTTGTTTCCATTTCTTCATCCTCATCAAAAACCTGTACTGGAGGTGCATGCATACTCTCAAACTGAACTACCTACTGCTGATTTGAACTTTCTGATTGTATCTGACTTTCATCAGGCTTATGTGCTTGATCTGATTAACGAACTAAGGAGGGTGTTGGTGGCGGATGTAGTAGAATAGATTCATCAAAAGTAACATCTCTACTAGTTAGAAATTTATGAGTTTGGATCCCATAAACTTTATCCCTTCACACCTGATGTATAGCCAAGAAAGATACACTTCTTGGCCCTAGGCTCTAGCTTTCCATCATTAAGATAAACATAAGCAGGACAACCAAATATTTTCAAATGAGAATAATCAGCAGGAGAACCAAACCATACCTCTTCTGGAATCTTCAACTGAAGCGATGAATGAGGAGATCGATTCACTAAATAACAAGCCATATTAACTGCCTCTCCAGTAATCTCTCCCTAATCCTACATTTGAAAGCATACACCGAGCCTTCTCCAGTAATGTCCTATTCAACTTTCTACCACTCCGTTCTGTTGAGGTCGACCTGTACAAGTCCTGTGTCTGACAATGCCTTGGTTCTCACAGAATTTGAGGAAATCACCCTCAACAAATTCAAGACAATTATCAGCCCTCAGCCTCTTTATCTGCTCCCCTGTCTATTTTTCAAGTAGTGTCTTCCACTTCCTGAAAACTTCATAAACTTTATTTTTCTACTTAAGAAAATAGACCCAAACTTTTCTTGAAAAATCATCAATGAACATTAGTAGATACCTGGAACCTCCTTTGGAAGCAACTCTGGACGGTCCCCACAAATCTAAATGTATATAGTCCAACGTTCCTTTAGTCTGATGCACGGCCTGTTTGAAGTTGACTCTCTTCTGCTTCCCATATACACAATGCTCACATAAATCCATCAGTCTAGGTGACTGACAAAATAACAGATCCCTCTTACTCAACTCTGACAGCCCTTTATCACACATGGCCCAATCTCACGTGCTACATCTTAGTGATCTCTGTATCTGTCATAGACGGTGTGAAAACAGTTACCGTCCCTGTCACGGTAGAACCTACAAGCTCATACAAAGTTCCTACCCTTCTACCCTTTATCACAATCAATGCACCTTTATTGACCCTTATAACTTCACCTTCAGCTGTGTACCTGTACCCATTAGACTCAAGGATACCTAAAGAAATAGGGTTCTTTTTCAAGTCTAGAACGTGTCTCACGTCGCTAATTGTCCTCAAAGTCCCATCAAACATCTTCATAAGAACTGTTCCAATACCCATCACCTTACACGCAACATCGTTGCCTATCAAGACTACTCCTCCCTGAATTGACTTATAAGTGGCAAACCAGTCTCTATTAGGATAAATATGGTAAGAACAACCTGAATCCATGATCCACTTATCTTTGGACCTGGTCTGTGACTCGGTTACTAGTAGGACATCAGTATCTCCCTCATCTTCAACTACACTAGCCTCAGCGGACTTATCACCTCTATCATGGTCATTCATGTTATCTTCTTTCTGCTCATTCTTAAGCTTATAACAATTTTTCTTTATGTGCCCCTTTTTGTGACGGAAGTTACATGACATGTTCTTATGTCTAGATTTAGACCTAGACTTCTTTCCACATCAGACCCTCTAGTCTCAGTCCTACCTCTCACAAAGAACCCATTACCAGGATTATTCGCAGAGTCAGACAGTTCTCTATCAATTCTCTCTTTACTTACTAGGTTTCTTTTATCCTCATCAACAATGATAGTTGGCCTACCACCATATATCATGCTTTCTACAAAGCCTTTATAAGAATTTCAGAGTGAACACAATAACAACATGGCCCTATCCTCATCCTTAGGGGTATCATCCAATTCCTTCAATTCTTGAATTATAGAATTAAATTCGCTAAGATGATTCTTAAGAGATGTACCTTCCGACATACAAAACGTGAATAACCGGCGCTTGACTGCGAGTTTATTAGAGACCGATTTGAAGCAGAATATCTCCTACAGCTTCTCCCATAACTCCTTAGCGGTTTTCACTTCCAAGACTTCTGTCAAAACATCATCTGTAAGACACATATGAATAGCTGTAAGTGCCTTCTCATCTAACTCCTCCCATTGTACTTCGGATAAACTCTCCGGCTTCTTCTCTTTCCCATCCAGTGCTTTCTTCAAGCTATTCTGTGTCAGGAGACCTTTAACGTGGACTTGCCACAAACTGAAACTCCCTTGACCACCAAACTTCTCTACTTCAGATTTAATCGCTGACGTCATAGTACCAAAACGAACAACAAGGGCTCTGATACCAATTTGTGAGGAAATGCGGAATCCCAAAAACTTAATTCGAATCAAATACTACGACAAACGAGAAGTAATACGGATAAAAGAGAACAAAAAACAATAACACAATAATTTACGTGGAAACCCCTCTTTAATCGAGAGGGGAGAAAACCACGGGTGGAGATGGAGACTTTTATTAATTTAAGAATAGAAGAATTACAATCACTTCTTTCTCTCTCTCTATGATGACGGCGACGCTCACTCTTTGAATTGGATACTCAATACGTAACCCTATGGCACATATATATACTCGCGTGTAATTTCGGCTCCCAATTGATTGGAGGGGTTCCGATCGATAGGGGTCACGATCGATCAGTGGACCCTCTGGACGCGGGGTTCTTCTACATATGTTTCCCGATCGATCGGGATACTCCCTGCATGCCTCCTGTTTAAATATAAGAATTTGAGGCATAAACCTAACAATGGCTTAACAGCGCAATTGTCGGTGTGTTGATGATACCAATACTGGAATATTTTTACCTAATTAAAACTTTTTAACTGATTTTTTAGGTGCCATATTAGTCTAAATTGACAGTATCGTGACAGAGTTACAAAAAGAATGCATTAAAGAGAAGCTACCGAACTTCTTCCTCTTTTTTTTTTTGATCAAAACCAAACTTCAGTTTAAGATGCCCGATAAATATCAAGAATAGTTAAATGGGTAATATTATTAGTAGGACGAATTGTTAATACTAGAGGAACTTTATGAAATCTTATAACTATTTCTCAATATTAACCTCTCTAAGTTGTTCAGTTTTCTGTTGTTTTAATCCCCGTTCTTGCATGGGTTGATTCAGGACTCGTTCATTCGAGTTGCTTGTTATGTGTCACGGCTCTGTCGATAATTATCGAAAAAAAAACAACAACAAAAAAACAACAAGCCTAGTGCTTCAAAAAGATACCGCCAAAACAAGGTCTAGAGAAGGTAAGATGTACGCAACTTTTTCCTTTCATGCTGCTACCTTAAAAAAAAAAAAAAGAGTTTATTTTCAATAGGCCTCAACCCTAAAAAACAAAACCAAAATAATAAAGTATAATAGAGCAACAATAAAATATGCACGCAATAATAAAGCAATAGTAGCAATAACATTAACAATGACATAATTAAAAAATATATTACTAGTCACATGTGGACTTTTTTTGCTAAATGGCCTATTTTCAAAAAAAATTTAGAAATTTGGCCCTATTTCAAAAATATTTAGCAAATTGGCCCCTTTTACTGTAGCCCAGTGGGTGCACGACATATGGTACTTCGTGCAACGGAGCCGCCCTATTGCACGCCTTTCCGTACGGCGTGCAACAGTACCAAATTTTTTTTTTAACTTTTACCTCTTTAAAATTAAAAAAATTTCTTTTTAATTTAAATTGTTTTAATTTTTAAAATAAAAATATCCCAGGGGGCGCACTTACCGGCTGATTTATTTGCTTAGGTTCAATCACATACTATTGACTTTGTACTATTTGCCTATTATTTACCTTGTACTATTTGATGTGCCCGTGCTTATGCTTTCAGGATGCCTGCTCCCATGACTACACGATATTCAGGTTGGGGGTCCTCGGAAACAGCATCTCTTCCACCCGGAAGGGGGAAGGCTGCGTACAATAGTTAATGTATATGAATTTTGAAAATATATTTTATAAACATGTATCTAATAAAATAGTTCAAATACGTAAACTCGTGATTTTTTGTTGGAAACATCAACATCTCTTCATTTAAATGTGTCCCTCATTTATATCATCCTTATTAATAGTATTATAATACCAGAGTTCCTGTATGAGATAGTTTAAATAATAATATACATATCACCATCTCATCATTGAAATGTGTCCCTCATTTATATCTCCCTTATTAATAGTTCAAATAATAATATACATATACCTTTTAATTTAAAATGTATACGTATTTAGTGATTCAAATTATAAAATTAAGAATTAAAATAATTTAACAACAACAACAACAGTAACAGTGCCAAAGGCTCACGCGAAAGCGGGGTCTGGAGAGGGTGGATGTACGCAGCCTTCCCCTTTCCGGGTGGAAGAGAGGCTGTTTTCGAGGACCCCCAACCTGAATATCGTGTCGTCATGGGAGCAGGCATCCTGAAAGTATAAGCACGGGCACATCAAATAGTACAAGGCACATAATAGACAAATAGTACAAGGTCAATAACATGTGATTGAACCTAAGCAAATAAACCAGCCGATAAGTGCGCCCTCCGGGATATTTTTATTTTAAAAATTAAAACAATTTAAATTAAAATTTTTTTTTAATTTGAAAGAGGTAAAAGTAAAAAAAAAAATAAATTTTGGTACTGTTGCAAGCCGTACAGAACGTCGTGCAACACTCCTGCACGACGTTCGTACATCGTGCCCACTAGGCTACAGTAAAAGGTGCCAATTTGCTAAATATTTTTAAAATAGGACCAAATTCTTAAATTTTTTTTTAAAATAGGTCATTTAGCAAAAAAAAGTCTCATATGTGTCTAAGTCTAATGTTTTTTAATGTTAAAAAAAAAGTCAAATGTTTTTTTAAAAATAAAGAAAAAGAATAAAAAAGAAAAAACAAAAAGCACACATTCAAACGTCGCACGTCTAACCGCCATGTGAAGCGCGCTCGATGCGCCACCAGTCTTTCTCTCCTCCCGAACCAAAATCAATCAGCATTCAACACGCGTCAAACCCCCCAATTCTTTAAACCCTAGAATTTCAAATTCAACCCCTTTCGAAATTCTCCTCCATTTTCAATTCCCTAAAAAAATGTTCTCTTTGTCAACCCATTTGTTGGATCGATGCATTTTTTTTTATTTTAATTTGATGGGCTGCAAAAAAAATCGAAGCTTCTAATAATGGCGTTTTCTAAGGGCTACTCAATTTAATCCCCTAATGGCTCCTACAACCCCTCTCACTCTCCTAATATCTCCGCCTTTACTTTCACCCTCGCAGGAGATTTCGCCGGCGACGGCACCTGTGGCCGGAATTCCAGATGAAATCTGCCGGCGGAGCCCCAGAGGTTGCCGTGAAGATCGACGGTGGCGGCGAAGGCGAAGAGTTTTCGTTCCGGTGGCGTCAAGAAGGCAGCGGTAGCGTTGGGTCCCGCGACGATGACGTGGACCCGACTTCGAGGCTGATAGGGAAGTTTCTGGAGCAGCAGAAGGTGGCTGGGAAGGTGGCCCTGGACATGGATTTGGAAATGGAGGAGCTCCAGCCGGAGCGTGGTAGCTCGTGTCTGCAGTCTCCGGTGGATGCCGCCTCGAAGCAGAGCGGAGTTAACGTTGATGGGTCCAAGAAAATTAGGGTTTCGGTAGAGAACCGGGATCAAATTAGGCGAAGGACGTCGATTTTCAGCTATGTGGATGAGAATTCTGATAGTGAAATAGAGGAATTGGGTGATAATGGGGAGGTGTTGAGGTGCACATCCAATGCTTCCTTCAATAGGGTTCGGAGCATGTCGTTTTCGAAGACAAAATCTCGGTTGATGGACCCTCCACCGTTAGATCAACGTTCAGGGCAGATACGGAGATCCGGGATGTTGAAAAAGGGAGCAGATGAGGAAGAGGACGATCCATTTTTAGAAGAGGACTTGCCTGAGGAGTACAAAAAGGCACAATTTAGCATGTTAGTTGTACTTGAATGGGTAAGCCTTGTTTTGCTTGTGGGTGCTTTGGTTTGTAGTCACGTGATTCCTATGTTGAGGAAGAAGACACTGTGGACACTTAGTTTGTGGAAATGGGAGGTGCTTGTTCTTGTTTTGATTTGTGGGAGGTTGGTTTCTGATTGGGGGATTCGGATCCTTGTGTTCTTTATCGAGAGGAATTTCCTATTGCGAAAACGGGTTCTATATTTCGTTTATGGGTTGAGGAAGGCCGTGCAGAACGTGATTTGGTTGGGTTTGGTGCTATTGACTTGGCGTCTTTTGTTCGATAAGAGGGTCGAACACCAGCCTAATGGCAAGCCACTAAGGATTATCACCAAAATTTTGGTGTGGTTTGAAGTGGGTGCGGTAATCTGGCTGTTGAAAACCTTGCTCGTCAAGGTTTTAGCATCCTCCTTTCACGTGAAAACTTTCTTTGACCGCATCCAAGAATCATTGTTCAATCAGTTTGTGATCGAAACGCTATCAGGACCCGCTTTGTACGAATTCCACAATGATCAAGAAGAAGAAAACAAAACAATGGCCGAGGTTCAAATGCTTCAAAATGCTGGTGTTAGTGTACCTCCTAACCTCAGAGCTAATGGGACACCCTTCAAGAGCCCTATAGGATCAATTAACAGGCGTTCGGGCCCACTAACTCGAAAAAATGATGAGGGAATAACGATTGATCATCTTCATAAGCTGAACCAAAAGAATGTCTCCGCTTGGAATATGAAAAGGTTGATGAGGATTGTTCGCCGTGGGGTTTTGGCTACCCTGGATGAGGAGATAGTTGGCTCGACTCATGAGGATGAGTCTGCAACGCATATTAGAAGTGAAGTTGAGGCTAAGGTTGCTGCAAGGAAAATCTTTGGCAATGTTGCTAAATCTCGAGCTAGGTTTATTGTCTGCTTTCTTCTCTAAACTAATTTCATTCCAATCTTGATTTGGTTTATTGTTAAACAAATGACACTTGATTTTGGGTTATCTTTGAGTGCTTTTAGTACTGCTAGTACCCCTAAGTTTTGGTGTTGATTGGTCATCAATGGAGGATTAGAACTGTTTTTCCTACGGTACAGGTCTTGGTCACTAACGAGGCCTTGATCTAGCGGTAAAGCATAAACAAAGAAAGTTCAAGTCATAAGATAAGAAGTCTTAGGTTCGGATCCTTAAACTTAATGACCTACCGAAAAGAGGTGGTCTTGGATTGCGTAAAACTTAACACTTCCTTCGTTGGGAGCCTACTGCATAGGATTGACTTTTTTCCATGATCAAAGTTTAGGTTGACTGGAAGGGGGAGCCTCATTGAGATATTGAGGTTGCTCTATTGTAAACTTAAGCTCATACGTCAAAATCTCAAATCTGTCTCTTCATAAAAAGTAGGTGTAAGATAATGTATATCCAAACTTCTTAGACCCATTTTGGTGGGAGCCTTGTGCATTGATCTCGTTTCAAGCTTTTGTTTTTTTTTTTTTTTTTTTTTTTTTTGAGTAAGATAACTAGGGAAAGGTCTTGTAAAAAATGAAATTTTTTTTTTTTTCCTAGCAATTTTCTAAATTTATTAGGGGCCTTCTTTTAGTGGTGAAAATGGGTTGAAAGTATTTGAGAATACGGCCACTTTGTCCTAGGGTCTCAAGCTTAGTAGTGTCTTACGACTAGACCATAACCTCAACTGCGGTAGTGTTTTACCATTTTGCAATAATATCCACTTCTGCTAAAAATGATTATGGTCAAGTTTGTTAAGGAACCAATTATTTTAAAAGCTGAAGCTGATTGGTGAGATCCAAGAATAGTTTGATACTCTAATATGCCTCCTCACGTGAATGCTTGTCAAGCTTGAAGTATGACTAGTGCACAAACTTACCTCATTTCTTAACTATACTATATTGATCTTGAGGGTCGTGGGAGTTGTTGGGCGACATCTCGGTAGACAAGGGTTGTGATACCATGTCAAGAACTATACTAAACGCGTAAGTTCATGGATGAAGGTTTAAAAATGGTTTTGTACACTAACAAAATAAATGGCAGGTACATTTATTTGGATGATGTGATGCGATTTATGCGAGAGGATGAAGCTCTGAAGACAATGGAACTTTTTGAAGGCGCTACTGAAACTGGGAGAATCAGCAAGCATTCTCTGAAGAACTGGGTGGTAAATGATTTCTTCCTCTTTCACTTCTTCCTATCTCACTCTCGATCAAAGAAAAAGGTTCCTAAGATAAATGTCATATCTTTTAAGAGTTGTTTACGCCAAAGGTTCCTATGCTTTGCTAGCTGTGTGGATTAGTTCTTTTAGTCATAATTGTATGAATTTAGTCATTATATAATTTATATTATGTCAATTTAGTCATGTGGTGAAATTGTTATTAATTTATGACGTAAGTTTTAACCGTCCGATCAAGTCCGATGCAAGTGATTAAATGCAAATTACATGTTGGCTCAATTTAATTGCACCCTTGACTTGACCATTAAAACTTCCGTCGCTAACTCAACGTCAATGTTACTTTGTGATTGAAATGACACAATTGTTTGTTTGACCTGATGGATCAACCCAAATCCAACCCAAAAAACTAAGGTTGGGATTGAGGGTTTGAATATTTGAACTCCTCGTGACCTGACCCAACTGACCCGAACACAAACTTTCATGTATGAAATGCTTCTGTTTAGATATATGACTATTAGTCCTGGAATATTTGAGAAACTCATCACTCATGCCAATGTCTTTTTTGGTGCATTACTCATTTTCTGATGAAGTAAAGTTCATGATTAACAAATTAGTGATAATTCTTTGTGAATTACTCTCATGTTAGATTTGTTCATAAAATTTGTTTGACATTTTATAAAGTAAGTTTTTTTCTCTCATTAGTTTATTTTAAACTTATATTGCCACTTATGACCTACTAGGTTGACCCATTACCTCAAATTTGTCAAGGTAAGCCATCCTATGACCTGGACCTCAATGAAGCCAACCCAATGTGACTTGATCCTAACTCGACTTCATTTTATCCTGTGTCTCCTCTAATTCAACAATATGCTCAGGTCATGGAATCAAATTGTGGGTTTGCATAAATGTTATGTGACTAGTCATGACAATTGTGTTTTGTTTTTTAAGATAACGTAAGTTGCTTATTTAACCTTATGTTTGTGAAAGAGTGAATGAATAGTCATTCTTAAATTGATATACCTTCTTTGATAGTTTTTAATATTAATTTCATTTATAAATGTTTTAGTAAACGAAACACAACATATATGCATTATGGAAACTATTGCTAGAGTACTATCACATAAGAAGGAACCACATGAAAGACAACTAAAAATCCATTAGGTAACAACCTTTATTTAGTTCCATGCAAGGTTGGTCAAGACCCTAAGCAGCTGAAGTAATTGCTTGAGCTCCCAATTTGTTGGTGCGCCTTTTTTTTTTAAATTATTTATATTATAAGGTGTTTTTTTTTTTCCCTGTCCAGATATCACCATTCGTAGTTTGAAAAATGACGACATATGATACATTTTGACCCATATATTAATTGGTACTATAATATAAAGTGGATTGTTCGAGTTGTTCTTAAGCTGACCTAGAGACGTCGATTCCAAAAAAGGTTCATCGATCAAACTTGTTCTAGATTCCTGAAATCTTGGAACTGGACCCTGTGTCATGGCTTTTCCCAACACATTAGACTTTGCATGACATTATTTTCCCCTTTTTTTCTTCATCCTCCAGGTTAATGCATTTAGGGAGAGGAGAGCACTGGCACTGACACTGAGTGATACAAAAACAGCAGTGAACAAGCTCCACAAAATAGTGAATGTGATAGTATTCATAATCATATTTCTTATAGGCATCATCTCACTCAACATTATCGCCTCCAAGTCGCTCTTATTCCTTGGTTCTCAGATCGTCGTTGCTGCTTTTATATTCGGGAATAGCTGCAAGAATGTGTTCGAGTCCATCATCTTCTTGTTCATTATACACCCGTTTGATGTTGGTGACCGTTGTGAGATTGATGGAGTCCAGGTATGATAATTGACCCAAATACTCTGAAAAGGGCGCTAAGTTTGAAATAAGAAAAAAGAACAGGAAGGGCTTTATGTTGCGTAAATAAGTTGAGAAAGGCAACATCTTTAAGGCTCTGATTGTTTTGATTAAAAACTTTTTCCATCTTAATTATATTATTGCTTCACATAAATACGTAGGAATAAGCACAAATATGGAAAATGTTTTCCTTCATGACCGGGGGAGGCATTTTCCATGGTAATCTCATGTTATATGTCTCACTTTGACTTTAATTTGGCCAAACGCGAATCTCATACAAATTTATAGAATAAAACTATTTTTAGCTACATTGACAACATAAAAGAAAGAAAGCTCCATTTTTTGGACGGAAAACATTTTTTATGCGAAGATACTCGTCCTAAAAAGATTTTTAACTAACAGTTACTTTTGTCTTTAAGTTTTTGTTTTGTTTTTTTTAGGAAATCAATTTTATTATATAAAATTATATATGAATCATGTTTGATCCACTTGAAGTTAATTTAAGATTGAGCGCGTAATATCAAAATAGAAAAGGTTTTCCCTTTCTTGAAGGAAAATCTCATTTCCTTTCTAAGAGGATGTCATCTTCTCCTTGATGGAGGCAAAGATTTTCTCTTTGAGCTATTTTTACTAGCTATGAGAATTATTAAAATCGAATCGAGAAGTATTTCCATAAAAACTACCAAATGGAGCCTAATGAAATCTCCTAAACTGTTGTTTGAAATCAAAGTGGCCTCAACTTTTCATGCCTTTTCAACCCCCACGCCTTTACTATGCATATATTTTGGTTGTGGATGAAGGTTAAAAGTTGAATGGAATTGAACTATGGAGCACAATTAATACAAATCAATAGTTAAGAGTCTGATGAAATTAGCGGCGATCACTTTGATTGCTAGTAGTAGTTTCGTGGGTTTGTATGGTATTTACCCTTTCAAAAGAGGAACACGTATGGAGGACATCTTGTCCTTAACTCCTTATACATTCTTTTTCTTTCATAATATATATTTTTTTAATCCAAAAAAGAGGAACCCGAGTAACATTGATCCGACAATACTGTCCCAATGCTGACTGAAATGGCCAGAAAACGTACTTTGTCGCCTATGTGGATGTCACATTGACATTCTTAATACCTATTTTATGATTTTTTTCCTATGACATGACAAATCATCCTCTAGTGTCTTAGCAATCCAATAATCCTTTGTCGTATCAATGCCCTTTTCCCTCTTCCAAAAAGACACTACTCTTCCTAGTTTAGGTATTTATGAATAAGTGTGTAAATGAATCAAAAGTTCGATGAACCACTTATATTTGAAACAGATTACAGCTTATTCTTGTTTGTTTTAGGGACTTGATAGCTTAACAAGTAGAGTTCAAGTAAGTTTGATAAGTTTAATGAGTCAAGTTCGACCAAAGGGTGCTCGGCTCGGTAACGTTCGCAAACGACTTGATAAAGACTTGTTAAAAGCTCGTTAATAGCTCATTAATAGTCCATATTAGCTCATAAATGATTCAATAATGACTTAATAGTAACTCGGATATCTCGACTCAGTAGAGAGCTTGACTCAGTAGGAGGCTTGAGTTGCTTGTCTTGGCTCTATAATGAGCTTGACTCAACTTAATAACGAGCTCAAATGGGCTAGATTAGGCTTAAAAGCCTAGTTGAGCCAAGTGTTGAACACATTGATATCTTATTGAATTGTGTTAGAACAAAAGTTTGAGAGCTCGATAAGCCTTATCGAGCTCAAGTTTAACAAGTCAGTGCTTAGTTTGACTCATCATTTTTACACTTCTATCTATGACTACCAAACTCCTTGTTCTGTTTCTGACCTTACATGTTTCCTACAATTTTTTTTTTCCAGATGGTAGTGGAAGAGATGAACATTTTAACAACGGTGTTCTTGAGATATGACAACCAAAAAATTGTGTATCCGAACAGTGTACTCTTGACGAAGCCCATAAATAATTACTACCGTAGCCCAGACATGAGAGATTCTATTGAATTTTGCTGCCATATTGCTACCCCTGCTGACAAAATTGCTCTTATGAAACAAAGAATTGTCAAGTAAGTTCTGTTTTCTCTTTAGTGGACTTGTCAAAGGATTCAGGCTCCATTTGGTAGAGGGGAAATTACTTTCCCCCATAAAACATTTTTCTTTGGAAAATATTTTCCATGGAAAATCAAATTCCATTTTAGGTTTTTTGCCATTTGTTTCAACAGAAAACTTTTTCTCACCTTATGATGTTCCTTTGTTTATTTTAAAGGAAAATGTCCACCAATCATCATATATCCTTTTATAGCCAATACAAGCTCAATCTGATCAAAACTCGAACTGATTAGTACCTCAAGGCTTTTGAATAATGACTTCCCCCATCTCACAAAGGAAGTCATTTTCCATCCTTTGGAGGGAAAACTTTTTTCTCTCGAAAATCTTTTTCGTCAAGGAATGCACCAAACAATGGAAAATAGGAAAAACTAATTCCTATAATTTAATTTTTCCTCTAAACAAGCGGAGCCTAATACGAGATAAATAATCGGATATAGATCTAGAAGGTGATCATACTAACCAATATCTTATTATAATATATGGAGGACACAACTTTTCCCACAACAAGGACATCGACTTTTAGGGGAATGGAAGGGATGACTTTGAATCCAGAACCTCTACCCTGGAAGTGGGTAGTCTAACCACTGTACCAACTGTAATAGCTCTAATGAATCGATTATTGAGGGTTTATTTGATATTATTTTCTATTTTAGTTTTTGGTTTTTTAGAAACTAATAACTATTATTTGAAAAGGATATCTTCTTGTCTTTCTTTTTCTGTTTTCGATTTCTTTCTAGTTTGAGTTAAAGCGGAACTAGTCGTTCCCCGTGCAATGCACGGATACTATTCATATTTTGAAGCCATATTTTACGACTTTGAAACAAAAGATAATATAGTTGCCAATAGAATTATATCGATTATTGAGGGTTTATTTGATATTATTTTCTATTTTAGTTTTTGGTTTTTTAGAAACTAATAACTATTATTTGAAAAGGATATCTTCTTGTCTTTCTTTTTCTGTTTTCGATTTCTTTCTAGTTTGAGTTAAAGCGGAACTAGTCGTTCCCCGTGCAATGCACGGATACTATTCATATTTTGAAGCCATATTTTACAACTTTGAAACAAAAGATAATATAGTTGCCAATAGAATTATATCGATTATTGAGGGTTTATTTGATATTATTTTCTATTTTAGTTTTTGGTTTTTTAGAAACTAATAACTATTATTTGAAAAGGATATCTTCTTGTCTTTATTTTTCTGTTTTCTATTTCTTTCTAGTTTGAGTTAAAGCGGAATTTTGAAAACCAAAAACAAGAAAAAGATTGTTTTCTAAACTTGACTTTAAATTTCTCAAAAACCACAATTTGTGGATAGTAATGACAACAAATAGGCTCTTAAGTTCACTAAGGGCTCATGAAGAGCTTGGTTATTGCTCAATATTAGCTCGATAATAGATTAATGATGACCCATTAGGAGCTCAAATAGCTTGAGTTGATACTGAAATCGAGTTGCTGACAAGCTTGATCCGGCTTGATTAGACTAACGAATTGGGTATCAAGCATACTAGTGCTTCTATCTAACTGAGTTCGAACAAGTTTCCAAAAGCTTGTAAAGGCTCCAACTCCGAGCTTGAACTTGATAAACTTATCATGCTCGAGTTTGAATAAGGGAATGCTCGGCTCTATCACCCCCTACCTATAAGGCTATAACTTTAACCCACTTGGCTCCAAAATTGAATAAGTGTCTTGTATAGTAAACATTACACTCCTCTTGTTCCTTTTCTCAAACAAAATGCCATTTTAGCGTATTCTTACCGATGCTCTCGATATGGATGCAGTTACATAGAGAATAAGGAGCACTGGTAACCTTCCCCACTGGTAGTACTAATGGATTTGGAGAACATGAATGCACTGAAAATAGCAGTGTGGGTGCAGCATCGAATGAACTATCAAGACATGGCGGAGCGCTTTGTTAGGCGGGCCCATCTCATCGAAGAATGTGTCCGGATCTTCCGAGAACTCGACATGGAGTACCGCCTTTTTCCCATCAGCGTTAATGTCCGCTCCCTCCCTCCTCTCAACTGGGCTGCTCCTGAATGTGAAAGGGAAATGGTTCATCATTGAAGTGACCAAAATGGGTAGCAGTGTAGGTGAGCTGAATCATGTCTGAGCTTGTCTGTTTTGAGGCTTGACTCACCTCTTGTGTGATAGACTGTGGGGAAATGGGTGGCGGTGTAAATGAGCCGAATTGAGACCGAGCTTGTTAGTTTTGAGGGTCGACTTGCCTCTTGTGTGATAGACTGTGAAAAAATGGATAGTAGTGTAAATGAGCTAAATTGAGCCCGAGATTGTCCAGTTTGAAGCTTTGCTCCCCTACATATGATTGGCTCATTTAGGCTAGAACCTGCCCTGGCAAGCTTCAAGCTGAGCTTGGTTTGGCTCGATTAAACTTGAGCCACACTTTGTGATCTTTGAGTTAAGCTTCACTCGTGTGAAACTTTGCTCATTTAAGCTCATATTTAGCTTGAGACTAGCACATTTAAGGTCGTTTAGATTCTAATTGTCAAGAAGCTCAAGCTTTTCCTAACCTGGACTCGGCTTTTCAGTCAAACGAGCTAGCTCGGTTTTGTTGAAACTCAGAATCGGAGCTTCCTAACTGAATGACTTGTCACCCTATAAGTTTATGAGTTGGCTCATTTTTACTAGTGTATGAGCTGAGTCGAGCCCTAACTTTTCAACTTGAAGTGTTGAATGACTTGTCACCCTATAAGTTTATGAGTTGGCTCATTTTTACTAGTGTATGAGCTGAGTCGAGCCCTAACTTTTCAACTTGAAGTGTTGAAGTTCACCGAGCTTCGAAATGACAAGCTTAAGCTTGGCCTGGTCATAGGTCCAACCTTGGCTCAGCTCGCTTGAACTTGAATCTTGCTTGGCAAACTTTTAAACTCACATTGTTTAGGCTTATTTAAGCTCGACTAGGCTTGTTTAGCTTGATTGGTCTTGTTTCTTGTTGTAAATATGATTTCATAAGACAGTTGATGAGTATGATCTGGGCTTTAATTTTACGTGGAGTCATATTCTTTTTTTTTGTTTTTTTTTTTTTATAATCATATTCTTCTCCCCCCCCTCTTTTTTTTTTTTTTTTTTTCCTTTTTCTGAGCACATATTCTTCTATTAGAATTTGTAAAATTTCTAATTCTATATTGACGATGATCATAAGATAAGTCTCGATTTGACATGCCTTTTTATTTGCAGGAAATAGGTTTGAAAGTAATTTTGTCGATTTTGGTTTTTTATTTTATAAATTTTTTTTTCTAATTTGAATAAATAATTAAAAGCAAAATACTAAATATAAGAAAAAGTCATATTCAAATGTATTTTAAGCATCTCAAAAGTCAAAAACTATATGGAAAAGCATATTGAATACTGTATACAGTAAAATTGTACCATATAGAATAGGACCATTGGAATAAAAAAAGTCGGACTAAATTGCTGTAAATATTGAATGTTTCTTGGGTATAATTTTTATGTTCGAATTTGGATGTTACTAAATATTCTAAAAAATTAAAAATTATGTAAAAGATCTTTGTATACATATATACATACAGAGGTGCCAAATTCACCCGACCCAAAAAACCGACCTAAAAAACCGGCAAACAGACCCGACCCGAACGGAAAATAAGTCGTAAATAATTGAACTTGAAATTGAAATGACCCAACCTGTAACTAACCCGAACCGTTCTTTGCCTGACATGAAAACTACCCGATACTAATTTGACCGGACCCGACCCACCATTGACCTGAACCAACTCAACTCAAACTAACTTGAACCTGAACCTGAACCTGAACTCAATCCGATTTGAAAGCTAAATCTACCCAAAGTCTTTAAATTCAATGAGAATTATTAGTTGTTAAAAGTACAATTGAACATCATAACATATTATTCAGCACTTATATTAATAATATAATAAATATAAAAGGAAGGAACATACCCAGTGCCTCAAGGGTTCCCGCCTACGTAGGGTCCGGGGGGGGGGGGGGGGGGGGGGGGGGGGGGGGGGGGGGGGGGGGCGGATGTATGCAGCCTTCCCCCTTCAGGGTGTTAACCTGAAGAGAGGCTGTTTCCCAGTGCCCCCAACCTGAGGGTGAGTATGGTACTTTTGTAAAAATATATTGGTAAAAATAATATAATAATATAATAAATATATTGGTAAAAATATAAATTATTTGGTATAATATAAACTTTTGTAACTAGTTCATACTATCAAGGTACTAAATAGTAGGATTATGAAGACCTGAAACATATACAATTTGACCCAAGATTGACCTGAACCAAAGACTACTCAAAATTAAAGTGACCTGAACCCAAAATAACTTGACCCGACCCAGCTCGACCCAAGTACAGGTAAAACCTGCAAGTAACTCGAGCATGAATGGGTCGACTCGAGCCCAACCCGACCCGAGTTTATTATAAACCCGAAATGACCCAAACCCGATTGGGTTCACCCGAACCCGATACAAATGACCTGATTGCCACCTCTATATATATATATAATATATGTATATATATACCCGTTTTCTTTACGGTTAAGAAAAACAAACCGCCTATGTGTGTGTGTGTATATATATATATATATATATGCACACAGTGAGCGAGAAAAAGAATTGAGAAGCAGAATAAGAATTGAAGAGTGAGGTGAGATTGAGAGAAAAATTTATAATATAATATTGACAAAATTATTTAAATAGAAGAAAAATTTTGTTGGTTTTCTGATTCTCATACAAAAGATTTATAATTTTTCTTCAAGTATATATGGGTCTCTTTTTTATTCTCTTCATTTTGAGTATCATATATCCTTAGCTTTATAACACATTATCAGCACGAGTCTCTAACCAGTTGAGGATCACTATATACTCGAGGTAAGTTTTCATTCCTTAATCTTACCGATCTTAAATTTATTGCTCTTGATATATTTGGCAAAAATTATTTACATTGGACCTTTGATGTCGAGATTCACCTTTATACTATGAATCTCGGAGATACAATTAAAAGGGGTAATAGCGCATCCTTGCAGGATCGTGTAAAAGTTATGATATTTCTCAGGTATCATATCCACAAAAGATTGACAGCCGAGTATCTTACTGTAAAGGACCCGTGTGTCATTTGGTTGAATTTAAAGGAGAGTTTTGACCATCAAAAGTCTATGATCCTCCCTAAAGCTTGCTTTGAATGGATTCACCTGCGGTTGCAGGATTTTAAATCTATAAGCGAGTATAACTCTGCAGTATTTAGTATTACCTCCCAATTGAAATTATGTGGGAAAAATATAGCTAAGGAGGATAAGTTAGAGTAACGCTCTCTACTTTTTATGTCTCGAATATGCTCCTACAGCAGCAATATCGAGAACGAGGATTTTAAAAAAAATACTCATAGTTAATGCCATGTCTCCTCTTGCTGAACAAAACAATGAACTGATGATGAAAAATCATTAGTCACGATCAACTGGGTTCAAACCATTCCCTGAAGTGAATGATTCGAAATATGACCATCAGGGACGTGGTTGAGGTAGTATATGTGGTCGTAAACATGAACGTGGTCAGGGCCGTGGATGAGTTTATAGTCACAGTCATAATGACTAGCACTATGGCACCCATAATGGACCAAAATTTAATAAGTCCACTAAAGACGAGGAGATCAAGGAAAGAAAAAAACTTTAGTTTTTATATTTTCTATTTTGCATATTCATGACTGGTTAAACTACCTACTTTTTATTACTCGTTCGTTATTCATATGGTCATTTATGCCGCCTACTTATTATCAGTTATTTATATGGCCGGCTATGTCACCTACTTATTATCAGTTATTTAAAGTGTTTTGTAATACCATTTTTGTTAGTGATTATATGTATTTTATGTTTGAAAATTATGAATGGTGAAAATTCATGTCTTGAAGACAGTATAACAACAATGGGTGTTTAATACCTAATTAAAGGCTCCAGAAGTGCACATAACATATTTTCTGAAGAAATAATATTTAATTTCGAGATATTCATTGGGATAGTTAACTAGAAGTTAACAGATCCAAAAGGCTTTTATTATATGGCATGACTATTTGAGTCATCCAAGCATAAAAATGATTAAAAGAATTATTAGAAATTCTCACATCCATTGAAGAACCAGAAGATTCTTATATCAGATTAAATATCATGTGCTGCTTAAAGGCAAAAGTGATTACTATGTCATACTCAATTGAAATTGAGTTTAAGTCCCATGTATTTGAAAAAATACAAAAAGGGAATATATGTGGGTCAATTATTTCATCATACGGACCAATTCGGTATTTTATGATCTTAATAGAAGCCTCTACCCGTTGGTTCCACTAGTATGGATAATACACTTGTAATGTGGTATCTGTGAAACTCCTTGTATAAATGATCCGACTATAAACTCAAATCGTGGATTATATGATGAAATAATGCAGGAGAATTTACATCCCAATAATTTAATGATTATTGTATGTCACTTGGGATTACAATTAAATACCATATAACCAACATACAGAAACAAGATGGTCTTGCCGAATTTTCTGATTAAACGCCTGTAGTGAATGGCTAGACCATTACTGTTACCTATTTTTCATGTTATGATATATGTTGCAGCACTGAATCATGCTAGACCAACTGATTATCATGGATCTCCCCAGTATAACTCTTCTCTGACAAGAGCCAGGTATATATATTTTTTTTTAACATTAGCCAGATATATATCCCATCTATAAATTTTGGTTAAGTAATGTATGTCCCAATTACTCCACCTCAATGCTGAACAGATGGGTCCAACACGGGGACTTGAAATTTATATCGGGTTTGAATTCTCGTAGTATAAAATATCTGAAGATATTAATTGAAAATATTTTACAGCATAGTTTGCTGATTATAAATTTGATGAAACAAGATTTCCAGATTCAGGGGGAAAAACAACAAAAGTTGCAAAATGAAAATTTATGTGAAATACATCATTGAACCAGGAGTTCAAAGAATTGTTTATTTGTAAAATATTACAAGCCAATTCACAAATGTATTCATTAATGGAAAGAGGGTGACCGAATAGTGTGTCCCCACTATAGATGTTTCTCCTCGAATTAATATCCCAGTCGAGCAAGATTCTAATGTATTGACAAATGCATCCATTGCACGCTAGAAGTGTAGCAGACTTGTCGGTTCTAAATATATAATATGAGAAATAAAAAGGAGCAATAGAAAAGATTGTCCCTCTATTATGAAACTTGACCCAACACAACTTGACCCAAGCATAAGTAAAAACCGAAAGTATTGTCAACCCCGATTAGACCTAAATTTATCCCAAAAGGTCCCCAATGTCGAATGCGTAGATTTCAGCCTAACTCCGAAAGCCCAATTACCACTTCCGATTATAGTTAATTAGAAAATATATGTTGTGTAACTTTACAAAGTTATTTTTATTAGGACTGATACTTCTGCCATCATATAAACCATAATTTTCAAAATATTTTTATTTTATTTACATTAATTTAAGGTTTTACTTATTTCCTATTATAAATTTAATTTTTTTTAAAAATATTAAATATCATTAGAGACAACAAAAATGTTTGAAAGTCGTCTTAAATTTGAGACGACACTGCCATCCCTAAATTTTTTAGGTGACGACAACTCTTGTCTCAAATTTAGTCTCGAATTTGAGACAACTTTGAGACTAAACATGTCGTCTTAAACCCGAAATTTTAAATGACTTTGCAACAGTATTTGATATGCTTATTTTCCGTTTCAAGTTTTAGTTACAAATTCGTCTTCACGTCGTTTCTGATTTATGGTTTCAAAAACAGTTTCAACACCCTTTTTAATTCGTTTCAAAATTATGCACCTTTCATGCAAAGTTTTGCCGTCTAAAAAAATTTGGTCTCTAATTTAATGGTCTCTAATACTGCACAGCTTTTAACACACTTTAAAACCACATCATCTATATGTATTGTTAGGACAAAAAATATTGTTGCGAAAGCAATAATATAACTTGTGATAAATAATAACAAATAAATTTCCATTGACATGCCATGCTGATTTAGGCTTCAGTTGAAACTATGCCAAGCCAAATCATGCAATGCTTCAGATTGCCAAAGACAGTTTGCAAGCAAGGAGATAGAATATGTAGACAGTTCTTTTGGAACAAGGATAATAGGAAAGGAATTAATCTTGCAGCTTTGAGTAAGGTCTGTAAACCCAAGAGCGCGGGAAGGCTTGGGCTTCGTAAGATGGAAGTTGTAAACCAAGCTTTCCTTTGCAAATGGGGATGGAAAGTTCTGATGAATGAAGACAGTTTATGAGTCAAGCTAGTCAGAGATAAATATCACAAGGGTAAGCATCTTTTTGAGTACAGGAAGAAGAACTCCGACTCCCCAGCTTGGAAAGGCTTCATGGATACCCGCTCGCTTCTGAGGAAAGGCCTTAAGTGGAGGGGGGGTAATGGTGCCCACATAAATTTCTAGACTGATTGGTGGGTTTTAAATGGCCCACTGTTAGAGAATCAAGGGGTGAATGGGGATAGCATTGATATTTCCCTCAAAGTAAAAGACTTGATTATTGATGGGAAATGGAATAGAGAGGCTCTAAGCGCTGTTATGTCTCAAGACATTTTACATAATATTCTAGGGGTTCCTCTCCCAAAGAAATGGATAGAAGACCATTTGTGTTGGGGCTTCACTAGTTCTGGGGAATTTAGTGTGAAGTCTGCAAACTGGCTGGCTCATAACTTGAGTTGAAAAGAAAGAAACAGTTGGGAATTCAAGTGGATCTGAAATATGGATATCCATCCAAAGGTGAAGTCTTCATCTAGCAAGTCTTGAACAATTGTCTGGCCACTGGGGAACAAATGAAGAAACAAACCCCTGACTGGAATGATGAGTGTATCTGGTGCAAGGCTAGTATGGAGGAATGCAGCTGTTGCCGGCTGGGGCATGACTGAGCCGTCCAACTACAGGGTTGAAGACGAATTGAGATCAAGACGAGGAAGAAACAGTGCAGAAAGTTTTGCGGTTCTCTGTTGGGGTCTTTGGAAGGACAGGAACTCGGCTATCTTCAGGGGTGAGAACTCCCTCCCAGTCCAGACAGTCAATAGGGTCCGAACCATGTGTCTGGAGTGGGAGTGCAGGAACAGGCTTGATTTTTTCTACTGCTCCTCTACTAGGGAGGCTACCAAGAGCAAAGTTGTGAATACATGGGTTACCTGGGTCTCTCCGGAAGAGGGTTGGTGGAAGGTGAACTTCAATGGGTCCACACATGGGTCAGAAGCTGCTGCTGGACTCATCATCCGAAACCATAGAGGTGAGATCATTGCGAGTGAATCTAGAAGACTGGGTAATGCCCCAATCATTGTGGCTGAAGCGCTGGCTGCTAGGGATGGAATTTTAGAGGCTGTTCAGAGGGGTGCTTCGCGTGTTATTTTGGAAGGAGATAACCAGGTGGTGATCAGAACCCTTCAGGGCAGGTTTGCTTGCTCCAATGAGATCCGTGCCATCATAGAGGATATTCGGTTAATTTGTCAAAGTCTGCAGTTGTTCTCTTCTCTCATGTGTATAGAGAAGCTAACAGGTATGCGGACTTTGTGGCAGGTGGGGGCTACAAGCGATCGAATTTCCTAGTCGGAAATTTGGATCCTTCTAGCACACTCATCCTAATTTCCCGCTCTGAAGCTTCAGGCTGCCCCGTGCTTAGAGGGAGGATATGAAACTAATCCCTTTGTCTTTACCATTATCAAAAAAAAAATAATAATAATAATAAATAGATAAATTTCCATAAAATTATTATGACACTAATATTTTTGTCCTTCAACTAATATTACACCTTATATATGTTGCACACAAGACACGGTACACTTGGGGAATGATTTGCCTAACACCCACTGGTTGGTCTCCTCACACCAGGGCGGACTTCCCACCCTCAAGTTCTGAAAATTTTTTTGTCAACAATTAATTTAAAAATAACTCAATTATATATTAATATATTAAAAAATAAATTAACTCTATTTTCTAACTAAAAATAACTCGACTCTAACTTTTCTACTAAAAAATAATCTAACTCTATTTTCTAACCAAAAGATATCCCAACTTTAACTTTTTTACTAAAAAATAACCAAACTCTAACTTTTATACTAAAAAATAACCAAACTCTAAAATTAATTTTAAAAGATACTAAATTGATGGCTAAGCATGACTTGTGATATAGCGCTCCAACAATATATTTTTCTTCTATGTATTTTTAGTTTGGCTTAATTTCTTTTCTCTCTTAACCAAACTAAAAATACATTTTTCCAATAATTGAGTATAACCCTACAAAAGGCAACATCTCGGAGCAAAGAACAAGCAACACAACCGAGCAATATAATCAGAGAGCTAGGGCTGCAAATGAGCCGAGCCAAACCACAGTTGGATCGGTTTGGCTCGGCTTGTTAACTAAATGAGACTAGCTCGATATTGGTATCATTTATTTAACCGAGCTGTATATATGTGCTCACTCAGCTCATTTACTATATGAGACCGCCTATAGAGAGCAAGCCAAACCAAAAATACATAGAAGAAAATAATACTGTCGGAGCATCACAATTCAGTATTTTTTAAATCAAATTTTTAAAGTTTGGTTATTTTTATATTAATTTTAGATTTTGATTATTTTTGGTAGAAAAGTTAGAGTTCGGTTATTTTTTGGTCAGAAAATAGAGCTGGGTTACTTTTTAGTATATCGACATATAGTTGGGTATTTTTAAATTAATTATTGTATAAACTAAACATATTAATACAAATATTTAAAAAAACAAAGTGAACTTGAGTTCTTAACACACCTGATTAGAACTGGGTATATTACAAGAACTAATTATTTAATGTCATATTTTAACAATCTAATAAATTATCTATCCTATTAATTTGAGCTTTTCAAGTCCTTTTTTAGCGCTTCAGTCTACCTTATTAACTTTGAAGCTCTTCTTCAGTAGAAACCCCCTTTTTTTTTTGGGGGTCCAATAGTAGAAACCTTCTAAGTTTGTTATCTAAGGGTCTATTTGATATTATTTTCTATTTGCATCTTACAGTATTTCAAAAATAAAAATTAAAGCTAGTAGATAATTTTTTTTCATGTTTTTTATTTTTTGTTTTTAGTTTTCACTCAAATTAGAAATAATCTCTTATTGGTTTTTAGAAGCCTAATTTTGTCTATGTTGGATTAGAAAAATAGTTCAAACGAAAGAGAAAGAAAAAGAAAAACAGTTCACTTTTCTTGATATATATGCTTTATAAAAATTGTTTTTTGAATAGGACTGTTTTGAATTAATCTATGTTTTTGGAAGATGATTGAGAGTATTTTACATTCAAATGGCTAGTATAAAATTGGAAGTAACGGGGTTATTTGATAGTAGAAAACAATTTCTTTATCTATTTTCATTTTTCTTTTCATCTCCAGCTTCCGTTTCCCATTTTCCATTTGGAAAACAAGTTTAAGAGTGGAAATTTGTTACAACTTTCTAGTATAGAAAATCAAAAAATGCATTCAATTCATTATAGTTTTTTAATTTTTTTGAAAATTGAAAATAATAATAAGTTATAGTCGTAAATTTAAAAATCAAATAATACGATTCGAACCAGGTCCAAACAATTATCACTGCAAAAAAAGGGGCCTATTGCAGCACTAATTTTACAGTCTCCTTACGCTTAAAAGCGTCGCTGCTAAATCTTGCGACACTTTAGTAAGCGACCCTGTTGGCCGTGTAACCAAGGCTATTGCGACACTTTTGAGAAGTGATGGTATAGCCATAAAAAAGCAACCCTAGATTGTTACGCTTACCTCGCGACACTCTTTAGCATATCTAAAATATAAGCATTACTAACATTCTACTAGCATTCACCAAACTTACAAGGTACAATAAAACTATATGCAACACAATTTTTAGTTGTTACTCCAATATAACTTGAACGTAAACATTATATTACATTAACAAATGTAATTATATTTACAATGGATTCCACATTTACAAAGAATCTAGTTGTTCTCAAACACTACATGTACTACACAATAACATGGAAGATCAATATATTGAAGTTTGATCATTAAATGTCCATCCAAGAAACTTTACCTACAAACAAAGATGAAGAGGGGTTAGTACAACAAATTTTTTTATACCAATAACGGTATACTCAAATCAATGTATTCTACGTAAATGTGAGGTCCTTTTTAGAATTAATATAGTTCTTCATTCAATATAATCATCACAAAAAGCAGAAACATCATATTAAAATAGGATCAAGAGTCATAACTTGATTTAACTCTAAATCCATGATAGAATCCACAAAGTAGGTCTTGTAATGAATCTATGAGTCAAAAAAATATTATCATAGCTTGTCTCTCTTCACCAACGCGATCTAAAGCTACAACCTGTTTCTTCTTTGATCATCCTAATTCCATATAATTCAGTTCAACATACTATTATATTCCTGCACTAACCTCAAACAAAAATTTAGAAAGAAAAAGTAGATAACATTTTCCTTAGCGTATGAAATTTAGGTGAAACAATGCAAGATGGTAATCAATTTTGTGATGATGTGAATCTACCATCTGATTTCCTCAGTAGTCCATGCCACCCATGCCAGCAATTGTTGAAGAAGCTTCCTTTTCATCTTTGGGGAGCTTGACCATGACTGCTTCTGTTGTTGTCATCAAAGACGAGACACTGCAAGTGACAACACAGGTATGACAAGAGTTTTAAGTCATGGACATGGGTGCGATCACAGTCACAAGAGCCAGAAAAACAATGTTCTAGATGTCAAGTGTTTTGTTGCTATTGTCATGAGAAGTTGAGTATAAATCATTCATATAAGGCCTACTGGTAACATTTTATTTGTAACTTTTGGTTTTTGAGGAACTAAAAATAACAGCTTGAAAACGATTTTCCTTGCTTTTCATTGAGGGGCTGCGAGCATGAGCATCTCTTACCATCTACGTATTATCCATATCTCAAGCCCGTAAGACATGCCATGAGGGGGCATCCTAAAGTATAAAACCATTCATAGCCAATAATTAAGGTCTTTTGGATAGTTGATTCCTTGAACATGGCAATCGTACTATAATGACTAGCCTACGTAACAGCCATTAGTTAACCCCATGATTACAAGCTTCTGTAGCGCAAAACTACAGAAATAGATAGTAGATGTAAGCATGTAACATACCTAGCAGCATCAGGGAAAGTCGTAAATGGATTTGACCATATTAACATACTCACCTGCACAATCAAATACTTGGCAGCACAAATTTTATAACAGTAAGATCAGCCTACACACCCACCAGACACGAAGCCATTATGCATAATGGTGGCAGTGTCGGTGGCATCGTACCTTTGGCTGCATCATACCCGAGATTTGGGTCATCCTATTCTAACAACTTGCCCACAAAATACACATGAGACTCACATTCAAAAAACTACACCACATAAGTTACCTCAATGTCAGTTGAACCAGACATCCCATGGTTTAGTCGCTTTTTTTCTACATCAACATATCAAACCTGCAAACCATAAGACTCCTCGGAATCAACATGAAACACCCAACCTTGTGTTAATGCAAGAACATGTTTTAAAGCTCAAGGATTTTGACATGAAAGTGAAAACATTTAAATCACGCTTCCTATCACTAGAACTACAAGCGTTTGTACTTGAAAATGCCACAAGGAATAACTATGTCCAACACTCTGTAGTGAATGGGGAACAATATAACAAACCCGCACATTTTTCTCAACAAGAAAAGCCATGAAGAGCAAACCAAAACCAAATCAAGGTAGAGGGTTTTTGAAATAGTACCTTCAAAGGGGATAATCCCCTTGTCAATTAGCGGTTGAAACACAGAAAAACCTTAGAATCCAAGAAGCACTTACGGGTAAATGGAACTTAACTGGATATGCTTTATGTGAATCTACATGCTTTCAACACAATACAAAAGAATATGACTCATTGCATCACATCTATCATGCTATCACATTGAAATAGAAGTCGAGTTTCATGAGCATAGCACGATGGATCACATTTAGTAAAATCATATAGAAAGAAACCAGGACACTAAAGATAGCACGAGTGCATATTCATATTTCTGAAGTAGAACAAAAAAGAAATTCTAAATTAAAGCAGAGTACATCCACATTATTGGTATCATTTTCAAGATTATCCTTATTCGCATCCACCTTGGGCAACAACAACAACAGCAGTCCCAGTGGCATGAAGGCTCCCGCAAAAGCAGGGTCTGGGGGAAATGGATGTACGCAGCCTTCCCCCTTTGCAGTGCATCCACCTTGGGCAAATAAATAAATTAGGACATTCAAAGTCCATAGTTTAGGCGCAACAATACAACGCCCTAATAAGAAAGTTAAGAGAACAGGGAAGTAGAGAAAACCTTTCAAATTGAGAGCAATATGAACACAAAAATAGCAGGACCTCCTCTAATGGGAATACAACTTTCATTTTCTGCTTCTTATACTCTTCAGAGCTACCTACACATTTTGAAATCATACAGACAATGAAAATTCTAAGTCATGGCGTAGAAATTGGGGAGAAATTCGGCTAGGTATGCATAACTGGATATTTCATAAGACAAAATAGGAATTAGGGCATATTCTTAATGAAACAATTTCAAATTTAGCCTATTCTTATCTTCTGAACTTGCCTATAGAGTTTTCAATTCTTAAATAACTAAAATTATAACTTAGATATCTTAAGATTTCACCATTTATCACCTAGACACCCTAACATTTCAATATTTTTTTTGATAGAACCTAACATTTCAATATATGCAAGGGGTGTATTTAAAGAATTGACAGTACAAATAATTAGGCTAGATTGAAGGGAAAAAAAAAGAACAAAGTCCAAAACAACTAGCATTAACTATTAGATAATCAACATATTACAGCATAACAGAATTGAGTACTTAACCTGATTGAACACATACTTAATTTAATAACAAAATACTTATAATTCGACTATACTCAATTATGACTCATACAGAATATAACAGTCCAAAAAAAATATCAGTATGCTAAATTAGATAAGCAAATACCCAGCCAGGTAGTTTGCTATGCTTATTGTACATGTTTATCAAGCTATATCCAAGCTCCTTGCAATAGTAAACAGCAAAGTAAATGCCTCTTTGTGCTAATGAAAAGAAAGATCCACAAGGTAACAAACCTGAGAGCAAAATGAACCTTAGAGTATCAGTATTATCAACCTCAACATCATAGTTTGTAGTTAAAAACAAATTGCAGGTGCGTGCAGTCCATTGTCAAATCTAATTTAAGTTAAAAACAAAGTATGAAATTGTATTCAAATCATAAAGAAAATTAGAATGACAAATGTGAAATGTTCAATGTGAAAATAGAAAACCGCACAATAGGAAAATGTCATCTTTTGTGCGCTACTGTAAGTCCAATACTGTCTAAACCTACTTGCATACTGTTAAGGAAAAACACCCTTTTGCTAAGATAGCCGCCTCCCAAGAAGAGAGCGTTAGGAGCCTGCCCCAATTAACGGCCATCGAGGACAACTACCACAGCTCTAGCGGTACCTCTACACCCTAACGGTACCCCTGCATCCCTAGCGGTACCTCTAAACCCTAACGGTACCCCTGCATCCCTAGTGGTACTCCAACACCCTAGCGGTATTCCAACACCCTAGCGGTACTACTACATCTTAACGGTACCCCTGACCTGGCGGTACCCCCATACCCAAGCTATATCCTCTCCCACCGAAAGTTTGGGGAAAAATGAAGAAAACGTTCGAAAAAGCAAAATCCCACTGAAAATTCAACAAAATACTCTCAAACCAACAGCAAATTACCTTGAAATCAGGACGAAAACCGGTTATAAGTAAAAAGAGAGAGATAGGGTTCGCAGAGGAGGCGAGCTCACTGTGGAAGAAAAGGGGGTTTAGGGTTTTTGAAAAATAAAACGGTAATAAATGCCCCACGACCAGAAGTGACAGCCAAAAAAAGGGGGTGGCTACACGTCACCCCACCTTTAAAAAGAATCTCGAACACAGCACCGCTTAAATAGACCCCAAGCCCAGCCTTGACGGCTGGGGGCTTATTAGTTAACGTTACTTAGTTCTTTTTCCTTAGTTTTTATGCGTTGTGTTATCTTGACCAGCCTTGACGGCTGGGGGCTTATTAGTTAACGTTACTTAGTTCTTTTTCCTTAGTTTTTATGCGTTGTGTTATCTTGCCCAGCCTTGACAGCTGGGGGCTTATTAGTTAACGTTACTTAGTTCTTTTTCCTTAGTTTTTATGCGTTGTGTTATCTTGCCCAGCCTTGACGGCTGGGGGCTTATTAGTTAACGTTACTTAGTTCTTTTTCCTTAGTTTTTATGCGTTGTTTTATCTTGCCCAGCCTTGACGGCTGGGGGCTTATTAGTTAACGTTACTTAGTTCTTTTCCTTAGTTTTTATGCGTTGTTTTATCTTGCCCAGCCTTGACGGCTGGGGGCTTATTAGTTAACGTTACTTAGTTCTTTTTCCTTAGTTTTTATGCGTTGTGTTATCTTGCCCAGCCTTAACAGCTGGGGGCTTATTAGTTAACGCTACTTAGTTCTTTTTCCTTAGTTTTTATGCGTTGTTTTATCTTGCCCAGCCTTGACGGCTGGGGGCTTATTAGTTAACGTTGCTTAGTTCTTTTCCTTAGTTTTTATGCGTTGTTTTATCTTGCCCAGCCTTGACGGCTGGGGGCTTATTAGTTAACGTTACTTAGTTCTTTTTTCTTAGTTTATGTGTTGTTTTGTCTTGCCCAACCTTGCCGGCTAGGGAGCTCTCAATTGACGCTACTATTCTCCTTTTATAAACACCTTATCTCATCAGCTGAGAAGCTCTCAACGGTATAAGTCCCGCCTAACACTAGGACTAACGGTAGCTCTCAAAGGTATAAGTCCCGCCTAACACTGGGACTAACGGTAGCTCTCAACGGTATAAGTCCCGCCTAACACTGGGACTAACGGTAGCTCTCAACGGTATAAGTCCCACCTAACACTGGGACTAACGGTAGCTCTCAACGGTATAAATCCCGCCTAACAATGGGACTAACGGTAGCTCTCAATGGTATAAGTCCCAATTAACAACGGGGCCTGCCGGCATAAGAGTCCCGCTCGTAACCAAAGAAAAATCATTATTTTACGAAAAGCAGGGTAGCCAACGGTAACCTTGTAAATACATTGCCAAAAAGCATCTACTACAACCAAAACAAGGAAGCAAAAATAAAAAGGAAAGGACATAAAACATACCCCTAACAGAAACTAAAAACTATGTCACAACTTACAAGCCAAAGCCAAAAACACCAACTGTACAAAGCATAATTATACAAAACCATAACACTACAAAAGAACACCCATACCCATAAGAAACCAAACACCCACTCCTACTCTCCGGAAGACTTTCTCACATAAAGGCCGCAAACGGTGCCATAGGATCATCTCCACAGCGAAATAAAGATCCTGAGTAAGGGAACAACTGCGCCTGCACAGTACAACGATGTTTCCCCATGTAAACTATACGTCCGCGCTGATCCCCATGAAGAGCACACTGGAACACTTGATTATGAGCGGTAAAGGCTAAGTGATCCCTCGTCACAGTAAAACTGGTAATCACTGGATCCCACCTACCTCCAGACCAAGGCAGCCGAACGTGCAAACGAAACCGTCTCTCCCAAGAAGAAGGAACATCCGAACGGGTCAACGTCCATACGGTAAACACTGGACTCCGTAACGTGACCAAACAAAGAATAGGGAGATCTGTTGAGGACTCCCACCACTTGGAAAGTTTGGCATCCCGGCAAGCAAAAAGGTTTTCACAAACCGAGTCCGGAAGCGGCATCCTACAAGAGGTACCGGCTGCCGTATCCCAGCGAACTATGTAAGGGCAAGCTTGAGCATCCCCCAAGTAGTGTCCCCAATCCGACAGAAAATACAACTCTCCACCCAGACAAACATGATCTACAAGGGAGACGTTCCTAGGGCCCACATCCAAACTCCCCCAGAAATTCCAACTGCCCTCCCAAAAGTAAACATGGTATGCACTAGGCCAAGGCCCCCAGTAGGACTGAAACAAATCAAGTACGAGCAGATAAAGATAAAAGCCAAAGTCCACGGCAATATCGAAACAGCCAAATACCAAATTCAAAGGAGAGTCAGCATAACCCATAGACACTCCGTCGAGGAGAGGAACCATTTGACACATCCCCACTACAGGGTTGCAAACAAACAGTTGAGAAAAGGTTGTAATCACGGTACAACAACAGACCACCCGCCACACCTAACACACAAACATTATCGGTTAGAATCTCCAGCACCTCGACAGGGACAACTGGAGAAAAATCTCCTAAAAAAGAAAAGGCCTCCAAATCATCACGGCGCGCATCAGTCTCAAGCTGCAAGAAGAATCCATCCGCCGTACGGCTCAAAGAATGAAAAGACTGCCGCCTAATAAAGTCATAATTAAAAATCAGACTACGAGCAAATGACGAAACATAAGAGAACCTTAAAATTGACTTAGCGGGAAGCCGTGACCAAATTTCACAAGTAACGTCATCCATAATAAAAGAAAAACGAGCAAACCAAAAAGTTCTTAATTAGACAAAAGGGGTCTCCCACTAAAAACTCACTTTTGGACTAGAGAATCTGGGATATACCGACCCCACACAGGGGGTATTTATAGCAAAACACTTTGGGGTAAAAAAGTACCTTTTCCCCCAAAGTGGGGGGCTAACTGTTAAAGAAAAACACTCTTTTGCTAAGACAGCCGCCTCCCAAAAAGAGAGCGTTAGGAGCCTGCCCCAATTAACGGCCATCGAGGACAACTACCACAGCTCTAGCGGTACCTCTACACCCTAACGGTACCCCTGCATCCCTAGCGGTACCTCTACACCTTAACGGTACCCTTGCATCCCTAGCGGTACTCCTACGCCCTAGCGGTACCCCTGCATCCCTAGCGGTACCTCTACACCCTAACGGTACTCCAACACCCTAGCGGTACTCCAACACCCTAGCGGTACTACTACATCTTAACAGTACCCCTTACCGAGCGGTACCCCCATACCCAAGCTATATCCTCTCCCACCGAAAGCCAGGGGGTCCCCTCCTAACCACTATAAATACAGTGATAAACACCACAAAGAGGGGAACTTGAGCTCGGTTCTCCCTTCAAAGATCCCTACCAAAAAACCCCGAAACACATACATTTCTACATTTTTGAAGAGCTATTGCATCCGATGTTGACACAATAGCTACAATGACTTGATCGGAGAAATGAATCAAGCAAAATTGTGAATAATACACTTATTTAACACATTCTAATCGAAGGAACTCATTACAATCAAAATGATCAAACTGTATACCAGTGAAATAAAACAAAAAAACTCATTACCATCGGAATCGAAGATGGAAGTCTCGACGGAGCCAATGAGTTCGTCAGGATCCTTCAACGGCTGAGCCGAGGCACGAACAGTGAGATTAGACGCTGCCATTTGAGAGAATCTCTTCCGATTGTAGCATCCAATGCTTGCAAACTGATCAAAGAAAGTATCTGAGGACAAAAAATTTGGGAATTAGGGCTTGAGAAAAGAGGAATGTGATTTTGGAAATCAACCTCTTCCAAAATAATGTTGAGAGTTGCAGATGAGATTCGTAAAAGATTTTCTATTAAAAAGCAATTAAATTTTAGATGCAATTTTAAAAAATAATCCATATTTTGTAATTTTTTAAAAGTTGTTTAAACTTTATATAATTTTTAATGCCACATTTTAATGTTAACGCTTTTAATATTCGTTAGATTTTGCTGAGGTGGCATTTAAGAAAATATTTTTTTAAATATAATTTTTTTTTATATTTATAAATTTTAAATAAATTTGAAATATTTTATTAATATTTTAAAATTATTTTCTTTTTTCTTCAAAATCCACTTCAATAAAAACTAACGGATATTAACGGTATGAACGTTAAGGTGTGACATTGAGAAATTTAGTAAAGTTTAGATGGCTTTTGAAAAATAACAAAGTATAAGTGCTTTTTTGAAACTATGCATAAAATTTAGCTGGTTTTCAATCAAAAAACCCTTAAGCAAATCTTATTCAATATTTCAGCTCCAAAACAACTTTGTAATACCTTATGTAAGAGTCTTTATACTTAACTAAAAGTGTAACAAGTTAAGTATAGCAATAGAGTAAAGTTAGATTTCAACTAAGTGAGTTTCGACATTTACAAAGAAGTGTCGCAACACCTGTGACACTATAGGTTGTTTTTGTTGTAGTGTGTGTCACTGGTTCGAGTACAAGTATCATGTTGATATACAATTATAAAGTGCGGACCACCTACTCATATTGCATAATCGCATACAAAGAAAAAGAGTAATTCATTATTGTATAAAACAAATATAATTGATTGTTGTATAAAACAAATATAACCTACACGTTTGACTAAGATTGATTTTTCGAGATTTAATGGTGATGATGTTAGAGGTTGGCTCTATAAAAGTGAATGTTACATTGTGTTGGATTGTACACCCGATATTGCTAAGGTTTCGATTGCTAGTGTGGCCTTAGAGAGTGAGGCCCTCGGATGGCATAATGCATTTGAGGGCTCTGGCCTGTTGGTATAGCGATTCGTTGAAAGATTTACTCCACAAAAATTAGAGTTGGATTCACTGATGGTCCTAAGGACCCCCTTGCCAAATTGGCAAAATTGAGGCACACGGGAGCATTGTGTACTTATTTGATCTTTTGGGTTGTTAATTACTCGCTATGGTCTATCTGAAACTCAAAAGATTAACATGTTTATGGGGGCCTTGAGGGAGGACATGGCTGGGTGGATTAGGATATTTAAGCCTACAACCTTACCTAATGCGGTGGTGTTAGCAAAGCTCCAAGAGCAAAACTACACTTATTTTGACAGTTTGGCAGGACGTAAACACAAACCCCACTAACCAAACAAAAAACCCAACTAGGTGTCGACGAGCCTTGACTCCGGTGAAGATTGAGGAATATAGGGCCAAGAACTTGTACTTTTATTGTCATGATAAATTGGCACCTGGTCATAATTGTCCCGTGAAAAAGCGAGTTCAGTTTTGTTGAGTCGAGGTTGAGGATGATGGCAAAGTTGTGTCAGTAGAGGAGGCGTCGGTTACAGAGACCGAGCCTCAAATATCACTTCATGTGCTTCGAGGGGATCGGTATAGTGTGCAGGGCCGGTGTGGAAAGAGGATTGTTAGCATTATGATCAATAGCGGAATCACACATAATTTCATTGATTCAAATTCAGCTAGATTGTTGAGCTTTGTAATTGACACTTCTATTAACCTTCCAGTGACTGTGGCTGAAGAAAAATAGTTAACGAGTGAAGGGGTAAGCTGTAATTTCAGATGGAAGATGTGTGAATAGGATTTGGTCCCTAATTTTCTTATGACTCCTCTTTTCGGGTGTAATATGGTGTTCAGGATACAGTGGTTGAGTACCATAGGTAAGGTACAACGGGATTTCAAAGAGTTCATTATGGAGTTTTCTCTACATGGCAACCATTACAAGTTGAGGGGTATGAGACATAGAGATTTGCACATGGTTTCGGGTGGTGCAATTGCCCAAACACTACTGCAATTGAATTCAGCTTATATTTTACAACTTGTTCCTCCTGCATAAACCAAACAGCCCCAATTCTTCTGCATTATTACAGCAACCGAACAGCAGGGGAAGTTTTCAAATGATTTGGTTGCGGTTTTGCACTCCTATGCCGATTTTTTTTGTGAAAGTTCGTCCTTACCGCCCTTCTTATGGGGTTTCGATCACAATATTCCATTAAAAGAATAGTAATCTGATAAATTTGAGTCCTTATTGATGTCCGACCTTCCAAAAAGACATCATTCAATAGCTCATTCATGAGATGTTTCAAGGAGGGATTATATATAACAATTCTTCTTCTTTTGCTTCATCAATTTTCCCGGTTCCTAAGAAAGATGTTACTTGGCAACTTTGTGTAGACGATCGCGTCCTTAATAAAACGGCTGTCAAAGTTGAGGAGCTCCCATATGAGTTATGTGGGTCAATGGACTTTTCAAAAATCGACCTCCGGTCCCATTATTGGCATATTCACATGGCGTCCCAAGACATACATACAGTTGCATTTCAGATCCACACGAGGCACTTTGAGTTCACTGTAATACCCTTTGGATTGACTAATGCCGCCTCGACATTTCAAGGGATCATGAATTTGACCCTACCTTTGCAAGTTCATACTTGTGTTTATTGATGACATATATAGCGCAACTTGGCATGCCATCTAGAACATTTAAGACCAGTTTTTTAGGTGCTGCAGGAATCATTTTTTTGCCTAATGTTCCATGTGCTCATTTGTGGTGCTATAAATCAAATATATAGACCATTTTGTATTGGGCTAAGGGGTAGCGGTTGACCTAAAAAATTCCAAGCAGTCACCGATTGGCCCCTGCTGAAGTATGTGAAATAGCTATGAGGATTTCTCGGCCTCTTGGGCTACTACCAATGCTTTATAGCAGTTTACAATGTTTTAGCTTGACCCCTTCCGATGCTCCTTAAGAAGAATGCTTTTGAGTGGAATCTTGATGATGAGGAAGCATTTATATGGTTGAAGAGAGCCTTGACTTCCATCTCAGTTCTAGCCTTACCTAATTTTTCTAAGGAGCTCGTTATTGAGACAGCTGCTTTGGGACACAGCATTGGGCAGTTTTGATGCAAGAGGGCTGCCCACTTGCATTCATTAGTTGAATTGTGGCCCCTAAGCACCAGACCATGTCAATATATGAGTGAGAGCTTGTTGTATTTGCCATTAACAAATGGTAACAGTATTGATAGGGCGACTGATGTGTATCATTTTATATGTTTTATGCCGCACTCCCATAATATATTCGGCAATTACATGCTTACTTTATTGCAATTTATGTGTATTAAAGCTTGGAATGCAATGGAGCAAAGACAACTCAAAAGTGGTGAATAATAAGCAAATTTGGACATATTTGAAGACTATGTTGAGAAATCCTACGATGTGTCGGAAAAAGGATCCATTGGGTCATGATTTGGCAACCCAAATTAGTTTTATAAGGCCTCTTGAAGAGACCAACCAATTGGCAAGTAGAGTCAATCGATCAGCAGCCAACAAATTTGTTTTGTTGGCCACCGATCGATAGACCGACAGTA
Source organism: Simmondsia chinensis (assembly GCA_018398585.1). Classification (NCBI taxonomy): domain Eukaryota; kingdom Viridiplantae; phylum Streptophyta; class Magnoliopsida; order Caryophyllales; family Simmondsiaceae; genus Simmondsia; species Simmondsia chinensis. The sequence continues at coordinate 4,644,837 of JAGTTD010000017.1, read as the reverse complement.
GCAATTGATCAGCGAAAATCAGTAAGTTTACTAACGCCAATCGATCGATCGGCCTTCACTTGCAGCGTGCAGGTCTAAATAGAATAGAGAATATCACTTTTTGGGGACTTTTGTATTTTTTTTTTCTCTTCTTTGTCCTTCCCTGAGCTGCCAAGAGAGATCCGAATTCTCACAAAGGGCGAAGCGCAAGTGGTCGGACTACCAAGGGATTAAAGCCAGAGTCACGTCAACATCAATCGAGGAAACTTACATCCATTAGTTTTTCTTTCTCTTTTTCTTTGAATTTTTGTTTTGTAAAACTGCTATGAAAGAGTAGACCACTTATCTAGGGATGAAGGACGATAGCAGTCCGGATCCTGAATTTATATTTTATCTTTCATAATGACTTCTGTTATGCTATTTTCGCATCTCTGTGAGGAATTATTTATTGAGATTAGTTGTATGTTTATGTGCTTATAGCAATGGCTAAATTTTCAGTTTATTTGCGTTTCATCTTATGTTTGTAGCCTAAACCAAAGTATAACAAGTTTCCACGGATGCTCGGGATTGAAGTTATACCCAACCATGAACATAATCTTTTATATAAATTAACATTAAATTAAGAGTGAGAAAGGAATTAAGCAGTGCTGTTGAGATAATTCATGCTATATATAGATTGATAAGATGGGTTATGCCTTAAACTAATTCATTACCATAAGCCCTAGTTTAAGTGTTAACCCAGGCTTAGAGTTTGTAGCCTAAACTCCTAAAGTCATTGTCATGGTAAGATATAATGATGGAACCGAAGTTAGGCTACCCCAAATTCGACCCCTAAACTGCCCTTGATTGATTTGACGACATTTATTTACTGCTTTCATTCTATTAATTTAGTAATTCACTCTCTCTCTAAAAAATAAAAAAATAAAAACCAAATTTAACTACTCGATGAACAATAAACTGAACTTTATACTGATTCTCTGAGGATACGACAACCATATACCTAATTTAGCTAAGATGAACTTGTATGCTTACAAGTACACAATTTTAAACACTTTTAAAACCACATCAGGTTTTTGGCGTCGTTACTGGGGAATCGGTAGGCAAAGTTAGATTTAATGATTAACGAGTTTTTATGTTCTTTTTATTTTTTGTTTGTTTTTGTTATTTTCTGCATAGCTTTATGGTTGTGGTCCAGGTAAATTTAGCTTGCTTTGTAGTGCATGCACAATAGACGCTCACTCAATCGAGAATTGATTTCTCTCAACCCAAAAATTGAGATGATGTTATCTACCTTGAGGCAAAATGAAGCAAGTACAATGTCAACTCGAATCATGGCTGACGACACACCACGCACGATTGGGATCACTTTGTTCCTCTAACATACGTTGCACGAGCAAAAGTTGCATTACCCGCCATAGGTAATGTAAACTTGGAATCATGCTTCCCACCTTTTATTGAAGTTGATTGAGAGGTTGTACAAGCACCTTGATGAAATTTGCAAAGCATGTCATTATTAGGGTGTTTTGCATGACGCAATTAGGTTACATGGTTTTCTGTTTTCTTTAAAATATGTAGCCAAATGGTGGTTTCAATCCCTACCAAGGGATGAAATCACAACTTGAAATGACCTTCAACAGCGATTCCTGGTCAATTTTTTTCCTAAACCTAGAACCATGGCTGTTAGGCACGTCAATACTAATTTGAACAAAAAGATGAGGAACAATTTCATGAGGGTTAGGATAGGTTCAAAAAAAATTTTAGAAGTTCTCCTCATCACGGTTCACCCAAGTGGGTCTCACAACTTCGAACAAGCAAATGGTGAATGCTTGGTATGCGGGATCATCCAAGCAACAAGACAAGGATGAGGCGTGGACACTTTTTGTGCGCCTTAGTAAACACTCTTGACCAAGCCTCTTCTATTAGGGTGGTTAGAGGAAGTATACATGGTGTATATGAGGTGACACCAAGCAATGACAATGCACTTAATTTTGAAGCATTTAGTAGGAAAATAGATCGTATTGTTGCATCTCAGGCCAGTCCTCTCAATGTGGATCCAGTTAATTCAGCTGAGTCATCAAATGGCGCTAACCTTTGTGACATCAATTCTAGGTAGGATCATTTTAAAGTTTTATTGTCCATGTGCCTCACAATTCCCTGGACATGTGCTGGTAGGTATATGCAGTGCAGGGCTATTCAAGGAACAGTAACCCACATTTGAACTCCTACAATCCTGGATGGCGCAATCACCTGAATTTCTCGTGGAGAAAGAATGATTTATCAAAACCATCCTACAAAAAAACAAGATCTAAGCTTTACAGGTAATGCACAACCCCCTCCCCCCCAGTTTTTAGGGAGGGCAAAGGTATGATGCTCAAATTCACTCTACTATTACTCAAGCTAACCCCTCCCCCACTTCCACGATATACTTTACAGTTCGAAGAGCATAGGCTTCGCTTTATGGAGGATACTGGACACTTGATATTGCTAAGGTTTCAATTGCTAGTGTGGCCTTAGAGAGTGAGGCCCTTGGATGGCATAAAGCATGTAAGGACTCATAGCCTGTTGGTACAACGATTCCTTGGAAGATTTACTCCACAAAAATTAGAGCTCCATTCACGGATGGTACCAAACAGCAGGGGAAGTTTCCAAATGACTTTGTTGTGGTTTTACACTCGTATGCCGATGTTTATTGTGAGAGTTCATCCTTATTGCCCTTCCGATGGGGTTGTGATCACAATATTCCACTAAAAGAAGGTAGTATTCCAGTAAATCTGTGCCTTATTGCCATTCGATCTCCAAAAAGACATCATTCAGACAGACATTCATGAGATGCTTCAAGCATGGATTATACATCACAGTTCTTCTTCTTTTGCCTCACTGATTGTCCTAAATCCTAAGAAAGTTGGTACTTGAAACTTTGTGTAGACTATCACGACCTCAATAAAATAACCATAAAAAGAAAAGTATTTCACACCGATAGTTGAGGAGCTCCGAGATGAGTTATGTCGGTACCTGTACTTTCCGAAAATCGACCTCCGGTCAGGTTATTGGCAGATTATCATGGTGCCCCAAGACATACATAAAACTACATTTCAGACCAAACGGGGAACTTTGAGTTCACTATAATGCACTTTGGGTTGACTAACATTGCTTCGACATTTCAAGGCATTATGAACAAACTATTTCAACCCTACCTTTGCAAGTTCTTACTTGTATTTATCATTGACATACTAATGTATATCGCAACCTGGCAAGCCCGTTTAGAACATTTGAGGACAGTTTTTGAGGTGCTGCAAATCATTTTTTTGCCTAACGTTCCAAGTGTGCTCATTTGCAATGCCATAAATCAAATATCTAGGCCATTTTGTATCAGAACAAGGGATAGCAGTTGACCCTAAAAAATTCAAGCAGTCACTGATTGCGCCTGACCAAAGGATTTCAAACAACTACGAGGATTTCTCAACCTCTCAGGCTACTACCGACGCTTTATAGCTGGTTACAGTGTTTTAGCTCGACTTCTTATGATGCTCCTTAAGAAGAATGCTTTCGAGCAGAATCTTGATGCCGAGGAAGAGTTTATGCCGTTGAAGAGAGCTTGTTTTGATTTTTCCACCCCAGTTCTAGCCTTACTTGATTTTTCTGATGGGTTTACTATTGGGACAGATGCTTCGGGTCACAACATTGGGCAGTTTTGATGCAATTCATTAGTAGAAGTTTGGCCCCTAAGCACCATCCCATGTTGATATATGAGCGAGAGCTTGTTGTATTTGTCATTAACAAAGGGTAATAGTATCTGACAGGGTGACTAATGTGTCTCATTTTATATGTTTTACACCCCACTCACATGATATCTTTGGCAATTACGTGTACTTTATTGCTATTTATGTATATTTAGGCTTGGAATGCGTTGGAGCAAACTCAAAAAGTGGTGAATAACGAGCAAATTTAGACATATTTGAAGATTACATTAAGAAACCTGACTATGTATCCAAAAAAAAATAAGGATGCATTGGCCATGATTTGGCAATCCAAATTAGTTTTATAAGGCCTTAGGAAGAGACTGACTAATCGGCGAGCAGAGCCTATCGATCAGCAGCTAACATATCTATTTGTTTGCCACCGATGGATCGGCAAATAGTGCCGATCGATCGGCGAGCGTCAGTAAGTTCACTGACGCCAACTGATTGAGCACGCCGCAGGGATAAATAGGAGAGGGAAGGTTACTTTTTGGGGAATTTTGCATTTTTTTCTCTTCTTCCTCCTTTTCCAAGCCACCAAAAGAGATCTGAATTCTGATGAAGCGGGAAGCACAAGTAGTTGGAGTACCATGGATTAAAGCCAAAGTCACGCAACTCAATTGAGGGTGCTTACATCCATGAGTTTTTCTTTCTCTTTTCTTTTTTATTTTTGATTTGTAAAACTCCTATGGAGGAGCAGACTGCTAGTTTAGGGGTGAAGGACGAGCCATCCGGATCCTGAATTTATATTTTACCTTCCATAATGACTTGTGTTATGCTATTTTCGCACCCTCGTGGGGAATTATTATTGGATTAGTTGCATGTTTATGCGCTTATAGCCATGGCTAGATTCTAGTTTATTTGCGTTTTATCTTGTACTGATAGCCTGGACTAGAGTATAACAGGTTTTCATGGGTGGTTAAGAACCCAATTCTAAACACAATCTTTTATATAAGTTAATAATACTTTAGAAGTGAGAAAGGAATTAAATTGTGTTACTAAGATAACTCATGCTATTCCTAGAGTGATAAGATGGGTTATGCCCTTAAGCTGATTCGTTATCCTAAGCCTACAAGAAGCTTGGTCTTTAACAATCAAAAATAACGACCAAAATTTTTTTGGTCGTTAAAAGTATGTGTGCATTGCCTAGTTGCGACGGGTTTTGAAAGCCGTCATTAAAGGGTTGTACATGGTGGGTTTATAACGACAAGGACTAAAAAGCGTCATTAATTCTACACATAATCTGTTTTTAATAAGCTCACATAAGCCGTAAATTTCGACTGAAAATTAAAATGCCTCAAGCTGAAAATTTTAGATGCTCGTTTTTAAATTTATTATTATTGTCATTTTTTTTTCCCATCTTTTGTTTTTATAATTCTTCTCTCCCCATCTATATGGTAACTAAAATTTGAGTATCAAATAATACTCTAATTAGTACTCAACTTTATATTTCTCTTGCTTAGTATATTCCAGTTGTTTTCGGTAATTACTCGTTTAATATAATCAAATATAAGTTTTACTAATTAGTGAGAATAAAAATAAGTAAAAATTATAAAAAGAATTTAAATGTGTTGTAAATATTAGAATATTTTATGGTTGACCTATACACCCTTAACACAATAATCGGGCATGTAATTGCTTACGATTTTACCTAATTATTGCCTGTGCAAATAACTCTTGCGGGCCATCCCTATTTAATGCATTTATAGTAGTGAGACCTGCCATTGAATTTTGTAAGCTCATCCTTTGCACATGATTTGGAACATTAGCTTTTGTTTGCCTATAAATTGCAGCATCGTACGTAAATGTTGATATACATATGAGTAAGAAAATATAAGAAAATGAGTAATTTAAATTTTATTTTCTTGTATTCAATATTTTGATATTTTGTATTTTTATTTTATAGCACATTATTAGCACGAGTCTCTAACCGACTGAGGAGTAAGGTATTATCTTTCGTCCTTTATCTTTTATAATGTCAAATCTTACCAATCTTCAATTTATTGCTCCCAATATATCTAGCAAAAATTATTTGCCATGGACCATTCATGCAGAGATTCATCTTGATGCTATGAATCTTAGAGAAACAATAAAAAAAGGGGAATAGCACACCCCTGCAGGATCGTGCAATATTGATGATATTTATTCGATATCATCTCCATAAAGGATTGAAATCAGAATATCTTATTGTGAAAGATCCTTATGACCTTTTGGTAAGTTTAAAAGAAAGATTTGATCACCAAAAATTTATAATTTTTCCCAAAGCTCGCTATGAATGAATTCACTTACGACTGTAGGAATTTAACACAGTAAACAAATACAACTCCACAGTATTTAGAATTACCTCCCAATTGAAGTTGTGTAGAGAGAATATTACTAATAGAGATATGTTAGAAAAAACATTCTCCACTTTTCATGTCTAGAATATGTTCCTGCAGTAGCAATATCGAGAGAGAAATTTTTAAAAATATTCAGAGTTAATTTCATGCTTCCTTGTCTTTGAACAAAATAATGAACTGTTGGTGAAAAATTATCAGTCATGACCGACTGGATCAGAAGCATTTCCTGAAGTGAATGCTAAATCATATGACCATCGGAGACATGGTCGAGGTCGTAAATATAGACCTGGTCATGGACGTGGCTGTGAGTAAGGTTATAGTGAAGGTGAAAATAAATAGAACCATGGTACCCAGAATGGACCAAGGTTTAAAAAGTCCACATATTACAAGGAGAAGAATAGAAATGAAAAATCGCCCCAACAAACTTTGTCAAAGCATCTAGAAACAAATTGTTATCGATGCGGTATGAAAGATCATTGGACATGTACCTGTCATATGGTGGACCACCTTTTGAAACTCTGCCAAGCATCATTAAAAGGGAAAGAAAAACATGCAAAAATAAATTTTGTTAAAGATTGTTCTCCATTTAATGAAACGCATCTAGATGTGTCTGATTTTTTCGAAGATGCTAGTGGAAGAATTGATCATTTGATTGGACATAAAAGTGTTCAACTGGAGTAAAATATTTGCTTCAAGTTTATTATGTACTGCATTATGTTTAATTTTAATAAAATAATGTATTTTTAGTTATGAATAAATTATTGTAAAAGTATCCATCTAATATTTTATCATTAATATGATATATTTTGTTATATGTATTAATATTTTTGTTGTGCCTTTAAAGAAAAAAATCACAATTCTATTACATTATAATATATTACCCCAAAAGAAAAAAATGTTACTATAATATTTACTAACTACAAAATATAATCAATCCCTGTAGCTACAAGACAAAGGATCAAGACATAAAATCACAACACCATATACAAATAATCTATCTATAGAGAATTATGAAAAATTGATAAACCCCTAAGCATAATAAAGAGACTTACTATAATAAGAAAAATAAAAATACAACATGAAAAGGAAGACATATTGATATAGAAGAAAATTGAGAAATGGGAGATGCAAATTTTTAAGCGGTTTGATTTATAATGTGGTAAGATGTATTTATAGAAGTAAATTTACTGTTCATAACTGTTAAAACTAGCGGTTTTTAACCGTTAGATTACTGTTGATGACTATTAAAATTTAACCGTTTTTATAACTTAAAATGTAATTATTTTTGACTTGTTAGAATGATAATTTTCTGATTATTTCTAAAATAAAATAATTAAACCATCATATATGCATAATATTTTAATTAGCTTATGTATATATGTGAAAGATTATTTTACTTTGTAATTACATATACATGTAATTTAAACTGCTAATTTTAAAATATGAATTTCTTGTTGTCCTAAAGAAAAGATAAAATGTAACGAGAAAAATTTAAATATAAGGATAAAAAATTCAATTTCAAACATACTACTATATTCTATACTATATTATGATATTTAATGTCATACTCATAATTTTAACACTTATATGTGTTTATGTATAAAAAAATATGGATTTGGTTAAAGCCAATAGTGGAGATTTGAGTCTAACAGACAGCACAACCACGCATTCCATCCTCAAAAGCAAAATGTATTTTATTCAGCTATAATTAACCGAAACAAATGTGAATGCAATATCGGGTGTTTCAAATTTAATTGAAGGCTCTGGAAGAGCACATATTGTATTCCCTAAAGGAAAAAAACTAAGCATAAGCGATGTTCTATTTTCTAGTAAATCATAGAGAAACCTTATCAGCTTTCATGATATCCGTCGCAATGGTTATTATATCGAAACTATAAATGAAAACAATGAGAAATATCTTTAAAATACATTTCTTGTCTTGGGAAAGAAGCATATAATGGAAAAATTATCAGCACTCTCTTCTGGATTATATTATAATTATATCAATCCAATTGAGTCTAATGCGGTGGTTAACTAGAAGTTAACAGACCCTAGAACTTTTACTTTATGGCATGACCGCTTGGGTCATCTAGGAGCAACTATGATGAGAAGGATCATTGAAAATTCTCATGGGCATTCGTTAAAGAACCAGAAGATTCTTTTACCAAATGAAATTTCTAGTGTTGCTTGTTCTCAAGGCAAAATGATTACGAGGCCATCTCCAACTAAAATTGGGATTGATCTCCTACATTTTTGGAAGTAATTCAATGAGATATATGTGGGTCCGTTATTCCATCATGTAGACTATTTCGATATTTTATGGTATTAATAGATGCCTTAACACTTTGGTCACATGTTTGCCTATTATTCACACGTAACGTGGCATTTGCGAGACTCCTTGTACAAATAGTATGATTACGATCTCAATTTTCGGATTATACTATCAAGAAAATTCGTCTTGATAATGCTGGAGACTTTACATCACAAGTATTTGATGATTATTGTATGTTAATTGGAATTATGATAGAACATGCTGTGGCCCATGTACATACACAAAAAGGTCTTGCAAAATATCTAATTAAATGCCTTTAGCTTATTGCTAAACCAATGCTCATGAAAAACAAAGTTACCTAGTTCTGCATAGGAGTATGCTATATTTCATGTTGTAGCACTAACTCGTAGTAGGCCAACTGTCTATCATAAATATTCCTCACTACAATTTGTCACTGGACAAGAAACAGATATATCACACCTATAAATTTTTGGTTGTCTAGTGTATGTTCCAATTGCTCCACCCAAGGGTACAAAGATGGGTCCAAAAAGGAGGCCTGAAATTTATGCCGGGTTTGAATCCCTGTCAATTATAAAATATCTTGAACCATTAGCTAGAGACCTTTTTATCTCACGATTTGCTGACTATGAGTTTAATGAATCAATATTTCCAGAACTAGGGGAAGAAAAGCAAAAGTTGAAAAAATGTGAAATTTTATGGAATACATCATCTATATCTCACCTTGATCCCCACACAAATGAATGCGAGCTGGAAGTTTAGAAAATTATTCATTTGCAAAAGATTGCAAACCAATTGCCAGATGCATTTATTGATACAAAGGGAGTGACTAAGTCACATATTTCAGCTACGAATGCTCCCACACTGATTGATACTCCAAGCATGCAACTTCCTAAAACATTGGCAAATACATCTATTGCACGCCAGAAGCGTGGTAGGAAAATTGGTTCTAAAATAAGAACCCAAGAAAGAAAAGAGGGCAAAATAAGGAAATTGACCCATCTATCAATGGCAACCTTCCTAAAGAGGTAATAATGCAATACAAGAAAATAATACAAATGACGAAATGGCTTCTCAAGAATTTCAGGTTCCTGAAATGAGTGATAACAATAAAAATATTGAGAATGAAGAAATCTCGATAAATTATGTTCATACTGGACAGCGATGGAACCGAAATAACACCGTTATTAATCAGATATTTGCATATACAATTGTTATTGATTTGATCAGCAAAAACAATGATCTTGAACCTAAGTTTGTTCAAGAATGTTAGCAAAGGAGCGACTGGCTAAAATGGAAAGAGGTAATGCAGGCTTGGCAAAACGTGCAATGTTTGGGCCTATAGTACAGACGCTGAAAATACAAAACCCGTTGGGTACAAGTGGGTATTCATGAGGAAAAGAAATGAAAAGAATGAGGTGGTCAGATGCAAAGCACGTTGTAGCCCGAGGTTTCTCACAAAGACCAGGGATTTATTATGAAGAGACATACTTGCCAATAATGGATGCGATTATATTCAAATTCTTAATAAGTCTGGTAGTCTCTGAAAGACTTCACATGCATCTTATGAATGTTATAACAGCTTATCTTTATGGATCACTTGACAATGACATCTATATAAAAAGTCCCTGAAGGACTAAAAATACCAGAGGTATATAGCTCAAAACCTCGGGAACTATTTTCAATCAAATTGCAAAGATCCTTGTATGGATTAAAATAGTCAGGGCGAATGACGCATAATTGTCTTAGCACATATCTTTTGGTAGAAGGGTATGTTAACAATCCCAGCAGCCCATGTGTTCTATATTAAGAAAATAAATTCTAGGTTTGCTATCATTGTAGTCAATGATGATGATTTAAACATTATAAGAACCCCTGAAGAGCTCGAAAAGCTGTTACATATCTAAAGAAAGAAGTTGGGATGAAAGATCTCAAAAAGACAAAATTTTGTCTTGGACTACAGATTAAGCACTTGCGGGATGGAATTTTAATTCATTAATTCACCTATACATAAAAAATACTTAAACGATTCCATATGGATATGGCACATCCAATCTCTTGATGTAAATAGAGATCCCTTTCATCCTCAAGAAGATGACGAAGAAGTTATTGGTCCTGAAGTATCATATCTAAGTGCAATCGGTGCATTGTTGTATCTCGCTAATTGCATGAGACCAGATATAGCCTTTTCTGTTAATTTATTAGCAAGCTATAGTTCAACACCAACACGAAGACATTGGGATGGGATAAATCATATTTTTGGTATCGTACATTTGATATGTGATTATTATATCCGAAGCAATCTAACCTGCAATTGATTGAATATGCGGATGCTGGCTACCAATCTGATCCACACAAAGGTTGCTCACAAACTGGATATTTATTTATATATGGTGATACTACTATATCTTGATGATCCAAAAAGCAAATAATAACAGTGGCTTCTTTAAATCATGCTGAGATTATTGCACTTCATAATGTAAGCAGAGAATGTATATGATTGAGGTTATTGATTCAACATATTCAAGAAGTTTATAATCTTCCAACGATCAAGAAGAATTTGACAATATTATATGAATACAATACTGCATGAATCACTCAAATTAGAGGCGGATACATTAAAGGTGATAGAACCAAACATATATTACCAAAGTTTTTCATCAAGCATGATCTACAGAAGAATGGTGAAATAAATGTTCGGCAAATTCGTTCAAGTAAGAACCTAGTAAAATTATTTATAAAAGCATTACCAACTTCAACTTTCGAGAAATTGGTTCACTAGATTGGTATGCGGTGACTCGAGAATGTCCGTTGTTGACATGTCTTCGTCTGGGGGGGGGTTATATATGCATTGTACTTTTTTTCCCTTCGCCATTTTTTTCCCATTGAGTTTTTTCTTGGCAAGATTTTGAATGAGGCAATGTTAACAGGTAAATATCCAGGACATTATACCGATCAATCAGAGTTTTTGTCTCGAAAAGCTTTCAAGATATATATACATACATATATATATATATAAGAAAATATGAAAATTGTAATTTTTTTCCTAGCTAAGTTTTTATCCCATTAGGCTTTTCTCTGCAAGATTTTCAACAAGACATATTCATAGTATATAGTCAACCAAGGGGAAGTATTGTAAATATTAGAATATTTTATGGTTGACAAATATACCCTTCACACAATAATTGGGTATGTAATTGCTTACGATTTTACTAAATTATTGCCTAGGCAAATACATCATGTGGGCCACCCCTATTTAATGCATTTATAGTAGTGGGACTTGCCGTTGAATTTTGTAAGCTCATCTTCTGCGCATGATTTGGAACAGTAGCTTTTGTTTGCTTATAAATTGCAGCACGATATGTAAATATTAATATACAGATGAGTAAGAAAATATAAGAAAATGAGTAATTTAGATTTTACTTTCTTTTATTCAGTATTTTGATATTAATTTTTATCTTATAACAAAATGATTAACCAAAAAAAAACCCCTAAAAATCCTTGTCTAGAAAAAGAACTTCAAAAAGCAAGTACTCTCAACCTCCCCCCTCCCCCCCTGTCGTGAAACCTTACTCCCCCAAACCCAATACCCTTGTCGTCCCACCCCCAACCCAAGTGTTACAGTTAATTTAAAGAATAGCTATGATGGCGATAAGATTCACTCACCCAGCCAACAAAATGTAAGAAAACTCATGAAAAGCACACAAAGGGAAATATACAAAAATAAGGGACAATTTTTATTAATAAATTCAGTAATCTCTCAACACTTAAAACTGATACAAATGACTCATATTTATATGCCTTGACACCCCCAAGGTTGTGGATAACTTCTGCTGCTAGATGTCACGTTTTGCTGCTGCAAACCATCCCATGTACTGCTGGAAGTGTACTGTTATAGTTAAGGGTCAAGGCTAGTCAAGGTAACTGCTCTTCACTTTCGGCACCAGATTTGAAGTGGCAGTTACTCCTTCTTCAGCCCCACTCTTCATTCTCCCGCTCAAATATCGTTTGAACTAGTCAAGAAGCATTCCCGCCTTTTACTTTTAATAGCCGTTCCTCATGTGCCCAACATCCTCCTCTAAGGCCCGTCAGTGTTTGGGCCCATTTGGGCCTTGTTGGGCCTGTGCATCCCTACGTTTGGCCTACACGGGCAAGTGCAAGGTCTGTGCATGGGCTGGCCCAACACCTTGGGTTGGGCCGTACTGTGCGCGATGCTACGCTGGGCCTGCGCAGGCCAGCGCAAGGTCTGCACATGGGCTGGCCCAACACCTTGCGTTGGGTCGGACTATGCGCAACGCTACGCTGGGCCTGCGCAGGCCAGCGCATGGGCTGGTCCAGTACCATGCGTTGGGCCAGACTGTGCACAGCGCTGCACTGGGCCTGCGCATGCTTACGCATGCCAGGGTTGTGCCAATGCCTTGTGCTGGGCCTTCGCCCTTATCCTTGACATGACTTTGGGCCAGAGTCCATCCCGGTTCCCACTTAGTCTGTCACTCAGGCCAAGATCCGTTGTGGCCTAATGCACCCTTAAGAAGGTGTGCACCTTGTACTCATAATGCCATCTTTGGCAACACACATGACATGGCATAGGCACAAGGCACGCACACCTGTGTCCCGGTCCAGAGTATCAAGGGTCTTAGAAACCAACCCCACCCGAAGAACCTGACATCCTCGGAAGGGTCTCAAGGTACTCCGCGACTTTGTCCTCAAATTGCCACAAAGTCACGTCACGTTCCCACGTAGCCTCTAATAGAGGAGTGACTTTTCAATGAACAAGTCTCGTCTCCTATTCTGCTTACTTTGGCCAAACAACCGATGGTCAAGGACCTTTTCTGCTTCCTTAGAGAATTGCTTCTAAATGGTAGGTGTTGCCCTTCGTTGCTTCAAGTGTGCACCTGCATTGTCCTCAATAAGAGGTTTTAAAAAATTAACATGGAAAGTAAGGTGCACCTTAAGCCTCAAATTTAATTCCAAACGATAGGCAACGGGCCTAACTTTTTAATGATTTCGAAGGGTCCGTCATACGTAGGCACTAAGCTACGACGTACTATTTTACTGCTTATCTTTTTTTCATATTTGGGGTGTTAGTTCAACATTACTTTATCCCCTACTTTAAACTCTAAGGGTCTCATGTTTTTTGTCCGCATACTTTTTCATTTGTCTTGTTGCTTTGTCAAGGCTGTCCTTTGCCATGTCAAGCAGCTCCTATTTGTCTATTGCAAAGCGTTGTGCCGCAGGGCATTATCCTCCACTTTGTTTCACAATCTCGTGTGGAGTAAGTGGTTTCCACTCCATGGCCACCTCGAATGGACCGAAACCCATGGCATTACCCTTGTGTAAATTATAGCAGAATTGAGCAGTGTCTAAAAGTTCCGCCCAATTCTTTTGTGATGCAGTTACGTAATGCCTTAGGTATTCTTCCAATAAAGGATTAACACGTTCCGTTTGCCCAGCCGTTTGGGAATGGTTCGCAGTGGAGAACTTTAATTGAGATCTCATCAAGTTAAACAACATTGGCCAAAACCGACCTGTGAATCTAGAATCTCAGTCTCTTACACTGTCTTCCAGCAGACCGAAATACTTGGCTACATTTTTATAAAAGAGTTTAGCAGCTTGGTCAGCCGGACAAGCATGAGGTCGGACATAAAAAAATTACATATTTAGAAAATCTATCCACTACAGCCATTACAGACTTTTGACCATCGACACTAGGAAATCCTAAAATAAAATCTACAGACAAAGACTTCCATGGCTTACCAATTGCTCGCAATGGTTTTAAGAGTCCTGCTTCTTTCCATCTTTCAAGCTTGTCATGTTGGCACTAATGTATTTTTCTATGTCTATCAAAATTTAATATAAAACCCTATATATTAAACACGCCTAAATTAAAGCGTAGGGAGAGAGGGTGTCGAACCACAAGGACTAAGAGTGCATGAATTTAATCTATGATCTAAATTGATTTAAGAAAAAGTGATATCTTTGTGTTAATTAATCTAGAAATGATAATTACACTAAAGTAATCTACTACTAATCGAGAACGTGTATTAAATTGGAGCCTAGGGTTTCGAATCCATCATTAGCCAATTATTTTTGCGTTAACTCTTAAATTGGGATTATTGATTGTTACACGAGTAGTGGTTTAGGCTGCAAGCTTCAACCTACTAAGGTAATGTCGTTAGTATTGGGTATTGACCCTATCTAATTAAAGTATAAGGAAAATAAGCTCTACCTAACGTATTGTTAATTATTACGTATTGACCCTATCTAACTAAAGAATAGGGAAGATGGGATTTAATTAACAATTCGGTTAATACTATTGCTTGATTAATTAATTCTAAGGCTACAAGCACAAAGAATTAATTTATAAATATCAATATCGACAATTAAAGGTTACAAACTCAATAATCATATCAATTGAATAAACAATAAAAATATTATACTTCAAAGTATTTGTTTCAACCAAGCAATTCATGTAAATAATCAAATTAACCCGAATTAAAAATAAACAAAAGTAAAGACTAAGATTTCATCTAACCCCAGAGAGCAAATTAGCTCTCCATCAAAGATGATCCGGTGAAGGAGAATTTGAACGAACTCATGTCGGTCTTCATGCCAATTTCGGTCTCGTTCCAATTTTAACGAAAAAGAAAGAAAAATAAAAGCTCCATAAATAAAGAAAGAGCTGAGAGGGGAGAGAGAAAATAGGGGCTGAGAGAGAGAGAGGCGGTGGACCAGCACCCCCATATAGAGTCTATAGTCCCCCTTTTAAACGATGATCTGCTGCGTCTTAGTCAAACCTGGCGTTGATGGGCCTGCGAAGGTGTGGGTCGTGGGTTTTCTGGTATCGGAGGTGGGCCGAGAACAGGTTGGAGCAGGAAGTGACGGTGAACTGGTGATATCGGGTTTGATGATGACCGGTGTGTGGGCTTGCATTGATGCTGGTGTTGGACAGTGCTGCATGTTGGGCTGGAGGTGGTGTTGAACAGTGCTGCGTGTTTGGTCTGCGCAAGTCGGACTTATACGTTCTTGTCCCGAATCTCGATTGACTTGATTTAATTGCCATGTATCGAATTTGTCTTATTTGCACCAAATTTGACAATTTCTGAGATTTTAATTTCAAAACTGTTAAACATAAAAATTGTCAAAATGAGTGTAAAACTATATATAATTAGGTACAAAATAATTAAAATATCAATTAAAAGATGTGTAAATATAAAATACATCAACACCCCCACACCTAATATTTGCTAGTCCTCGAGCAAAACATATGATTTAACATAAAAATTACAATGACCAACTACCCCAACCATCCCAACCTTCACCCAGTTTTTCGAGATTAACACCTACATTACAACTCAAGACAAGATTAAATCATTTAGACCATTCTCCAATTCCATGAATTTAGATGATTAAACTTCAAAACTCGTCATAGCATTTCATTAACCTTGTATCAACTAATATGGACTACTCAAGCAATTTAAGCGCACAAATGCAAGTAATTAGGATTTTATGTCACAGAATCTTCTCAAATTCTTGCTTCCAACCAAATATATAAAGGTTTTGTGTACCCACACCATTGAATCACCTAAACACATGCCTATACATAGAGAAATTTTAAGTGGCATATGAGTGGCCACTTTACAATATTCTGACCTCAGTATAGTACAAAAGAACGTCTTTGTCATGAATGTATACCAGTTTTCACTTGTTCTTTTTTTTTTTGCCTTTTTCTTTTGGAGGAAACTCTTTTTTTCTTTTTTTCTTTTTTCTTTTCTTTTTTTTTCTTTTTGTTTCCTCTTTCTTTTCTGTCCATTTTTGGACTTTTTTTTTAATAACACGTGCTTCATCATTACAATTGACATTGACCAACTAGTACTTTACATAACATCAAGTGCAAGGATTAGGATAAGTGCATCTCTCCTTGTTTGGTTTGGTTTGGTCCCACCTCCTTACGGTTGTGGGCTGCTTTTGAGTTTCTCCGGTCGACTTCTCCAGGCATGATGTTGTTTGTTGATGAGGATGGTCGGTGTCTCCCGGTTTTCTTGCTCGTTGATGGCTTGCTGTCTCGTCCTCTCTCCTCCCTTTTCCTTGGTGGCCTGTTGCTACCTGCAGCCAAGGCGGGCAGGGGCTGGCAAGGGTGACGGCTGGCAAGGGTGACGGCTAGTGGTGACTAGGATTTGTGGGAGTGCTAGGGTTTGTGCTGTATTGGGCTTGTTGATGGGACCACGTTGTGGGGCGTCCGGGCCTAATGGGAGTAGGTTTTCGGGCCCAGGTTTGGTTGCAAGTACTCTACTTTCCTTGGGCTTGTCACTAGTGGCCCACCTTGGTGGTTGGGTTACGGGTAGTGATGGGTTACAACTGAGCTGAGCTATCGCTGGGACTCGGAATGGATCGTCACAGGCCATGACCCACTTAACTCTCATGTTAATGGGGGTTCCAAAAAAAAAAATTTTTTTAAAAAATTTTTACCGAGCCCACAGGCCCGGTCTCTTTCCTTTGGGATCGGTCTATTACCGGCCTCCTGGCTTTGCACTGGGCCCATGTTGGCCCTGATGGATTCAGGCCCTCACGGGTCTTCCCTCTTTCCCCCTGGCCGATCTTGCACTAGGGGGCTCGTTCCTCGCTTGGGCCTAGCAGATTCGGCTTCTCTGGAGAAGTTTTGATGGTTCAGGTGGGTGCTAGATATGTTGAGGGAAGCTCAGTCTATAATAATGGACCACAAGTACCATCCATATCCCCTTTAGTTCTGGTGAACGTTTCTATTGACACTGCGACTTCTGCTTTGCATGATGTGAATTCAGCGGTTTCGCCTCAGACTAGTTGTTTGAAGCTAAGGAAGCATATGCAACCTGCAGTGAAGAGCAAGAAGTCCAAGGGCAAGAAGAAATCCGGATTCCAGTTGGCGTTCATTCATTTTGTTTTCCTTTGTGTAGAGTTTGTACTTAGGAATTTCCTTTGATGTTTCTTTGTATTAACTCTTTGTTGCTTTTGCTTGTTGCTTTCTTTTGGATTGCTTGTAGGCTTCGGTCAGCTTGGGGTATGCCCCTCGTACTCATGTATGGACATACATCGGTGCGATTTTTTGATATACAACACTGACCTTATCAAAAAAACAATAGGGCAGGCTTGCAAAACTCAAGATATATAAGGTTGTTTACTCAAATTCTTCAGATTTTCCACCACATGAAAGTCCTGTGCTCAGTGAATATGTCAGCGGCATAAATAGAACCCATTAATATCAATAATAATCAACAACACTCATTAACAAGTATGAAGTAGAATCATTTAATTCATGGAATTAAGAGAACGAAATAAATAACTAATCCCACTGTCATCATAACATACGCGTCGATCGAGGAAAACTTAGCTAAACTGTTATAATGCACGCTTAAAATGCACAAATGAAGTTCAAAATTTTAAAAATTTGACCAAAAATGAGCATATGCAAATGAGCCTCACCCCCACACCTAAATCATGCATTGTCCTCAATGCAATAACATCAATTATTAAAGCGCAAGAGATAGGTGAGATGGAGCAATACAACCAGATGAGACGTCGTGAACATGTATATATGACTCCTTCAACACGGAACAAGAACCTAAAAAGAGATAAAACAAGTCTCCAAGAAACTAATTAGTTCTAAAACTAAACTAAAACAAGAATTAACAAAACCTAGGCTGCCTCCTAGGAGCGCTAAGTTTTACGCCTTCAGCCGGGCACAATGGGTCCAACGAAGATCAAGTAATGGCATCAACCAAAGAAGCAACTTCACTGAGCTCACCTAAAACAAGATCTACAACACAATCAGTAGTGTCACACGTGATTTTAGGAGGGGAAGAGTAGTTGGGTGGATGTCTAATGGGAGCAGCAAAAGGTGTAGATCGAAGCTTATGAACAGCTTCCAACCAAGACTCATCGAGCTCAACTAATATGTCCTTATATAGCACACTAGTCAATGGTCTAGTCAACTTCCCACGGTCCTTAAGAAATCCCTTATAGAAACTCACTTGACCTAGAAAGTCTCTAACTTGCTTCACATTTGAGGGAGGGGGCGAGTTCACATTCAAATCTATCGTAGCTCTACCAGCCTCAATACCCTCCTTAGACAACCTATGGCCTAGTACAATTTCCTCCTGAACCATAACTTAGTGATTCTTCTCCCAACCCATGACTTCTTTCATGTCCGGGTTTAACCTTCGTTGCATCTCTTTAGAAGGTTTTGCATTCCCATCATGGGGGTCGCTAACTAGGGTCGAGGAGAGTGTTTTTTCCACCAAATCATCAGCAATATCCACACAAAAACACTCTGACTCATCCTCACTAGTGGGTGACGTTGAAGCCTTAAAAATATTTAACCTGATAGTCATGTTTGCAAAGCTAACATCCATTATCCCAGATCTACAATTAATCGTGGCATTGACCGTCGCTAAGAAAGGCCGACCTAGAATGACAGGGATATGGTTTTTTGGATGACTAGAAGGTTCCATGTCAAGCACAAGGAAATCAGCTAGAAACATGGCTTTGTCTACCTTCACCAGTACGCTGGTAAGCTCATCACGGGGGACCCTAGTTGATCTATCCGCTAACTACAAGGTTACCGTGGTGGGTTGCAGCTCTCCCAAGCCTAACTTCTCATAAACTGAGTAAGGAATAATGTTAACACTCGCTCCTAAGTCCAGTAAAGCTTTATTAATCAGGCAGTCTCCAAGTGAACAAGAGATGGTGGGGACACCAGAGTCTTTGTACTTAATTGGAGTGTCGCACTTCAGAATAGAGCTTACTTGCTCGGCTAAAAACACTTTTTTAGGTGGATGTGCTCTAGATCGGGTCTTTTGGTTCAGTAGATCCTTAAGGAACTTCGCATAGGCCGGGATCTGTTTAATCACATCAAGAAGGGGAATGTTTATCTTTACTTGCCTAAATGTCTTCAAAATATCTTCCCACTTCTTGTCCTTCCCATTTAGATGCGGTGCAACTAAAGCCTGGGGGAAGGATACTCTAGGTACATATAAGGACGGTAGATTAGAGGTCTGAGGAGTGGGAGAAGGGTGCGTGACCTCATTGGTCGCCTTCTCTCTTTCCTTGCTCTTCTCTTCTCCCTCACCACTTGTGGGTACTTCATTCTCAACACTCACTCCGTTGTCAAACTCTGTCCCACTTCTTAACACTGTAATAGACTTTTATTGTTCTTGATGGGACGGATAGTTGTCGTGCCTCACACAGTTCCTAGGATTCTCCACAGCCTGGTTAGGGAGTCTTCCCTCATCTCTCCTACTCAAAGTGTTAGCTAGTTGACCTATTTGGGTTTCTAGCTTTGCAATCGATTGTGTATAGAAGTGGAGGAGTTGGGAATTAGCTTCCAAACCCTTCAGCGCACTCAAAACCTTCTCTTCAAAATTCGAATTAGAGCTCAAATTAAGAGGTTGAAAGTATTTGGAAGCATACCCTTGCGGCTGAAAACCGACGGGTCGTGTCAGACTAGGTGAGTGAGGTCGTGGTTGAGATTGTTGTAGCACAAATTGTCCTTCTCCTCCTTGCCTCCAGGAGAAGTTAGGATGGTTTCTCCAGCCCGGATTGTACGTATTAGAGTATGGGTCATTTCGAGAGAATCCTTGGGCTGCATTGACTTGTTCCTCCGACCACTCCACATAGGGTGAAGCAGAGGGGCAGTCATGTGTAGAATGAGATACACTAGAACATGAAAAGCAAGCACTATGCACATCTGAAACATGAGACACATTAGGTACAGTAGAGGGGGTCAATGTCATCTTAAATAGGAAAATTAGCTGCTCTATGGAACAGGCAAGAGAGTCTACTTTCTTATCTAAGATGGAGGTGTGAGCAATCTCATTTACTCCTCTATTTAACCTAGTAGCATTAAGACGTGCATGTGCGACAGATTGTTGTGAATTCTCATTCAAAAGTTCAAACAATTCCCACGCCTCATCCTCATTCGTTCTAAGGAACTGACCACTGCATGAGGCATCAACAGTTTGTTGACCCTTCTCGTTTAACATATAATAGAAATTTTGGACTAGTTGTCATTTAGGGATAGCATGATGTGGACAAGCTCGTAAGAGTTCCCTAAACCTATCCCAACTCTCGTGAAACTCCTCAGTAGGGAGTTGGGCGAAGGTGTTAATGACTCTCCTAGCGGTGTTAGTTTTACTAATGGGGTAGAATTTCTTAAGAAATTCTTGTTGCATTTGAGCCCAAGTACTAATCGTCCCACTAGGTAAGGTGCCTAACCAATATTTAGCCTTTTTCTTCAAAGAGAAAGGAAAAAGGCGAAGTAAGATGGCGTCATCACTAACGTTAGGGATCCTGAAAGTTGAGCAAACCTTCATGAAACTGTCCAAGTGTGTGTACGGGTTCTCATTGCCTAAGCCATGGAATAAAGGAAGCATCTGTATAGTATGTGGCTTAAGCTCGAACTGATGGGCTACCGGTGGCAATCTAATGCAAGACGGTGAGGCGTATGTGGTGGAAGTAAAGTAGTCCATAAGTGTACGTGGTTGTTGTTCGTCAGCCATTGCGGTTTGTGCTCGGTGTTGGGCTCTAAGGTCTCTTAAAGTTCTTTTAATTTCAGGGTCAAATCTAGTAAGGTCCAAAGACAAAGAGCAATGACCGTGCATGACCAATTAACCAAACGAGGGAAGTAAATTAAAAATTAAATAAGCAAAACACATAAAACAGACGAAACAAATACTAAAAAAAAGACAAATAATAAGATGCCCTAAAATCTACTTATGCACAAAAATTACAAGAAAAATAATGCTAATAAAAGAAAATAATTTTTTTTTAGAAAAGAGACAATAAAAATTAAAGAAAATTAAAAATTAAAAATTCTAAATTAAGAATAAAATTAAGATTTCAAATCCTAGGTTGAAAAATAAAATAAAATAATTTAAAATTAAAGAAGAAATAGAAAGTTAAAAATCAAAGAAAATCACAAAAATAAAATCACGAACGTTGCCTAGTCCCCGGCAACGGCGCCAAAATCTTGATGTGTTTTTCTACATCTATCAAAATTTAATATAAAATCCTATCTATTAAACACACCTAATTCAAGTGTAGGGCGACAGGGTGTCGAACCACAGAGACTAAGAGTGCATGAATTTAATCTATGATCTAAATTGATTTAAGAAAAATTGATATCTTTGTGTTAATTAATCTAGAAACGATAATTACACTAAAGTAATATACTACTAATCAGGAACGTGTATTAAATTGGAGCCTAGGGTTTCGAATCCATCATTAGCCAATTATTTTTGTGTTAACTCTTAAATTGGGATTATTGATTGTTACACGGGTAGTGGTTTGGGCTAGAAACTCCAACTTACTAAGGTAATATTGTTAGTATTGCGTATTGACCCTATCTAACTAAAGCATAAGAAAAATAGGCTCTACCTAACGTATTATTAACTATTACATATTGACCCTATCTACCTAAAGTATTG
This sequence comes from Simmondsia chinensis, assembly GCA_018398585.1. Lineage (NCBI taxonomy): Eukaryota > Viridiplantae > Streptophyta > Magnoliopsida > Caryophyllales > Simmondsiaceae > Simmondsia > Simmondsia chinensis. The sequence continues at coordinate 4,623,032 of JAGTTD010000017.1, read as the reverse complement.
GGAAGATAGGCTTTAATTAACAATTTGGTTAATACTATTGCTTGATTAATTAATCCTAAGGCTACAAGCACAAAGAATTAATTTATAAATATCAATATCAACAATTAAAGGTTACAAACTCAATAATCATATCAATTGATTAAACACTAAAAATATAATACTTCAAAGTATTTATCTCAACCAAGCAATTCATTTAAACAATCAAATTAACCCGAATTAAAAGTAAACAAAAGTAAAGGCTAAGATTTCATCTAACCCCAGAGAGCAAGTTAGCTCTCCATCTAGGATGATCCGATGAAGAAGAAATTGAACGAACTTACGTTAGTCTTCACGCTAATTTTGCTTTCATTCCAATTTTAACAAAAAAGAAAGAAAAATAAAATAAAAGCTCCAGAAAGAAAGAAAGAGCTGAGAGGGGAGAGAGAAAACAGGGGCTGAGAGAGAGAAACGTAGTGGACCAGCACCCCCCAAACAGAGTCTAAAGTCCCCCTTTTAAATGATGATCTGCTGCATCTTAGTCAACCCTAGTGTTGATGGGCCTGCGAAGGTGTGGGCCGTGGGTTTGATGGTGTTAGAGGTGGGCCGAGAACGGGTTGGAGCAGGAAGTGACGGTGAGCTGGTGATGTCGGGTTTGATGATGATGGGTGTGTGGGCTTGCATTGATGCTGGTGTTGGACAGTGCTGCGTGTTGGGCTGGAGGCACTGTTGAACAGTGCTGCGTGTTTGGTCTGCGCAAGTCAGACTTATAGGTTCTTGTCCTGAACCTCGATTGACTTGATTTAATTGCCATGTATCGAATTTGTCTTATCTGCACCAAATTTGACAGTTTCCGAGATTTTAATTTCTAACCTGCTAAACATAAAAATTGCCAAAATGAGTGTAGAACTATAATTAATTAAGTACAAAATAATTAAATTATCAATTAAAAGCTGCATAAATATGAGACGCATTAGGCACACAAGACACGACTTGACGTATGCCTCGATCTCTTGTCCCATCTTTGGCCAATAGTAACTACGCTCTAATAGGGCCTGCGTCCTCTCACTTCTAGGGTTTCCAACCCATCAAGCATCATGACATTCCCCTAGCAGCTCTATCCGCAACTTCCCTGCAGGGACATACAAGCGGGATCCCTACGCAAAGATTAAATCATCATCAATCCAATAACGGCGCACTTCGCCATTCAATACTTGTTGCTTCATTCGAAGGTACGAAGGATCGGATCTTGCTGCCTCTGTCACTCGCTTGGTAAAGTCTATCTCGATCCACTACAGTGCTGAGACAAGTTCCAAGGACTTGGGATATAGAGCATCCGGGACCACATTATGTCTTCCCTGTTTGTGTTCCCATACAAAGTTATACTCTTCTACAAATTCTAGCCAACAGGCCTGTCTAGGAGACAGCTTCTTTTGGGACTTGAAATAAGTGTTTGCAACATTGTCTATGCGAACTCCAAATTTCAACCCCAAAAGACAGTGCCTCCATACACGTAAACAATGTATTACAACAAGCATTTCTTTCTCATGAGTAGAGTATCGTTCTTCATGCTTTTTTAGTTTTCCACTCTCAAATGCAATCGGGTGTCCGTCTTACACTAGCACTCCACCAATAGCATAGCCAGAGGCATCAGTATGTAGTTTGAAGGGTCTGTTAAAGCATGGCAATTTCAGACCAGTTTTGATGACACTGAGCTCTTAAGGGCTATGAAGGTTCCTGACACAGTTTGGACCACGACCACTCGGTATCCTTTTTCAAGAGGTCTATCAAGGGTTAGACCTTTTTGGAGTAGCCAAGAATAAGTTTTCAATAATAGTTAGCTAATCCTAAAAATGATCTCAACTCTGGTACACTCTTGGGCAGAGGCCAATCCAAGATGGTCCTGATCTTGGCCTCGTCCGTTTTTACATATCCTTAGTTAATCTTGTGCCCAAGAAACATGATCTCCGTTTATGCAAATTCGCACTTCTCTTTCTTTACGTAGAGTTCATGTTTCTTTAGCTTTTTCAAGACTTTCCTTAGATTATTTACATGTTCATCTAATTTTTCCGAATATACAACAATGTCATCCTAATAAACCACAACAAAATGTTCTAGATAATCATAAAGAACATCATTCATTAAACTACAGAAAGTGGCCGGGGCATTAGTGTGCCCAAACTGCATTACACGAGATTCAAAGGAACCTAACGAGTAATACAAGTGGTCTTAGGTTCATCCCCTTGTGCGATCCGATTTTGTAAAGTAATTGGCCATGGACAGCCCATCGAACAAGTCATCAACGCGTGGGATTGGATAGTTGTTCCGAATAGTCACTTTGTTCAATGCTCGGTAATCCACGCACATGGGCAAGGATCCATCTTGCTTCTTTTGAAACACCACCGGGCCTCCATACGATGCTTTTGAGGGTTGTCTAAAACCTGCATCCAGCAATTCCCCTAGTTGCCTCCGGAGCTTAGCGAGCTCCATAGGCCCCATTCGGTACGGGACGCACGCCAAGGGACACGTGCCCAATAACAACTCAATCTTATGGTCAATTGCCCTCCTGGGAGGTAAACACATAGGGAGTTCAAGGGGCATCACATCCTTGAACTTATCAAGCACTTCGGCAACAACGTCTGGGACCTCAACTACCTTGTCGGGCTTTATCTCCAATAAGGTCGCAACAAAAGTGGGGTGTCCTTTCTTAAATCCCTTTTGAGTTGCATTGCAGATAGTGTCTCTAAGGGTTCAAGTGGGTTCATGGTCATAGACCAAGCCTTTATAAAACAAGGTCTAGTGGGGTCGCTTATCATCATCCCTCCTAGGTTTGGGGTAACTGAGGCCTTCGCTACCCTGAAAAACTCGTTCCCTAGGATCAATTCATAGTCATCTGTGTCTACCACTATAAAATCAGCTTTGCCCACCCAATCTCCCGCTCTTAACATAACATTTACGGCTCTACCCTTAGTTGCTATGGTGCTAGAGTTTACGGCCTCCAGTCCCGCATCGAAAGGCACTAAGTTCAGTTTCAATTTTTGAACGGATTTAGAGTTCAAGAAATTATGTGAAGCTCCGATGTCAGTCATAGAAACCACGGGTTTACTGTTCAAACATACACGAAAGTACATCAATCCTTCCACTGAAGGTGGGTCCTTACTAATAGCATTAAGCAACCTTAAGAAGGTGGCCCGAAAGTCATCATTTTGAGTTTATTGGTCCTCCCCCTACACCTCTTCACTTATAGCATTTAAAAGTTGGTTCTTTGGATAGTCCCTCGCAAAGTAAGGGCCATCACGTATGAAGCAAGTCACTCCTATTTTTGGATTCTTAGGGGCCGGTGCCTTTTTCCTAGGCGTGGCTTTGGAAGGCCCAGCCTGAGGAGATTTGGGTTTGTTGTTCCTGTTCCTGTTTGGTTTGCACTTCCTCTTTCTCTTTTTAAAAGTAACAGGTTGTTTTCCTTTGTCCCCTTCCCCATTTGGCTTAAGTTCCACCAAACCATAGGCCACAACGATAGCGATGGCAAGGTCAGGGACACTTTGCCTACGTATCTCAACTTGGGCCCATGATTTGAGGCCGGATACAAAGTTAAATAAGTTGTCCTCTTCGGTCATATCATTTATGTCTAACAACAAGGATGAAAATGATTTTATATACTCACGGACTGAGCCTGTTTGTCTCAGGTTCTTTAGTGCCTCCCATACGATCTAGGAGGTGTTCAATGGCAAGAATTGACTCCGCAGCTGTTTCTTTAGTATGTCTCACATGCCAATTACTGGATGGTCAGCAGCACAGTCGTCCGACACTCTAGCTCTCCACGACATCTTTGCATCCCCTGCAGGATGCATAGTTGCTATCACGACCTTGTTCTCTTCCCTCATCCGAGTTGCACTAAGTATTGTTCCATGTCCCATAGAAAATTCTCAAGAGTCCTGGCACTCCGTTTGCCTTCAGAACATCTCGATGTAGGGACCTTGATTCCCCGTTTCTTTAGGCTTTGAGAACCGTTGTCAATGGCTCTACATAGCACTGATATTTTGTTTAGTAGGGACTCGATGGTAGGGTTAAGGGTCTCGCTCAAGGATCGGAAGTTAGAGGTTCCACCAAGAGTTGGGGTGGCCCTATGGTAAATATTTTGAGGGATAGGGGGCGGTGGAGAAGGAGTTCTATGGGCTTCAAGCACATTTTTCATTATCTCTTGAAGGGACAGAATGTCATTTGATAAGGATTTCAAGGTTCCAAAAATCGTTCCTGGAGGGGGATCTCCTCCATCATCCACATCGGAGCCAACAACTTCTCCAATCAGGAAATGCATTCACTGGTCTTTAGTAGTGGTGGCCAACGGTATACCTCGGGCAGGGCCACGGGCCAAAAAAAGTTGTCCAGTGTCTTCAGCAGCATCGGAGTGTGCTTTCAGTCTTGGTGGCAGGTTGCTTGGAACGAAAAAGGCGAAGCTATCGCCGTCAAGCTTGGAGATGTCCGTGTGCTTGAAAGATTGGCTGCTAGCTGAGGCAAGGGATCAACAATGAATGAAGCTGGATTCATCGAGCCAGGAAGAAGATGACCGCACTACTGATACGTCAAACGATGGCACAACAACCCCCCCATGCGACTGATATCAACCCTTTTGTATGTCAATTATTTACTTTTAAATATTTACGTCAAAAAATGACCGCACCCCCCATACGGCAAACTTTGTATTTTTTGATAAACAAATTTGTACTTTTAAATATTAGGCTCCAACTGCATTGTATTTGTACTTTACGTTATTTATTTACCATTATTTTTTTTTTGATAAGATATTTACCATTATTTACTATTACTTATTGTATATTTTATTTTATTACATATATTTAGCATTTTTTTTTGAACATGTATATTTAGCATTATTAGTGCTTGGAAAAAAATGTATTTGTATTTCATATTATTTATCAATGAATTATAATAATTTTAGTACAAAATGACTTTGTATTATTTAAATTTTGCTTTTTTTTTTTTTAAAGCTGACGAAAGCGGGCCAACCCGGGCCCACCCGGCCCGGCCCGCTATAGTGTCGGGCCGGCCCGTGGCCACCTCTAGTCTTTAGTCTCTTCATAAGTTCGGGTTGGTCAGCCTTCGTTCCAGGGGTCAATTCATATACCAAGTGCTCTGATACCACAATTGTCACAGTTAATTTATGGAATAGTTGTGATGGCGATGAGATTCGGTCACCCCGCCAACAAAATACAAGAAAACTCAGGAAAAGCACACAAAGGGAAATATAGAAAAATAAGGGACAATTTTTATTAATAAATTCAGTAATCTCTCAACACTTAAATTCATACAAATGACTTATATTTATAGGCCTTGGCACCCCCAAGGCCGTGGGTAACTGCTGCTGCTAGCTGTCACGTTTTGTTGCTGCCAACTGTCCCATGTTTTGCTTGAAGTGTACTGCTGTAGTTAAGGGTCAAGGTTGGTCAAGGTAATTTCTCTTCACTTCCGATGCCAGATTTGAAGTGGCGGTTATTCCTTCTTCAGCCCCATTCTTCATTCTCCCACTTAAACATCATTTGAATTGGTCAAGGAGAATTCCCACCTTTTACTTTTGTTAACCGTTCCTCATGTGCCTAACATCCTCCTCTAAGGTCCGTCAGTGTTTGGGCCCATTTGGGCTTTTTTGTGCCTACGTAACCGTGGACTGGGCCTGTGCTGGCCAGCATAAGGTTTGCGCATGGGCTGGCCCAACACCTTGCGTTGGGTTATGTTAAAACACTTAAACAAATATGATATGCTCTGATACCAATTTGTAAGGAATAAAACTTGATGCGGAAGCGTGAAACCCTGGAAACTTGATTCGATTCAAATAATATGAGTCACGCAAAACGAGAAGTAAACAATATGGAGAAAGAAAGAACAAAACAAGAACACACAATATTTACGTGGAAACCCCTCTGCAATCGAGAGGGGAGAAAACCACGGACGGAGATGGAGATTCTTATTAACTGAATGGAAGAATTACAACGACACTTTCCAAACGAGATATATGGAAGAATTACAATCACTCCCCCTGAACTCTCGTAGCACTCGAATATCTTGGAGGAATTACGAAATCACCTCTTTTTCTTAATGGCAGCTCACTACACTTTGATTGGATCTGAATTGGAGAAACTTCTCACCAAATACCGAAACCCTAAGTCCTTATTTATAGAAAATAATTAAGGCCGGCGGAAAATGACTCCCGATCGATCAGCCACTGCCGATCGATCGGCCCCTTTACTGCCAAAATTCTGAATCCTTTCCTTAAATCACCCGATCGATCGGCTTTCCCTCCCGATCAATCGGTGACCACACGACAGTCCCATATAAAATAAAACAAGTAATTTGAGACATAACCTAACAGGTTGGAATGTGTGTGACGCTGCGTTGCTGCCGCGCATGCCTGCACATGCCTGGGCTGGGCCAGCGCCTTGCGCTAGGCCTACACAATCTTGCGCTGGGCCCGCGCATACTTGCGCATGCTTGGGTTGGGCCAGCGCCTTGCACTGGGCCATCGCCCTTATGCTTGACAACACTTTGGGCCAGAGTACATCCTAGTTCCCACTTAGTCTGTCACTCAAGCAAGATCCGTTGTGCCCTGATGCACCCTTACAAGGGTCCGCACCTTGTACTCACAATGCCATATTTGGCAACCCACATGACACGGCACAGGCGCAAGGCACCCACACCTTTGTCCCAGTCCGGAGCGTCACGGGGTTTTACAAACCCAAGCCACTTCGATGTTCTCCCTCTCCCCCACCTCGCGTTGCTTCTCAGCCCACCCTCGCCTCGTCTTGGTTGTCCCCCCTTCCCCCAACCAAAAACCCTAAAAACTTCAATTCGTGGTTCGTGGATTTTTTTTAGGTCTCAATTGTTTGCTACACCTCGCTTTGGTTCGCCTTGCCCTGCTCTATTGTTTACCTCACCTTGGCGCGTTGTTTTCCACACCATGGTTGTTGCCCCTTCGCTGAGGTCGTTATGTGGTGCTGTGAACCACGTTCAACCTGCAATCGAGTGATTTTCTAAGGTAAATGACTTAAAGTCAAACATTAATATGTTGACATTACTTATAGTTTGGTTTTAATAATCTATAGAGATATTAATATTGGCATTGTTTTTCATGTTGCCCTTGTTGTTGACATTGTAAATTGAAACCATTATTGGTTTTGGATCAAGACAATAGATTATGTATTTTATATTTTGATGCCCAAAGATGCAGTAGTTTTTAGAACTTGTAAAGAATTTTCAGTTTCAAAAATTCATTATTCACAATTTTAAAAAATCATACACTAATTGGGCTATTCTTATTGAGTATATTTTGGAATATCTTACATGAATATGGTGACTAATAAACAATGTATGATTTTGTTCATGATCGATTGAGTTTAACATATCAAATGGAGTTCCATATCTTTTAGTTTATGGTGAGGATGGGAAAGGGAAAACTTTTGCTTGTCCGTGTATAAATATGACATGAGTGACTTTGTAGATCGTGAGTGGGTAAGGGACCATCTACCTAGTTATGGAATAGTGCCAAATTATACATTCTTCTATGGCCATGGTTAGATTCAAGGAGAAATCAAATCCAATTCTAAACGAGAGGATGATCTTGATCTCAACGAGAATGGTGTTGTGAATGATATTTTAAGGGATAAACTTTGGCAATATAGATGCTAATTATGCCAGCATTGGTTGTTCAAGTTATGTTGTGCATGAAGAGGAGCCAAATGGCAATGTTAAAATGGTCTATAGGTTGTTAGTGAGCTTTGAGCAACTAGGACGTGTAGGGTCGGAATAATGGGTCAAGTACTCCATTCCAATCTACTGAGATGGAGGAGCAAGTTGATTAAGCATAATTAGGTCTGAAGTTATATTCTACTTCTTTTTCTTTTTCCTAAGCTCTATTTTCCCAATGATATTTAGTGCAACAAATGGAAAGATTGTTGTAGATTCTATGATTGAGTTTTATATTATGGAGTTAAAGTTTGTGACCTTTTTAGCATTCATAAAACATATATTGTTGAGTTGTTTGGAATTGTTGTGGTGTTTAGTCTATGGGATTAAGTTGTATGTGTGAAGAATGCAATGTAAGGATTTTTATGAAGCTTGAGATTGTTTTGATACTGTAATTCGGGGTTCTTTAATGGAGGGCGAAAAATCAGGCCCTTTATCTTTTATTAAATTTTCATTAATTAACGATTTAATTACGGGGTTTTTTATGAGATTACAAGAGAAAAAGAAAGAAAAACGAGGGGGCACAACTGCTCTGGGTCCTTCAGATGAGAGGGAAGGGAGAGCTGTGAGCCTACGAGCGTGAGTGTGAGAATGTCCCTCTCTTTATGGTTCTGAGCCCTATTTATAGAGTTTTTCCATGAAGAGCTTGGGCTTTGTAGGAGGGTGTATCTTGCCCCGTACGAAACCAAGGACGAGATGCCCCTGCTTGCTGGGCCCATGGCTTCGGGTGGTTGCCTAGTTGGCTCATTTTATCGGGAAGTCTTCATGGGCAGGCCCTCGAGGAATGGGCATCTCGGGGTGAGATGCCCTCTGGAAGCCGAGGTGCACTTTGCGTTGGTGGCGTCATCACGAAACTCTTCGAACTTCGGGCTGTCGTCTGTCTAACCAAGGCATCGGGTAATCGTTGCTGGCTGGGCCCTCAAGTGCGCATTCCGTTGAGGTGTCATCGCGAGACTATCTGAAGGCCGGAATGCTTCCTGTTGACCTAACGCGTTTACACCTTCTCGGGGTGCGGTGGGAGTTCCGAGGTCGACCTCCAAGGGTGCATCTTGACCTGAGATGCACCCGTGTCTAGGTGGGCATGCTTCTTTAATCAGGCTCCAAGATATGTCCTAGATGCGCTCCGTTCTTCTAAGTCGAAGGTAGAGTTCCGAGGTAGGCTTTCGAGGGTGCATCTTGGTTCGAGAGGCACCTGTGCCCGGGTGGTCATGCGTCACCTTGTCTGGGCTGCCGCGTATCATCTTGTCCGGATGCCATTTTTGGAGTTATCAGTTAGTCCCCCGCCAGTTCCCAAATGATTCTCGTTTGCTACTTAGTTTGCAGAAGTTTCTCTCCATACATATGATGGGGGCAAGTTTCATTCAATTCACCAAGTCTTCTCCTCTTCTTCCTTCGAGTCTTCTAACGTACCTTCTCTTTTACCTTCATCTTTTAGTTAATCTATGGCTGACTCGGAAGACATTACTTTTGAGATTTTTTCCCATCTCCCAACCAAGTCTCTCATATTGTTTCAGACCTTGTCCCGTTTCAACTCTGATCTTATTAGTACTCGTCGCTTTATCAATACTCAAGCGTCCAATTCATTGTCTCGATATGTTAACGACGTGTTAGTCTAGTCCTAGTGTTATGTGGATCCGGACGATATCTCTGTCTTCCCCGGCACACACACGGCGGGCGTGTGATTCCTCAGTTTTCGATGGAGCTTCTTTCCGTCTATCGGCGAATTCTCGGATGTCACGGAGGGCTAGTCTTGTGTCGAGAGATGAAACCGAGGGGTCCCTCGCGGTTCTCTATCTTTAATTCTGCTACTCGGTTTTATCTTCCGCTGGGTTCCTTGACAGAGGGGGTGTTGGTCCCGCTGATTCAATGTCCTCTGACGGCCATTCTTGGGTGTCGGGGTTTGGCCGAATCATTCAACTTCTTGGTCCATCTGCTGGTCTACGATTTCTCCTTGGAGTCCGATAGAGGGGAACGGTCGAACTCTCATAAAGTGTTCACCTGGGAGGACTGCTGGATCTATAAGGGCAAGCTCTACGTCGAAGAGCGGAATATGCTATTTCATGTTCCTGTTTGTGTTGACAACATGATTTTCCTAATGTTGGACTTAGGCTTTTATCTTTCGATCAACTCCCCTTTTATCGTACTTACGTGGTTTTGTTGGAACACTGTTACGAGCACGACAGAGTTTTTGTTTTTTTCTGTCATGGGTCCATCTGAGCATTGCTGAAAGTGATGACGCGGGGCTGTTTTGCTTGGATGGTCCTTCATCCTTTGATACTTCACTTTGCATGGTTCCGCTTAGCAGCTCCCTTTTTGGAGTGTGGCTACTTCGAGATTGAAGCGATTTCTCATCTTGGTTTCCTTATTGGAGTGTCAAGTATTGGTTCCCGATTCCTAGAGCATTTGGTGGTTTTAACATCGTCGGGTTTACCGTGTCGGGTCGCTACTTGATTATGGCTTGCGGAGGCGACATTATACCGCTGTCGTTTGGACGGACTGGAGTGTGGTTTGCTGGAGCGTTTCTGACAGTTTTCATATCGGGGCCTGCTTTTTCTGTTTCTGTATGTGGGGGCACTCTATCCCTAGTTGTCGGGTCCTGCCTTGCCATTTTAGGATGTGCTGCCGATCCTCTGTACTTTATTATCTTCTTCTTCATCTTTTTTCTCTTTTTTTTTTTAATGGAAGGCCTTGTAGCTCATTGTTTTTCTTGTTCCCAATGTGGGGAAGTGTACGCCAGTTCAGGGCGTGTTGATGTAATTAGCAACACAGCTTTTGTTTTAATGAATGTGATGTCTCTATTGTTCTTCTATTTTTACGATACTTCCAGTTGCCTAAATTAGTTGCGTGTTTAGTCTTTGCTATGTAGGGGCTTGGTCGTGTTAGAATTTGTTAGATGAGAATTTTGATTTGATTCGACTGATTTTATTTTATTTTTTATCTTGGACCGAGATGCACCTCGGTCCAACTTGCCTCATCTTGTGTTTATTTTCACTCTGTATCATTTTTCTTTGCCGTACTTGGTTTTATTTATTATGTTTACGGGTATCAGTTTTTTGAGAGAGATGTTCAGTTTTTGTTTCCTTTTCATATAAAACTTATTCTTTTACCTTTTTAAATATTAAAGGTTTTTTTCTCCTTTTCACTTTCTCTCCCCTCACGGCTCCCCCCCCCCCCCCCCCCCCCCCCCCCCCCCCCCCCCTCTCTTCCTTTTTGCAATTTTCAGGCTCGAGTTTCGGGTGAGCTCAGCTACCAAGGCATGTTTTTCCTTGTTTTCGAGCTTTTTGGGGCGAGATGGGTGTGGTTTTTGTGCAAAATTGCTTTTTCTCGGGATCTCTTCTTAGGGGATTGTTCTTAGGTTCTTAACCCTAATAGGGTCATTTTCTGAGGTCAAGGGGGCTCGATTTCGGGGACACAAATGGGCTTTGTACTTTTTTTTCTGAACCAGGGGCGAGTTAGAGTCCCGTTCTGAGCTTTGTTTGATTTTTGTTTTATTTTAACTTATTTACGTTCTTAAGTTTTTGGTTAAAGATATAAGAGACTTTTTTTTAGACTCCCGTTCCGGGCTTTGTTCAGTTTTGTTTTATTTTAACTTATTTACGTTCTTAAGTTTTTGGGTTAAAGATGTAAGAGATTTTTTTTTTCCGAACCGGAAGCGAGTTAGGGCCCCGTTCCAAACTTTGTTCAAATTATTTATTTATTTATTTATTATTATTGCTATTATGATTACGGGTTTTGGTTTTATTTATTGTACCAGTATGTGCCGGGGTTTGTCATTTCCAGCTAAAGATAGAGTGTGCAAAAGATGAGGCAGCTTCGCTCTGCCATCTCGATGCTGCATACTCGTGTTGCAGAGCAAGCTATTCGACTTCGAGAGTAAGGGCCTCGTATTCCAGAGTAGGATGCCATCATTTTTGGAGTCCCGGAGCAAGACACACGTGCCATTGCTGATGACAAGAGGAGCTCATTAAACGGATTTTTGTCGAAGGATTCCTTCGCGGGTCTCTAGTTTTAAGAAAAATTTTGACGTCTTATCTGCCTCGAAGAGTTCGATGGTCTTTCGTGTAGGCGTCTCTTCCGCCGGAAAGGGGCTTACGTCTTTAAGCATCGGCGTCTCCCCTGCCTTGGAAGGGGCTTACAGCTTCAAGTGTCGGTGTGGGCTTGCGTCTCCTGTTGACATTTTCTCTTTTTGTCCCTCTCTTTTGTCTTATCGGAGGTGAATGATAGGTTGTATTGAGTCTTCAGATGGGAACTCTTTGGTGTTAGTTTTTGAAAGCTCCGTCCTTGTCTTTGATGTATTTTTTATGTTAAGGGAACGGTTTACTCGGGATGTATTGTATAATTCGTTGTTGTAATGCCTATCCGTTTTTTTGCCTTTCTTCGTTCTTCTGCTTGATTTTGTCTAAGTATGGGTGCTTTTCCTGCCTTGAAAAGGCTTATTGTCTCATGCATCAGCGCCTTGCCTGTGTTGTGTCGGCTTGCGACTTGTGTTGCCCCTTGTGGGCCCTCGACTTGCATTATTTCATGCAGGTTTTTGGCTTGCGCTGCTCCGTGCGGGCTCTCTGCTTGCGTTGCTCCATGAGGCCCTTGGATGGAGTTGCGGCATGAGGGCCCTCAGCTTGCATTGGCTCGGGCGGGCTTAAGCCCTGTGTTGATATTTTTTTTTGTCCCGGGGGCCGTGGTTTCACACGTTAGCTTCTTGCCTGCCTTGAGTGGACTTATGGCTTGCTTGTCTTTTCCGCTTCGAGCGGGCTTCTCTTTGCTAGTCTTGGTGAGTTACCTGTCAAAAATGGGTTAGCTTGCTGTGAATGGATCTACAGACTTGTATCCTGTTGCGGTCGGTGCCACGAGCTTACGATTTTCATTCATCGTGGATAGATCCATGGGCTTGCGTCCTACCGTAAATGGATTACGGTCTTCGTTCGCTGCTGACGGATCCATGAGTGTTTTGTCTAGCAGGGGTACAGAGCCATCCGGGCTTACGGGTACAGTTTGCCACGGACGAACCAACGGGATTAGTTTGCCACGGATAGACCAACGGGCTTTGTTTGCCGCGGATAGACCAACAGACTTTGTTTGCCGCGGATAGACTGATGGGCTTAGTTTGCCGTGGATAGACCGACAAGCTTTGTTTGTCGTGGATAGACAGATGGGCTTTGCTTTTTATATTCCACCGGCCTCGAAAGGACTTAGGCTTTTATTCGACCCACTTCAAAAGGGCGCATTTAATAACCGAGCCACTACTATTCAAGCTAGTTCTATTATGCTGGCTTCCGAAGAGCATATATTTTGCCTTGGGTGAGACTGACAGGGTTTTCATCCGTCCGATGTACGGGGCTTAGGGGTTTTGTTTGCCGCGGATAGACCAATGGGCTTTGTTTGCCACGGATAGACCAATGGGCTTTGCTTTTTATATTCCACTGGCCTCGAAAGGACTTATGGCTTAAAGTGAATCTCGCCAGCCTATCGAAGGGCTTACAGCTTGAGATGAATTCCGCCCACCTGAGAAGGGCTTATGGCTCGAGAGGAATTTTGCCTGCCTGAGAAGGGCTTATGGCTTTGATTAGATCCATTATTTTTGCAGGAGATAATTTTTCACAGCAGACAAATTGCTTTTTTATTTTGTAAAGGGCGGGATACATCTTCATTCTGGTCATAGCCTCATGGATAGCATTTTTTTGAATTCAGAATATTCCATGTTCGCGGGATAGGGGCTTCGCCCAGCCGTTGCAAGTGGTATGCCTCATCTCTGGTTGTCCGAGAGACACGGTAAGGGCCTTTTCAATTAGCGAAAAGTTTCCCATGGCGATGTCCGAATTTCTTTTATCCGAATGGCGGGGTCTTAGACTTTTCTCCCCTATCTCTGAGCTGGCAACTCGGCTTAGCTCATCTGTGATGACGTTCGCGATTCGTGGCATGAGGTGAATTTTAAAGGAGGAGAATGCTTTTGCTCTCTCATTCAACGTTTCTAGATATTCCTTTATGATGATGCTTTTTGCTCCGTAAGTCCCCTCGCCCTGCTTGACGACCAGCCGAGGGTTGCCAAATACCTCTACATGGCATGCCCCTGCTTTTTGCGTCATACTCAGCCCATAGAAGAGTGTTTGGTATTCGGCCTCGTTGTTTCCGGTCTTGAACTTGAACCTCAGTGCATGGGGGAAGTGTCGCTTCTCGGGCAAGGTGATTAGATGGTGACTAATGATCCGGCTATCTATCTCTGGCATCTCATATGCTGAATGCGTGAAGACCTCCTAGTGTTGTCGGGGCATCTGCTGGATTTGGTCCCTTACGTCCATGCCTGTCTGCATCCCTACTAGGACAGATTTCCCAGGTCCTATTTCGACTTTGACGGTTTCCTTCGGTCCTAAACCCATCTTCTCCCCGCCTCCGTCTCCCTTATCTCGGGTACGTCTTGGGCGTGGCAACATCTGCGAGCCGTTTGCTGACAACCTCTCATGGTCATGATGCCCCCTTTCGTTAGTTTAAACTTCACGGCGAGGTGGTAGGTCGACACCACGGCCCCTAACAAGTTCAGCACTGGGCGTCCTAGGATGATGTTGAATGCTGAGCGGGCCGCCACGACATAAAATTCAGCACTGAGCGCATGTCTCCGTTCTCCATCTCCCAAGAGGATATCAAGCTTTATGGCACCAAGTGGATCGAAGACCTCGCCAGAGAATCCCGCGAGCGTCCCTGTCTTAGGGAGCAACTCCGTGAGTGGTATTCCCATCCGTTTGAAGCAACGAAAGAAAAGTATGTTGGCCGAACTTCCTTGATCCACCAAGATCCTTCGGAGGGAGTAGTCACGGACGTCCATGGTGATGACCATGGGATCCTCATGTGGAGTTTGGACGTTTTCAAAGTCTTCTTGTGAGAAGGTTAAAGGCTTACACCTTCTCATTTTGCCTCCTCCTCTCCCGGTGATACCGAGACTCGTGTCCTCTCGTTCTTGTTTTATGGCCAAAATCACGTGCCTCGGCGCATGAGCTGCGTTGCCTAGCTCTTCATGGGCGAGTCCGAAAGTTCCGAGATTGAGTCTCTTCACATGCACGAATTTTCTAAGGTCACCTTTTTTCTCCAATTCGTCTATCCAATATCGGAGTACTCGACTGTCTTTAGTATCATGCCCCGAAGTTTCGTGGTACTCACGCCACTTCTTTCAGTTTATCCCAGCATCAGTGTCCGTGTTAGCCCGATCTTTTTCTGCATCACCTTTCTTCCCCAATTCGCTCACTCGGCATCGGAGTTCCCGACATTCTTTTGTGTCATGCCCCGGTGCTTCATGGTACTCGCACCACTCCTTCCAGTTTATCCCGGCCCCGGTCTTTTTTTGCATCACCCTTCTTCTCCTCCAAGAGTAACTAGGGCAGTCTTCTTGGGCCGGGTTACGTGTGCCTCTTGTCATTCTCTCGACCCTTAAGTTAGGGCCAGGAGCGCACATCTTATGCTTTATGTGCTCGTATCTTGTCGGTTCTGCTCTGGTTTTCTGTCTTGGCAGTTCATCCTTGGCCATCACGTCCCTGGCAATGACGTATTTGTTGGCTTTCTCGTCCAAAGTGCATCCATGGTAGCGGGGAGGGCTTTTGCAAGGGAAAACTTAAAGTCGCTGTTCCGGAGTCCGTTGATGAAGGTGATAATGGCAGTTTGATCAGGTAAGTTTGGGATGCTGATCATTGCTTTCGAGAACCATCGCACAAAGGCCCTCAAGGACTCGCCGTCGGCTTGTTGGAGCTGAAGAAACTAGGCAATGGTCTTCTTTCTTCTTTTGTTGCTAAGGAAGTGATGGGTAAATTTCTCCGAGAGTTTCGGATCCGTTGGGGAGAGAGGCAAACCAAGCCTAGGCCATCCCCTTTAAGGTGGTTGGAAAGCATTTGCACCATACGTCTTTGGGGGCATCTTGAATGTACATTCGTGCTGCGAACCCCGAGATGTGGTCGTTCAGGTCTTGTGTCCCATCGAATAACTCCAAGGTGGGTACCTTTACCTTCCCAAGGTCTTGCGCAACTGTTCCTTTCGAATCGGTGTCGGTGTTTGCCTCAAGCGAGGGAGGGACCCTTGTTGGCGTGTTCCCGGGCTCCGTGGGTACCTCTCTCTTTCTTGCTAGTTTCGATTGCTTCTGCGCTCCGTGGAGGCAAGGGATTCGACGGCCATGTCTGGGTTCGGTGGTGCGGGATGCGGCGAGGTCTTGCTGGAGTTGTCACGATCGGTGAGTTGCATGACTAGCGTGCAGAGCTTGTGGAGCTAGCTGTGAGTGATGTACTGATCTCCTGACCACCTCCGGGGGGGGGGGGGGGGGGGGGAATCCTGTAGAGTTATTTTGAGGGAAATTTTCCATTTCCCACAGACGGTGCCAACTGTTTTGGAACAGTAATTCGGGGTTCTTTAATGGAGGGCGAAAAATTAGGCCCCTTACCTTTTATTTAATTTTTATTAATTAACGATTTTATTACGGGGTTTTTTATGAGATTACAAGAGAACAGGAAAGAAAGAACAAGGGGCACAACTGCTCTGGGGGTCCTTCAGATGAGAGTGAAAGGAGAACAGTGAGCCTATGAGCGTGAGTGTGAGAATATCCCTCTCTTGAGGGTTCTGAACCCTATTTATAAAGTTTTTCCCTGAAGAACTTGGGCTTCGTAGGAGGGTTTATCTCACCCGGTACGGAACCGAGGGCAAGATACCCCTGCTTACTGGGCCCATAGCTTTGGGTGGTTGCCTAGTTGGCTCGTGTTATCAAGAAGTCGTCATGGGCGGGCCCTCGGGGAAATGGGCATCTCGGGGCGAGATGCCCTCCAGAAGTCGAGGTGCGCTTTGCGTTGGCGGCATCATTATGAGACTCTTTGGGCCTCGGACTTCGGGCTGTCATCTGTCTAACCAAGGCGTCGGGTATTTGTTGCTGGCCAGGCCCTCGGGGGCAGTGGCATCTCAGGACAAGATGCCTCTTCGAAGGCAAGGTGTGCGTTCTATTGAGGTGTCATCGTGAGACTATCTAGAGGCCAGAATGCTTCCTGTTGACCTGATGCGTTTACACCTTCTCGAGGTGCGGTCGGAGTTCCGGGGTCGGCCTCCGAGGGTGCATCTCATGTCAGGGTGGGCATGCTTCCTTCTTCTTCTACTCAGGCTCTGGGATGTGTCCTGTTGGCAAGATGCGCTCCGTTCTTCTAAGTCGAAGGTAGAGTTCCGGGGTCGGCTTCCGAGGGTGCATTTGGGTTCGAGAGGCACCTGCGACGCATCACCTTGTCTGGGCGGCCACGTATCATCTTGTCCGGATGCCATTTTTGGAATTATCAGAGATTATTGTAGATTTATGACCATGATTGAGTTCTATGACTAGCTTTAGCACTAGTTGAAAGATGATGCCCGTATGTAGCATAAGCAATTATAGGGCCTGTTTGGGATTGTTGTGAAAAAATTATTTTTTTCAAAAGCACTTTTTGTAAAAGTACTTTTGTAAAAAGTGTTATTTCAAATTAGCAGTTTGTGTTTGGCCAACAAGTAAAAAAACACTTATAGTATTATTGTAAGTGTTTGACCAATGTTAAAAAAAGTGCTTTTTTAAATAAAATTACTAAAAATGACACTAATAGAAGTCTTTATAGTTGAAAAAATCACCGTAACCACCAAATTTCTACTTTTGCTTATGCTTAAAAAATAAGCACCAAATTTCTGCTTCTACTTATAAGCAGAAAAACTGCTTCTGCTTATAATAAAAAGCATTTTTTGCAGCTTGCCAAACACGTTGCAAATCGCAGAAAAGTGCTTTTTTCAGAAAAAAAAAAAAAAAAAAAAAAAAAAAGGCACTTATTCCCTAAAAAATAGCAAAGCCAAACAGGCCCATAGTATGATACCAAAAACTCAATCATATGTGGAATACCGTATTAGTCTTGGTGCATTTCTTATTTTTGATTAAGTAATTGGGATAATTATTGGGGCACTTTAAGCATTTTAGCTACAATGTTGTATGTATTTATTTCAATAAGAATAAGCATTAGTATATTTTTATTGGAAATGAGTATGAATTGATTTTTGCATTTAAGAGATGGCCATTAAGTAATTCTACTACGTTTTTTTTTTTTTTTTTTTTTCATCTTAAGAGAAATATTATTGAGTTTTGTTCTTGGGTAGCTAGTTGTGCTACATCAGATGGTTCCTTAACGAGTTTGATCAGTATACTTGTTTGAAACGTGCTACTTATGACATAATTCTGCTTGACTTATCATGTTTCTTTGCTGCATGTATATTCACACATTTAAAGATCTGTCAATTAAAATTGGAATGTAATTTACTCAACTAGGAAAAGAGGATGATATGAAATTCCAGATTCTAGCATCATATTCTGCATTAGCAACTTTTGAATGATATTTTAGTTCTTGTACTATGGTTGGGTTCAATTTATAAGTACCTTTGGAGGATGAGTTGTGGATGGTAGGCTTTAGTGGCAAACTATTTTTATTGTCATGGGGCATATAAACAAAACACTTTTCTTTGAAATTTTAGTTATTATTTTCGGTTTATAATTTGATGCTCAGATAATTAGAAATTTCTAACATGACTGTTTCGTTTATTTTTTTCAAGTGTTGGAGGACTTGGACTTCAAATTCTTTTTTTTTTTTTTTTTTTTGGTTCTAGCTTTTGTTTATGAACTTCTATTAGATTAGTAATTTTTGCTAGATTTTTAAGTGACAAATTTTTGCAATGTACGATTTATCTTGGATGTAAGTGTGGAATGTTCATACTTGGATATGTTATTTTTAATGACATTTTTTATTTTTTAGTGGGACTACATTGTTACATTGGATGGTATGTATTTTTGCAAGTACAGGATGTATTACGTGAATATACAAGTGTTGTGAATGACACAAAACTTGGGGTTATATGACATGAATGTACAAAGTCTGTAATGACAATAAATTGTGTTGTTCTAATCGTTTTGATGGTGGAATGCACTTCTAATGATGGCTCCCATTCTCGTTAATTGGTTTTAACGACGGTTAGTTTGTTGCTATTCTTTTTCAACAACAGTTTAGATTATCGTTACTATTTTCTATCAATATTGGGAAAATTTTAATGACAATTTTTGTCATCGTTAAAACTTTTTCCTTGTATCGTGGCAAATATTTATAACGATGCCAAGTATAATCGTTATTGGCCAACTCTACAACGATGGTATTGCCTGACGTTAAAAATTTTACTTTTAATGACAACTTGTATTGTCATTACTGATTTCACTTTAACGACATAAAAATATACTTCTGTAAATACTTTTTAATGACGGTTAGGTTTAGCCGCCGTTGATTCCAGATACTATTAATGTCGAAAGCAATTAAGACGATGGACGACAAGAAGGTTTTCCCGCTGTTAATACTATTAACAAAGGTAAATTAAGATTTCAACAACGACAATCACCGTCGTTAATAACTCTTTTTCTTGTAGTATTAAGTGTTAACCTAGGCTTATAGCTTGTAGCCTAAACCTTAAAGTCATTGTCATAGTAAAATATAATGATGGAATCAAAGTTAGGCTACCTCAAATTCATTCCCTTGATTTGACAACTTTTATTTACCGCTTTAGTTCTATTTAGTAATTCACACTCTCACCAAAAAAAATAATAAATAAATAACGAATTTTAACAACTCGATAAACACTTAACTGACTTTAAACTGATTCTTTAAGGATACGACAACCATTTACCTGACTTAGCTACAACGAACTTATGCGCTTATAAGTACACGATTAGATTTAGTGATTAACGAGTTTTTATTTTCTTTTTATTTTTTGTTTATTTTTGTTATTTTCTGCATAGCTTTAGGGCTGTGGTCCAGGTAAATTTAGCTCGCTTTCTAGTGCATGCACGGTAGACGCTCACTCAATTCCAAATTGATTCCTCTCGATCCAAAAATTGAGTTGATGTTATCTACTTTGAGGCAAAACAAAGCAAGTACAAATTCAACTTAAATCATGGTCGTCGATGCACCACGCACGATTGGGGATCACTTTGATTCCCTAACGTATATTGCACCAGCCAGAGTTGCGTTACCTACCGCAGGTAATGCAAACTTCGAAATTAAGCCTGGGGTCATCAACATGCTTCCCACCTTCTATGGGAAGTCGATTGAGAGCTTATACAAGCACCTTAATGAAATTTGCGAAACATGTCATTATCAGGATATCTCGCACGATGCGGATAGGTGACATCTTTTCCTATTTCCTTTAAAAGATGTAGCCAAATGGTGGTTTTAGTCCTTGCCGAGGGATGAAATCACAACTTGAAATGACCTTCAACAGCGATTTTTGGTCAAAATTTTTTCCTAATGCCAGAACTATGGCTGTTAGGCAAGCTATTAATGGTTTTGAACAAAAGATGAGGAATATTTTCATGAGAGTTGGGATAGGTTCAAAGAACTTTTTATAAGTTGTCCTCACCAGAAGTCACCCAAGCGAGCTTTAATTCAGAACTTTTACAATTGTTTCACAGCTTCAAACTTGCAAATGGTGAATGCTTCGTGTTTTTTTTTTTTTTTGGGGGGGGGGGGGGGGAGATGAGGATGAGGCATGGAAACGTTTTTAGCGACTTAGTGAACACTCTCTTGACACCAAGTGATGACATAGCGCTTAAACTATCGTATCGTGGCATCTCAAGCCAATCCTACTAATGTGGATCCAGTTAATTCAGCTGAATCATCGAATGGTGCTAACCTTTGTGACATCTGTTCTAGCTAGGATCATTTTAGCGTTGTGCCTAATAGTTCCCTGAACATGTGCATGATTAGGTATATGCAGTGCAGGGCTATTCAAGCAACAAAAACCCGCATTCAAATGCCAACAATTTGGGATGGCGCAATCGGCCAAACTTCTCGTGGAGAAAGAACGATTATCAAAACCAACCTATTAGAAAACAAGATAGCGGCTTTGCAAGTAATGCACACCCTATTGGGACAAATTTCAAAAAAATTTCCCTAATTAAATAGATTAATGCAGCAGAACGGTTGAAAATTTGTAATTTTAAACTTACAGGCAATTTAAAATTCCTAATTTTAAACCTACAGGCATCTACTCTAATACATTCATAATAATAACATGAATGAAAAATAGTGTAATAAGAATATTAAAAATAAATAGAAAAGAGAAAAACTTAAAGGAAAGGGAAAAAAGAATACCTGGAAAAGCTCCAAATAAAGAAAACCGGAAATCCAAGGCTTAGAAGCCTTCTACGCAATCTCCTCGAAAATCTGGGAGTGTGGGCTCCAAAAAATATTAAATTTAAGAGAAAAAATTTCAATGAAAATTTTCTCTCTTTTAGATCATGAAAACTCGATGTGGGACACGTTATAAAACATACAAAACAAATAAAAAACGATGCCATTTCATTAAGAATAGAAATCACGTTTTTCAAACACCTGGCGCATGCCACGTGGCAGCCTCTGATTGCCCCACGCACCCGTAGGCACGGATTGCCACTTGGGGCTGCCCACCTAATTGGTCCGCGCCCGAAGGCTTGGATCGCTCTATTAGTATCTTGTCACGCGCTGGTTGGTCGGATGAGCGCAACGCGAATCACCACCCGATTTTTGATTTTTTTCCCACATGTAAAAATCCATCCTATTAATTTTAATTTTAAAAAAATTATTTTATTTTATAATTTTTTATTTTTATTTATCTTATGAATAATGTTTAGCCAGATTAAATTTACTCATCATATGAATAAATAATTTATCTTATGAATTTTTTTAATATTTTTCTGATGGCATTAAAAATAGAGACTTGCACAGGAACCTCAGAGACAATTTAAATCTAACTCCAATTAGTTTAATTTAATTACCATCTCATAATAAAAATTAATTACCATTTAATGGGATTTAATTCTACTAAATAAATCTCACTGCACTGTAGACATAAATCATTTATTAGATAATTCCCAAATAGACCATATATATAACAAAGACCCCTCTATTAGATATCCATAACAAAAAAAATTAGAAATACGACCATTATTTTTCTCACAACATCTCCATTAGTTACTAACTCACCCTTTTCCGAATAATTTATTTACACTTGAACAAATTCACAGTATAAATTCTAAATATCAAACACTTGAAACACTTTGGCCAAAGCTTTAGAATTAATTCAAACATTTGCAAATCAATTAAAGGGACATTTGTATCTCATAAGAGACTACAGATTTCGTATTGAATACCTAATCCCTGTCGCACTCCATGCAGTTACCCAATGTACGTAGGATTTTGGCCATATATTAAGACTTTACTTATAGTACACTAATGCAACTAACATTTCATGCACAGGTCCAGAATACTTCAAGATTTAGAGTCGTCGTTGAAATAGTACATCATGAATCACTCATTTCTGATAGTAGTTTAGAAACAAGTAACTCACATGATCCAACTCAATGTATTAATCTTATTGAGCACACCAACATAACACTTTTGGATCACCATCCACGTGACCAAGATAGGTCATCCAAAGTATCACATTATAGTCTTAGCAAACAAGTAGTCCAAGCTTATCACTGACTACGACTTTTTCAAATTACATTTCATTCCATTTGCTCCAAGCCTACATGTGGCTTAATCTCATAAACCACTTAGAACAAACATGTAAAAAAAATAATCTGAGGACTATATCCATGTAATGGATGTTAAAAAAAATCACATGCAACATATATGCTCACTAATACAAATTTAACGAGAAAACAATTGAAACTTTAATTTTATTATTTAATAAAGCAACATTTACAAGACAAATTCGGATTTTCAGGACACTATTCCTACCCCCCCGGTGGTCCGGTTTTTAAGGAGGGCAAAGGTATGATACTCAATCTTATTATATTGTTATTCAAGCCAACCGCGCCCCCCCCCCCCCCCCCCCCCCCCCCCCCAAAGATATTCTTCATAGGTTAAGAGTGTATGCTCCAATTTATGGATATGATGTAGATTCGAGACCTCAATGCTTGCCATGTTCGTATCCTTGATAGCCATAGGTCCAGAATGCTGTTGGGTTTGGTGATTGTCCTCACAAGCTTTACATGCTTCACTTTGAGGACATCCCCTCATATTTTGGATGACAGATAGCTCTATTTCGTGTTCGACTGAAAACGTTAAACTTAGTGCTCTTGGGAGGCAGCCTAAAAAAAAAAAAAATTCATATTTCAGTTTGATTTTTGAATTGATCCCCTTTACTTTTAAGGACTCTTTGTTACCCCTACCATGGATTACTTTGTTTCTTAGATGTATTGAGTAGTCATGTTTTTGAATTTTTCCAAACGCTTTTAACAAGTCGTTTGGTCAATTTGTCTTGATTTGTCTAATAGCGTAGCTCTATCCCTTCACATGCCATTTTGGGACGTCCTTCACCACACTAAGCCTAGCTGACTGTATCGGATTAACGTACCTAACTACTCAGGTTGTCTCTTTCCTTCCCTTGCCTTTCATTTATTTATGTATTTGTTGTATTAAGGATAATGCAAAACTTGGGTTTGGGGATGGCATGAGTCGTTTGAACTTTTATTTATCTTTTTAGCATGATTAAGCTTAAATTAGCTGAGTTTTTGCATGGATTAGCTATGAATTTTTGTGAATTATATTGAAGTTCAAATTTGAGATGTGCTAAGAATTTACAATTTTTATATAATGAGGCTATTCCTGGATCCTACTGTTGCATTCATTATTTTTGTCATCATACAAGCTTGAGGGTTTATTTCATTCACTCTCAATCTTTTGACAAACCCCACATATTAAGATGTTTTGTAGTGAATAATTTTAAGAATTAGAGCTGAGCACTTTACTCATAACAATGTTGAGGAAGCTAATAAGGATACCTCCCATAAAAAATATGAAAAAAAGAAATAAAGGGTACCAATTCCTGTAATTAGGTAAGTACCCATGACTAATTGGCTCTTGTAACCTTTGTGTCTCGAGCAAATAGACCCCCAAGGGGTGTTTTGACACCTGGTACCCTGAGCTAACTAAACTGGGAGCTGCCATTTGAAAGTTCGCTACATGGGACATGGGAAAAGCTTAAGAAGAGCCAACTTTATTAATCACCCTAATAAACATCAATGCCTAGTATGAGTGTTAAATTTTTTCTAAAGTATGTGCGAGTAACAGCTTAGGTTGTGAATTCCTTGGACTCGAGCCATTAGGTCCGAGGAGTGCTCTTCACTCAATCTCTTGAGCCAACTGGATCGGGAGCCACCGACTGAAAACTTGTTACATAGGTCTTAGAGAGACATTTAACTCTAAGTTACTTCAAAAAAAAAGAAAAAAATGGGGAGAGAAGAAAAGACTTGATTGATTTGACAACTTTTATTTACCGCTTTAATTCTATTAATTTACTAATTCACTTTCTCTCCAAAAAATCCAATTTTATATGGATTCTCTCATGATATGACACCCATAAACCCGATTTCTTTATGACGAACTAGTACATTTGCAAGTACATGGTGTTAAACACCTCCTTACCCCTATCTATCAACAAAGCTTGACATTTTTGTCAAAATAGAAGTTGTCCACCCCATTTCAGCGCTTCTAGTTGTCCCGATTGATTGGATTCAACTATGACATTACTTACAAGAGGAGAATGGAGCTACGGACGCCCTCCCTCGATACTATGGCATAGAAATTCTATGCACAGCCGTTTCATTTATTTCTTCATATTTTTATTCCAAATTACGGCGTTCCTAGACTAAGGATTCGACTTTATGTCAAATTATCGACGACAAAGAGAGAAACCATTGATGCACCCAAAATATTCCTAGTAGAACAATCAACTGTGGCGTGTTCGGTGACTTGTTGGTGTGGTTCCATATCTCTGATAGGCCATATTGCTTTGGTCTCATGATTCGGCAGTTGGTGGGAATTCGAGTGTCGAGTCCACATATCAGTGGATCCGACCAATGTTCTATTGGAAGGGTCTAAAGTTTGACATTCGTTCGTATATTCTGTGGTGCATTATGTGTCAGAAGACTAAATATGAGACAGTTGCTCAAACCGGATTACTCCAGCCTTTACTGATTTCCCCACTGTGTGGAGTAACGTGTCCTTAGACTTTATTGAGGGTCTCCCTCCTTCTTAAGGATTTACTATCATTCTCGTCGTGGTGGATGGCCTCAGCCAATATGGCCACTTTCTCGCCTTACGTCACCCCTATACTGCGGTTTCAATTGCCCAACTTTATTTAGACTAGATCTATCAGCTCAATGGCATTCCTGACAGTATCATCAGTTGTCTTCCTTAGTACTATGTGGCAAGAACTTTTCAACCACTTGGGGGCACAGCTCAACATGTCATCTTCTTACCATCCTCAATAAGATGGTTAGACTGAGGTCCTGAATCGTTGTCTTGAGACGTACATACGTTTTATGGTGGATGAGAGGCCGCATGAGTGGAGTAAGTGGATGCTGTTAGTTGAGTGGTGGTAGAGTACCACCTTTTGACACAGCAGCTCGTACCACGCCGTACGAGGTCCTATATGGTCAGGTCCCTCCTCTACACGTCCTTTATGTCCTGAGTGAGTCCGTCGTCAAAGTAGTAGTACCGCACCCTCCACGCCCGTGAAGACACGTTTGCTCAGCTCAAGTTCCATTTACACCAAGCTCATAATAGGATGAAACAGCAGGCTGACTTGCACCGTGCCGACCGCGAGTTTGAGATCAGTGACTACGTTTGGTTGAAGCTTCAACCATACTGTCAACATAGTGTGGAGCGTCGGAATTTTTTACAAACTATCTCCTCGATTTTATAGCCAGTCTTGGACCACATCGGGCACATGGCATACAAGCTCAACTTTCTGAGTACTAGTCTAATTCATCATACGGTACATGTCTCCTTGCTCAAACATTGTCGCTTAATTCCAGCCATGTCTACAACCCTACAGGATACTTCGCCCCCAGTCACACTTCCTCCCCAACCCCACCTGGATCCTTGAGCGCCGGGTGGTGAAGCGATGCTAAGTAGCCATTAGTCAAGTGCTTATCCAGTGGTCGAACCAGACCTCAGAAGACGTTACATGGGAATTTTTATATGATTTATAACTTCGTTTTCCTACCTTCGACCCTTGGAAACAAGGGTCCTCGCCTGGGTTATAAATACCGAGGCTACTATGCGCAACGACATGTCAGCTTGTGGCCACATCAGTGACGCCACTTCAACACCTTGACATGTCATTGACACATTAGCCCCTAGATATGATTATTTACTTAATTATATTTAGGGAGAATTATCTTATGATTAGGGCTAGTTAATCTCTAGTATAGATAAGGCCCTTCTTGGTTGTGGGCAGAGTGGTGAGAATTGTTTAGTCTTCTTCCTCCTCTCTTTCTTCTTCTTCTTCCTCCCCAATCTTCTTCTACTAGCCTATACTTACACTCATACGATTACCATCAATGAAAATACTATGCTTGATCATTGAGAATTGAACTCTTGTCATGACGTGATTGGATTATGGTTGGAGATTGTGAGGATCAAATCAATATTATTCTCATTATGGACCACCGCACCTTCTCTACTATACAAAGTAAATGATATATTTGTTTTGTCATTTATTTACACATAGAATTATTGTTTGTCACATTAGTGGATGGTTCGATATAAACCACCAATGAGTTCCCCCAAACAAGTGTTTGTTTAAAATGGGGAACTTAGATTTAAGCATGCAAATGCACGCTCTATTACATTCCGGAAAGAAGAGTGTCATTAAAAAACTCACATGATCCTCTTATGCATCTTCCACTTTGACAGATTTGATTTCAAGGGTGTGAGAATATGAGAGAAAGAGAATAGGGTGGAGTGAGGCAAAAGAGAGAGATAAGAAAGTTGGACATACGAGAGAAAAGAAAAAATTTTGTAAAAGACACAGAGGTGAAAAATTCTAGAAAATAGTTTCAAACTATTTTTCAAATTTTTCAAAAGAGTAAGGAAAACTATTTTCCAACAGTTTTTCTGAAAAATTGGGCTTATAAGTAGCTTTTTTAATTTTCTAATTTTTCAGGAAAATCTTCCAGAAAAACTGAAAAATTCTATATTATGAAATAGCCCCGAAGCATCTTATAACTTAGCACATCCTTAACTATAATTCTATATCTGTCACTGCTTGTCTTTTAATAGTCAGGATGTTTTATGTTATCACTAAGGTAGTGGGTTCGAGGCACCTTCTCCCTCATTATGTAATGACCTTAAAATTTTAAATAAAAGGTTTTTATTTTTTTTTTTAACAAAACACCACTTTGAAAAGTTATCATTTTTTTTTTACTTAACTATCACCACTTGTTTTTTTCTCCGTAAAACCACCTCCAAAAATTTAAAAATTTTCAATCACCCGTCTTAAACACATTGTTAATTGTTCTTTACCTACTAGTGACTTTTATATAGATTTTAGAACGCTCATCAAGCTCGACTTGAAGTATCTAAGCTGTCAAAACATTTTCCACCCCCCCCCCCTCTATAATATTGTCTTGTCAAAGCTCCCTCGAGATCAAACCTAGGCGGGAAGGTGCAGTAGCGGATCCAAAAATAAAACGAAGCAGAGTCCATATCTATAATAAGAATAAAGATAATAAAAAATACAAAATAACATTAATTATATATATGTATATGATATAAAATTAACAATTTAAAATTTTAAAAATAAGAAATGTATTCATATTAAAATAAAATTATAATAATGTCTATACAATGAGGAAAAAAAACAAAATCAACTTACTCATCCAATGTCCCCCTACAAGTCTTCATATTTTGAAAATGATTCATATATAATAGAATCATTAGTAATACCCTCAAATACATCATTCTTAATATATAAAAGCAAGTGAATTGACGAACAGTGGGAAGTTTTGTGAGAGAGAGGATGAAGAGAGGAGAGAGAGAGTATTTACTGTAAACAATTAAGATTAGAATTTAATATTAAGAGTATATTAAGAAACAGAAAGTTCTTTAAAAAAATTCTATTCACAAGTTCAGCTGATGGTTTTGTGTGTGCTAAGATAAAGGGGAGAAAAAGTAGGGATGGCAAAGGGGCAGGGCGGGTATGGGGATGCATCCTTCATACCCATAAACAAAATAATTATTTATACATGTTCATATTGATTATTTAATACTCTTTTTAAAAATTCAATTATATTTTTTATAATTTAGGTAATTAAATTTAAGCATGTATTTTTTAGGGCTATTTACGCCAAAGGTTCCTGTACTTTACCCATTGTGTCAATTTAATCCTTGTACTTTTAATTGTATCAGTTTAGTCCCTGTATAATTCAAAATTTGTCAATTTAGTCATTTCACTAAATTTAAGTTAATGATATAATTTTGAACGGCAAAATTATGTTAAACGCAAGTAACTTATTATAAATTCATCTACTCAATTTAACCCAACTTGTAGCCGAACCATTAAAAATTTCATTAGAAACTTAACATAAATTTTTCTCTAAGGATCAAATTGACACATTTTGAAATGTACAGGAACTAAACTGACACAACTAAAAATACAAGGATTAAATTGACACAATTAAAAGTACAACAACAACAACATACCCAGTGCCCCAAGGGCTCCCGCTTGCGTAGGGTCTAGGAGGGGTAAGATGCACGCAGTCTTACCCCATCAGGGTGAGAGCCTGATGGGAGACTGTTTCCGGAGACCCCCAACCTGAAAATCTGACCCAATTTGGGTGAGTGCGTAGTATACCCGCAGGTGTACAATCATTCATCCCTAATGAGAAGGAACGTGAGAAAAGAGAAAGGAAGAACAACAAATAGCAAGCAGGCATATAAGCACATAATCAATAAGTATGTATGCATGTATGTATGTATGTATGTAAGCAAGCAAGCAAGCATGTATGCATGTATGTATGCACATGTGAACAAAGTGTACGAGGTATGAGAAGAAAAGAGGGGGAGGGGTAGGGGGATATAGAGAGAGCGAGACAGAGAGATAAATAAAGAGAGAAGATAGAGAGAGAGAGAGGGAGAATTAGAGATAGTGTGTGAGAGGGTGTAGCGAGTATCGTGGAGAGAGGAGTGATATAGGGTAAAGAGTACATCCTAGGAGTCCTAAGTGCCCTACACGCACCCGCACCATGTGTCTACGGACTAGCCTGAGATAGCCTACTGATGCGTAAATGCTCCTACACAGCTATAATAGGTATCCCTAAGCTCAAAATAGGGTCGCCTCTTCACTTTAGGTTGGGGTAGGCGAGGTCCAGCCCACTTGTCTTTATGGACTTCTTTGCTAATTTCTTTGTCTTCAGTGGAGGAATAGGTGTCCCTGTAGGTAGATGTTCGCATTCCTGGGTGCATTTCTAATCCACTCTTGATTTGCCTGCTTCTTCCTCCATGTGCATTCGTGGAGTTGACTCCATTCGGCCGTGGTACACCAAGTAATTCAAGCCGAAACCATGGCTAGGCATCCTCATGTTATCAAAACGAGCCCGCTATAGTGGGATGCTCCTACACTGCTACGTCTGGTACACCTATACCAATCCTCCACTGAGTTCTATGTAGAGCCATCTCCTCACTCAGGTTGAGATATGCGAGACACAATTAAAAGTACCAGGACTAAATTGACACATTAGATAAAATACAGGAACCTTTGATATAAATAACCCTATTTTTTTATTTGAAAGTTAACTAGGTACAAAATGGAGCGGGTATGGGTGCGCCATAAGGCGAGGAGGGGTGGTACAGGGCGGGTACCACACTATACTCATACCCAACCCGCCATACCCATGGCGAGTATAGGGCGGGTACACCCAACCTTACCCGCTACCTGCCTCACTTATACCCCTTACCCGCGGGAACGAGCTTTACCCCACTCCATTGTCATCCCTAAGAGAGAGTATTAAAAATTTCAAGTTACGGTTTGATAGTATGACTTATATTAGGAAATAACAATATTACAAGAAATAATAAGTAACAAACCTGCGACTTTAAGAACAAGGATGGAAGGTGCCATAACACTACAAAGGTGCAGCCGAATATATGACCGCACTGCACCAAGACTCCACTAAGTCGTGGCCGGCTTAACTTCGAGGGAGGTCATTCAAATCATCATCGTAACTTTTTTGCGCAACACTCATGACTTGTTAAATGCAACCCCTCTCAACCCGAGAGTCCCATGTTGTGTCTCAAGCTCTCCCAAGTCCACTAACCCTGTAAGTAAACCCACTAAGTGGTATACTAACTGTCACCCAACATCAAGGCATCATGTCTTGAAGTGCCACCCATCAAGAAGTTCACTTGCCAACACATCACTTAGGCGCACACATGTGCACACAACTGCAGTAAGGCCTCATCATCTACGCCAATCCTTCTGACCCACTACACACTTGTGCACTAACCTAATATCGAGTTAGCAAACTTTCCACACCATTGCTCATGTAGGACACCATTGTCGTCCATTAGGTCTCGACCACGCGTCTTGATCCCTTGGTCCTTCATTAGGTTACCCATCCCCCATAGTGTTGTCTATCTCTTGAAGCAGCCTAAGGTCACACTTCTCCAGAGTAAACCCAAGGACTATCAAGTCTATAGGGCATGCCTCGTGTACATAGTCACTGCCCTTGTAGCGAGTACATGATCCCCCACAAGTGGCACACCACTCGCCCGAGCGGGCAACAATCTCATGGCATCAATCCTACATGGACGCATGTTGGCACACATCCAACTGCATGTCCCTAAACTATCCACTTGCACAGTGTACCCCAAACCATGCCATAATGCCCATGGGAACTTGCAAACGGGACTAGTGCACACCGCCACTCACAACTGGGCTCGAGCACTAATGCGTCTCGTATTTACGCATCTTTTAATTGTTATTTTAATTATTTTGCACCTATTTAATTTTATTTTTACACTCATTTTGGCAATTTTTATGTTTAGCAGGTTTGAAATTAAAGTTCTGAAAATTGTCAAATATTGGTGCAAATAAGACAAATTCGTTGAGTAAATAATTAAATCAAGTCAATTGGAGATTGGAATGAGATAATATAAGTCCGGGACCCGGGCCCCAGCCTAACAGCACCGTCCTCAGCCCAGCCCAACACATGCAGCATCAGTCAGCCCAACCCAAAAGCACTGTTCACCGCCACCAGAC
The DNA here is from genome assembly GCA_018398585.1 of Simmondsia chinensis. Classification (NCBI taxonomy): domain Eukaryota; kingdom Viridiplantae; phylum Streptophyta; class Magnoliopsida; order Caryophyllales; family Simmondsiaceae; genus Simmondsia; species Simmondsia chinensis. The sequence continues at coordinate 4,592,213 of JAGTTD010000017.1, read as the reverse complement.
CTCCGGCCACCAACAGCATCACCCAGACCAGACCACGCCCAACCCCAGGCCCAATCATCAACTTCACCAACCCCAGCTCGACCTAGTAGCTCCAAGCCCACCAACAGCAACACCAAGCCCAAACGCGCAGCCCGACACCAGTCCAGCCCACCATGAAACCCTAGCAGAGAAGAGGAAGGTCGGTCGTGGGGGTGGATTTAAGCGGGTCTGGGTCGTCCCTGTTGGGGAGCCCGCTGGCCGTCCGCCCTTTTTCTTTCTCTCTTCTCCTGTTCTCTCAGCCCTCTTTCGAATATTTTTTTCCTTCTTTTTAGTTAAATTGGAACGAGAGCGAAATTAGCGTGAAGACCAACATAAGTTCGTTCATCTCCTCCTTCACCGGATCATCCTTGATGGGGAGCTGACTTGCTCTCTGGGGTTAGATGAAATCTTAGCCTTTACTTTTATTTACTTTTAATTCGGGTTAATTTGATTGTTTACATGATTTGCTTAGTTGAGATAAATACTTTGAAGTATTATGTTTTTATTGTTTATTCAATTGATATGATTATTGAGTTTGTAACCTTTAATTGTTGATATTGATATTTATAAATTAATTCTTTGTGCTTGTAGCCTTAGAATTAATTAATCAAGTAATAGAATTAACTGAATTGTTAATTAAATCCCATCTTCCCTATTCTTTAGTTAGATAGGGTCAATAAGTAATAATTAACAATACGTTAGGTAGAGCCTATTTTCCTTATACTTTAATTAGATAGGGTCAATATGCAATACTAACGACATTATCTTAGTAGGTTGAAGCTTGCAAGCCTAAACAACTACCTGTGTAACAATCAATAATCCCAATTTAAGAGTTAACGCAAAAATAATTGGCTAATAATGGATTCGAAACCCTAGGCTCCAATTTAATACACATCCCAATTAGTAGTATATTATTTTAGTTTAATTCCCGTTTCTACATTAATTAAAACAAAAATATCACTTTTCCCTAAATCGATTTAGATCATAGATTAAATTTACGCACTCTTAGTCCCTATGGTTCGATACCCTCTCGCCCTACACTTCAATTTAGGTGTGTTTAATAGATAGGATTTTATATTAAATTTTGATAGACATAGAAAAAACACATCATGATTTTGGCGCCGTTGCCGGGGACTAGGCAACGTTCGTGATTTTATTTTTGTGATTTTCTTTTATTTTTAACTTTCTATTTCTTCTTTAATTTTAAATTAATTTATTTTATTTTTCAACCTAGGATTTGAAATCTTAATTCGATTCTTAATTTAGGATTTTTAATTTTTAATTTTCTTTAATTGTATTGTCTCTTTTCTTTAAAAAAAAATATTTTCTTTTTATTAGCATTATTTTTCTTGTTTTTTTCGTGCATAAGTAGAATTTATGATATCTTGTTATTTGTCTTTTTTTTAGTATTTGTTTCGTCTGTTTTATCTAGTTTAATTATTTAATTTTCAATTTACTTGCTTTGTGTGGTTAATTGTTAATGCACGGTCGTCGCTCTTTGTCTTTAGACCTTACCATATTCGACCCTGAAATTGAAAGAACTTTAAGAGACCTTAGAGCCCAACACCGAGCACAAACCATAATGGCTGACGAATAACAATCACGTACACTTATGGACTACTTTACTCTCACCACATATGCTTCACCTTCATGCATTAGGTTGCCACCTGTAGCCCATCAGTTTGAGCTTAAGCCACATACTATACAGATGCTTCCTTCGTTCCACGGCTTAGGCAATGAGAACTTGTACACACACTTGGACAGTTTCATGGAGGTTTGTTCAACCTTCAGGATTCCTAACGTCAGTGATGATGCCATCTTACTTCGCCTCTTTCCTTTCTCTTTAAAGGAAAAGGCTAAATATTGGTTAGACACCTTACCTATTGGGACTATTAGTACTTGGACCCAAATGCAACAAGAATTTCTGAAGAAATTCTATCCCATTAGTAAGACTAACACTGCTAGGAGAGCCATTAACACCTTCGCCCAACTCCCTATTGAGGAGTTTCACGAGAGTTGGGATAGGTTTAGGGAACTCTTACGAGCTTGTCCACATCATGCTATCCCTAAATGGCAACTAGTCCAAAATTTCTATTATGGGTTAAACGAGAAGGGTCAACAAACTGTTGATGCCTCATGTGGTGGTCAGTTCCTTAGAAAGAATGAGGACGAGGCGTGGGAATTGTTAGAACTTTTGAATGAGAATTCACAACAATCTTCCGCACATGCACGTCTTAATGCTACTGGTTAAATAGAGGAGTAAATGAGATTGCTCACACCTCCATCTTAGATAAGAAAGTAGACTCTCTTGCCTCCTCCGTAGAGTAGTTAACTTTTCTATTTAAGATGACATTGGCCCCCTCTACTGTACCTAATGTGTCTCATGTTTCAAATGTGCATAATGCTTGCTCTTCATGCTCTAGTGTCTCACATTCTACACATGACTGCCCCTCTGCCCCACCCTGTGTGGAGTGGTCGGAGGAACAAGTCAATGCAGCCCAAGGATTCTCTCGAAACAACCCATACTCTAATACATACAATACGGGCTGGGGAAACCATCCTAACTTCTCCTGGAGGCAAGGAGGAGAAGGACAATTTGTGCCACAATAATCTCACCCACGACCTCACTCACTTGTTATGACCACGACCCTTCGGTTTTCAACTGAAAGGGTATGCTTCCAACTACTCTCAACCTCCTAATTTCAGCTCTAATTCAAATTTTGAAGAGACGGTTTTGAGTGCACTGAAAGGTTTGAAAGCTAATTCCAAACTCCTCCAGTCCCATACACAATCGATTGCAAAGCTAGAGACCCAAATAGGTCAACTAGCTAACACTCTGAGTAGGAGAGATGAGGGAAGACTCTCTAACCAGGCTATAGAGAACCGTAGGAACTGTGTAAGGTAAGACAACTATCCTCCCCATCAAGAAACAATCAAAGTCCATTACAGTGTTAAAAAGTGAGACGGAGGTTGACAATAGGGTGAGTGTTGAGAGTGAAGTACCCAT